>CM031706.1:11825000-12425000 GCA_018466805.1 Hippocampus abdominalis | reverse complement strand
CACCTGGCCCATGGCTAGGATGGTGATGGTCTTGATGGCGGGCACGGCCCACGCGGCCAGGTGGAAATACTGCGAGTTGGCTTCGATGGCCTCGTGGCCCCATTTCATGCCGGCTGACAGGAACCACGTGAGGGACAGGATGACCCACCAGATGGAGCTGGCCATCCCGAAAAAGTACAAGACCATGAAGAGGATGGTACAACCCTCCTTTTTGGTCCCCTGGGCCACTGTCCTGTAACCGTCCTCCTTGAATTTATCCACGCACACCACCCTGTCCTCCAGGAAGAAGCCTGCCGCGTAGGCCACGGCCACCATGAAGTAACAACCGGACAGGAAGATGATGGGCCGCTCGGGGTAGCGAAAGCGCCTCATGTCCACCAGGTAAGTGAGCACCGTGAACAGAGTGCTCACGCAGCACAGGATGGACCAGATGCCCACCCAGAGCCGGCCAAATTTCACTTCGTCCTCCCGGAAGTACATGATCCCGGTGGGCTTGTTGGGTTCGCAGGGCGCCCCGCAGTCTTTGACCCCCATGAATTTGTAGCCCAGGTAGGACGGAACATCCAGCTGCAGCGGGCATGAGAACTCCGGGTACTGGTTGTGCGGCGGAGGCTTGGGTCGGCTCAAGCTGGGGGGAAGGGTCACCAGTTCGGGAGCATACGGGGAAGACGAGGAGCCCGGGCTGCTGGGCTCCGACGTGTTCTGACCCACGCAGATCTCACCGGCCCCGTGGACCGGGAACGCCTCGCAGCGAAGTCTTTCGGGCCACTGGAAACCGAATTTGTTCATAAGGGCTTCACACCCTTGACGTGCGCGCTCGCACAGCGACCGGCAAGGAGGGATGGCTTGCTCCAAAACCGTGCACACGGGAGCGTACATCGAGCACAGGAAGAATTTTAAATCGGCCGAGCATTGGACCTTCACCAGGGGGTAGAACTGGTGCACCTCCAGCCCCGCGTCTTCTTGGTTGGTGTGGCCCAGGAGGTTCGGCATGATGGTCTGGTTGTAGGCGATGTCGGTACACAGCGGGATGGAAATGGGCTGGCAAAATCCATGCTCCGGGATGGATATTCCGCTCTCGCTGTTGTAGTGTTGAGCAGAAGAGGGTGAGAAGGACAAGCCGCACAGCAGCCACATGATCCGCACAAGCACGGAGCCAGCGGTGGACCCGGCCGCCGCCATAGTTGAGGAGGAGGGGGAGGGAGGGAAGGAAGGAAAAACTTTGATCCAAGTAGGGCGACTCAAAAAGGGACCAAAACAGCGTCGCAAATCTGCACGTAACGTCCCCGCGCGTCGCTGGTAGTCCGTGTATCTCGAACGGGTCCACCCACGGTCGAATCCGGGTTTAGTTCGTACAGTTTCATCCAAAAAAAAATCTCCGTCGTGTCATGACTTCTTGATGGTCTTTGTAAGTGACTCCAAGCAGCCCACTCTCACTTCTCCGGTGAGAGGGGGGGGTGGTGGTAATAAACACGTCCTGCACTATTCGGGGGGGAAAAAAAGCAAAAACGACGGGAATCAAAGCTCTCAGGCTGAGTTCAACGCTCGGTTGTTGCTTTGGTGGGGGGAAAAACGCGAAAGAAAAGAATCCTAAATTGCTATCTTTTGTGGCTCGACTCGGCTCAGTGTCGGCTTCTCCAGGCGGTTGGGAGTCCGCAGGCTCGCTCGTTCTCGTCACTGCGGTCGGTTTCAAGGCACCCCTCCATTCACAAGAACCCCCTCCCCCTCTTCAGTCGACCGCGGGGCGCCTGGAAACCGACAGTGGTGTCTCAGCCAATCGCGGCGCTTGTTTTCCTACTGGACTCGTCGCTGATTGGCCGTTTACTCCTCGTCGGAGGAAAATATGCTACAGTAATTAAATTACACCAGAGATTTTACTGAAATAATCGCAACCACGACTCATGCCAAGTTCTCAACAAAAAGTGACAGTCAGAAGGAAAAGTTTTGGGGGGTTTTCAACTAAGAGCAATGTACGATCAATGTGGGAAAAGTTTACTTTTTAACTGAAACCAATGTGCTATCTATCTATCTGTCTTAATTTTTCAGGCCCATGGCAAGTGTGGCAAAGTCTTACAAATGTCTAAAGTTCTAAGCAAGCCCCCCCCCCCCCATTATTCCCTGCAACACCTCCAGCAACAACCAATGTGAGAACAAACACCAACACTAGGTCGAATTTACAACACAATCGATTCACACACACGCACACACACACACACACAAGCCAAAATGTGAGGGTGGTGGTGTAGGCAGTTCTTGTTGGCCTCGCTGCATTTGGTTTCTTGCCTGAGTGGGATGAAAGGATGTGGGGGTAGGTCGGCATAGGGGGGAGGGGACAGGAAAGGAAGAAGAGAGGAGGTCGGGGAGGCAGGGGGAGAAAAGAGTGGGAGATCCAGTTGGGGTGACGCTTAAGCCCCAAAAAGAAAAGTCAGTGGAGTTCCTCGCTGTCAGCGAGACTCCAAACAACAAGTAAACTTGTGTTAAATGGGCCAGAAGGTCAATTTGGATTGCGCATCTCGCAAAAGCAATAGTTTGTCAACGCGTGAGTTCTCCTGGGACTAAATGAGAAAACCAATGATGGTTTCTCTTTTCACGCTTCAATTGTCATCAACCTTCACAATTCCTCATCGAACATTTTCCATCCCCTCATCATCCTAACTGGAAATGAACATAACACGAGAATAACGTCATATTTTTCCAAAATGAAGTAATAAAGTTGTTACATTAAAGTCAAAGTTTAATAAGGAAAGAAAGTCACATTTTAAAAAGTACATTTGCAAAATACAACTTTGTACATGGACACTTTTAGGGTGCTGATTAGAGTTCCCATGCAGAAAATATTAGGTAAGGGCCAAGAACTGTAACTGCCTCACACTCGAGTAGAAGGCAAACTACATGTATATTGCACAGTCCTAAAAAGAACAGATTTAAGCAGTTGAAGTTTGATTTTCAGTGACTTCCAACACTCTGTTTTGGATCTGGTTCCTTTGCTGTACCCAGCGCGATTTGAACCTTGAACTCGAACCCAAAGTACAGTTCATACCGAAATGGGATTTTCTATGATTTAGCGCTGATATATTTTAGCCTCCCTAAGGGCAACCATAACTATGATATGCCCTGTAGTGCAAACGAGTTTAACAACCCTAGTTTAAATAGTAATTGCCCCCCACACAATGATCCCAAAACACTTCAAGTCTCAGAATGTTAACCCTTAACATGTCTTACAGCTAACCACTTACAATACTGTATAACCAAATAATACACTTATTATATTTGCGTTCATGCCATAATGGTTACTGGGGCATAACTCTTTCACAAATGATGTCAGATATGTTCTACAAACGTGTTTAGTGCTCAACACGCTTCAATCAAACCACTGACAACACTGCCATATTTTGCAAAAGGCTTGAATCATTATGCTCTTCAAAAGTAAATATTTTTAACATCAAAGGTACCGTGAGTCTACGATGACGGCTTGAATTGCTGTCGAGCAAATAAAACGAGCAAACACATGTCAAAGTGATCTTTGCCACTGTTGTATAATAAGATAAAATGCTGTAAAAATAGTATCTCCAATAATAGACACGTCATATAACCAAAAGCTAAGAATGTCTCCAAAAAAAAAAAAAAAGATACACCAAAGCAAATCAAGAGACTGTTTTCAGCAAAAAAGGGATCAAAACATGTTTTTTGGGGGGGAAGGGGGTGGCATTCATTTTTACATGACACTACATTTTAGAGCATGAAACGGCAAAAATTCACACATCAATTGTGTTTAGGAGCATTAAAATGAAAACAAATACATATCTGCAGAATCAATCTTTTTTCCGTCTTTTTGTTGTGTGTAAAACTTTGCAACCAGTTTTTTGGGGGTTAATGCTTTAAATGTATTATTTTTAAAGTTAATTTAAATTTTCTCGGTCAAAAAGGTAACACTGAAAAGGGAAAAAAATGCATGAAATTATTTAAGTCGTCGACTTATGCAAAAATAAAGTCCAATATTATGAGGGGAAAAAAAGACTTTTTTTAACATAAAAGTTATACATATATTTTGATACAAGATTCTAACATTACAAGAATTAAGTCATCCTTTTACAAAGGGAAGTGAAGGAGATATCAGTGGAGAAATTGTACGTAGATAACTTGATGATGATGTGTCCTTCTTGTGAAGTTATGATTTACAGTAAATCTAACAAAAAAAGCGTATTGTCGAATATCGAGAACTTATGACGTCTTTATTCTTGTGAAATGATGAATCACTCTTGAAAATATGTAGAACAGACAGAAGCTGAAAAAAAATGGAGGCTCCTGCGTATGCTAGACTGCGCCCACACTGCCCACGCACAATCCGCCGACCGGGAACTTCTCGCAGCGAATCCTCTCCGGCCATTCCAGGCCTATCACCGTTATATTGGCTTCGCATTCTCGCTGCGCGTGCTCACACAGACGCCGGCAAGGGGGGATGGGTTCTTCCAAAACGGTGCACACGGGAGCGTACACGCTGCACAGGAAGAATTTGAGATCCGCCGAGCAGCGGGCCTGCAACAGGGGGTCGAAGAGGTGCATATTCTTAGCTGCGTCTGCTTGGGTGCTGTGGCCCAGGAGGTTCGGCATGATGGTCTCGTTGTAGGGAAGGTCGGCGCACAGCGGGATGGATATGGGCTGGCAAATCTCGAGCCTTAGGTCGGCGTGTGTGAACACTCCGAAATCCAGCCCGCACAGCAGCAGCAAAAGCGCGCAGCCTGCGGTCCGCCACAATGCCCCCATAGTTGTGGAAGAGGAGAAAAAGGAAAACTTTCTGTCAAAACAGACAAAATTCCGGTCGTCCAAGTGACATACGTCCAAAGTCAAACCTCTGTCGTGATATTTTCAGACCTTTCAATAAAAAATGTCTTCATCCCTCGCACAGCCCACTCTCGTTTTCTACTGAGAGGGTGGAGATAAAACACCCACTCTTTCACAACAACAACAATTTAGAAAAAAATCTCTAGCTGCAAGTGGCGAAAGTATAGGCACTCTGTACTTCAGAAGTATAGATGTTTGCATTTAAAAAAATTGCAACACAAAGAAAGAAAGAAAGAAAAGTCCTGAATCAACTCATGCGCTTCAGTAAAAATGAGAAAGTACACTTTACCATTTTAGTTTTTAGACAAGAATGTAACTACAAATACAGACTCGACTCAATTTCTAGAGCACTGGAACACCAACTGCTGAGAACTCACCGAATATTAAGAGTAGATATTTTGTATTTTGTCTCGATTTAAAATAACATTTTTGTCATACATCTAGTGAGGAAGTGCATGGTCCGATGTGGCACCGCAGTAGCACTGATGAAAAATTGCAGCCGTGCCTCCAGCGTTGAAGTTGCCCAACCCTAGTCTAATACAGTACAGTCAAACCTCGGTTTTCGAACGTCTCGGTTCTCGACCAATTTTGAGTTTTTTATGCCTCAGATGACGAACAAATTTCGGTTCTCGAACAAACTGAGCGCACTTGAATGCACCATTTGACTCCTCTCGCCTTCCTTACATGAGGAAGTGACGCTTCCTCGGGTAGACGAGGAAGTGACGCTTCCTCGTGTTGCTTTCCATTGTGAGCAGATGTGTTCAGTCAACATTTTTATTTTAAAAAGAGCATGGTTTCGGTTTTCGAACAAGTTCGGTTTTCGAACAGCCTTCTGGAACTGATTATGGACGAAAACCGAGGTTTGACTGTATATTGAAAATGTATTGACAGTACGTCGCTACATCATGCACCGATTGTGACTGTATGTTTCGAATTCTTACAATGCATAACGAACCAGTGTCATCGCATTAAAAGGAAGACAGTTTGTATTGATGACAAGAGGAAGCTTGTCACTGTAAAACAATGAAATTGTCTCATGGTGAACAGACACAAGGCTTCCGCCATCTGTCTGCGTCGCGGAGAAACTAATTGGTGCGTGCCAGAGATTAATTCAGCGTGCAGACCACTTGTCATTACTTTGGTGAAATGTCTGTCAACAATGCTGCGAAATAATTAAAGACACAGGCCACTTAAGTTATTGATTAGGAATGTTGGCACACGCAGTGATTTCCCTTGAGGGTCTTTCGGACCGCCTCAGCTCAAGAAAACCGGTGAATGAAACACAAGTATTAATGGCAGGATGGAGGACTTGTTTTCATTTTGCCCAAGTAACCTAACATTCCATCAATCCAGTATATATATACCGCTTGTCCTCATTAAGGCTCCTTTTGTCCCAAGCAGATATGCTGCCTGCCCAGCAGACCACTCCATAGAAAAATGTTGCGGCCACAGAGTTATAAATCTTCATGAGTATTCCCTGAACACTGAAAGCCCTCATCCCTCTGAGCAGGGAGAGGCAACTGTAAGCTTTCCTGCAGAGAACTTGTTTTTGTCACTCCAGTCGTGTTTGTACGACGTCAATGTCTGTTTGCTCATTCGTTTTTCAACTACTGATATGAAGGCGGAGGGTGAACACAAAAGGCCCCAGGACAGTTCCTTGTGGGGCCCCAGTTCCACAGAGAAGCATGTCAGACTTGCAATCCAGCGTCTTACCACATTGTGGTCGGTTCATTACTTTTTCCACTACTGATATGAAGGCGGAGGGTGAACACGAAAGGCCCCAGGACGGTTCCGTGTGGGACCCCGGTGCTACAGAGAAGCATGTCAGACTTGCAATTCCACGTCTTACCACATTGTGGTCCGTTCATTACTTTTTCCACTACTGATATGAAGGCGGAGGGTTAACACGAAAAGCCCCAGGACGGTTCCTTGTGGGACCCCGATGCTACACACAAGCATGTCAGACTTGCAGTCCCGCATCCTACCACAGTGTGGTCGGTTCGTGAGGTAGTCAGCAATCCAATCTTTTTGGTGATGGGCAATCCCTGCACACTTGAATTTGTCCCTCAGCAGGTTGGGTTGTATCCGTTTGTATTAGTTTATATTCTATCTGCTATATTGCTTTGTATTTTCAATCCCAGAACCTCACAACACCCGATGGATAAGTCATTGTTCTGCACCCAAACAACCAGTAAATATTATTTTATGTAACACATAATCTGTTGCAATCACTTGTGTTAGGAGAACTGTCCATCTGTTTAATGGGTAACAGCCTTCAAAGAATACAGTGCAGGCTATTCAATTTAAATGTTGGAGTCAGTCCGATCAGATTTCGGCGGTTCAACATACTATTCGTGCATATAGTTTAGTTCGTAGTCACGGCGTAACATAAAACTTCAGCACCTGAACATTC
Organism: Hippocampus abdominalis; assembly: GCA_018466805.1. NCBI lineage: Eukaryota > Metazoa > Chordata > Actinopteri > Syngnathiformes > Syngnathidae > Hippocampus > Hippocampus abdominalis. The sequence continues at coordinate 12,417,745 of CM031706.1, read as the reverse complement.
AAAACAGGTTGACATAGCTGTAAAAACATTCCTGCGATGCTTTTAAGAAAAAGAGAAAATAAATGTTTGACACATGACCATCTCTTCAACTGGAGACAAGTGAGCATCAGCATATCCAGTACAGTACGATCATTGAGCATTCTCATCCTGTGCCAAGGAGGATATTTAAACTTGTATTATTATTTTTTGACAGTGATGACTTGAGTACTTGTGTTAAAAATTATATACTTTCTATAATCATAATGAATATTTTAATGTTCAGGCCGGCAGGGAAGGCCCTGACACTGACGACACGTCTCTGCTATATCGCCACAATTCACTGCTACATTGTTCTCACTCCTCTCACATTTTTATCTTCAAACCCATTTAATGTATTTAGAAACACATCTCTGAAATTGCAAACATTCAATTTAATTAAATCATAAACCATGAAAAATGATCATATCAACTACCAGTATACATTGTGTGCTTGCAATTGAAACACTCCAACAAATAACGTACCGAATTTGCTTGAGACACTTGCTGAGTTGTACAAGTGGTTAGCACATCTGCCTCGCGGTTCGAAGGTTTAGACTTCAAATCTTGGCTCTGGCCTTCTCTGTTCCAGTTTTCCATGTGCTTGCGTGGATTTTCTCCAGGTACTCCGGCTTCCTCACAAATTCCCCACATTTGCAAGTTAGATTCACCGAGAGCTCTAAATTCTCCATAAATGTAATTGTCTATATGTGCCCTGTGACTGCGTTAGACCCGTGCTCACACGCAACCCCCATGAGGAACAAGTGCTGTCGAACATATATGGATGGGTGGGGATCTTTAAATAGTCATATAAGTTACTTCTATAATCCAGTTAAAACACAAGAAGTCCAATCACGTAAACATACTCTCCCCGCAAAACGTAGAATTTCCAAGTACTTCACTCAAGAATTTTTCCACTGAATTGTTATTGCACATGGGGACATATTTCCAAGTAGAGCAAATAAAATGTAGTCTCCCTGCATATTGTAGCATGTAGCAACCATGTCAGGTCAACTGGCTACGCTTTGAGTTGTGTAACTACTGCTGTTTGCTTGTGTATGTCTGTGGCTTCGGGGCGGTGTGCGCAGTGGTTGGGCAGATGGAGGTAGTCCAACAGGTTTCCAGACAGTCTGCTGGTATTTGGACGGCTGTTGGAGATTTACTGGAGACCAATGTGAAATAAACAAAAGAAGGAAGAATCCGGGTTCAGTCACTGGTGACACGGTTTAATAATAGTCAGACATATGAATGTCATGCCAAGTATTTGAGCTTCCACATGAAGAAAAAAAAAAAAACAGCGACGTGTCCATCTATTCCCGTGTAATTTATGGCCTTGAGGTGGGGAAAACACAAGGTTTCTACTTTTGCTAAGGAGGTAATTCAATTTGTGGACAGCCCTCGTTGGCATGTGGGCTGGCCACATTACATGTTTGAGAGGATTTACCTTGACAGTCTAATCTGTCACTTTGACCTACGCCTATGCGTGTGTATCGTGTGATTTGCGGTCAAATAAAGCCTGTGTACAGACTACAGTCTGGGTCAGGATCGGTGTCATTTGTACTTTATTTGCACAAGTCAAGGGCACCACAGTGAAGTATGTGGTTTACACAAATGGACGACAGAAGCGAGAGCCCAAAACGATAAACAAAGCATTCCCATTCACGGAGGCACACTTCTTGTGTTTATGTGGCACATTGTCATGTCACCAAACACAAACACGTCCCACTGCCACCTTGTTGACAAGTTCAGAGAGCGTTTAAGAAAATGGCATTGATCAGAAGGTAATGCTGTTAACTAAGGCTAATCTGCGCGTCCAAAAACATTTGTGGACGTACCGTATTGGCCCGAATATAAGATGGGGTTTTTTTTGCATTGAAATAAGACTGAAAAAGTGGGGGGGTCGTCTTATATTCGGGGCCTAGGCGTTATACCCATTCACGACGCTAGATGGCGCCATATATCATTGAAGCGAATGCTGAAGTTGACTCCCCAGGCCAAAGTGAACCCCTGCCACGTAGAATACAAGTAAAAATAGCGGTAAGAAGGAAAAGAGAAGAAAATAATAGAAGAGATAACAGAAAATGGAGAAACATAGTGGGCGGCCCGGTAGTCCAGTGGTTAGCACGTCGGCTTCACAGTGCAGAGGTACCGGGTTCGATCCCAGCTCCGGCCTCCCTGTGTGGAGTTTGCATGTTCTCCCCGGGCTTGCGTGGGTTTTCTCCGGGTGCTCCGGTTTCCTCCCACATTCCAAAAACATGCATGGCAGGCTCGTTGGGCACTCTAAATTGTCCCTAGGTATGAGTGTGAGCGTGGATGGTTGTTCGTCTCTGTGTGCCCTGCGATTGGCTGGCGACCAATTCAGGGTGTCCCCCGCCTACTGCCCGAAGACTGCTGGGAAAGGCTCCAGCACCCCCCGCGACCCTAGTGAGGATGAAGCGGCTCGGAAAATGGATGGATGGATGGATGGAGAAACATAGTGACAATCTGGAGAAAAGTGGGTCGAAGATTGGCCAGGTTAACCGGCAGCTGAGGAGAAGTTATGATATAATTTACATTTCAAAAACCAGAAGCTATTCATTTACGAATGTGAGTGCACTCTTGTTTACATATTTAAATGTTTCGATATTAAGATTTGAATGAGGCAAAATAATATGCTTTTTCTCTCAAATATATTGTTATCATTTGTTTCAGATGTACTGTAATTATTTTCTGTATAGAAATTAATTTGGTGTTCAAAAAGTCTTTTTTTCAAACTTGAGTCTTGAAAAAGAGGGGGTCGTCTTATAATCAGGCCCGTCTTATATTCGGGCCAATGCGGTACTTCGCTTTTGGCTTTGACATGACAACATGGTGTGTGAGATTTTTTTTTTCTGCATAATAGTGCCTAGATTCGCTTGATTGCTTAATGTCACGCTTTACTGATATTTAAGCCATGAAAAAAAGTTTTCCATGATAATACTGTAGGTTGATTATAATGATCATTTTTGACTTTAAAGCAATGTATTTTGTATATTTTATATTTAACTTAGCAATCATTCTAGTGAAATAAGTTTTCCTGAGCATCGACTGCAAGTCCCGGAATACATTCCCAAGGAGGACAGAATAACCAGTTGTCTGACTACATCACCGGGGTAAAATGGTGTCAGTCAAATGCACGTGATGACCTGTGCTTGTTTTTGCAGTTCCATTTTATCATTAGCATGACAGATCAATAGTCTAATTTTAGCTTATCAGAAGTGGCAGTTACGTAAAATGTTTTGAGGAGATTCTATAGATCAGGGGGAGAAGGAAACTTTTGAGATCAATGGGCCAAGTCATTCGATGAGGGAAAAAGAAAAGCAAAAATGTGTCTGGAAAATATGAAAAAGAGGTCATTTGGACCAATAAAATTCCTTTTGAATTGTATTATTTATAAGTAAATAGATTTAGAATCAATATTTACTCAATGAAATAAAGAAACAAATGTTAAATACATATATATGGGGAGGCATGGTGATCGACTGGTTAGCACGTCAGCCTCACAGTGCAGAGGTGCAGTGTTCGATTCCGGCTCCAGCCTTCCTGTGTGGAGTTTGCATGCCCCCCCTCGCCTGTGCCTGTGCGGGTTTTCTGTAGGTACTCCGGTTTCCTCCCACATTCCAAAAACATGCATAGCAGGTTAATGGAACACTCTAAATTGTCCCTTGGTGTGAGTGTGAGCGCCAATGGTTGTTTGTCTTTGTGTGCCCTGCGGTTGGCAGTAACCGGTTCAGGGTGTCCCCCCGCCTACTGCCCAAAGCCTATGCTCCAGGACACCCACGACCCTCATGGGGAAAAGTGGATTAGAAAATGAATGGATGGATGGATTTACTGAATTTGAACATGTACATTGGTTGCAGATGTTTAAAATCTGGTAAACCCATTTATTTTTCCTGTATTTTCCTAAAAAATAAACAAATGATATCTGTTAGTTTAACACCTTTTAATCAACCGTGGAGGTAATAATGACCTCATAAATTATCTTTGGCGTTTTTGTCAGGTTAGGAATGCAGACCGTTTTCCTCTCGCTCTGATAATGTATTATCACTTTCCTGTGAGACAAAGCAAGATGTCTGTGGTTGGAGAAGACGCCAGTAGTGTGGAGCTGTTTATGTGTGTGTATATACTGTATGACCCTAACCTGTGGTGAACTCGGCAGACACTTCTTTGATCAGGCATTAGGTTGTGTTTGGCATGCAAATTTTGATTGAATTCTATTTCTCATTTTTTTCCACAAAGTTCTTGTCCTGTCTCATTCTTTCCCCTGCCACAAAAACGGTAAGGATGCTTTAATGAACCAATTTTAAGGGCGGAGGTAGTATCTTTAATTGTTACTTAATGCAACTCTTTGCCCAACCCTGCTATAGATCTTTCCGCAGTCCTGAAAAGAAGTACTGATTGATCGTAACTACATAGTGCTAGTCATATCGTAAAAGGTGGAGTATTATTGTGTAGTGACTTGGATAAGGGGTAGAGTAAATCAAGCAAGAAATCAGGAGAGAGAAAGAGAGTGAGGAATGCAGGCAGCTGGTTAATGTCTGTCAGTGCAGCACAGAGAGCCCACAGTGCTGGACTACTCACCTGCCCCCCCTTTTCTCTCACACACACAAACACATGGACGGTACTGAAAGAAGTATTTATTTGGGCCACCAGAGTGTGTGTTCTGCAACGAAAGACTCGTTAGCCTCTTAAAAAGAATGACTAATACTGTACTAGTACCCTTCTCTCTTTCTGATCTGTCTATCATCCGCATCCATCCATTATTTCTCAGTGCTTATCAAGAACTGGGTCAGTTGCAATCAGGCGAAATAGGAAAAAGAGGGAGTGTTCTCCTGTGTCCGCCGCAGAACCACGCCAACACTTAATTCTGCCAGCGTATTTTTTTTTTTACACACACACACACACCAGAACATTGAAGTGGAAGCATTCAGGAGTTGTAATCAGATGCTTGAACCACCTCAGCTGATTCCCCCAAGGAATTGCAAAACCTCATTCCATGCAGGATCTGAATATTCCAGTGAGGAGCAATGTGCGGAATGATTAGTCGGGCCTCCCAAGAAAAAAGATGGTCTTAAGCAACGGTCTGCTTAGGAGAGATTAATGGAGCCTAAGGACCGGTCATTTGGGAGCGCAGGAGTCTCGCATGCCTGAGAAGGGAGCTCATAGGAGAGGGCTGTGGTTTGTTCCATGTGTTGGAGCAGTAAGCTAGGAGTCTTGCACTACAGAATAGGCTGTTTACACGGCACTGTTTTGCTGATTATGGACTAAAAGCAGCATTGTTTTGGATGTTTGAATCCAAGACAAATGCCTGAAAATGGGTCTTGAATGTGAATGTTGAAAATGGACAACTGTTCAGTGTTCAGTGTAAGGATGCGCAAGTATGTCCCCACCAAACAAGTCAAGTCAAGTACAACTTTATTGTCAAATGTGAAACTTCCTCCCTCTTAAACAGACAACAAGACAATAAGAGGAGCCGCTGCGGGTGCCCGCGTCGCCATCAAAAGAAAACTTAACATAAAATAACACAAGACAACACATTAGACAGATACAATCGTGCAATCTTAACCACTTCCCTGCACACACGTTGTTGTCTGAAGCAGTTGTAGATGAAAGAGGAGCGATTCAAGGTGTCCTTTTCACCAGTGGATCAAAGACGTCATGCTAAAATGTGCACACGTCTGCAACAAGCTAAGCTTGAAAGCAACAAAAAGCATCAATTAACAAAAAAGAGATTGCTCTCTTCTCCTGTCCCATGTAAATCCGCTTCAATTCCAAGCCGCGACTCCCAGTTCCACATATGCATCGACGCTCTGCGTTGACGCTCCTTTCTAATCATCGCCTGCTCCTCCAGCCATGCATCCATCCAGTCGCACACTATCCATCAGCACCGAGCGGGGCTGTGAGAATGCTGCCTATTTCAGGCGCAAGACACAAGCCCCAACAAAGCACCACAGCAATTTTGTTGTAAAAGATCCTGAGCATTATTAAAAATATCGAGTTATCGTGACATGGAATGACGCCTCTGTATAAAAGCTACTACAGAAAATGGAACATTCATGCTGGCTCACTGCAGAGGAGCTGGGTGCAATCTCAGTAGTTTACCAATATTCTATATTAGTGGTCTGGCCATCATGTAAAAAAAGCAAAATAAATGCCAACAGCAGACGGTGGAGTATTGCCGGGGTTATGCTCTTTTAAATCAATAAGGGGAACGGAGGTGTGTGCAAACCGGGGTGGGTGGAGTGGGCATCCACAGGTTCCCACCCACGAGTCCGATTAAAAAAAATTCCACCGGACATCCTAATTAAGGAATGGATCATATAGTGTAACAGACTGAACAGGGTTATAGTCGCACTTGAGTCAGAAGGATAGAGTGTGTTCCTCTCTAAGCTCATAATGCAGCCAACATATTTTAGTGTCAGCTGAAGTGGTCATTATTCCCATTATTCCCAAAAAAGGAATCTGAAACTTTTTGCCACTCATCAGATCTGTGTGTGTGTATGTGTGTGTGTGTTTATATAATGGGGGTTGGTCGTGTGACTGATGCTTCCACAGTGAGGTTGACAGACACCAACTGTTTAGCACTTCCTGCCCCATAAGGGTTGTTTTGTCTCGACATGTGTTTTGACTTTGTAGTTACGAGAGGAGTAGGTGAGGGTTACAAATCATGCACTTCAGTTAAAATCACGGACAAGACAACACTCGGTCCAGTTGAGTAAGTTGCACGGGATGCGACTCTTTCCACTTCTTCCGTCAATCTTTTTTTTTTGACGCCACGTTTGCTTTGGGTGTGTGGTGAGAATAGGGGAGGAGTTGCCAATTGGTGCGGATTCATCAGGAAGTTAAAGCCTTGGCTGTCGAGAAAGGTGACAAATCCTAGTGCTATGACAGCAGACTGGGTTTCTCGTTTAAGCTTTAAACACGGATTGCGTGTTTTGGATTCATCTGTCGTCCAAGAGACCGTGGAACCTCAACGGAGCCATTTACGCAAGATTTTTTTTTTAAATGTAGTTTTTGTTGTTCTGTTACAGCAGGGGTCGGCAACCCAAAATGTTGAAAGAGCCATATAGGACAAAAAACAAATATGTCTGGAGCCGCAAAAAAAAATAAAAGCCTTCTATAAAACTTACAATGAAGGAAACACATGCTGTATGCATGTAGGAGACTGGACTGTCTCAGAATTGTTTGTTATTAATTCCTTTGTTGTGTGTTCACAAACTCCCCCATAGAAATTATTTTGTGATTTCCTCGCTTGATTTTTTGTTTTGGTGCATTATTTTCGCTTTTCTTAGTGTCAGTGAAGTGATCATTAATTTCCGTTTTTCGGATTCTGTCTTTGAACGGCTCTCGAGTTGAACGAAAAGAGAGACGGATGCAGGTGTGTCTGTGTTTGTCGAGACTGTTAAAAGCATAAATAAAATGTACGTCACATCACAGCTCTCCTTTTTCGGAGGTGCAACATGTATCTATATCTATTTGAGCTATATTAGCCTACTATCAAAATCTTTTTCCATTTTCAAACATTTTTTTATAAAGCTCCAAGGAGCCACTAGATGTCGCTATAGAGCCGCATGCGGCTCTGGAGCCGCGTGTTGCCGACCCCCGTGTTACAGCAACAGCATTTCAGAGACTCAAAATGCAACGTTTTTAAAAAGTGACAATGTTTTAATCTGTAATAATTAAATTAGGCGATCAGGGAAGACGAGAAGCCAAAAGCCATAAACACTTGACCAGCATAAGTTGACTTTAAGTTTTAAACGGCTATGCAGAGTATTGTAAAGTTGACTCACTGAATACTGAATAGTTGACTAATCGGGTTAACCCCAAATTTCTGTTAAACTGATTGCTATTGCGCTGTAGTGGAATTATCTTTACTCATCGGGGCGTTACAAATAGAAATATTGTTACTATTTCAGTGACAAGTGATGGGTGGAAAATGAGGAAATGAGAACAATTGTCTTTTTCTTCTCTTGCCTTACCATTGAGTGTGGAAAGTGAGTTGTAAAATGCAAGTAAATCAAACGGGGTCGTGACAAATGTGAATTTTAGTATGGCCGTTGCGCGATGAAAAAAATGGACGGTGGGCCCCAAATGGCCCAGTGGACACATCCGTGGATTGGGCTCCGTGGTTTTTAAGAGTTCACTCCACCGTTTCCCAGGCTGACCCTGACAACAGATATGCGAAAATGCAAAAAAACATCCATTTTATGAGATGACGTCAATGCTGATTCTGGCCTTGACTCAATGATGACTCCATTCGAAAGATAGCAGCATGATCATTCTTTGTTATTTATTTACCCCCCACCCCCACCCACCCACACACACACACACACATACAGCACAAATGTTTCTTGGAGGTCAGGTGTTAATTGATACAAAATAATGGGGGAGGGGATGTTGGCTCTGTGGTCCTTGTGTTTCATGATTTTTAAAGTAATTGTTAATTCGCGTGTATTTGATGGAGGATTTTGAAATAAAGAAGTGTGGGGGGAGGGGATTGCCAAAGAATAGGAGCAGAGGCCCTACAAAAGGAACGTGGAGAAGGAAGAGGATTAGGCGGGGTAGTGTCGGGGGAGGCCCCCCTGCGGTTCCGAGGTCACTCACACAGCTGTGGTCATCACCTTTCACTATGAGGGACTCACACACACACACAAACTACAGTGATCAGCACCCTCGGTGGGAGGTTGACCTGAGCCAGATGGCCGTCGCTGTCTTTTTATGACACAGTTTTTCTTTCTGACCACACCTAGCTTCTCAAGAACACTCGACGCATTTCCAAAGAGCGGTATCACATCGTCGTGTGAATGAGCCAGTCAGCCAGTAAATCTAAATGAATGATGTATTCGTAAAATACACATATGAAGATGTCACTTTGGTGTCAGCCCATAACCACGGCCTCTTAAGTAAACAATGCGAGGATGGCTTTTGTGGTCACATAGAACTTTATCTAGCTCTGTAGCTAGCTAGCTACAGATAGATCCTAGATAGATAAAACAAATCCTGAGCCATTTTCAATTCTTTAGTCAATCATTTGTAAAAATAACACCTACACATGTGGACTGATGAATAGGATAGACTTAATTTTTTTTTAGAGAGAGAGATACACATTACCAAATTGTAACTTACCGGTATGTGGTTTTGATATACCTATGATATAGAGATTGACAACCATTCACACTGTCGCCGAGTATGAACTGAACCCGCACTGCTTGCATGCACTGAAGTCAAGGGAATGTACTGCGACACCATCAGTGACACTTCTGGACCTGTAGGCAGGAAGTGCAGTTGCCTGTATCTGTGTATCAGTTTTTATTTTATTTTATTTTTTTATTCCAAGGCTCAAGACATGTGTTTTCAATATTCTGAAAAGGCATGCCTGCACACATGGCCTCAGCCCAGATTGCCAGAGTGAAACTCTACCCCACCCATACTGTCTCAAAAATAAAGTCTCATCTTCCATTTTTCGGGATCAAGTGAAGGATAAGATGAGAAGTCTTAATAAAATAAAATAAGTTATCGTGATAAAAAACGTCGATGATTAAATCCTTTTTATATTGCACAAGCAGCATATCCGTAATGTATCAGTAGCTTGGTTCTTTCCATATGACAGATATTTAAATATTCAGTACATAAACATCCGTTCATTGTTGATCGCCCTTTTCCTCATTAGGGTTATGGGTGATCTGGAGCCTACCCCAGACTTTGGACGAGAGGGTCTGGTTGCCAGCCAATCAGAGGGCACATATAGTCAAATATGCATTCACACTCAAATTCACACCCAATAACCCAAACAAGAACAGGGCAACATGCAAACTCTACGCAGGAGGGCCTGAGCTGAGATTCAAACCCAGAATCTCTTGAAATGTGAAGGCAGATATGCACCCCATTAGGTCACTCCTGCTGTCAGATCATAACTTTGGCTAGTAAATTTGCCATTACCTCATTAAAAGCTATGATGATCATCTATTAGTGTGCATTCTGCTGTCGCTTTATTATTTCAATCTTAGAACATACTTACTTCACTGTCGATAGGAGCATAATACGTACTGTATAAAACGTACATCTGGAGTGTGTTTTTGTTTTGCCTTCTCCTCACGCTACCATGGTTGATGAAACCACAGTCTTAGATCCACTGTGTTCTGTGGCCTGGCTTCATGTCAGCATGTTTTCCCCTTTACGCACACACACACACACACACACACACACACACACACACACACACACACACACACACACACACACACACATCATGTCGTCAAGCAACCAGTGTGTGTTCATCAAAACCCTCCCAAAGTCAAAGTGCTGCTGGAAATGACACAAGGTTTACAAGACATGCGTGTGTGTGTGTGTGTGTGTGTGTGTGTGTGTGCGTGCGTGTGTCTATTAATATGCACCATTGATTTTTACTTTATACAAACATAATGATCATGTGACAGAATGAGAATAATTAAAATAGATTGTGCATCATGATTAATTCATTGTGTCTCCTCAGAGTGTGCTTGACTTGGCCACCAGGGGTCAGCATAATACAGACATGCAGAAAAACAAAGAAGAGTTTCACACACAAGGAAGGCAGTGTCTGAGTGCCTAATTCCCAAGTGTACAATCTCTCTGGCCAACTGTACATCATCCGTCCGTGGAGGTCTGATTTTAGTTCCTTGTAAACGTACTTTGCACACTTCAACCTATTTAGATTCCTGCCACAAAGACAAAACACCTTCAACAATCAGGTTTTATAAGTTACTGAGGTCTGGGATGAGATTGGAACTCCAATAAGACAAGAAGAGACTTTTCAATTCAATCTGAAAAAAATGGCTGGGAAAAAAATGTGATCTGTCTAATTTCAAAGTAAAGCTTCTATGTGTCCTTTCATTATTTTTGCGAGTTGTTGATATGTTAATTGTCAAGTTCTCTATGTGCTGAATTGTTTTTTTTTCCTCTGTCTTTTCTTTATTGTTGTTGTTATTATAATGTATGTCTTCTGACGCGCCAGAGACTGCTGATGGAAAGCAGCCCTTGGTTAATTCTGGCATTTTTCCATGTAGATGTTCATTAATATGCACCGTCCCGACCAGCCAATGCAACTGCCTTGCTATTGCCTGAATGTACGAAAAGCCAGCTAAGTAAAAAGGATTTCGTCAATTGATTCTGAATTATTGTGTTGAAACATGACACATAAATCCTCCTTGGCGCCTGTGTCTTGAGGTAAAAAAAACAAACCAAATCTTATTAAGGATGAGTGAACAGGTGAGTGAAAAGAGCAACGTGAGATGAGGGAGTGGATGAAAACCTGCTCTCCCAGCCTGTCGACTCTGAGCGAGCTTCCATTTCCTGATGTTGCCGGCAGCAGTCTTCTTTCTTCGTCAGCTCATTGCAACTGCACTTCTCATGCACAATTACAACCCGTGCATCATATCTTTTGAGTGAAGCCCCTCAATTGGATGAGCTGTAACAAAATAATCCGTTAGAAATCAGATAATGCAATGTTTTCACACTTTAAAACAGCCTCCGAAAAGGTCTCAGAGATTCTCTCATCAAACTACAAAAAGGACAGAGAATTCCAAGGGGCACAAAAGAACATCGCCTCTGCTTGAGGTCAGCAGTTCTGTCTTATGCAAATTGCCATGACGACTGGGACAGAGCAATAGAACAGCATCGAACAATACAGTCGACCCCCGCATAATTGGCATTCGGAACCCACAGAGTTGCATGTCCGCAGATTTTTTTAAAAAATATATGCGACGGTCATTTTATTTCATTTTGTTTTTTATGAAAATATTTATCTCATATTTATGATCATTTTTGTAGAATATTGGGGATATTGTAAAAAAATAAAAGAAAATTCACCAATGCATTTCAATTGGCATCAATTATATGCCATTTTTTGCTATTTGTGGTCAGCCTGATCCCGATCCTTCCTATCCCGTGTGAATAGCAACTCTATTCCCATGGTGTTTCTTGCTTCTGAAAGCCTCTTGTTAGGTGAACGGTAATTCAAGCTTGTCATGTCCATCAACAAAACTGGACAGCTATTTTCAATGGTCCAATGCACTAAAAGGATCCTGTTGTGTGATTTTACTGGCATTCGTTTATTTTGAAGGCTGCACTTTACCAGATACTTAATGTGTTGATACTTAACTCGATGTTGCTTGAGTGTTGGCAAACATAACGGTAGGGTTGCTGTTGACTAGAGTTGTTAATATAAATTTACATTGTAAAACATTTTTTGAAATCTTGACACAAAATACGACAGCACCGACTTGAATGTTGACCCTTTCGTATCATTACACATTCTGCGTTTGCACTGTCACAGAGTGTAAATTGAGGGGTTCGTTTGTTTTTAGTGGATAGCTCTTCTTTACGAATGACAAAAGGAGAGATGGAATCCTTTAATGAAGTTTAAAAGGGAAAAAAAAGACGTCTGCATCGCAGCACCTTCGAGAACACAACTCTTGTAACTAAAATCACAATTATTAAACAAAAGAATATAATTTATGTATGCTTAACATGAAATAATATGATGCTCAAACATAAAATTATAATTAATAATATAAAACAAGCTTACACAGAGTGCTGTATAATCTTTGTGGGAGTTAGGGGGGGGGGGCAGACTCACTGTCACAGGGACACTGGCAACTGATGCTCCGGCCCCCTCCCTAAAACTACCATTGAGTGTGTTGCAACAAAGTGAGCAGCTACTCATTGTTGCCAACTGATGTTAGAATAATAACCCTTTTCAAACCTGAATATTGACAGAGCAGTATTCCGTTTTTTAAAGGCCATGTAAACACACGCAAAAAATAGAATATGCCGTTTTTTAAAAACCTGAATAAGACCCCATGGGTTACCCCTTTTGTAATCTGAATCGTTAATGATGTAAACAGGACCGGGTTAGCTCTAGTCTCAAGGGGCATTGATTTGTGGATCCTTCCAGGAGCGCAGAAGGGCTTGGCAGAGGCCAGGAAAGGGCGCCAGACTGCAGGGAAATTACTTCAAAGGGAAAAACTTATGTTATAGTTTGCATTTCAAATACAGTATATCTTTTCAGACACACCCCATTGTATTTGTTGCATTCGTTGAACTGTACTGTATTTTTTTCTGATGCTCCCAGGTCGACATTGTAAATGAGAAATCGTTTTCAGTTGCGTCACCTGGTTAAATAAATAGTTTTTAGAAACCTTTTTTTTAATGACATACTGCCCACGAGTACACAGGGGGTCAAAGAACTGAAGTTTGTGGTTTTCAACCATCCCCGCTGTGAGAACATTCACGCCCGAGTAAAGTTTGATTTTAGCGGGCCGCCGTAGTAAGCCTGTTGCTGATTCCCAACCACAACATTGCTGAACTCAGCTGTCACAACTTCAGCCCTCGACTGACTGCTTTGCACTGATTGACATTTGAGCAATTGACTCTACTCGCCGTCTTTTACAACCATAGCCACACGCGCAGCTACGGTGTGTATTTTCCTTTTTTCTTTTTTGCCCTCATCACAAACCTACGCAACCTTGTATCGGGTTCACTTTGAGAGTCGGTAAGTTTTCACCGAAGAGTTAGCTTAGCTTTCGTAGCATTCCGTTAGCCAAGTGTCGATAATGAAAACAAACTTTGAGGCTTGGCCTGCCACACAAAAGAACACTTAAGTAGACCAGTTAGCCTCGTTTGGTAGATGTCCGTGTGTTTTTCAGCAAACCGTTCTCCAAGTGATTACATTCTTTGTGTCCTGCGTGTCAAACGTGAGCAATGCGCAGTATTTGCACCAACATGCAGCAACTTGATGCATGTTGGTGATAGTTCTAACATGTCATTAACGGTAGTACTGTACATGCCTTTCATTCAACCCTACATTATCATGCATGTTATTTGATAATGCTCCGCATTCTGGTCATTTAGATGCTGTTCTGTATGAAGTTATTTTTAAAAGTTGTGTTGTGTAATTCCCTTAGGCAACGTATAGCTGCACACTGGCTGGGCACAATGCTGTCAAGACATGACAGAAGATTTCCACTTAAAACCAAAGACACTGCACTAAAAATGTCTTCCCTGGCCTTTGGAATGGATGAATTCTGAAGAGATGGAGAACGAAGAGCAGAGGTATAGACCCAACATATTATTTACTCCCTTAGGCTTTTAAAATAACGTCTCAATAAACAAACAAATAAATCAATCAATAAAAAGGACTGATATTGCAGTGACATATAAGAGCAATTCCCCCCAAAAAGCATTTGCTAGGATATTTTCTTTCCATTCTCTCACATATGTATGGTGTCATAATGGTTCAAGCACATCTGCCTCACATTTGAGAGGTTCCTGGTTCGACTCTCGTCTCACTGGAGTTTGCATTTTCTCTCCTTCCTTATATATATATATATATATATATATATATATATATATATATGTTTACTCTGTATATTTGTATCATGAATTGTTGGAGTAATGCATCCCTCAGTCAATGTACACACAGCTGTTTTTTTCTTTTTTTTTCTTTTTTTTTTATCAGGCAGCAGCCTTGTGTTCAAAGCTTCATGAATGAATGTGCACATTCCTTCCGTATTTACACAGGAAAGATAATGCTGGTGTTTTCAGAAGTTAGCCTTTTTTATCTCCAAACACAGCCAAAGCGACACATATTTGATCGTCTGGTTGTTTTGGTCTTCTACTCTCAGCCTCACTTGAATTGACTATGTGGTGTTACATAAAAGTCAGAGAAAAGACAAATACATATACCCAGACCACAGATAATCCTTTGTACTGAAGTGTTGTTACTATTGTTATTGTTATCTTGTTATTGTTGTTCAGCGTAATCCATGTGCAATTACCAGAACTTGCTTTTGGTAACAAGGCTAAACAAGTTTGTCAGGCACAACTTATACATACTAACTACATTTGCAGCCTTGCAGAAGAGCAGGCCGGCACACCTCCACAGCGAGGACTGCTCCACATTTGGCAGTCAGGGGGACCGAGTGAGCCGCTTAGCCCAGAAAGAGTGCTTCTGTCCCAGTGTGTTCTTCAAGTGGCTCTGGGAGAACATCACGGACTCCTGCTGGCACAGTGTAAGAGATTACGCTCCCAATTCACTCATCATGTTTTCTGTCTGAAACGTTCCATACAGAACATCTCGATAAATAAGAATATTGTGGAAAACCTTATTTGAATAGTTCAATCCAAAAATTGAAAGTTCTACATTGCATGACACTTAAACAGGAAAACACTTTTCAGAAGAGCCATTCCAACCAAATTTTGTATTTGTTTATTGTTTATTTTGTAATTTGTATGTTGATTTTTTTTAACCAGCTGTAAAATATAATAATCAAAAGTTTAAAAAAAACACTGTGTCTAATGCATCTATATAATAGTTTCATTTTTTAAATTGAATTACTGAAATAAATGAAGTTTTCTATTATAATTTATTGAGTTGCTCCTGTCTCTCCTATAGCTTAGCCATTTGTTGAAAATATAACTTCTGGACCATAAACCCGATATTTAATTTGTATGTTGATTTTTTTTAACCAGCTGTAAAATATAATAATCAAAAGTTTAAAAAACCCCACTGTGTCTAATGAATCTATATAATAGTTTCATTTTTAAAATTGAATTACTGAAATAAATGAAGTTTTCTATTATAATTTATTGAGTTGCTCCTGTCTCTCCTATAGCTTAGCCATTTGTTGAAAATATAACTTCTGGACCATAAACCTGATATTTAGTCATTCTGAGATTATTCAATTTATTATTAAATCTTATTCAACCATACTGTATGTCTATGAATGTAACATCTGCGTAGCCTTGTTACTTGTAACATGTAATTTGCATATCAAAGCTACTGTAGTAAAACCAATTGAAGAGCTTTAAATATACTTTATTACAAGTCAATCAGTGCCCTACCTAAAATATTTTTAGATAAACTCAACTCTTATTGTTTTTTTTGTTTTTTTTTGCTCCCCCCCCTCTTTCAGGTGGTCCCGTGTATTCTTTTGGAGAGTTACTGTGGAGGGGGCTCAGTGTTCCTCCGTCAGCTCCATTGTTAGAGGCCTCCCTGCGAGGGACGACCGTGGTCCATGTGGCTTGTGGTGGTTTTCATTGCGGAGCGTTGAGCGAGCAGGGTGGCATCTACATGTGGGGAGAGAACACTGCAGGACAGTGTGGACCAAGTGAGGGGGATTCGGACTCCAATGTGACTGGTTCGTCATCACCTCATTTTCTTTATTCTTTGGCCTCTTTCCACGAAAACTTAAATCCTCTTTGCTCAACCTGTTTCAAATCTCATTTTTGAGCCTCTGTGTTTGACTCCCAGTTTTATGTTAGTTGCAGAACCATACCCGCTGGCTGTGGTGGACAATGAGGTGGTTCCTCCTGTCGCAGTTCGGATTGTGGATTTGGCCTGCGGACGGGAGCACAGTCTGGCGTTGTCTGCCCAGAATGAGCTGTGGGCCTGGGGCAGTGGGTGCCAACTCGGTCTTGTCACAAGCAACTTCCCCGTGTGGAAACCACAAAAGGTCACACAACCTTTAATTATGGAAAATAAGTAGATTTTTAGCTTTTAAAGATTGCACACACACACACACACATTTTTTTCCAATTAGTATGGTAGACTTTTTTACCTGCATTGGTAAAATGCACCATGTTTTTAGGAAAAATATGTCACTTTATAAAATTATCATTGATGAAAACATAGAGTAACATACCTGTAAACTTGTACGTTTTCCCCGTATTTTATACATTTTTTTAATCATTTCAAATTATGTATGGCGTATTACAACTTTTATATGGGCAAAAAAATAATTGTGAACCGATCTCACAAAGGCCATTTTGGCTCAAATCCAGATCGTCTAACCTGCTGGTAGCCAACGACAATGCCGCCGTCGATCGCTACTATTGTCACGGCAAACCAGCAAAAATAATCCTCAATCGTATTTTTTTTTTTTTCATTACTGCATACGGTCGGATTGATAAAGCATGATGTGCGCATGCGCGGTAAACCGTTGTACGGGGTTTTGTTGCTTTCTAAGGGGCATCGTAATCATTTATAAGGGCAGCTATTAGCCGAGGTTGACAGGTATGCAGTAATGACATAATTAAGTAGAATTAAAACCGATGAAATAGTTTTTGTCAAACGTTGTCATTCAATTCAATGCGCGTTGCGGGCTTTATAAAGGCCAATTGATAAATACTTCAAAAACCCGTAAGTCAGGTGACTCGTATTTCAAGGAGAAAACCCGCATAAGCATGGGGAGAACAAGCAACCTCCATACGGGAGCGCCTGAGCAGAGATTCAAATTCAGAAATCTTGTTTTGAGACAAATGTGCTAACCACTAGGCTGCCCAGTTATCAACTATGATTAATGATGACATTATTGCTGACGTTATGTTATATTTTTGTTTCAGGTGGAACACTTGGCAGGCAGGCATGTGATTCAGGTACAATTTTATTTTTTTACCCACGTCATCATCTAAACACCAAAAATAAACACTCTAGCTTTCCAGTATTATGGTTGTCATCTCTAACAGGTGGCTTGTGGGGCCTACCACAGCTTGGCTCTGGTCCGTTGTTTACATCTTCAAAACCCAAACACTCCGAAACCACTAGAGAGGCGACCATCAAAGAGGGATGAGCCTTTTACCGCTGAAGATGCGCACTACTGTCCACTTGGGGTGGAGTTAACGGAAAGCATGACAGCAGAGGTTGAACTTGATCTAAACAAAAATCTGATGCAGGGAGAAATATTAAGTCTTCTGTGGTTTCAATTTTTAGACTTCAGCCACTAAACGCTCCAAACAAAGGTCCCGGCAGCCTGGCGTTAGCCATGAATCCCAAGCTGATCTGTGTCCATACTCCTGCAGCATAGCTGACAATAAAGAGTAAAGTATTACAAAATGTTGCATTTCTGTTTCGTTCTATGACTTGTTTTTCCACTTCCGCGTTTTTTTTTCTGTCCCTTAGGAATGTTCCTCTGGCCAGTGCGGAGATTGAGCCTGCCGAACACGCTGACCCCCTAACCCAGACGGACAGCTGCACTACATCATACCCGCTGCCAGCCTTGACAGATAAAAAGAAACCTGCTTTGCCTAATGAGCTGGAGCTTCACAAACTCCTTCAGAAGCTCTCTGGTCACTCATTAGAGATGCAACATAGCAGAAGACTTGGTGATGCAGACTCACTGAGCAGTCACACCTCAGGTGGTTGGATAATATGCAAAGTAGTTTAGATAGTATAGAATATCATATGTGTGATCTTTTTGTTGTTTGTTCTCTCTGGTTTGCTAACCGTCCTTCCTTCCTTTTTTTTTTTTTACTTTTCAGATGATAGCTTTTCCTCAACTCCTTCTAATGAGCTGCTACACACAAGTTGTGAAAATGACTTGACATTTCGGTAAGACGTGACCAAAAACATTGGCCCTTCGCCTAAAGTACCGGGCGTTCCCCAAAAATGTGAAATAATTTCATAATTCAACAACATAGCTGATTCTCATGCAAATTGTCTCAAGATGTCTAAATACAAAGTTTTTAAAAAAAAACTACGCCCCCCCGCACACACACACACACACACACACACACAATTTTAAATGGTACTCAAGTGCCTTAATGACATTTTTGTTACATGCTTTTGTCAAACCCAAGACAAGCTCCAGTGTGTTTGGCAGAAGCTAAACTACAGACTTGTGATTTGTCACATGCAGTGCTGATAATTAACTTTTGTTCACCTTTGTGAAATTGGTTGAAAAAAAAAAAAAACGTCTGTTTGAACATGTTTTGATTTTTCAACTTGGAACCTCTTTAGTTTGCCCAAGATGTGCTGCTATTGCAAATGATGTCAAATATTTTGGGACACCGCGCGGCACCTCATTGTCATCTTCTCTCCTCTTCCAGCAGTGAGGTGGTCCGGTCTTCCTCTTTAGTGGGCTTGGAAGAGGATCCTCTGCGGAAGAAAAAGCTAATGCTGTCGCACAAGAGCTCTAGTCTGACAGACATTAACCTGAAAGGGAAAACGGGAAACAGGAGATTCTCCCTACCTGTAACACCCACCAATGGTTGGTAACAATGACAGCAACCTGATGAACAACAAAATAGTCAAAATTAGTTCTGAATAAAGTTGTTCTTCTTGCTCTTATCACAGTTAAGATAGTTCTGTTTTTTGTGGATAATCAGAATAGGTTTTTAAAAAAACTTATTTGCACTTTATTTGATTATATTTACCTCCCCTGATTGTGGGCCTTTTTAAGGTTTTCGGACTTTTTGCAGCCGTGCGAAGGATCAGCTGTAGTAGCGAAACAATGTGCCTTCGTGTCTCTGCCTGCAAATCGACCGGTCAGGAGCCTCTCTGCATGGTTGTGTGATTTTAGCTTAGACAGGAAGGTGAAGAGTTGAATCATCTGGAGTGAGTCCAAAGTTTCGCTGCTGACCTCGGGGTGGACCTAGTACACACTGCACGGATTATGTCATTCGGCTGGCATGGGAAGATGTGTTTTTAGCATATACTGTAGTCATATTTTAGACTCCCTCGTACTTCTCTTGTGTTTTATCACCACCGTTGTTTGATAGCTTTTAGGTGCTGCAGTTATGAGCTCTCAAACATTTTAAGAATCAATTATTATACGATGATACCATTAATCGATCAGTAAGTAATTATTAAGTCATCAAAATATATATGCGAGGTGCAGGTATTATTGTTTTCCACTTGAGGTGGCCATCCGCACATTCCTGGCGGTATCTGTGACTTTGAGGGTGTCTGGCTTTTAACTCATTCAGTACCAGCCAATTTTCGACCAAGTCTGAAAAAACGTTTAAAAACGTCTTTGGGAGTGAATGAGTTAAAAGCGGGCCCTGGCCTGGTGAGTGACGTGAGAGTCAGCGAATGATAGTTTACAATTGGCTGTCGTGAGCTCAGGTTAGCAACTGGCTTATAACAAACAGCCTGTTAGCCAGTCTGCATATTGTTGAGTGCCTGCGGATCAGTTGTGGACGTAGCAGCTCGTGTATGACTTTCCTTATGTTTTTATTGCATTCCAATTTGATCAGTAAAATGCTTGAAAGTGCATCGAAGGCTGTGTTTAACTTTGAACGTCTTATAACTAGCAGTGGTAGGGATGCTGTTGCGATACGTTATTTAGTTCTGATTTGCTGTAAACCATTGCACCTTGTTATCTTCTTTTGAAATGATCCCAACATTTGGACATTCACTCTCTTGTCTTTTGTGCATTGTTCCACCTGACTCACAGCCATCACGTTAATTTGACACGGTGCTATGTGGGTGTGCAGTAACATTAGAACCCATGTGGAAAAATGTGAAGCTTTGAAGCAGTTACTCAAACAATAATTTCAGCCGTAATAACTTTGTATCGCATGCTTTTTTCCTTTTCTTAGCAACCCCAAGGCGACAACAACTTTGTGGAAGCAAGCCCTCCTCTTTTTCAGAGGATGATTTTCCATCCTTGGAGACGGAGGTGTGGAGCTGGGGCAGAGGGTCGGAGGGGCAACTGGGCCATGGAGATCAACTGGCAAGGTCTGACTGGTTCCAATTCAGAGCTGGCGCGAACACATTAGCTTTGAAAATATAGCAACTCTCTCCGAGACATATTCCTTTAACATTGTGTGTGTGTGTGTGTGTGTGTGTGTGTGTGTGTGTGTGTGTGCGTGTGCGTGTGCGCGTTCCCAGACTCCAGCCTCTTTGTATTAAGAGTTTGACAGGCGAGGAAGTGATCAAAGTCGCCGCAGGATCACACCATTCACTGGCTCTCACCGCTCAGTGCCAGGTACCGTAACTGTCACACTCTGAGGCTTAACAAATGCTTTCTCGTGCCCCCAAACCTTGACCTTAGCTGTCACAACTTTCTTATTTTTTCCCATTCCTTCAGATTAAAAAAAATAAAAAAACATAAAGTCCAACATTACAGACAAAGAAATCATTCTTGTTTTGCAGGTCTACTCATGGGGCAGCAACATGTGTGGACAACTCGGTCACGTCAACAGTCCTGCTACTGTCCCACAGAAGGCTAAGGTATAAATAATGGTTTTGATTGATAAGTCATGTTTGAAAGAATTTGTGGATGCTGTTTTACTGCTGTGCATTTGTGTTCGTATGTGTTAAAAGTGTTCTAAGTATTCATTAATGTGCAGTTTTCTGCCTTTTTCAAACAATTAATACATACATAATTATTCATTCTTTAATTTATATGTTAGATCATAATTACTCTTGAATTGTGTTTATTGGTGCAGTTTGTGAAGTAAACAAATTAGAGGACAAGTTATTGTATTGTGATGTATTTCTTCCACCGATTTTTTTGAGGCTGCTGCAGATTCCGATATTTCGCAAGATAACATTCTCAAAAAACAATCTAAAAAAAATGAACTTCTTTTCATGTCACGCTTATAACAAAGATACACAATGACTTACAGGCAGACCATTTCACCGTTTTTCAATAATTTATTTTAACATTACAACAAAGCGAAAAAAATTTTGGCAATTTTTTTGGGGGGGGAATGTTTGAATGTCTTTATCTTATGTTGTAATGTGTTAATTAATTGGTTGGGCCATTATTTAGAGCTGTTAAATTATTGCTCCATGATAACATACAGTATGTCCTTTGTCACCAGGGTAGACATCAGAATTTGGATTGACCATTGAAGATATTGAATCTGCACTTTTCTGTACTTCTTTACTCTTTATCTTTGGGTGGCTTCTGTAGCTATCCGATGATCTTCGGGCTTGGGATGTGTCGGCGGGCCAGAGCCACTCCCTCCTCTTGGCTGACGGAGACGGCGTCCAGCCCGTGCTGATGTACTGTGGGCAGCAGCAAGAGCCGAGGTCAAAACGGAATGAGACATCCTGCCAGAGGGCCCGTTCCAACCAGCGGTCACCGAACAGGGCTGGAAGTTACACAGTCCGACCCTCCTTGATGCCTTTTTGCATAGAGGTGTGTGGGCCCATAGAAATGTGTTGACCTGCTATGTGTGGTTGTTGGCAGGAATGTGAAGTTTCTTGCCAGCCTTTGGTTGGTTGTTCACCTGTGGGAGAAGACTAGAGAAGGATTGTGACTTACAGTTAAAAAAAATAAATAAAAGGGCGGGGGGCTTTTTGAAAGCACAGTGTACCAACAACTTTGCACACATAAGCATGTAACATCCATGTTATTTGTCTCCATGCATAGATGGGTTACATCAGCAGCGTGTGTAGTGGCGGTCACAAGTGTGCGCTGCTGACTGACCGCAACGTCTCTGGTTTTATCTTGGCCATCCATGAGCTGGCTTCCATCGAGAGGAAGTTTTACTGCTGGTTAAGCAGTGTCAGGAAGCTGCTTCTTACGCCCATTTTCTACAAAGGTGAGTGAGTACAGTAATCCCTCGTTTATCGCGTTAATGGGGACCAAAAACACCCATGATAAACGAAAATCTATTAAAAATAAATTGCCCCACGTGGGCCTTCACGCTTGAGCAGAGCGCACTAACACACACACACACACAAAAACACACGCACACACACAGACCAGCGATCGGCTTGTGCAGCAGACGTGTTTATGATTAGTCAATTAAGACAAGGATGAAAGAGACCTGCTTTTGTTCTTATAAGCCTCCTCTCTCTCTCTCGCTCTTGCGCTCGCTCTCTCTCTCTCTCTCAGAAACACACATACACTCACCTGCTCCCACGTGCACACACACGTGCCCCACGTAGACCTTTGCGCTTGAGCAGAGTGAGCACACACTAGCACTCATCGTAAACAACACTTAGACACTGATTTTTGCAGACTTAAAAAAAACATGGTGTTTTAAATTTTTTATTTTATTTTATTTTTTAATGAATATGTTTGAAAAAATCCGCGATGCACCAAAGCCGCGATAAACGAACCGCGAAATAGCGAGGGATCACTGTATTTATCTACTGTCCACTTCCGGAATGTTTTCACCAGGTGGTTAAGTTCACATTTAGACAGGACATACTTGGAAAATACACATTTAATTGCTTCCATACAGATAGTTTCGTCTCTGGAGGAAAATGCCCACCCTTATGTGTGAGTAAAATTAAACTATGACATTAGTGATCAGCTAAACTCAGTTATGATCCAGGGCCACTTTCAGGTGACTACACTGTCTGACACACGATCATGCTGAGGCACTATTGTGTAGCGTCAACCATCCTCAGAAGCCAAGACTAACGATGATGCTGTTCAATAAAATGTGTTCACGTGTGTGCCCACGTTTCCCCACAGAGAAGGCGCGTCCATCCCTCGGTGAGCCCTGCACTCGTCTCTTCCTCTCTTTCTATCAAACGTCCGTTCGCCTGAGCATCCTCATCGGTCAACACTCGACGTCGCTCACCCATTTCCTGCACGTGTTACGTCGAGATGTCACTTCTCTTCACCTGCTCACACACACGCAGCACTTCCTTGACATCTATACTGAGTAAGGTCAAATTCTAGGTGGTAATTACATTGTGGAGTTGAATTGACTAGATACCTAAATTCTCTGTTTCCGTTTAGGTATTGCAGTGCTGTAGGGGACTTCCAGGTCATGGGTGGATTGCAGTCGCTCCATAAACTCTCACTGTAATTTTCTTTATGTGACTACGAAAGGGGTGTTCATCTCCTTTTATTTGTTTTGTGTATTTTATTCATGCCAAATTGAATTTGAAATTATATGTAGGTCATGGCAAATAGTGGCAAGCAATTATGTAAGTACTGTACAGTCAAATCTCGGTTTTTGAACGCCTCAGTTCTCGACCATTGGGTTTTCGACCAAAAATTTTGAGTTTTTTTATGCCTCAGATGACGAACAAATTTCGGTTCTCGAACAAACTGAGCGCACTTGAATGCACCATTTGACTCCTCTCGCCTTCCTTACACGAGGAAGTGACGCTTCCTCGTGTTGCTTTCCATTGTGAGCAGACGTGTTCCATAAACATTTTTATTTTAAAAAGAGCATGGTTTTGGTTTTCGAACAATTTCGGTTTTCAAACAGCCTTCTGGAACGGATTATGGACGAAAACCGAGGTTTGACTGTATTGTGAATATTGACATTATTGTTCCATTAAAAAAAACAAAACTGTGACCACAATTGATTTGGTTTAGGGGGCCTCATTAAATGATCTGCTAGTCCGGACCCCCCCCCATCGCCCCACAGCCCAGTTTGTATTTCACGACAATACAGGCTTGTCATAAAACACAGTAATAGATTCTCCATTTTTCGTTGTGTATGTTGTCCAGACAGTGTTTAGGTTCTAGGCAGACCAAACTTGCTCAACTTTCTGAACTGGACCCATCAGTAAGCGGTGATGGCGATCTGGCTTCGGTGTTGTACTGGCCTTTGCAGCAGCTCCAGCAGTATAGTCGAGTCCTGTTCCAACTGGAATCTTGCTATGACATGGTGAGGCCGAAGCCGTTTATTTTGCTGTCACACATATAATATATCCACATATGGTAAACATTATGAAACGTAAGCCGCTGCCAAATGGGTCGGTGTGATGAACGGGTACTTTTTTATTGTCCCCTAGCTTACAGCGGAGTATCAGTCCCTCCATCAGAGTGCTGTGCAATACGAACATCTCTCTATGACACTACAGAGAAGGAAGAAGGAGGCTGAAGCCACTTTCCTCTTCTGGAAGACTCACTCTGGGAAAAACACTGTGAGTGCAACCTGCCACCTTGTGTGACCTACAATTTATCATTTTGAAAGAAAACTCTTGAGAGAATTTCCCATACTTATTGTTCACCTGTGCATGATAATGTAATGCACAGTTTTGACTGTGTCAACATATGTTAACCAGTTTTAGTGCGCTGGTGCCACATGCCTGAAGTCAAATTAACATTATTATTGACTTTTTAAAGTCATTAGCGTTCACAAATTGAATGAACACACATGCTTAAGAGAGGAACAATGGCAAAGGAAAAGTGAGCTGAAACCAAAGTGAAGTTTCAACAGCGTCAGGCAGCTGAGCACTTTGCCGCTCGTGAATGCACACACATGCTTGAGTGTGTTTCTTTCAGGAGGGTCTGCGTCTCCCACAGCGTCGCGTCTTATGTGAAAGCAGCAACAGAACCCTGACTCTGCAGGGCGCCGGGCGCTTCTCCAACCACTGGTTCATACTGTTCAACGACGCCTTGGTTCACATACAGGTACACATGCAAACACAGTGTGTGACAAGTCGATGGCATGCAGCCTAGACACCTTGCGGGATGAAATGTATCCTGAAGTGTACTGCAGGCACGGCCCTGTTCCTATTTCACTAATGTAGGTTTCATTCCAAGAATAAGAAGTCTGAGAACCACTGCATTAGATACCGTATTGGCCCGAATATAAGACGGTGTTTTTTGCATTAAAATAAGACTGAAAAATTGGGGGTCGTCTTATATTCGGGATCTAGACATTATACCCATTTACGACGCTAGATGGCGCCAGATACCATTGAAGCGAATGCTGAACTTGACTCCCCAGGCCAAAGCGAACCCCTGTCAAGAAGAATCAAAATAGCAGTAGCACGAAGAAGAAAAATAAAAAAAATAGCGGGAAGAAAGAAAAGAGAAGAAAATAATAGAAGAGATAACAGAAAATGGAGAAACGTAGCGACAATCTGGAGAAAAGCGGGTTGAAGATCGGCCAGGTTAACCGGCAGTTATGATGTAATTTACATTTCAAAAACCAGAAGCCATTCATTTACGAATGTAATTGCACTTTAGTTTACATATTTAAATGTTCAGATATTAAGACTTTAACGAGGCAAAACTAACATGCTTTTTCTCTCAAATATATTGTTAGAATCATTTGTTTCAGATGTACTGTAATTATTTTCTGTATAAAAAATAATTTGGTGTTCAAAAAGTCTTTTTTCAAACTTGAGTCTTGAAAAAGAGGGGGTCGTCTTATAATCAGGGCCGTCTTATATTCGGGTCAATACGGTAGTTACAGTAGGTCACATTGTTTTAATACATTTCGAAATGAGGCTTTCAGTCAAAGATAAAACACACATTATGTCAACAAGAACAGCACTGCACTATATCTTAACAAGTGTTTCAAATATTCAGCGAAAGAAAGCATTTGATTTTCCCCATAGTTGATTAACGGAATGTGATAAAATCAAAGTTAATACATTTCAGTCGTCCAATTCAAAAAGTCACACTCGTATACTACATTATCGAGACTCACTACCCACAGGATTTATTTGACATCTTTTACATATGTAGAATTGAGATGATTATAGCTTGCAGCTCACAAAACCCCATCGCTCCACCTATGTCCCAACATAGATTGTTGAGTAATGCCCTTTGGACGACAGTCGTGGTGTTATTTGATGTGGATTTTGAACCAGCGTGGTGCCTCAGTCACACATGTTAATGCAATCCAATGTATCCGTTCCATTGTCTTTTCACCCATTTAGCGCGCCGCTCCTCCTAAGAGCCTCGTAAGTATTACGTGATAGCAGCTCATCAAGCTCTGTGCTACAGCAGCATGGGGTGGGGGGTGTGGGAGGGGGGCTCGTCTGTGCGCAGTACTCACACTTTTCAAACACTCACAGGATGTGGGTCATTCATCTTAAAACAGGACTGTATGTAATGTTCAATGAATAGCTTACTATAAAAAAATGTGATAGACGACGCTACATTTTTGAATGTTGTTTATCATAACATTAGGTAAAGTTGCACATTCTAATAATATCTGAAATAAGAGTTATAGCAAAAGTATGCCTTTGCAACGATAATATGGGGTTTCGATTGACGCTGTCATAGTGGTGTCGTTGTTTTTCAGTGTGGTTGTGGTCGCTTAGAAGTGTGTGGCAGCATACTGGAAAATCTTGATCGGCGACATGAGAGGGGAAGACATTTTTCTGATGCGTTGGATTTTTTAATTCTAAGCCTATTGAAATTTAAATTTGCATTGAGCTATAAGTGTTAATTTTGTATTGTTTCATTAGCAACCAATGGCAAAATATTTGAATCCAAATATTTTGCCATTGGTTGCTAATGAAACAAATAGTTCATGTTTAAACCTGAATTCACATTTAACATTTCATACGTCCTGGATTGAGATTTATCCTGGTGCCAAAACTGGAGTGTTTGCATTAGAGGTGACTATATGTACGCAAGTTTTTGGATACACAAAGCTCTTCAACTCACTGCTGCGGTGTGGCTGGTAAATTTCACTAGTTCAGTTTACTTGTTCTCATTCCTGGAGAAAACTGTCCCTTGTCTTGTGGGTCTTTTTTAAATGTTGATATGAATGAGATATTTTGTATATATATATATTTTTTTTGTGTCCCACAACATGACATTTGCAATCATAGAACAGAATTCAAATCACATTAGAAACACAAAAAAGGAAACAAAATGGAGGAATTGATGACAAACAACCCATCCGTCTCTTTCCAGTTCTCCACTCATCGTGTCTACCCTGTGAACCTTTTGTGGGTTAAACCACTTCCTGAAAACGACAGTGGATGGTAAGTTTGTGTTGAATTCATATGTTTATACGGCAGGTCCACATAGCGCATTTAAAACCAGCATATCCTCACTGTCCAATGTAAAGCCAATATCGCCGCAACCATAATTAGAACCTCTGCGTGTCTCCTCCTGTGTGCCCATGTTTAAGTATGCAGCGAAACAAGCAGTGAAAATAAACACACAACAGCAGAAGCAAAAAGTCATGTCACGTTTTCTTCCTTGTGTCTCCAGCTATGCCATCAAAATGTCATGTCCAGAAGAGACGTTCATCCTGGTGGCCTCGACACCACAAGAGAAGGTATGCATTTTTTTTTTCCAAAGTGTTTTAAATTTATAAAGAGCGTCTTAATGGGATAAATAACACCATTGATGCAGCCATTGATAAATGACCTTTGTGACTCACTGGCAGTAAACATCACTCACTCTATGCAGCGGTCGGTGTACAATGTGATAAATATGAGCTGCCTGATATTTGAAAAACTAGCACACATTTAAAGTGTTCATGTTGGGATGCTATATCCTCGTAAATTTGCTTTTGTGTGTTTGCAAATTACTTTGTACAAAGTAAGTGGTGCACAGTATTCAGTTCATGCTCAGGCGCATCTTAAAAAGGCTCTTTCACTCCCAAGCAAGGTTTAAAAATAAACCTTTGTCTCGTATGACTATCTGTCACTCAACAAGTTTTTGGGGGGGTTGTTTTTCCACTCACCGCGTAGAACAAGTGGCTGCATTTTCTTAATCAAGAGGTGGACCGGGTGCTGAGTGGTGGAGGTCAGGGTTCATCGCCAGGAATAACAGCAATGTCCCGCACGGCCTCCTATACTTTCATGGGAGACGGACGATTCAAGGATGCTCAGTACACTGGGAGCTGGCTGGCTGGACGAGTTCATGGCAGGTCAGAGATCGGAATGGGCCGATGTTAGATTTTGACGGTATGAGGACCTTGAGCAAAAATATTGTAGTGTCACGATATTGAAATGAGAGGTTTTTAAAAATATATTGGGGTAAATGCTTTACTTTCCATTGAACACAATCTGTTTTATTTTAAACAAAAAAAAATGTTTGGTACATTAAGAGACGTGTACCATGATAAGTGTAAATAAATAAATACGGAAATTCTGGTTAAAACCCCCTTAAATCGTCAAACCGGCGATGGGCTCATGCCTCGTCAGAAAATCTTGTCTGTGGTGCATCTGTATGTTTGTTTGAGACACTGAGCTGCCGGGTGCAAAGGCTTGTAAACTAAAGCTACGCTCCATTGTTTCGAAAACGAATGGACGTAATGTTCAGGTGATGCAATTCTGATTTAAAGTCATATCCATTTTTCTTTTGACTGTCAAATTTCATTTGAAGTGTCCCTGTCACATATCTCAAATAGCTGCGTTATGAGTGAGGATGCCTGTTGTGGCGTATGCGCGTCTTCCTGGAAAACAACTGATATGGCCCGAAGTCGAGGAATTTCTTTTTTTTTTCTCTTCTTTTTCAATATATTGTGCACTTACAGAGGAACAATGAGATGGCAGGATGGACGTATCTACACAGGGAACTTTAAAAATGGACTGGAGGATGGGTAAGTACATTACAGGCGTGTTGAACTAGTGTGAAATGACTCTGTAGGTTTCTCTAATAACCCGCCCTTTGTCCACCCAGCTATGGCGAATGCATGATTCCTGACAAACTGCTGAATAAAGCAGGTTGCTATCAGGGACAGTGGCGAGATGGCAAGATACATGGCTTTGGCATCTACAGGTGAGTTTCCTGGTTTCTGTTTAAAAGGCATGTTGGTGATTCTCCATTAGCACTATTTTAATGGCTTTTTTTACAGGTCAATAAAAAAAAAAAAGCTGCGTGTTTGTATTGCTTCTGGTTTAATGCTGTTAAATGTGTTTCCACTGACTTTTTGAGGTATGCTACCGGTGAGGTATACGAGGGTTGCTTCAATGACGGCCAGCGCCACGGCTACGGCATGCTGCGCTCAGGCAAGATGGACAAGACGTCGTCCGGCGTGTTCATCGGCCAGTGGGTCTGTGACAAGAGGACTGGATATGGAGTCTCTGACGACATTACCAGGTCTGATGTGCAGCTCCCCGTCTTGACATTTTCATACCAGCTGTCGGAGACTGCAATGGATACAATCTTGACACGTCATAAATAATTGGGAGTCAGTAGTCACTAGTCGGTCACTAGTCTTGTATGAGTCCCGTGTCAAAGGAGTGTGTTCAGAATAATTGCGTCTTTGAAAAACAAAAAAGTTAGTCAAACTCCATGATTTATGGCACAGGTGTCAAACTCAAGGCTCGGGGGGCCAGATCCGGCCCGCCACGTCATTTTATGCGGCCCGCGGTAGAAAATCAAGCATGTCAACTTGCATGATGCTTGCTAAAATCTAGACCAAAATTTGAAATTCTCATATGTAATAAATAAGAGACATATTGTAAGCATTTTCTTGTAACCAAACCCCTCATTACAGTAACAAATAGTAAATCGTTATTATTGACTTTTTTGTTTGGTTTCAGTCATAATGGCCCTTGAAGGGAAACGGTAACTACAATGTGGCCCACGACAAAAATGAGTTTGATGATTGGAGTACATTCCACAATTTTTCTGTATTTCTTGGTTTCACCTCAGAAACGGTTTTTTTGCCACTGTAAACAAACTGCTATTTTACTGAACACAACTGTAAATACCTGTGCATGTCTTTGTTTGGTACATCTTTTATCATACAAGTACAGCTTTGAAACTCCTTTATAGCTTGGCTTTACATTTTTAAATGCTCCTTCAACCACCTATGAATCCCATTAGTAGTAGTTGTTGTTGTCTTGACGTCAGGGGTGAGAAGTACATGGGTATGTGGCTGGATGACGAGAGGCACGGGAGTGCCGTGGTCGTGACTCAGTATGGTGTTTACTACGAAGGGAACTTCAGGGAAAACAAGATGAATGTAAGTGTCCGATTGGACTCACTTTACTATTGACAAATGCATCGTTTGGATGATGTGGGTGTTCTCTCAGGGTCCCGGTTTGTTGGTATCAGATGATGACACGGCTTTCCATGGGGAGTTTTCCGAAGACTGGACCGCCAACGGGAAGGTAGAAAACATGGCTTTCATTTGTCAAACGTTTGCACTACCTTGGTGGGATTTTTGACAGGTGCTTGTCAATTAATTCCAGAGGTGTGACTGGAATCTAATCCTCATCATTCTCTTTCTGTCAGGGTGTTTTGTCCCTCGTAAATGGTGACACTTTGGAAGGTCACTTCAGTGGGGAGTGGAGTACAGGTCTGAAAGTGGACGGAATTTACACTAAACTATCAACTGATGAGATTGAAGACAAGGATAGAAAAAACTTAATGTGAGTGTTTTGTTAGGATTTTTATTATATTCAATGTATGAAGTATCAGCCAGTCTCTGTCATCTCAATTCATCTTTCTCCATTGAAATGAATGGAAGTACCATTAATTTGTTCCATCCTCCCAAAAACAAATCTTTTTTTAATGTGTTTTTGCAAAGGAGAAAAAAAAGCACTTTTTGATATTGTACTTTTATTTAAAATATATATATACATTATTGACAATTAAATAGAATGTAAGTCCATTCTCGACGCTGTTTGGCTGTTGCCGACGACTTGGACTGACAAGGCCAGCCTGAAATACTAACGGCAGCTCACTGATGGACTCACTGGACTATACAATACAATACAATACATGCTCTATGCCCACCTCTGACAAGATGTTCATGTTATGAAGTCAGTTGAGCTGAGTTCACTGCCACCATCTTGAAGCCTGAATCGTTTTCCGCATGTGAAAGCAAAAATCGACTGGACAATGACTCGTATCACTTAAAACTTTGGAATTTGGGTCACATGTGTCTGAGGAAACCATTGTAGTTCTATTGCACATTGAAACTTAGGAGAAATCAAAGATATAAACCGACCAGTAGAATTTGATGTTTAAATATGCTCATGTCTTGTAAAGCTTTGTCAAATTTTGGCACAGACTGGTAGGACTACATTCATGCTTCTCATGGTCTCATTTGAACTGGAGAGCTGGAGACCAAATAGGAGCATGGTGTCTTCAGGCCACTTGGTGGCAGTAACGCATTTCCAAGTAGCTCTTTCACCATAAGCATAAATAAAGGTTTTATACCAGACAATGAGTAATTCAATACATTAAATAAATTAAATAGCCTACGTTTTAATATTCAATTGTAGTATTGCAATGTAATAAATGGACAATATACTAAAAACAACGGTTGCAATGTATAAATAAAAGTACTGAATGTTTTTTGTTTGTTTTTGTGCATGCATAGGCGGTTGGGTCAGTATGTGGTGGCTGCAGATGAGAGGTGGGTGTGTGTTTTCGACGAAAGCTGGAGGCGGCTGGGCTGTGACATTCCCGGCAGAGGAGAGAGGACAGTGGCCTGGGAGAACATTGCCGTTTCTATTTCAAGTGCTCGACGACACAGGTTGATTTACAATGCTTACACACAACTTCAAATGTTATTATATTACTTGAACTTTTCATGATATTTCTTTGTTTCTGTGTGTCTGTGTAGCCCGGACCTGAGCCGGTCTCAGAGTAAAGTGCTGGAGTGTTTGGAGTGTATCCCTCACCACGTGGATGCAGTCACCACCACAAATTATGACAACATACGAAAATACCTCACTAAGGTGTTTTAATTGTGTACACGGCGTGCTTGTGCGCGCGTGCGTGCATTTTTTTAAAGAGCTTTTTGTGTACATTATAGGCATGTGAGACCCCATTCCACCCTCTGGGCTGGCTGGTGGAGACGCTGGTGACCGTCTACAGGATGACCTACCTGGGTGTGGAGTCAAACCACAGGCTGCTCAGGGAGGCTGTGAAGGAGGTGCAGGCCTACATCAAACACTTCTACTCCATTATCAGGTAGCGCCATTAATTATCGTATTTTGCCTCCCATCTGTCTGGAAATGTTTTTTTTTTCCCCTTTTCTTTAGCTTTTCTTTATACACGGTCAGCGTTTCTCCTTTGTTTTAGTTTTATCATAAAGCAGTGGTTCCCAAAGTGTGGTACGCGGGCTCCCTCTAGTGGTAGAAATTAGAATCACAGACTTCATTCAGCTTGTTTTGATTCAGTACAGTATATCTGAGTACTGGTCAATTGTAATTATCAAGTAACGTTGAAGTACAATACATTTCTGTTCAGTCTTTTATAATGCTTTGCTTTCAAATATTTATTGAGGGGCAATTGCTAAGTTTATGTGTAAGACATCTTTGTTGAATCCGTATATGCATTTTATATTAATTTTCCTATACGTATGGGTAGTTTAATGTTCAAGCTGTGTGTAATGCTACATTGGCTTGCAGAAATATTGAGTATAGTATGCATTTGGGCATACTACAATTCTGTCTTTTAGTGCGGGTCATAATGACGGACGAGGTTTTATGTTAGCAGCAGTTGATTGATATTGATTGATCCTCACACAACATATTTTGTACAACTTCAGAGGTTTCACTATACATCATGACACTGCTTTTTGTGTTTCAGGTTCCTGTTTCCTGGCTTACCAGAAGATGGCAGTGTTCTCCCAGATACTCCCGTTTCTCCGTGTAGAATCAGATACAGCTCATTTTCCGAAGAGCCAAGGTGTGTGCTCACGATGTCCGCAAAGGCAGCCGCATATGACTGTGTGACAGCTGATTCCGGCAATATATGTCTCCAAGCGTTTTTCATTTAGAGGCTAATGTGCCGTCCAAGTGGGTTAATTGATACAAGTTTGCAGCAAAAGAAGAGTAGCCGTGTTATTGTTAACGTGTTTGTGCGAAGCCATGACTCCTGGTTCTCTTCCCTCAGCTTTGTCTCTGTTGTGAGCTGCTCCACTCTGCTCCTCCCACTGCTGCTCCCTCAACTCTATCAACCGCTCTTCATGTTGTACTGCCTCCACGACGAACAGCAGGAGGCGCAGTACTGGGAGCGCATCATCCGATTCAACAAGCAGCCCGACCAGTCCCTGCTCAGCTTCCTGGGCGTTCGGCAGTGAGTGCTCAGCTCTAAGTCACAGGTCATATTGGTGAACTTGTGGGTTGCGACACTGCTGATGACAAGAATACGTACACTGCCTTTATAACTGCAGTAATATGAATATTGACTAAAAAGGGAACGTTGTTGTGTTGTAAAACTTCACTGTACTGTACTACGGGCTTTTTCGAATAATTTTGCAGCATTGCTAACGAAGTTTGCTAACAGAATTTGAAAGAGTTGCGAAATTGTAAAAGATAGAGCTGATTAAGTGAAGGAAATTGTAACAGTTCATTAACAACAACCAACTTACAAGTTCCTATGTTAGGTAAAGACAAAGGGTACGAAGCATAAAACAAATATGTTCTTTTTATTGCTACTTCCCCCTTTTATTTTTCCGGCACTTCCTCTTACTGTAACAAAAATGCTTTTGCGTACATATGTTGTACGTAAATGTGTAATTTACCAAAGCCGCAAAGGGCTAACAAGATTGAAACTAAACATGAAAGTGTCATGATAATACTCATATGGCTAAATTAACTAATTTTATTGGATCTTATTAGCAGTGCACGTCCATGCAACATATTGTGCGATTGTCTTTTTCTTAATATCTTACAGAAAGTTCTGGCCAAAGTGGATGTCTGTTCTCGGGGAGAAAAAAGAGGTCAGTTGGTTGTCATGAGGCGATTTTAATCACCGCCTGATATTCAGTCATAAAGAAGACATGAGATGACAAAATGGCGTTTGCAATTCCATTCACTTTTTTGTTGTCTTTATCACATGCATTTGTCTTTCTGAAATGAGCCTGTTTTGACAGGGCGTCTGCTGACACACTTGCTGTGTACACAATCATGAACCCTTGTCAATTTTTCTCTTACTGCTCCGGAACAGATTGTATCCAGCAGTAAAGACGTCAGCTTCGGTAGCGCTGTCGAGACACTCCAACAAATCAGGTAGCTTTTATTTGCCCCTTAAGTGTGGCAAACGTTCACATCAATTGATGGTAATTGGTACTTTATGTCCCCAACACACTCGCAGCACCACGTTCACTCCCTCGGATAAACTCCTGGTCATTCAGAACACTTTTGAGGAGTTGACCCAGGAAATCAAACCCATGCAGGACGGTGACTTCCTGTGGTGCATGGACGACCTGCTCCCTCTCTTCCTCTACATTGTGCTCAGGGCGAGGTACGTGCACACACACACACACACACACACACACACACACAGGGTACCCTTTTTGTATACTTAGAAGTTGATTTAGAGGGTGTCAAAGTGAGGACCGGCCAAAATGTCCTCACTTCGTAGAAATGTCCTCACTCTGTTGGTTAAAAACTCATGCCGGTCTTCACAATGTATGATTACAAGAACACACACACAGCACAGGGTACCCTTTTTGTATACTTAGGAGCTGATTTAAAGGGTGTCAAAGTGAGGACCGGCCAAAATGTCCTCACTTCGTAGAAATGTCCTCACTCTGTTGGTTAAAAACTCATGCCGGTCCTCACAATGTGATGAGTACAAGACACACACACACACACACACAATATGCCGCGAATAGTGCTTGGTGTGTTTTCTAATTATCAGATAAGGTACGGTGATGCCATTTCATGTGTGCAAGGACAACCACAGTTGCTGATGCAATGTCAGCCATTAATTGAATGGGAACTAAAACACACATATTTTGTGTGTATTTTTTGAAAGAAAACGGTCGAAAGATTTGCTCTCCGCATTTTCAGAAAAAAAAAACAACAAAAAAAGAAAATATGGGCACAACACGTGACTGAACTTAATGTATTGTCCTTCCTTTTATATTCTTCTCTGTGCTTTTATTGGTGGTTGGCCAACCCGCTCAACGGTGCTTTACCGCCACTTTTCCTTCCGTCGCAACGAAACCAGTTTGAATCGGAGGCGAACATAACTTTTGTGAAATTTCCTGCGGCTCACATCTAAACACAAAAAAAGATGCCAAGTGAAGCCTCGTATCTTGAAAAACCACTAAACTAAGTTACCTGGATCTCAAGGCGCCACTTTACAGCACTCTTTTTCTTTATGAGAAACATGTAACATAAATTGTGGTGGTTTTTAAAGGGGGGTTGGAACACATTTATAGTGATCATTTTAGTTCAGTTCAATATGGAAAACGTGCTTCATCGTACAACTGGATTCTGTTGCTTAGAATCCGAAACCTGGGAGCTGAAGTGACTTTGATCGAAGACTTGATGGATCCGAACATTCAGCATGGAGAGCTGGGACTAATGTTCACCACCTTGAAGGTGAGCAACCGCCACTTCTTTTTGTTCTACTGCTCTGGAAATAGCATTCCGAATTCAGTGTTGAGGGTTTGAGTCTTAAAATTAGCTTAACGGGTATGCAGAAGACGGCAAGGCTGCTTTTGAAGCCTTTCCCTCGCAAGGCAACCTCCTCAAGCACAACTCAATGCAAACATTCCCTCGGTCGATGTGCCCCGCAAGTCTCAAATCACTATCCTAATTACCGTATTGGCCCGAATATATGACAGTGTTTTTTCCATTGAAATAAGATGTGGGGGTTATCTTATATTCGGGGTCTCGACATTATACCCATTCACGACGCTAGATGGCGCCAGATATCATTGAAGCAATGCTGAACTTGACTCCCCAGGCCAAAGTGAACCCCTGTCACGAAGAATAAACATAAAAATAGCGGTAGCACGAAGAAGAAAAATAAAAAATAGCCGTAAGAAAGAAAAGAGAAGAAAATAATAGAAGAGATAACAGATCGGCCAGGTTAACCGGCAGCTGAGGAGAAGTTATGTCATTTACATTTCAAAAACCAGAAGCCATTCATTTACGAATGTAATTGAACTTTAGTTTACATATTTAAATGCTCAGATATTAAGATTTGAATGAGGCAGAATAACATGCTTTTTCTCTCAAATATATTGTTATAATCATTTGTTTCAGATGTACAGTAATTATTTTCTGTATGAAATTAATTTGTGTTCAAAAAGTCTTTTTTCAAACTTGAGTCTTGAAAAAGAGGGGGTCGTCTTATAATCAGGGCCGTCTTATATTCAGGCCAATACGGTAATATTGCATTTGTGAAATAATATCATCAATATCAGGGCACTGCCATTTTGTCCTGTACCGCCCTCTGCTGGTGTTGACTGAAACTGATGTCAAAGGGCCATCTTGGCTTCATGCAACTGTGCTCAAGTCAGAGGAGGAGCTTTAAAGTAGTGCTTCTGGGACTGCTCACGGCGTCGATAAGCATTTATAAATCTGTAAAATAATCGGAGAATAGATACCTGGTTGTTTCATTTCACTTTGGATGAGTGGGCGGGAACATATTTAAGAATATGCATAATAAGTTTGACGTCGGTATGTGTGGCAGGCGTGTTACATGCAGATCCAGCTGGAGTCACCGATTTAGCAGTGAGCAGGATTGACTGAAGCCCCACTTCAAGCTACCAGTCGGTCCTTCCATCCTAGTACTACTACCAAGTATGTTTCCACACTTCTCACTGGACTTTCTCAACTTGAATTCATTTTTAAAACAATGAGATCTTATTGTAGCTCTTGTTGGATCACCTACACGCACAATTGCCTCAGGGATTTCAAGTAGAGATACCGCAAAATGTTCATACTGATGTTACATTCTCGATTGTATTTTTTATTTTTTTGGATGGGAGAAAAACAAAAAAACACCATTACTACAGACTATTTGCTTTTTGTGGATGTTGTAGCAGTCAACTTTTTTTTTTTTTTTTTTTTTTAAAGCATTTCATTGGTTGCAAGCTGGACGTTAATTTCTACTCGACCCATAAAGTATATTGAGAAATACCATATCGCCGCTGTTGGGCAGAATTCCCACATCTCCACATCAGTACTTTTTAAAAAAGTGAAAAAACAAAAATAAACATTACTTCGACTAACAAAAACACCACATTACCCTAACATTATGTTTATTTGCTAATATAATTCTTCAAATCATTGATTAAAAACGGTAGGGCATGTCACCATATGGCAGCCATCCGCAATCAGGTCTGCAGGCGACCAGACAAAAAGCGACGATGGTTTCAGTCTTTCTCAAAAGTTTTAGAGCCACAAGTAATACAATACATAAAACAGGAAGCTGACTAAGTCATTTCAGAGGTGGAAATGAATCTACGCGCAGTTAACTTTGTGGCTGACCAGTTTCTCGGGACACAAAGCATTACAGCTCTCTCCGTTTTTAACAAATGAGGCTTGCCCAAACTTATTTAACCCAAGTATTTTCAATTGCTTCTCTAAAAAAAAAAAAAATCCGGACTTTCAATCTTGAGGCGATCTAAGGCCGCACGGCTCCCGCAGAGTGAAGGAAGAGTTAGAGTTGAGGTCAATAGATTTGTTCTAAAGCTATTTTCAACACTTGAATTGGTTAATAATTCATCAAAAAAATTACAAATGACATGGGCAGAGGGGCCAATGGTATAGATTTGTGATAAAATATTCAATTGATCATATTTGAACATACAAGTTTTCCGTCCAACAGCGATGATATATTTGTAGGTGCTTCATAATGAATTGATTTCAGTAGTTCATGTCACAAAAGGGAAACGTCTTTCAAAGATTCATTCAACTAAAAAAATGGAACATATTTTCAGAATGCCTACAGAAGTCCTACATCATTCCTTTATGAACAATATTTTTAATGTAATATTGTACAGTAATTCCTTGCACTGGTGAATTTTCGAGCTGCATTTTTTTTGGTTTGAACTACTGAAACGGTCTTTTCCGCAGTCAAATTAATTGAGACGCTTCCTTGGGGAATAAGCAGCGCATAAAGCTATACGTATTTATAAAGGGAAATCTTTCATGCTGTATAATCGTCTTTCAGGTTTTAATTAATGATGATTCTATTAACTGTGGGTCGAACACATTTCATGCAATTCGGTTGCGTTGTTTTGTGTGTGTTGTAGCCTTTGTTGTTGTCGGTTCATGAACTACTAATGTGCTTATGCAAATGAACAAAATCTAGCACTCCCCCCCCCCCCCCCTCCCCCTCACTGTGTGCAATTCCAAGTGTTTGACATTTCAGGTGCATCAAGTGTAAAATGTCTTTTTGCTCGTGTTACATTGTATCTTTAGGTTTATGCACTTCATTATTTTTCCAACACACAAAATGCATTCGAGGGAGTCAATGTCATGAATGCTCACCCCCACAATTTAAATCATTCGTCATATATTTCAAATCTCTTCGACTGAATTCACCCCTCTGAATATTTTTAGCATGTTGCCATAGAAAATGCAGTCGACAAGAAGAGAACAACTGATTTTCAGTAGAGAAATAAAGCAACATTTGTATTTGTCAAAATTTGAACACTGAAAAGAATTTAAGATGCTTCCTGATGTAAAAGCACATTTAACAATGTACAGTATTTGTAATATTGCTAAATACAATACGTCTTTATTTATACAAGCACACTAAGAGTTTTAACATATCACGTGTGGCTTTTGATTGACACCTCCATTAAATGAATTGCGATTTTTTTTTTTTGCATTCTAATTTTTTCCCCCTTTTTATTAACATGGTTTTTTTTTGTGAGATAAAGATTAATTTACACAGAGTCAACTATTTAATGATTTAATTTTCTATTTTCTGACTAGATTTAACAGTTTACGAAAACCCCAGATCCACCACCTGTAGGAATATGAATGTTACAAAAAAAATAAAAATGTTTTTTCATGTGAAAATTAGAAGTTGGCATGCTGAAAACCCCCCCAATACATTTATATTTACAGTGATCCTCAAAGTGTGCTATGTGGACCACAAACGGATTATTGTATTAAAGGTTCAACCTGTTCATCATCAAGTTTGTGTCTTCAACATTTTTTTGAAATCATGTACTGGACATTTGTTCAGCACAGTTATTTAAGTTCTAAGTATGATACAGTTGTATCTAATCCTTTTAGAAGTGTTAGTTTTATTTCGGTTTATTTTTAATTTAAGTTTTTTCCAACAATTCAGCATTTACATGAACGCGGTAAGTATTCCCAATGTTCCCTAAACCAAACGTGCAGTATCTGAAGTGAGACAAGAGCTGATGCAGGTTAATTCAACACGGGGGATGAAATAAAATAATGGAGTCAGTGTTGAGTCATAATATTTTTATTGTGATGGCCCCCTGAGGCTAGATTAAAAAGGCACCGTTTGCACCTCGACTAGCTCCTCTGCCAGAAGACCAAATGATCTGTACAAAAGAAAAAAACCAACAAACATTTACAACTACACAGAGTGTCACACAACTCCCAAATGTAAAACATGACGACGGGCCTTTACAAAATGACACTGGTTTCGGACAACACCCCCCCACCCCCCAAAAGGCTTTATTTGTCAAATATGTAACAACAAAGTGCTTGATTTAACTCACATAACATTCAGGGTTTTGACAACACTTTATTCACTTTCAGCGTTTTGTATTTGGTCTGGCCAGACATTCATTAACAAACAGCAGAATTGTTTTTTTTTTTGTAACAGCTAAAATGCAATGAGAAAAGGGTCAAAAATAAAACACTCAGTTGTTACAGTGCACTGAGAAAGTTTACAGCACTCTTCACACATTTCGTTATTTTAGTTATGCACTTATTTTTTTTCCGTCAAAAATACAGGTGATTTTTTTTTTTAAATAACTGGTCAAAAACGTTCCATGTTGTCATTATGGCGTGTAGGAGGAACCAATTTATGACATTACACAAAATGTGGGGGAAAAAGCAAGCACTCCGTATACTTTTCTGATGCTCCACGATAGTTTGGTTTTATAAAATAGCAGTTTAGCTTAGCATAAGGGGGTTGGTGGGGGGGGGTGGGGGGAGTAAGGTTGGCATCGCATTCTGCTGAGAAATTGCATCGTAGCATTGCATTAGCTAGTTACTTGACCAAAACAGTTGCTTAGCACAGCAGAATGGCTCCAAACAGTTGCTTCACTTAGCACCAAGGCTAGAAATGATTGCTTAGCTCAGCATTTGGGCAACGTTTTGTTTTTGTCGCAGAAGTGTTCCAAATTGTAGCCTACTTTAGCTCAGCAAAAGGTCCAGAAACAGTTTGATAGCATCGAGTTAGAAACAGCTGCTTGGCATAGCATTAGCCAAGGAACAGTTGTCCAGCGCAACATCAATGTAAAATTAGAGCTAAAAATAAAAATAACAGTTGCTTCGAAAAACAGGTGTTTTTATCATAGCACAAGGGGGGGAAACTGTACCGCAGGTCAACATAAGCTCCA
This sequence comes from Hippocampus abdominalis, assembly GCA_018466805.1. NCBI lineage: Eukaryota > Metazoa > Chordata > Actinopteri > Syngnathiformes > Syngnathidae > Hippocampus > Hippocampus abdominalis. The sequence goes on along the minus strand of CM031706.1, from coordinate 12,377,056 downwards.
GAAACACATTACTAGCATAGCATTAGAGTAGGATGAGCTGCTTGGCTTCGCAAAAGGGCTAGAAACAGTTAGCATAACATAAGGGTAGCATTAAAGTCAGTAAATAAATAAAAAGAGGAAAGGAAACCGCTGCTGAGCATAGCACAATGGTTTGAAACAGTTGCTTCACTCAACATTAGGGGCAGGAAAAAAAAAATTGCACAACACGAGGGCAAACGGAAAAGAGATTAACCCTCCTGTTGTCCTCATTTTCTGTACACACCCCGTGTCCTCTGGGTCAAAATGACCCGTCTTCACTAAACCCCCCAAATAACAGCTAAATTGAATTTTAAACACCAAATTTCATATTGCTTGAAGAAAGAACTTGTCCTTCACCACAATATGTGTGATATAGTTCACCCTCTTCACATGTGCAGAAAGTAGTTTTGGATTAATTGTATTCATTCCGATGACTAAATTGAGTGAACAATTTAGACAATACAAAACTATACAATACAATACAAAAATATGAAAAAATAAGATAACCCATTCAACTAAAAACGTCACACAGTATTCAAGCGCACAGCCTTCAGATATATTTCTTACACCTGCAGCACACTATGTGTTTTACAGTCCTTCTTTTGAGGGCAGAACTGGCATCTCTTCCTCTTACTTGCCCTACTGGGGAAGTGGCTGTGGTGGCTGGATCCTCAGGTTTCTCAGGACCTCCTGCACTCTGAATAGCTTTACTGCTGCTGTGGCTTCTGTGCGGGAGATATGCTTCCTTCTTTCAAGAGTGGAGCTACCATTGCCTTTCCTAGCTGCTCCAGGAAACCCTCCTCTTGTTCTTCTCATGAGATAGCAGGTCGAGTTGATCTCTCTCCCGATGACCTGCAGATTAGTAGCCCTAAGTAGGCCTGCAGGTAGTCTCATACATCTTTATCCACCTGTTTCCACAGAAAACCCTATGTGTCATCTCCGGGATTATTCTTTCTATTGCTGGTGTGCATGTAGAATGTAGAGACAATGCATTGAGAAACGCATACTTTGTGGGTCCTGGGGTCATCTTTATGATGTTTTGTTCTGCATGCCTGCTTTGTTGGTTATATGCTGTTGAGGACCATGTTATTTTGCCATTTTTTGAAAGGAAAGTCTCTCTTTCAGCTTCAGGATTTTCTTCTTATTCTGAAGATGATTCATCATGCTCTGGATTATATTCCTCCCCATCTTCTTCAGATACATCCTCCAATTCCTCTTCTGAATTAGACATCAGAAAAAATCAGCTCTAGAGCCTCTTCAGTGTCATAACGCACACTCATGGCATCAGCACAGAGATAAATCAGGGTCCTGTCATCTGTGGCACCTTTACAACTCCTTGAAATCCACAAAAAAACTGTGAGAACGCCACCTATCTGGTCTTGTTTATGACTGCTATTGTCTTGTTCATGTGTACTACTAATTATTTCTGAGACACAACTAAAACATTGAAACATTCTGTGGTGTGTAAATAACTTGGTGCTTGATTTCAACTCTATTTGCCTCACGGGTCATTTTGACCCGAAGACCACCTTTGTACATTTTTTTGTACAGCTTCCATGGAAAGGAATAAAAACAAAAAAAAGTTAGAGCCACTAGGAAAAGTCATAAATTTCGATTTTTGGGCGTTTTTAACACAGTGGCGGGTCATTCTGACCCGAAGACAACAGATTAAGGTAAAAAAAACAGCATCTTAGGATAGCGTCATAAAACAAAACAAAAACAAAAAACACTTCAAAAATCACTCACTGCCGGCCATTTTGGAATAATTTGTCTGATATTTCAAGACCCACAGCATTGTTCCATTCTATCAACCAGCAATATAAACATTTAGGAATGGCTTTTGACAGCAGAATAATCGCGTATTTACCTGTATATATGCTGCGTGAGTGATGCTAATTCACCAAATGGCACGTCAGTGATGGGCTTGTATTTACCGGCTCCTTACATGGCAACTGTAATCCTGTTCATACATTCAAGATCTTTGTTGTACTTTTGTCACGTTCATGACACACAAACCTCTGCTAATGTGAATACTGTACATGTACAATACCTGTTCTAGTGTCTGCCGAAATTTAACCCACTCTAACTTACGACCTGTGCGAGCCATTTTGTCACTCATATCTGATGCGTACTCACAAACTGGGCTGATGTCAAATCTAAAACGATACATCGCTGCCATCTACTGGCAGTTGTGTGTCAATAAAGTTGCTCCAAACTTGATATTTGCAGTGAAGCGGCATCAGACCCTCTCCCACCAGTTGGAAAAACCTAATTGATGAGTATACTCGTTAATGGCAGTGAATTATTTAACAATAGGGGTAAGAAATGCTAGGTTAGCACTATAACTAAAAATACAAACAAAAAACAGTTGTTTAGCTTAAATAAGGGCAGAAAATACACCCTTAACATAGTATAAGAACAAGAAAAGGTTATTTAGTTGAAAAGTGGCATAAGAGTTATTTTAAAAAATATATATATTAGCATCGTATAAATGCTGGGAATAATTTCTTCACTTAGCATAGGGGCCCAGAAACAATTGCTTGGTACATTATTAGCGCCCCACACCCAAAAAAAAAACAAACAAAAAAAAATACTTGCTGACGTTAGAAATGGTTAAGCAGATCGCATAGCATAAGGGCTTAAAGTAGTTCCTTAACATTATAAGCAAGAAGCAGTTGTTTAGAGTAACATTTGATCTTACAAAAACAAAACAACAACAACAAAAACAACACTAGCATAACGTAACGCAATGGCGAGAAAGATTTGCTTCACTTAACATAAGAGAAAGAAACAGTTGCTTAGTATTGAGGGGTTAAAAAAATAGCACAAGGGCTAAATATGCATACAAGGACCAGAAGTAGTTAGCTTAGCATAACCGCGGCAAAAGTAGTTCCTTAATATATGAGCAAGACGCAGTTGTTTAGCATAGCATTAGGGCTCGAAAGCCAAACATAACTTGGCATAGCAAAGGATACTTGGTCACATTTTAGTGAGCAGGCCATACATGCTTTTTGGTGGCTTATAATTTGAATTTTGGAAAGTAAACAGTTGCTAGCCTTGCTGCCAAGCTAAGCTAACCAAACCATCTGCTAGCTCAGACAGACAAATACTGTATTGATGTGATCTTCATCCAAATCGCATTTACTCTTGGATTTGATCCTCTTGCGGCAAATAAATATAATATTGACAAGATAAACCTTTTCACGTGGCTGTTGAGCTCAAAAAGCCTAGAACCCATTTTGAAGTCCCATAAAAAGAAAGAAAAAAAGGTTAGGGAATTTTTTTTTCTTGTCCAGTTCTAGGACACACTGAGGTATCAAACATCAATAAATTATTGTTTAAAAAAAAAAACACGCACACACGTTTTCATATCAATAATACAAAATGGTATCAAACTTTCATAATGCAACATTGTCACGACACACATTCAATTTTAAGAGTGACTGGCTTCCTTTTTCAGTCTTTGTCACGTCCCTTTAATGTCCAATGTTGATCAAGACCGTTTTATTCCGAGGTGGCTGCGTGCCATTCACTTTGTTTTTGTTTCCCTTTGAATACCTCAGGTACACATTTGGTCTCATTCCCGGCCTTTACGAATACAACAGGCATACCCCAGATACGGACGGAGCTACAATACTAATGCTTTTTTCCCCCTTCTTCTTCTAAAATACATCTTCTAAACCGTTTGGACCATTTAATTTCTCGTATGCCAATAGGAAAGTCAGATGTCACATTGAAAGTGCAAAAATGTATTCCTTTGATAGACAAAATTCATTCAGACAATCAGTTGCCAAAATGGTTTGTTATAATGCGTTAACAGTACAAGCCATTTCATAGGTTATTAAATTGTACATTCCCCTTCAACCTGTCCTTGAATGTTTCACTGCTAAAGTAAAATCATTGTCGTATTTTGACGTCATATTGCCTCATGGAGGTATAGCCTTTTAAAAATCTCATCGTACTAGTCGCAGGGCTCCAATTTCAACATGTGCTGTCCCTTTGTCCCTTCGCTGAGCGTGATTGATCTTACAAGATGAACCTGAATTCATTAGTTTGCAAAGCTCCCACATAACAACAGAAAAGTCAGATCACATTAGTTTGGCATTTCAAGCGTCCACCACCAATGTTAAGATCATAACTTGTATTCACATTCATTGTGAAGAAACACCCAAAAATTAGACGGTGAATTTTCTATTCACAATAGAAATGATCTACCAAGAAGTATTACTGGGACCACAGTGAGAGAGAGAGGAAGAAAAAAAAAAAATTACAGACGCTAGATAAAGTCACAATCTTTTTGAGAATAAGGTGGTCATGTTACAAAAATTTGAGTATTATGAGGGAAAAGCACAATGTCATAATTTTAGGTTAGTGATCACCAAAAAAAATGTAAAAAGTTATGAAAAATGGGAAATAATTTTACAAAAAGATGCACATAAAGTCAAATTACACAAAAAACGCTTACGTTTAAGTTTTTTTTTAACATACAGACATATTTTACAGAAGAAAACACACATTGTCTGACACGAAAGTAATACTATGAGAACAGTCACATGTTTACAAAACTATAATCTGATTTAACGGGTTAAGAAATGCTTACGGTAATATTCCTTGAATATTGACAATCGTAATTTTAAGAATACAGTTGTAATATTTGGGGTAAAAAGTAAAAAATATACTAACTAATTTATGAGAATAAAGTTTGAATATCATGGAAAAAACATTTTGGTAAAAAAATCATAATGTCATTTGTTAAGTTGTGATATTACAAACTGTAAAGCAAACATTTTCGGAGAGTAAAGTATTACAAGATGTCAATTGTACAAAAAAAATAAAAGCAGTTTGAAAAACGAGCTCAATTAAAAATAATCATATGGCAAAAAGTCGATTTTATGAGAATGAGTTGGAATATGAGGAAAAAAATGCAATTTAATAAAGTAATAAATACAGAAACGAGAAATGTTAAAATAAAGAGAAAAATATCATGTAAGTAAAAGTAATTTTCCAAAACTCATACAAAGAAAAAATGTTTTTGAGAGTGAATTAAGGAACTTAAACCATCATTGTAAATGCTTTTGGACTTTGTATACTTTTTGTTGGGTTATTCTTTTTTTCTCATTACTACTTGATTCTCATAACTTAATGACTTCCCCCCATAATTTAACTTCTTTTCTTTTCTACGTGGCATAGATACAGTTTCAAAGTTTTGTACTGATATCCCGTCGCTTTCCCTTTTGAGAAAAGATTTTCTTTTTAAGTTGTCGGCCTGAACCGTTTTTGGCATCAACACGTGGATTGGAGCAACCTTCCATTTCCAATGACAACATTTCAATGTTATCGTACTCTATACAAAGTTCACGGGTAAAACACGACTCTTTTCTCCGCTCGTTGCGGCACATCCTCCCGTCACCCTTCGACGACGTCCCAAAACAACCATTTGTTCATGTTTCATCATTTTCCATTTCTTTCCACGCTGACGTCCACAGAATCAAAAACCGCCAACCCCCAACAGGTGCTCTTCTCCTCCGGGATGGCGGGTGATGACCGGTAAAAACAAACACATCTTCCCTTTTTTTTTTTTTGGGCCATCTTTGTTTTCTTTCTTTCTTTCACATTGGAGAACACAGTAAATATGACACCAAATAAACACATCAGTACTTCTGGTTTAGTATTAACAGGGGGGGACATTAAAATCCTTCATGGGAAAATGGAGGCAAAAGACCTCCTCCCAATTGTCTCCCTTTTTTTTTTTGTGCGCCAGTAGTCATGGACTACTGGGGAGTTAGTTCCCTGACAACCAAAAAAAGGTATTTGTGTGGGTTATGTGGGAATTGATTGTGGAGGAAAGAGGTCACAATATGACGCAGCGGAACCTGTGAGAACCCGTCGATCGTTCTGCCCTCCATTTCATCTTCTTCTTCTTCTTCTGGTTTCGCTCGGGGACTTGTTGTCTAAAAGAACAAAAAAAAACGTTGACTTTAGGATAGACGGAAATTCAGAAAGTGCAAGTGGAGCATATTTTTGTGTCAAGGACCGGTAAACATGTCATAACTGATCCACCTCGTGTTACAGCCAATTTTTAGAAAAACATGTAGTTGTATGTATGAATGTAAAACGTCGTTACCAAGGTTATTATAGAAATGAGGAGTAACTCAACGAAAACAAATTAAGAAAATGCTGAAGAAAAAAAAACAACTGAAATTACATCTTCTGTTCATAATACTAATAACTAGTATTTTAGAATAATTGTTCTTCATTCTTGTTTTTGTTAATTAGCGGTAATATACACATGAGTTTTTGGGGTTCATTTTAAATGCATTTATTTCTGTATTGATGTACAGAAGAAGGAAGGTCAAACTGTCATTTGGGAATGGTAGTTTATTACCGAATACTTAGTGACCCCTTTAATGCTCTCAAAAAATATATATATATAAAAAATACACAAAACAAAGTCACATTTTTTTGTCAAAAACGAAAAAACCTGCTCGAAAAATTCATTAAAACTAAATTAATTTAAAATAACGGAAGTCACCCAAAATAAAAAAATCCTCAACTATTATAAGGCAAAAGTTTTATATTTGAGTGAAACTTAAGCCTTATTCTCGTTATTCAAGTTTAAAGGTTTTAATCGTAATTGCGAGACATACATGGCGTGAACACGTATTGGTACTCTGTATGGGCGATTACCAGGGGTGTTACTGGCCATCGGGAAATGTCGATTTTCTCAAACGGTTGTTCTATTTCCAGGCCGGTTTAACTGCGTGATAGCCTCCCTCCATCACCCATTTGACTTTCATTGTGTGACGTCCGCCCCCCCGCCCCTCCCTGTCGTCTATGACGATTCGGCGCCAGTTTCACGCTTCATTCCCAATAAATGGTAAATAGCATGGTGGCAATTGCTTTCAACACAAAGAGGTGTGTGGCAGTGAGTCTCGGATGCTACACCTCTGATACTACGTCAGAAACCGACAAATTCCTAGGTTGACCTTCGAGCTCTCATCCTGTGGAAAAAAGATAAAAAGATGGACGCTTCTGTTCTGACCGGACGGCTCCTGATCTGGATGTCAACCAAAGCCACGCGTGACAAGAATCTTGGAAATCAGGTAAGACGAGCCTTGGCATACTGCTTCTGACACCGCACATGGGAAACAAAACATGCCTTGTGCTTGGTGGAGGTAATTCCTGAAAACGGCGACAAGGGTGTTCAGATAAGAAGAAAAAACAAAACAGTGAACCTATTACCTTATGACACGGACGAGCTCGTGAAAGGCCTTGTCCACATTCATTGGAGGATCCTTGGCACTGGTTTCAATGTATGTTATCTAAACAAAATAGATGCAATATACTTCTTTTGTGATCTTTTTTGGGGGGGGGGACAGAGCGCTCTAATGGTTCTTGTTGGCATACTGGCTAATTTCTACAAATATTTTCATGTATTGTTCCAGGTGTATCGACTTACATTATGTTTTGCAGCCATCTCTTGGCCTTGCTCAGTGGTGATCTTTCTCAAATGGACCAAGTCCACCTTGTTTGCCACCAGCACCATCGGAAAAGCCTCCCTGTGAGGACGTTAGAGCAAATCAGAAAGCTGTTCGACACTTTAAATGCTTAAAAAAACGCCTTCAATCTAAATATTTTCAATGAGTGTAATTTCCAGAGTAAGAGTCCGTGGCCCCACTAATGGTCCGTGGGTCATTTGTTCCTGGGCCGCACAGAAAAAAAAAAGAATAACTTACATTACTTTAGTTTTATTCATTTTGGAATCTGAAAGATCTTTTATTTTGAAAAAGTATCGGATTCTCTGTTACATCCGTCTACAGTGTGTCACTCTTGACACATGTCAAGGCATGGTTTTCAGTCACGTGATAGGTTACCGCTAAAATGAAACCCAGGAGATAGCAGAATGAGTAAAAAACAAACGTCTTTGGGAAAGGGAAATGGCCCAGTCAGGAGACAGAAAAGGATCCTATAACGTTCAAGAAAAGAAGGCTACATTTAATAGGCAGTATAAGGAGTCCTGCATAAAATACGTATTATTTGCGTTGTATTTTATTTTGAAGGCACGCTTAGGTGTTACCATAGCAACCAGAGTGTTGCGACTAGATAGGACGTTCCTCGTGTCATGATTCGTGTTAATTATTATGATTACAAAATACAGTCATACCTCGGTTTTCGACCATAATCCGTTCCAGAAGGCTGTTCGAAAACCGCAACCATGCTCTTTAAAAAAAAAAAAACTTTGTTGAACACGCCTGCTCACAATGGAACGCTACACGAGGAAGCGTCACTTCCTCGTGTAAGGAAGGCGAGACGAGTCAAGTGGCGCATTCAAGTGCACTCAGTTTGGTCAAAAACCGATTTGGTCGAGAACAGAGACGTTCAAAAACCGAGGTTTGACTGGACCTCCTTTTTCATGCAGGTCATATCATATTATTCATCTGTGAAATTTCATCTTTGCTGTATGTTACACATACGTACAGCACATTTGACAATAAAGTTGTATTAAATTCAATTCAATTCAATTATTTTGTTCTATTTATCCGGCACACCTTAAAGGCCGGTCCCTGAAAATATTGTCTGACATTAAACCGGTTGGTGGGGCATGAAAGGTTGGGGACCGCTGATGCACAGGACAGTAATGTTTGGACTTGGGTTTCAATTCGGGTTCCAAATAAAATTGATTTTCTTGGGAATTTTACATTTGAAATTCCACTAAATTAGAGTTTGAAGTGCCACGGCATATTTCATCAGACTTCTATTTTCCGGAGGGAATCGAGTGAAGCTTAATATTGAACAGACAATGCGTTTGGTTTCACTTCCTCTTTCCTGCGATGTCCGTTTTTGGGGTGGCTGTTGGTCACAGTTAAGAAATTTAGAAACAAGTCGTACATTTTGCTCTAACGGCAGTGCACTCTTAAATCAAAGGAAGAAGTCCTCTGATGAGTGTCACACTGAGAGGACAACGCCGCCCGCCAACATTTCTGCTGAGCATGGGAAGATCAACCACACTAATGCTATTCAGCGGAAGTCAAAGTGATTATGATTTTTATAAAACAACTGGGACAAGAGAAAAGGGTTTTGAAACACGTGGTACCTTATTTATACTATTATCTACGAAAATCCTGTTACTGAACGACACATGAATTGTAAAATAAAAATGCAGCAAAAAAATGGTGTTTTGGGATGTCTTCTAACCTGTCTTTGACCCGCAGTATCAGCTGATGAAAGCGATCAACGTGTTCAAAGCTGGCCTTGTCCGTCACCGAGAAGACAATGAGGAAGCCGTCTCCTGTCCTCATGTACTGCTCCCTCATGGCACTGAACTCCTCTTGACCGGCTGTGTCCAGCACTGGGTGGGTGTACATATGCACGAAAAAAACGGCACAATAAAATACACACACACACACCAAAAATTAGACTTAATGTTATAAACTGTGACACATGACCGTACTCAAGGAACACAGTAAGTCTCGGGGTGTCTGTTAAGATGTCAGCAAAAACACCAATATCGGATTGCAGTCAAACCTCGGTTTTCGAACGTCTCGGTTCTCGACCAATTCGGTTTTCAACCAAAAATGTTGAGTTTTTTTATGTCTCTGATGACGAACAAATTTCGGTTCTCGAACAAACTGAGCGCACTTGAATGCACCATTTGACTCCTCTCGCCTTCCTTAGACGAGGAAGTGACGCTTCCTCGTGTTGCTTTCCATTGTGAGCAGACGTGTTCAGTAAACATTTTTTATTTTAAAAAGAGCGTTGTTTCGGTTTTCAAACCATTTCAGTTTTCGAACAGCCTTCTGGAACGGATTATGGACGAAAACCGAGGTTTTACATCCCAAATCTCTGATATTTGCAATCATAAACCTGGAGGTTTAAAGGTTTTACATGGCTTTGGTTTGGATCTTAACCCTTTAGGCGCCAGTTTTTTTTTCCAATACAATATTCATTTTTAATATCACAATTGCAAAAGGTTTTAGCTTGAAAGTGGTTGCAGATAAATGCATCCTGTAAATGTTGGTTGGTGCTTCAATGATTACAAGTAGCTCCGCTCATTACTATAGGAAAGTTTGCTACAGGAAAGTTTGCTATCACCAAGATCCCTTTTTTTAGAAACATCCAAATGGGACAGCACAGTGTACTAGTAGTTAGTACATCTGCCTCTCAATTAACAGGTTCGGGGTTTAGATCTTGGCTCAGGCTCTACCACACATAGTTTGCGTGTTCTCGCCACTTGCGTGGGTTTTCCCGACTCCAACTTGCACTCACCATCCAGTATGGCCCACTGTCCGTCGATCTCGGTGTGTTTAAGGTAGGAGTCCTCGATGGTGGGATCATAGTCTGGCACAAAGATCTTCTGGAAAAACTGGATGGTGAGCGCGCTCTTGCCGACGCCGCCGTCTCCCACCACCACCAGCTTGTACGTTGGCAGGTTGTCGCTTGGCACCGCGCTGGTCGCCATGGCTACCCCTCGACGACGGAGTTGAAAGGTGGGAAGGCGGCTCGTGTGTGGCACTGGTCTGTGATGGAAGACACAGAGAGAAGACTCTTGAGTTGAGACATTTATTTTTTTTAAACCCGACTGGTTTGTGAATACAGCTAAGATCGGTCGAAATTTGGGAAGAAACACTAATAGCTTCATGCCGCAGCTAAACGGAGTGATACTGCATTAGCTAGCATAGAGTGCTTTCTGTGGCTGATGCTTTTTATCCCACCAGGGGCTCCCAGTGGCAACCCACAAAAGGCCTTTACTATAAATGCAGCCCTTTGTTTCATTTCTATTCTAGCGACTCCGTAACTGCCGTTGTGATGAAAGCTGGCCGACAAAGATTAAACATTTTCCCATTGTTTGAGAGCCAAAGCTTGAACCTTCGCCGTAGTCTTCTAAATATAAGAAAGAATTGTTAAATACAAAGTCGTAAATACAAGACCGCTTGGTCCGCCAGTGAATTCTAGGTGGAGCCAGTAAGGTACACCGTAGTCAGAACTGTAACTAGTTTCCTTTTCCCACGGCGGGTGCAAACTTTATGATCTTAATAATAATAATGTTCTCTTACACGGTTAACAGTCACCTACAGGGGAAGCCTCCGGTCACGGCAGTCCCTACAAATACTGTAACGTGCTGAGGTTGTAACAGCACTCAACTCGTAGTGCAATTTAGTACAGTCAAACCTCGGTTTTCGAACGTCTCTGTTCTTGACCAACATGGTTTTTGACCAAAAATGTCGAGTTTTTTATGCCTCGGATTACGACCAAAAATCGGTTCTCGACCAAACTGAGCGCACCCGAATGCGCCACTTGACTCCTCTCACCTTCCTTACACTGAGGAAGTGACACTTCCTCGTGTAGCGTTCCATTGTGAGCAGACATGTTCAATAAAGGTTGGTTTTTTTTTTTTTTAAAAGAGCGTGGTTTCGGTTTTCAAACAAATCGGTTTTTCGAACAGCCTTCTGGAACGGATTATGGTCGAAAACCGAGGTATGACTATTTTATCTCAAAGCTGATAAGTAGGCGGCACAGTGGCCGACTGGGTAACATGTCTGCCTCACAGTGCAGAGGTGCAGGGTTCGATTCCGGCTCCAGCTTTCCTGTGTGTGGAGTTTGGATGTTCTCCCCATGTCTGTGTGGGTTTTCTCCGAGTACTCTGGTTTCCTCCCACATTCCAAAAGCATGCACGGCATGTTAATGGAACACATTCAATTGTCCCCAAGGTGTGAGAGTGAGCGCGAATGGTTGTGATTGGCTAGCAACCAGTTCAGGGTGTCCCCCGCCTACTTCCCCAAGACGGCCGGGATAGGCTCTTGCATGCCTGCGACCCTTTTGAGGTGAAGCAGATGAGAAAATGGATGGATGGATGAATGATAAGTAAATGCTCTGGCATTTCATAAGCGTGACAATAAATGGTATGTGGGCTTTTATTTCTTTCCCTGGGGGGATTGGTGTTTTTTTTTTGCTGATAATTAAATACTGTATTGAATTATTGTTTCAAGGGGGTTTATTCGAATGAGCTCAAGGTGTTAATATTATAGGAATTAATTATATTGAACAAAACACAGGTTTATTGATTTTGATATATTTTTATAATTTATTACGTACCTGTATTTATTTTTAAGGCTTTTTTTGGTGTAATTTTGGTTAAAAGGAAGACAATGCCTAATGATTAAATGTTAAAATTAAGGAGATGAGATCAAATTATTTATTAATTAGTTGTGCTGTTGGAGAATCATCCACACATAGGAGGAGGTATTCATGCTATGATGAGAGTTTGGGGTTATACTGTATAAGACACAAAAATTTAGCCATTGTCTTAAATCATCCTTTACTAATATTAATGGAAATGATCGTCATCAGAAAATGAATGTCGGAGAAGCCGTGTAAATTTGCCAACATGAATACACAAATATATGCCACTAAAGCTGCACGAAAACTTTGTGGAGTTTGTCTTTTTGCAACAATTTGCCCTCGGATTCGGGTTTTTGTTGACGCTGTAGGAACAAAACATTGTCACCAACAGAGAACACCTTGTCCTGTAGCACGGCACTCAGTCGAGCACAGACCTCTGCCAAGGCCAGGCTGTTGACATTTCTTGCACCTTAGTTGTGTTTTTCCATCTTTTGGTAACTCCCTTTCATTGAAATGACAAAATAGCACTTTTTTCGGTGTGAAGATCCTCACCAAAATTTTTAGCCACTTCAAGCTGGAAGAAGTGAATCTGTCTCCAAACCCATCCCCTCAAAAACAGGCAATTCAAGATCATATTGTCTATTTATAAGACTAAAGTAAACAAAACTGGGCAGAATGTGAGAGCAGGCAAAGAGCTGATTAGCTGGCAGGGCTTAGCTCAGTTGGCTGAAGGTGAAACAAAACAACTCTGAACTTGACATTCACATTCATTTTTCTCCTGTTACCGCAGAGATGTAATCAAGGGTGCTTCAGTGTTCCGTTCACCCCTCCGTTTGAAGCTCGTGGTTAACAAGTTTAGGGAGTCAACACGCACATGCAAGCAAACACAGCTTGTACCGCAACCATGGTTACTGCTATTCTCGTTAATGCCAACCTTTCTCATTTCCCCTCCCCTCTGATGTTGCATTTCAAAACTATTTATCAACCTCGCAATGTGGTTGTTGTTTTGACCTTTTTGTGTGCAACTTAATACGGTCATGTATCAACACTCTGCATGGGTCCGACACTTATCTGCAGAAATGGTCGCGTATGCGCAGTCTGGAGAACCATGTGTTCACAATCAATCTGTGAGTGATGACACCGAAGCTTCAATATGTCACTCAATCGTGCTATTACGGCAGAGTGCTCACGTAACAGCGGGCCGCAGTGTGGGAGAGAGTGCCAAAGAGAATGAGTAGGAGGCGAGCCACGGGGCAAGATGAGGGTGTGAAGATGACTTGATGCTGCTGGACTAGTCAGCCTTTTTGCTGATAACACATGCAGTTTAAAAGTCATACGTTACATTGTTCAAGTGACATAACGCGGATTTTTGGCTTATAAGTGAATATTCGATTATGTGTCAGTGGGCGGTAAATGCAGGAAATCAGACACCTGCAGATCAGAATCAGGAATCTCCCAAGATCTGATAGGTATCAGTTACTACCAAAAGACCATACGACAGGTCTTTCGGTGCTTAAATACAAATTTGGGGAAAATATTCGGACTACCCAGTCTCAGTAATTAATCTATACCTTATTTGGCCTTTCACCGGTGTGCGCCCACACAGATTTGCATGCATGTGAGTAAGCTTATGGGCGACCGGGAAGCAGCTGTCAGCTGGCAACCGGCCATTTTATCCTGGCCTGCACAATGGAGGGAAGGAAGATGTTTCCTTCCTTTCGAAAACCTGCCAGGCAATATGAGCAGTAGGTGGAGAATTTCGCAGCCAAAGCCCCCCCCCCCCGATCCAGTCACATATGGATGGCTGTCACAAAGGAAAATCATTTGTAGTATACACAATGATGTTTCAGAAAATACTGCTGGGGATCATTTTACTATACAAAAGGGGATAAAACAGACTTTCTTGCTATCAGCTGTTGTGCTTTTCAGACTGAAGTGATGGTGTACATTTTACCTTTAAATTAATTGAGTAAATATGTAAACAAAACTGAACGGTGGAGCTACCGCTTGTTCTGAATTAGGGCTCTGCACGAATTGTTGATAATGCGAACTGAGATGCAATACGATGTGCCGTGTGGTCGTGAAAATACGGTATGTACGTCTGTGGGGTAAGAGCGTCGTGTGAGGTTTGCTCTTTGAGAGCAACAGCCGGAGGTATTTGCACGTGTATCGGAATGATTAGCCGCCTAATGATCATTAAATGAAACTGTTAAGCAATCAGTCATTCACGCCCATCAAGGCAGTGTATCAACGCCTCCCTTATTACTTCGCTGTTAGCCTCTGACGCCATCCTAGCGCAAAGTCAGTTTGCAAACATGAGAGTTGGACCGGAGAAATCAACTTTCCCGGGTTAGCTTATTGCTAGCTAGCTGGTATAACAGAACACAAATGGATTTAAAACTTTTAACAAAAGTGACGTAGGCCAGTGTACGGCAAGGGCTCCTGGAGGTTGTAGTTATTTTAAAGTAAAAAAGAAAACTGTTCTTTAGGTTGACGCAGCTGTTTTAGCTCGTTGGTTAACACTCATATGAGTTTTCAATATGAGGCTTCATAAAACGCTTTGGGCAACATATGGTGGAGATAAAGCACTGTGTAAGTGCCCTCCAGTTACCATTAGGATTAAACTGGATTTTTCATGTTTTGGACGATTATGTGTTTTTCGGCAAAAGTACAAATCATTCGGGTTGATTTGGGACTCACTGCTTCAACGGTAAACGAGGTGCGAACGTGGATTTTGAGTGCAAGTCCAAGAGCTAGTTGTATTTCTATATACAGTACTACAGCAAGGGTCTCAAACTCAGGTCCCAGCGGCCATTTGCAGCCCGCAACATGATATTTTGCGGCCCTCTACTTGACGTCACATTTGAACTTTAGTGCTGTTCTCACTTTTATTGTCGTGTTGTTGCCTTTTATGTTTAATCACTTCTGGATGAACAGCTCAGGCTTATGAAAGCTTTCGGCAGTGCTGTTGACAAGTTGGCCAAATTGAATTATTGGTTGAAAAGAAATTCTGAAATGACATGAAGTCAAAGGAAGAAACTATCATGTCACTCAGTCCCAATCACACCTTTTTTAAAACCTGCCATGAAGAGAGACTCTACTCCAGCAGCCCCCCACACACTGTAAATTGACTTTGAGACCCCTGCACTATGCTCGCTGGCATGTGGATGTTGGTCATAGTAAGGTGATGAGGGTTGCTAGGGGGTGTATTATTATTGGCGACGTGGACACCCACAGCGGCTCCTCTTGTTTTATGTTGAGAGGGAAGAAATGTCATCTGTTCTGTACACATACAGCACATTTGACAATAAAGGTGTATTCAATTCAATTCAATTATTACTTTTAAAAATAATTATTGCCCACTGAGATTATGATAAATTGTGCAATTTCGATTTTACCATGTGTTAAATCATGATGTTTCAGAAAAAAAAAATCAGCAACATCATTGTTTTGGGACATGTTTCAATTCTGGTTTGACAAAAATATTGTAGTTAGGCTTGATCATTACATAATGCTCTAAAGCTAGTGCACACTGCTCATCAACATCCATTCACGCACACATTTACACCTTTTAGAGTCCTCAAATCACCCCACGCACGAATAGAGAGAACATGCAAACTCCATCTAGGTAAACCTGAACTGAGATTCGAACACGGGAACTCTTGAATGTGACACAGATGTTCCAACCACTAGGCAAATTAATGATACAGAATGAATGGACCTTTTAATGTTGACCATCAATATCATCATCCTGAGCAGAGTAGTGTGCGTGTGTGCACTCGCGCGCCTAAGTGTGTGCGCGCGTGCGTGTCTCTGCTGACTGTTGCTTCTGAATGATCTCATCCTATGATTAAACACAACAAGAATCTCCGTGTTCCCTTTGCACAGAGGTTCGCCAGCCTGTGTGCCTATTCAGTGGCTCAACACCGTTGATGCCTTGGGTGGAGAGGTGGGTGTGCGAGGATTCCTTAAAATGCAGGAGGGGCAAAGAGTAGCATTTTCCCCACTGATTGTCAATGACAGAACGTTGCACACACAGTCGAGGCCCCGTGCTGTGCGGCTCTTTATTCGGCCGCGTAGAGAAGCCCTATCGCAACCGCCCAAGAATACAGTACCACATATAAGTGGCTTCGTCGTTCTCCTCAAGTTGGCAACAAAAAACGGCACACGGTCCTGAGTCTAAACGAGAAGCGAAACGTGCCGTAACGATCACAAGTACTGTCATTTGACGAGTAGTTTTTCCTACATCAGTGGCACTTAAGGAACAGTTTATACACCAAATATTACAGGAACTAAACGCAAAATGCATCCGCGATAGCATACGTCTACCACCCTCTTGTCTTTTTCATTGGCAACGCAGCCACTTACCGTTATATGTTCCTCTGATGAACAATATTTTTTTTAGAAAAGCCCCGAAGACAACATAATTGTCATTTTCCGTCCGTCTTGGCTCCACACCGCCGCCCTCGCGCCGCAGTCGGGCTTCCCACATCTGCGGAACAATACGTCGAGTAGCTCATCTTTGTATTGCAACAGCTGATGCTATTAATAGAGTAGCCCGAAAGGGGTGAAAAGCATTTTTTGCCCAACACTCAAAACTCCTTGAATAATTCCTTTACCAACTCAGTATTGTTTATGTGTAAACCAAAACACCACACATAGCGTGTTGACTTTCTTCTCATGCCGTTTTTTTGTTATATGTGTAACATCTATGCAAATCGTGGCACAACTCCCCTTCAGATGAAATGGACTGCTCCCTAAGTCTTTAAAGGGATATAGTACGGTCAAAAGACTAGGAGACGAAAGAATGCGGCGGTTTTCAGACCGTTTTTTTCTTTTCATTTTCTCCACTGTCACAGGATGGAAAGCGACAAGTTTCCTGAACATAACCCTTTATATTTCAGCCCCCCTCACCTCGAACTCTAAATCTAACAATACTGTACACAAAGTTGAACTGCTCAAAATTATTAGTATTGTATTGTTTTAGTATATGTATTGGCCAATCTCTGGCAACTTATGTTATCATTTTATTCAATTGGATGGATGGAATAACAGGCCTGAAAGTAACAGGAGTGAGTGTTTCACATTTTGACACCAAGTTACAGAGCCCCACGCACCCCCAAAGTATTTTAAATATAAGCACATAGCAAACATTCTAATAATACAATTTTGGGTTAACAGGACTGAGCCAAGATTTTACCAACTTTTTTCTTCCTCAAATAGTGAGTACTATTACATTGAAAATGAATTACTCTCCAATGAAAACCGATTTCCAAGTGGTGTACATTTTCTGTTCTGTTTTCTTCGTGTGAAAAAGAGTAAAACACAAAATTTTGTGATGGAAAATTTTTATTGGACAGCACAGAAATCCTTGAAGTGTTGATGTCTGCTAACTGATTGACAGAGAATTGTTGCTTCTGCATTACAACGATAATTTAATAACTGCCTGTCATTATCAGTTTTTGGAGTCTTTAAAATTTTTCTTTTTCTAAATCTGGTTTACTGGGGCCTTAATATCGTGAACTCGCATTGACCCACTTTACGGGACCAATGCATTAAGCATGTGTTTTAATGTTTATTCTCTCTGTGTTTGTTCTGTAGAGCAGTTAAGAGAAATATGAGAAATATTATTCTCCCCCCCCCCCCCCCCCCCCTTCATATTTTGTGTTAATAACATGCACAATGGCTCACGGGCACATTTTCAGAAACACTGTAGCCAGATAAAAGACTTGTGGTTGTTTCATTTCACACTTGAATGGGTGGGCAGGCACTCAAGGAATTGAAAAGTAAATTCTCCACAATATGTCCCTTTTAAAAAGTGTATATTTGAGCATTGACGTTATGGTGGCAGTAGATGTGAGTGTGCAGTTGTGGTGCATTGATTGCAGAGTGCACATTTAAGTGCATGCAGCCATATGGAGGAAAGCCACTCCTCCGATGCACATGCATGTCCCGAAAGTAGTTTCATTAACCTCACCATTAATATCTCAATGCTGTAAACTGCTCTCTGAAACCTCATGAGTACTCAGAGCACATATGGCAAAATGTCATTTAATCTAGACAGGATTCATTTTTTTTTGTCTTGGTTTATACTACAAAGTGCATATTATTGATACTTGCCTTAGTCTAAAGTATTTTTTTTTAAAAAAGAAGCTAAAACTCTACCACACACATTACAATATGTTTTATCTCTCTCAGCCCTCTCTCTCTCTTTCACTCACATGCACACCTATCTACACTTTCTCTTGCCTGTTTCCATGGCAACAGCATGTGAGCAGGATTTTTTCCCCCCACTAGGATCAGCATATCTGGTATATACTGTATGTGCAAACACGCACACAGCCTATAAACTATTATATTATTAAACTATTAAATTATAAAATTTTCAGATGCACACAATTATCCTTCACTCTATTACATTTGTACGTCTTCCGTTTCTCAAACAGATGCCACCAGAGTAAGATTATTATTTAATATCCATCCATTTTCTAATCCGCTTTTTCTCACGAGGATCGCGGGCTTGCGGGGGCCTATCACAGCTGACTTGAGGCAGAAGGAGCCGCAATCGAACCCTGCACCTTTGCACTGTGAGACGGATGTGCTTTTAGAATTATGGACAAAAAAATCAATTTGGGGTTTATCAAGCATAAATAGTTTTCTCAATAATTTTCACACGGTACAGTGTTTGATGATGTATCCATGGGCCACATACACACAGCATAGTGCATGAGGAGCTGCTTCCGTGAGTGACATTTTTGTATTGTCTTCATGAACGCACTGCCCAACACAAACACACACATTCTGGGATTTTTTTTCTGTGCAATTTGTCTGTTCATTCCCATAGCAACACCCCGGGTTGTAGTTGAATCTGTACTCGCCCTTGACCCAGCAGGATGTGGGACGGGAAATTCTGTACAGTCACACACTTGTACAGGTTGATTTCAGCAAGACAAAAATAAGGTGCGTCAAGTGAATTGCATAATTCTTGACACTTGGTGTATTGAATTGTTACACATCGTAAACAAAATGATTTCTATTTCTTTTTCGTTGATGGGCAATGCGTCGTAACACTGAATTAGTGATACAGTATATGCCTCTATATTCGGACTGTTACCTTAAGAAACGCTTTCCCGTAGTAGGATGACGTTTAGCGCTACACAACACGACACTTAAACTCTGATTAGCTTGTGCAAGACTATCTAATGTTGTGGCTTGTCAATCCCGCGTAATTGCAAAGCACAAGGTAATATAAAAACGATACTTAGCACTTATAAAAATTCTAAGAAATGATAAAAATTATCGCTCAAGCAAGACAACTGCTACTGTCGTCAAACTGTCGTGCCTCAGCCGTACGGCAGCGCTGTCGATTTACGACCAAGTTGTGCCGTGTTGTGTCATGGTTGTCAAGTTACATTCGTGCACATTGACAGCTGTCCTTGAAATGATCCGGGAAATACGATCTTTTTAAGGCGTCTCTAAACTCTAATTGCAGTAGTTTTTGCTGCTTGGTGTTCAATTTCTCCAGAGCGAAATCATGTAAGTAACAGCCCGTTAGCCACCGCTAACTATACAGAGCAGTGTTGTGTGTGTGCAGTTTAAATCTTCATTGTTGCTGTCAGACGTTTTTCCTAATATCGTTATTGTGTAAACGTGGACAAAATTAAGTAACATAAGTTTGTACGTAGGTCGAAATGTGGTGCAGCCCATCACTCGCTGCACAGAGGCAGTGGTAAAGTCATAATTTAAGTCGATATTTGTATACAAAGACACTTTTAAGTCCATCCATCCGTCCATTCATTTTCCGATCCGCTTTATCCTCACAAGGGTCGCGGGGGACACCCTGAACCGGTTGCCAGCCAATCGCAGGGCACACACAGACGCATAACCATCTGCACGCACACTCACACTTAGGGACAATTTAGAGTGTTGTCCCTCAGTGTGTAAGTGTATCAGCCTGCCATGCATGTTTTTGGAATGTGGGAGGAAACCGGAGTACCCAGAGAAAATGAACAAGTCAAGTATGCTCTTTGCACAAAGCCTTGACCAGGGTTCGAACCAGGATGGATGCGGCCACAACGCATGGCAATGACCACTATACAATCACAACTTCATTTCTATGTAATGAATATAAAATAAAATTAAAAGCCAAGTGTGGTGGGAACTGAGCGTGCATTATTGTGAATAACAACGCAACTGCACAAAGGATCATTTTGCACCATTCGTAATCTCGAGATGTCAAACATCCATCCATCCATTATCCGGCCTTCATGTGTGGAGTTTGCATGGCCTCAACATGCCTGCATGGGGTTTTCTCCGGGTACTCTGGTTTCCTCCCACATTACAAAAACGTGTGCCAGATTAATGGAACATTTTCAATTGTCCCAGGTTTGATTGTGAGCGCGGATGGTTCTTCATCTATGTTTGCCCTGCGAATGGCTGGCAACCAGTTCAGGGTGTACCTCATTTATGGCCCAAAGACAACTGAAATAAGCTCCAGTCATATTAATGCTTTAATAGTGTGCACAATATGATTTCTATCCTTGCCACCTATCTTCTCAGATTGTTCCCCAAAAGCAGACGTCAAAGAAAAGAAACACATGGCATCTAGCTTCCTCAAGTATGCGGTGCTTCTTCAGAAGTATAGAACTCCGTTGATCGTGGCGAGCTGCGGTGGCGTCTTTGCGGCCAACATGTTCTACCACGTATTCCCTGACGTGTCGTACCGCCAGCTCTACCAGGCCTGGTACAAAGGAGAGCCAGTCACCCTTTCTGACGAGCTAGAGGACCTTTTCCAGCAGGTACGGCACTTAAATTACAGTAATCCCTCGTTTATCGCGGATAATGGGGCCCAAAACCAACCGCGATAAACGAAAATCCGCAAAGTAGCGACCAATTAACATATATAGTTAAAAAATTGCCCCACGTGGGCCTTTGCACTTGAGCAGAGCCACTAACACACGCACACACACACACACACACACACACACACACACACACACAGGCCAGCATCCTGCAGCGTGCAGCAGTGTTTATGATTAGTCAATTAAGGTTGTTAAGACAGTTAAGAATAGACAGACTGCTTTTGTTCTTACAAGTCTCTCTCTTTCTCTCTCTCTCTCTCTCTCTCTCTCTCTCTCTCTCTCTCTCTCTCTCTCTCTCTCTCTCTCTCTCTCTCGCTTCTCTCTCTCTCTCTCTCTCTCTCTCTCTCTCTCTCTCTCTCTCTCTCTCTCTCTCTCTCTCTCTCTCTCTCTCTCTCTCTCTCTCACACGCGCGCGCAGCATCGTAAACAACACTTAGACACTGAGAATAAGAGTAACCTGAGTAATAAAACAGAAAGAAGATGCACAGCCAATCAACATGGCTTTACATCTTCTCACCCCACATGTACTGTATATGTTGCTCCATGTGTCTTTTGATTACTTTTGCTGCTTCTCGCGGACCGTTTGCGGGCTTTTTGCGGACTTAAAAAAAAATGTGTTTGAAAAAATCCGCGATGCACCGAGGCCGCGATAAACAAACCGCGAAATAGCGAGGGATCACTGTACTTGTTTTTTGGGCATTTTCCAAGTTATACTTAATGTTGTCATACCGGCACAAGGGGCAAATTTGCTGTATGCTGTGCTTAAGTTAGTGTGTTCTGAAATATGATATAAGATAAGATCTTCAAGGAATGTGCAAAAAATACATGTTTTTAAGAGGACTTTAAATGCATTTATACTTGGTGCTGACTTCACTTCTGTTGGCAACTTCTCACATTGGCAAACAGCATAACAGCTACCGTAAATGCCATTTCGCCTGGCTTTGCTTTGAAACCTGGAATCCACTAATTGACCCGAGTTTGCAGACGTCAGAGCCCTACTGGGTTTATATTCAAGTATAACAATAATGTATTCAGGCCCGAAACCAATCAGCGATTTATTACAGCTGAGTGGGAGCCAGTGTAAAGCCTTTATGACTGGAGCAATCCATGATATTTTGATATCTTTGTTCCGGTCAGAACCCAAGCTGCAGCACTCTGAATGAGCTGCAGCATATAAAAGAACTAGACATCAGCAAACACGGTTATGTTGTAACCCCCCAAAAATGGTGCAAGTGTGACCGACTGAAAAAAGTTTGTTGCGCGATTGCTACAAAAGGTCGTGTAGAGCTCTGTAATTTCATGTAATTAGTCCAAAGGTTATTTGTTTCATACAAAAAAACCCACATCTGTTTGCCCCAGCAGTGTGTCGTGACTAGCACAATTCCACTAGAGAACAAAATCTTCTTGTGATACATTTCTTGGTTGTGAGCTGTGAGATTCTGTGAACTTTTGAACACGTTCAAAATTTGATGCCAACAAGAAAAACATCCGGCGAACATCTTCACAACCCTTTGCAACCATTAACGAACCCTGACTAAAAACAACTTTTTCTACATTCGCTAAAACTTGCAGGCCTTCAAGGTGAACGGAATTATGAACATGGTCACATGAAACCTTTATGCTTCAGCTTAGAAGCTAAAAAAAAAAAGTCAAGAAAAGCCTACTAGAACAGCTCAAAGGTATTTGTGCTTAATTAGAGGGACTTTAAATAGTGGCAGGCGTGCATGGTCCCATTTAACATGCATTTGATAATGGACATGCATGACATTGGTTAATTCTGAACACAGCCGCATCTTGACTTTTCCTCTAAAAATAAAATATCACTTGAGTTATACAGGATGTGGAGATTTTTATTTTATTTTTTTGACTGTTTAGCGCTTTCTTTTAACTCATTCAATGCCAGCCCTCCCAGTTAAGATGCATCTTAATAGGATTGAGATCAAAAGATGATATTGGCCAGTATTTTTGGGCGGCATGGCTCAGTGGTAGAGTGGTCGTGTCCCAACCCAGAGGTTGGGGATTCACTCCTCGGCCATTGTGACCTTATGAAAATGTCCTTGAGCAAGATACTGAACCCCCAGTTAATGCTGACACTGCGTCATCAGTAAATAAATGAGGAAACAATGTCAAGCACTTTGAATACCAATGGTAGAAAAGCGCTACAAAGGTGCCAGCCCTTTTGCCATTACCATTTAGCCACATAATGAATTGCCCCCCTCCCTTCAATATCCAGAGCAGAAACAGCTTCCAAGATATATTTTGTATTGTGGGATTGTGTGAGAAATTATTTTACTGCAGAAGGCACAGTTCTTCTTTTTATATCGTGACAGGAAATGGTCAGCCAGACTCTACGCATATTTTCCACAGGGCACTCTGACACCGTCAGACTCCCGAAATGAACTTCCCAAGATGCCATGAAGAGTGTACAATGCAAGCAATAGAATAGATCCCAGTGACATTATACTAAAACCTGTGTGTTAATCTTGTCATTCATAGGTGCTAGAAGACTACAGCGGTAGCTCATCCAAGAACTTCTCTGCCTTCGCCTCCTTTGGTTTTCATCCAGTCAGTGCTGGTGTCCCATGGCTCCCCGCTGGGGCCCAAATTGGCATCCCAGCGAACTTTAACAGCACGGACGATGACCACAGTGGCATCACGAACCGGACTATTTTCATCAATGGCAAAACAGTGGAGTGGGACAGTGAGATGGGCACGGCTCTCAAGGACTCCCTGGTGTTCTCCCTCCAAGCACAGAAATTCGCCATAGCGCGAGAGGTGGCACGTTTGCAGTCAGGCGCACCCATTGTGAGTGCTGCAGTTGCCCCCTTTTGCCTGGGTGGGGTTTGGGTGTACAGCGTGGTGCTGAAGCAAGTGTTCAGCCTTCACGCCGGGCCCGCTTTGTTGCGTGGAGCCGTGAATCTTGTGGCGCTGGGGCTCGGCGCCGTATCCTACTTCCTCACTTTGGACGCTGTCACCCAGTGGTCCGATTACAGGTCAGATCGGCGGGCCGCCGGGGTCTCCCGTGACTATGCGAAGGGCGGGGTGGAGTTTTATGACAAGATTCTGTCCAGAAACAAAACCCTGCGTGCACTCATGGGGCAGAAAGGAGAAGAGATGTATGCGCCCAGTGGGAACTTGTTTCCCGCCAACATCCTTCAGCTGAAGCACATGCCGTACACCTCAAGGAGGGAGGGCATCCTCGCGCTAATGAAAAGGGACAAGATTTAAGGTTACTGTACTTCTGTAGTAGTAGCATTGTAAGCAACAACATCAACAAAAAACCCACACATTTTTCTATTTTCTCATTTCATATTATTTTAATAGAAATGATCTTATTAGGTTAACAAAATGTGCATGAACCTACACACACATAATTTCCTTACAAATTTCAGCAATCAACTGAAAATGGCCAATTATTATACCTGCCGAGTGTAGTGATTATTTCCAATTTAAGGTCCGGCAGTGAAATGACAGCTTGTAAGTGCTGCAGTGCACACCACTCTCTTCATATATGAATTAAACATTGTACAAGAAAAATAATAGGACTATGAGGAGCATATTTGCGAGTGTACATGTGTATGTTTTTGGGTATGACATCAAAAGCAAGTGTGCCATACCTCATGGAAAAGAACACCAAGGCAATATGTTTTTTTTTTCCTTCACAATGCAAGTCATTTATTTCCCCTGTGGTCTTTTTCGCCCCTCCAGCATGGTGTATCTCCAGATGTTCTTTCCCCCCCTCATAGCCCAGGAAAACAACCTTAACTGAGAAAAACGTGCTTAAGTATGCACACATTTGCATGACTGGCTAATTTGTTTGGCGATAATCATCTTAATATCCACCTCGGTGGGACCTTGGAACTCATCACACCACACTCCCTGAGGTCATCCGTCTGCATATTAACGAGGTTCCGATATGTGTTTTAATTACATTTCTCGTCAGCTATCCTGAGGATTCAACTAAATATAGCAGCTTGTCATGAATAATATTGCGGAATTGGCTGACTGAATAGCCTGTCGTTATTTGGATCTTGTCTTAGGTTTTTCTGTGCGGAATTTCACTGAAGCGAGTAAATTGTGTCGAGGAGAATGTGAGCGTGAATGGTTGTTTGTCTAGATGTGCCCTCTGAGTGACTGGCAACCAGTTATTGCTGTACCTACGAGTAAGGGGAACTGCATCGGAATACCCAACATGTTGTCACTGAGGTCCCTAAAACAGTGCCTGGTCCAATGCCAGCTGTTATTTGGAATCCCTTTGTGCTCAGTTTGGAGCAATTTAGGAGGCCAGAGACATTACTTAAAGTCACACTATTCCGTGTTTCATTATTGAGTGGAAATGCCACGTTATTAAGTATGAAACATGAAACGAGACCTCAGCTTTGAATGCATGCAATACAAAAATTAAGCTAAAGAACCCCCCCGCCCCCCCGAAAACTATCACTTCATTATTGTGGCTCAGTCCATCGTATGTGAGTTGCTTTGGGATGTTCCTATCAGCAACAGTGGGCTCACTGTCTCCTCTTGATCTTCTTATACTTAATAGTGTGCCATTGATGGGGACAGCACAAAGGCCCATTGTCTTGCTGTTGTGCACTGGCTGCTATTACGTTGTACGCCACGTGAGGCCACTCCAACCCACATTGGGACGTGTCCGTGTTACAAGAAATATGAATTACACGGCGGCTCGGTCAAAACATGTGAATGAATACACTTGAGGTATTTATTTATTCCTAAGATTTTGTTTAAATGATATCCAATATTTAAAAACCCCCAAAATAGATTCTCAACGGTCGAAGAAAATTAGGTTATGCAGTAATGTAACGTCCCCTTGTAAAGAACGACAATGTAGTCTCAACATCCGGGTCTCGTGAGGAGCTCTACACATAAAAGGATAATGCCGATTTACCTGGGTGCGCTCCATAACTAATAGCGCACCTCCCGCTTTTGTTGCCCCGCCTCCGCGCGCTCCAATTGCACCATTACGTCGCCACTCGCCGCTGTTGTGTCGCTCAGATGAGCAGCTGCAGTGAGACGGAGTGAGGCTGAAGTCAACTAGCGAGCGCCCGAAGTCAGAAACGCAACATTTTGGGGTTAATTTGACAAAGCGATTTACTTTGCATTTTTATATGTGGGTGTTTTTTGCATTTGCATCCGTTTTATGTACTGAGCCTGAAGTGACTGATACTGGCCGCGTTTAGCCAATGCTTACTGCGGGGGCTCACGGCGCGTCTCGTGGATTATCATCCGTGGCTGCCGAGGCAGTGGTGGCATGGTCGCGGCCGGTGGAGGCCCCTCTCTGCCGGATGGATGTGTGTGAGGCAGCGGCAGACTGAGACCACTTGTGAAGACCGACCGTCCGTAGTAATGATGCCCAGGTCTCGTCGGCATCCGCGGGCGAACTCCTCTTGAATGTTCGGGCTTCGTCGCCCTACCCTCAAAGACCATTTCCTCATACGGCGAACATTATATTCCTTGAAAACTGGACGCCCCCGGAGCAGTTTATGACGGTAAGAAAAAAAGTATAATTACAACTATTTAAAAACATTTTAACCTTCTTTCCAGACAGCTGACGTTAGCTAGCGTAGCTGGCTAGCTCGGCGCTGTCACTTTACTCCAAGTTGCTTCACCAAGCGGAATAATTTTCATTAACATTGCGTTAACGATTCGCCGGATTGCCAAATGTAACATCAAATGTTTTTATTGAGTGGTATGTTTTAAATGTATATGGCGTCTTAATATACGTCACTAGTGTGTAGCTCCCTTGTTTGCTAACGCTGCTTTGCCCATTCAACACATCGCAGTTACTTCTCATAGCCACCAAACACACCAAAATGATCAATTATCCGCATTGTTGTATCGCGTTTAGTGCCGTTTATGAAGCATTATATGCCTCAACCTTCCGTGTGTCGACCTAAATGTCCCCATTCGTTAATAGGTCATTCATTGTAACGTTACAAGTGTACAATAAGCCCCTTTAATGACAGCCCGGTTGGTGGTCAATAGAGCCAGTTCTTGGCGCACATTGATTTGAAGAGGAAGAAAACGAATCAACAATTAACGAGAGCAACATGCTTATCTGTGCGCTCTTCCAAAAGTACAATATGGCGAGGGAAGATCGTGACAATTAAACTATGCATTTTCCATCCCCATTCATTTGGAATCATTATGCCTTTCATGTCAACCATTGTCTTTGTCGTGCCTGTCATTAATTGCACAAAACAGTTGGTAATCCAACAGTGGTGTGGTGTTTAATAATGCCAGTGAAGCCTGCATGCGATTGAGGCGTCCTCCTTTCATTCTTTTTTTTTTTCGATGACGTAATCCTCCACCATCCGTGCCACATCTTTTGGGTCACAGTCGGCCCCTCTGCTGCCTGCTGCAGCTCAGATATCATATTCACATCATATCTGCTCCTGCCCGTTTGTGTGCATACACAGCACTCGCTTTGTATTGCATTTGCACAACCTTCAATTTTTGGTCAGGGTTCATCCTTCAATGAAGGGTTGCTATATTATTGAGCAGGCATATCTGGGATGTGTTTTCCTCCAAAGCAGCCACTGTGTGATTGGGGATCATCAGGGATCAGTAAAAGAGGTATCTCCCTCCACTCCCAGGCTCCCATGCTGCTAAATACTTAATGAAATACTGTATAGACTAGAGCACACGTTCCCAACCTTTTTAGCGTCACAAACCAGTTTCACGTTCTGGTACGTTTTGCTGACCCACCATAGAAACAAATACATAATCAAATATGCAACAGTTATACTGTTAGTTGTTATTAGTGGTGGTGCTGCTCATAGACTCATTAATATTGGTGACTCCAAGGGGAAATGTTGGCACCGATGGTTTGCGTTATCTTGAACGTTTGGTGACAAAATGGAAGAATACAGTATGTGATTTGACAGAGTTAAACTAGGTTTCATTGCAAGGTTAGGGTTAGGCATGTTGAAAGACATGCAGGCTGATTAAGAGCTCATACAGTATTGCCCCCTGGCCTCACAAATTGTGTCAGGTATTAACGTGTACGTATTCTTCTCGTCTGCTGTTGACCTTTTAAATGCATTCATATGCACACCATGGGCAACAACATTTTCAGGATTTTCTGTTGCACAAGTCCCATCTTGGAGTCATGTCCCCCCCCCCCCCCCCCCCACCCCCCAAATAAAAAGTTGTCTTTTTTTTGTAGTGCAAGCTATATGTTCCAAATCAGGTTTGACACTTTATTTGCCTCATTTGCAAACTTGGAGCAAAATATTAAGGAGTAGTTAATGTTCCTTAAAAGGACTGCTGTACTGATATTGCAGATATTGTCTATTAGAGATAGACATTCTATTGTCCAGGCTGATTATTTGCACCATTATTTGGCATTTTGATAAATATCTGCATCTGTCTGTTTTAAAAATTTGCTGGCCAATAAGAGTTCATATTAAAATTGGTTAAACCGCAGGGAATGATGATGATGATTATTATATATATTTTTTTCACTTAACATTCTACTTTGAACTCCCTGAACTTTTTGTTTTAAACAAAGCTAAGTGAAATGTTAGCATTGCAGTTATAGTGAAATTTGGGAAAATTTCACTTTAAAAAAAACTGTTCAAGTTTTCTTTTAATTTTCTAAGGCAGACGGATGCACCTTTTGTTAAAATTTGAAAACAAAAATGTCTACTTCTCCAAGATAAAAAGTTAAAAAAAAAAATTAAAAAAAATTCCAACAAGTTCCTAATATGCAAAGCTGTTGAATAAACATGCTTCACTGCATTTCGACAAAGTGTTTGTATAATTCAAAATTTGTCCAGAAATATTTTCCTTTTTACTGTAAATGAATATTGGCTCCAAATATCGACCTGCTTAGCTACTGCTAATCGGTATCGGCCCTGAGACAAACATATCGGTTTCTCTCCATTGTCTAACTCATCATTTGACCTATTCTCTTTTTCAAAGAAGCTGTCCAAGCTCTTTTAAAAAAAAATCATTCTTGACACCTCAGGCTGGCCCCCCCCCCCCCCCCCCCCCTGTATCATGTGACAGAGATACCAGCAGATTTATCTGATTTTCCAAATAATACTTCTTTCAGACTCTAATTATCAATAAAATATTATTTGTTCAGTTTCTTTGTGCGGAACAGTACCAAATGCCCCCTACAGTTGATATGCCACTTGCAAATTCTTCTCTATAGAACCCAACAACAACCACCATTCGCTGAAAAACTCACCTATTTGTGCCTACCCATGTTTTTTTGCTCTCTGCTCAATATAAGGTCGAGTTAGTTTTCAATTCAAGATAAAGCATCGTTTTTAGCGTATTTATTCAAGAAATCTGCATATATGTATCACTGATTCAAAAGTGGAATAAAATAACTAATAGGAAAGTAGTAATTGGTCCGTTTTGAGGTTGCAAAGCGGTGACACAAATCAGCATCCTTCAACTTCCAATGCATGTTTAAAAAAAAAAAAAAAAGAAACAATCTGTGAGTCATTTAGTTTTTTTTAAAGGAAATGAAAGATGAATTTGAATTCCACGATACAATTTACACACCTTGTTTCCTGTCTCGCTGAAAGTAGTCCTCATGCAAGTGAGTGACTGAACACCTTTCTGCATCCTGCTGGACAAATGGCAAGTCTGCCTTTTGTTACCATGACAACCAGGAAAGGAGTTTGTCCTGTGCTCTTCTGTTCATGAAAGGATGTTAGGTCCCGCTGCGCTGGAAGTCTCTCAGTGTCGCATCGGTTGGTTAATCCCCCCATTTTCGAGCAACTGGCCACTGTCATATGTGTCCTACGGGTGTGAGGATCTTCAAGGTGATTCATGTGAGATGACATACCTGCATTCTCACAGGTTCTGCCGCCTCGCGTGCTTAGTATGACCCACATGCTTCAGATCAGATTTCCTGTGGTACTGACCCCACTTTTATTATCCTCGCATCCATGACCTTGACATGAGTAACGTGCATGTAGACATGTATTCTTAGTAAGATCTGGGAAGAAACGGATGATTTTTTTTGTTTTCAATCGAGGGATGAAAAGATTCTTTCAGTGAAAAAAAAGTCAACATATTAAATGAGTAATAAATTGTTGAATGTAAACTGTTTTTTGCAGCACTAATGCCATTTTTTATTGATTGTAATTTTGTAGCATTTATAAAATACAAACACTAAATTTACCGACTGACATTTTTTGATTTCATGTGAAAAACTAGATGGTGCGTTGATGTGTTAACCTTTTTCATATTTACTGATTAAGCCGTTCTTTCAGCCATTGTCAGTTTCTACTCATTCATACGTGTAACCTGCTTGGTTCTTAAGTCATCTGCTAACTCCCAGCGTTGTGTATCTATTGAACACTTGATAATAAATGATCAGGTTTTGAATGATTCACTTAAGTTGGCCATCAGTGTCTTGCATCATAAACAATGGCCCTTTCTTAAAGTTTGCAGTAAGAGTTTAACGCTAACCAACTAGGGGTTAGTTTGTTATTTCACAACTGGACTAATTTGAGATGGAGTGGTGTTTACCTTTTAGAGCCCTTCATTTATTTGACCGGGACCGGGCTTCTTTTGACTGTTGCCGTCTGCTGGTGACAGCCTTGTCAAAGAGGAGCCTGTTCATGTTTAACCAAGTGGACCAGCTGCCTGTCCATCCGACCAGAACCTCCTGGAAAGCTTGCAGTCCAGTCTGGAGTTGGGAGAGATCTTTGTTTGCAGACCCATCGATAGTGTAGATCCGTTATGCCAGATTTACTTTGCAGTGGGCTGAACACCAATCGATCTTTTGGCAAGTTATTTGAACTTAGTTTCAGATTGATCCTTAAACACCGCACGTCTTACAACTGTAATGATATGAAACAGGGCTCTAGGCGGACACCAGTGTGGGTGACCAGGCAACCTAATATCTCAATGGAACAAGTGATTGCACCGGTTTAACCAGCCTATTGAGAGGTGGGGGGAGGAAGGTATTATATATTTAATATTTGCTTAACTGCAATATTTGCGAACAGAGCCTGAGTCTGTTATACTTAAGATTGTTAACTGATCTAGGATACTTTTGTTGTTCCATTATTCAGTGGCAGTGTTCACTATTACTGTATACTACAGTATATACTAATTAAAAGTTATGCACACTTAAAAATTGATACACTTGATTTAAGATGCTCGATCATAATATCAGTGTAAAAAAATCAACAATATTGTTTGTTATAATAGTTTTGGGGAAAATATAGTGGTCTAAAAATGGCCATCAGATATAGACTGGAAATAATTGCCATTACAGTCAAACCTTGGTTTTCGAACATCTCTGTTCTCGACCAAATTGGTTTTCCACCAAAAATTTTGATTTTTTTTATGCCTCGGATTTCATGCACCAATACTATGAAGTAAGTTTGCAGTCCTGTGGAGTTGTGATTCAAATAAACAACACGATAAATGACCCTGATCAGTCAATAAATCCCCAAAAAAGAAAACTAGTAATTTTGTTTGAAAAGGAGTGAACCTATCCAATTTCAGTGTTAAATGCTTTTGCGCTGAAGCACTGAAGAATGAAAGTTGGGCACACCGGTGCAACCAGTGTAAAAAGTTAGTCTCGAGTCTTGTGAAATGTGGCCTTGCGTGGCGAACACCGATAGAACTCTTGAGTCAATGCGCTTTCAATCTGGCCCACCAGCGCTGCTGAAATTAAACCAGACAAACAGCCATCACCAACTCATCAGCCAGATGCCTCAGAGAAAGTCGGTTAGTCTGTGGTCAGTCCTTCTGTTGGTCTGTTGATGAGGCCACACTGTTAAAATAGTATTTCAATTGACACAACATGAGCACAATCTAAAACTGGCCCGTTTTGAATGTTGTTTTGATATACTCCATTTTTTCCCTCCCCTGACAAATCCATAAAACATGTACTGTATATATAGCTAGACATGCTCGTGCTACATAGGTTACATCATTTCACTGAGGTTTACCATATTCTGTTGTATAGCTTACAAAGGCAATACATTTTGACGAGTTTATAGTTACTTAAGGGTCTTTTGCAGGGAACTTGATATGAATGCCTTTTTCCAGAGATTATATTAGGGCTGTAAACTGCCAGGTACCAGAATCGCTGTAAAATTCTAACTACAGTGTATAGTCTTATGAAAGTGTTCTTAAATTTCATATGCAAAATTTTGGACCGTCTATCTGCGCAGTTAACATTGCTGTCAAAAAGACTGCGCGGTACTGTCAATTGAAATGAAATTGAAACAAACGTTTGTCATTTAATAATGGTCTGTTGATGACTAAGAATGTGGCTGATGAAAAGGAATGGTGACACTGTGGACGGAGGATAGCGGTGTACATGTATGTGTGGACTGTTTTGTCATAATATTTAAAGAAAATTACTATTGTACGACATCATGCAGCTCTTATACTCACCTATTGTGCCACATACGGATATACAGTCAAAAAACCTCGGTTTTCGTCCATAATCCGTTCCAGAAAGCTGTTCAAAAACCGAAACACGCTCTTTTTAAAATAAAAATGTTTATTGAACACGTCTGCTCACAATGGAAAGCAACACGAGGATGGAAAGCAACTTCCTCGTCTACCCGAGGAAGCCTCACTTCCTTGTGTAAGAAGGCGAGAGGAGTCAAATGGTGCATTCAAGTGCGCTCACTTTGTTCGAGAACCGAAATTTGTTCGTCATCCGAGGCATAAGAAACTCGAAATTTTTTGTCAAAAACCGAATTGGTCGAAAACAGAGACGTTCGAAAACCGAGGCTTGACTGTATGTCTCACCGTGTGTTTGTGGATTTGAATATTTTCTTATTTTGAATTGCACGTGCCACGTATGGTATGAACTACAGTATTTGAAGTTGATCATGTTCCTCTCAGCTTAATGAATGTCTAGCAAGGTAAGGCAACATGCTTCCATATCCTTTATTTCCATGTTTTTAACAATAGAATATACATATATAAGACATCATATGAAGTCTTAATGTGAAGAGACTTATAAACAGCAAAGAGTGACTAACAGCAGCCTTCTTTCTGCACGTTTGTCTCCCAGTCTGAGGGTGAAAATGGGGGTAAAGGTCAACCCTTTCTTGCTGACGCCCGTTCAAGAAAATATGTCCTCATATTATTAAAAAACAACCACTGGATATACTGTAGTTTCCCATACAATTTATTATCCGGATGTTTAAAGCCCAACCCCCACATGTGCACACCTCAGGTATGTCAGTACAGCCGGCTTCCAATTCTTTACTCAAGAGTTATACACCAGTACTAGTTTTGACATGTCGTCTGCCAATTTTGCCCCACAACAACATTTAGGAAGCGGAACACGGCAACATAGCTACGTTTAGGAGCACATGCATCAAGACCCACTTTCTCAAAAGTGTTGCACTTTGTCCAGCCCTAATTTGCTTCATTTTCAAGCTGAGCTTAGTGTGTTGGTTTTTTTTGTTTTTTGTTTTGCTTTTGAAGCAGCTGTTATACTTGTAGTCGGAATACCAAGAGAGGTCAAAGCTCACAGTTGCTTCCGCACTGCTGGTCAGAGCCAGGAACAGTTTGCTTTGTCCCCTTTTGAGGTTCACATGCTGCTACTCTTGGAGTTTGTGTTGACAGTCATATTTATTCGACATGCGGTCAGACAGAATGAGATTTTGAGAAGGGACAGACAAAGAGAGAAGAGAGACCAGAGTGTGAGGACCAACAAAATAATACCAGCATAAACCCACATAACATTACTGCATAGGATTTTGCATAGATGTGGACGGGGAGGGTTGTGCTCAATAAACCCTGCAATGTGATCATGAGATAATAATCTTCTTTTGATGGTAAAGCCAATGAAACAAACAAAATAAATTGAGCGTGTCTGAATGACCAGAGCTTGTGCACATGGAACAGTCACCAGTTGTTAACTATGCGCAGGTTTAGGCTTTCAGACATTTATGTTCTTTTACAATTTTGTTCTTGTTGAGCCAATTGTCCACAATGTTTAAAAAAAAATAGGTACACACATGCTGATAATTGGGCCAATTCCCTGTTGTGTGAACTGTGATTTTATTATTATTTTTCCCCCTCCCTCACCTGTGGAGAAAATGGTCGGTGCCCACAACTGTAAATGTTAAATTTGTTCATGATTTCCGATCACGTCACAATGTTTGTTCACCATATTTTTTCTAGGCAGTGTCTTCAACTCTTCTTTAAATATTATAAGATACTATACTTATTTAGCAATTGTCACAGTAAAAAGTTCAACATTTTGTCGATAATAAAGTTGATAACTTTCATTCATTCATTCATCTTCTGAACCGCTTCATCCTCACCAGGGTCGCGGGGGGGTGCTGGAGCCTATCCCAGCTGTCTTCGGGCAGTAGGCGGGGGACACCCGGAATTGGTTGCCAGCCAATCACAGGGCACACAGAGACGAACAACCATGCACGCCCACACTCACACCTAGGGACAATTTAGAGTGATCAATCAGCCTGCCATGCATGTTTTTGGAATGTGGGAGGAAACCGGAGTACCCGGAGAAAACCCACGCAGGCCCGGGGAGAACATGCAAACTCCACACAGGGAGGCCGTGGCTGGAATCGAACCCGGTACCTCTGCACTATGAAGTCAACGTGCTAACCACTGGACTACCGAGCCGCCTTGATAACTTTTAACATGATTTTTAATGTTTAATGAACACCTTTAAAAAAAACCTCATTTTGTTCCTTGCCATCGGCTGGAAATGACATCACATGTGACACCAATTAGCAACATGTGTTTTTAAAGGTCTTAATTGGACGTGAAAAGTAGTGACGTTATCACATTCATTATAGATAAAATGTCAACTTTTTATAGCTGAAAATGGCAAAATTACTTCAGTAGCCCTCTAAGTTAAGAGAACGGCAAACGTATGTGCTTTACAACCATAAATTAGCAGAAACAGTTGCTACTAAATGTTTTCTTGGTTCTTGGCATTTTGGACCAGCTTCCAATTTGCAGCTGCATCTTGGCTCCGAACCTTTCTCCAGACACTGCTATTTCCGGGACACATAACACAGTAAACCTATTCTTACTCGGCTCTATGTGTGGAATGAAGCAGAAAGAATTCCGCATCCAACTTGATTTACTGTCTAAAGAAACATAGGAGCCTCATCCATGCAGACCTCAATATAACACAGGCATCAGGGTCCGATATCAAGTCGTTTTGGACGGTTGGCCCTGTTGGGCCACCATTGAGTCAGGTTGTGGTGGTCCTGCTAGAACTTGCACTTAACTTGATTTAAAACAACACTCTGATGATCATAATTCAAAATCACAAACATTAGGTAGACCTACTTGTGGATGAAATAGCATTTTTTTGCCAGTGGCCAAAATGCATAAAAGTGCAAGGAATCAAAGCAATCGCTTAAAAAAATAAATAAAATCACACTCTCCACTCTGCAATATATGGATGTTTTGATTTGAAACAATACTTTCAAAATGTATAATTATACAGCATGTGCGTAAACGCAGTGGCCTAAATCCACGCAAGTACGTGGCGCACAGTGCGTCAGTGAATGAGGGCGATCAAATGTGCATAGCGAGGGTAAAAAGAGTACAGTTGATTGATCAATTTAAGTGGATGAAACTCAAAATGTTGAATATTAGATTAGGAAAAAGCCAGAATGTTTGTTATATTTTGTAACGGACAGTCTTGATGTTGGAGCCACACACAATGGGAAATAAAATATGTGGCGTTGGTGTGATTCAGGTTGTATTTGTGTTTGTGTAAGATGAGTGAGAGAGAGAGAGAGAGAGAGAGAGATGTAGGGGAAACAGGCAGCTTCACTCTGGGGCAAGCTATCAGGACTTGAGGCAGCAGGGAGGGATAATAACAGAAGCTGTTACATTCTTGTGGTTTCTCTGATTTCAACGTGAGGTGGGGGGCTGGCTTTGGCTGACTCACGGTGGGTTCTGCCCGCTCTCGCTCAGCCTCAGTGCCAGCAGAAAGCCGCTAAGGAAGAGGACAATGCATCACAGCTCTTGGGGCACATTTATACAGGACACATCATTGGGCCTGGGTCGTCTTTGCATATTTTAGCACCACTTAAGCGTTAGCCTAGCAGCTGATTAACAGTGGCTAAACGATTTGTAATTC
Organism: Hippocampus abdominalis; assembly: GCA_018466805.1. Classification (NCBI taxonomy): domain Eukaryota; kingdom Metazoa; phylum Chordata; class Actinopteri; order Syngnathiformes; family Syngnathidae; genus Hippocampus; species Hippocampus abdominalis. The sequence continues at coordinate 12,340,958 of CM031706.1, read as the reverse complement.
TGCTTTATAGTTTTGTAGGTCATGTATTTTCCTAAGGCAGATTAAGGGACATTCTCAGATGTTGGAGAATGTTTTTCATCAGAATGTTTTTGTACAGTTGCACTCCGTTTGTTTTTGCTGGTGATAAATTGGAGTAGCAGGAAGGAGATCAGCCTCATTGATATTAAAGGGAACAGAAATATTCTCAAAAGATTTCCCTCAGTGTCAAATGTTAGACTAGAAATTATTATTTTGTGTCACATCAGCACATTTCACAGATGAAGGATTACCTCCAGATGTTTTGTTGTTGTTGTTGTTTTTTTTTCTCTTAGAGGGATTACAGTGATGGGCAAAGGCCAAGGGGAAAAGTGTAATGACATAAAGCCAGAGATGCCTGCACAGTGCAATGTGAATAATACATTTACAACCCCCCCAAAAATGTCCAAGCAGATGCTCACTCATAGAAATACACTAGTATGAAGCTGGAAGTACATTTTCAGCGTCAGGCATTTACAAAGAATGAATAGTTTTGCTTTTAGATTTACTTTCCAGTGGTGAACTTCTCTTTATACTGTCAGACTATGATTTGACTGCTTTTACGGTGTTTTGCAATGGTATCATCTCATTATTGGAATTGAGGTATTTTAAACACGTATATTATGTAAGTCACAATATTGGTATCATGACAACCCAATTTGAAGTCTTCATGATACATGCTAGTTTGGGATCATGATTTTCTGTCTGGCTTTTTTGGATCATGTCCTTGGTCTTGTGTATGTTGGGCGTCTTTTTTTGTCTTTGCATTCTGTTGTCTATCAGTAGGTCTGGGTGTTCTTTGTTGGATTAAGATCACATTTTCAGTGTTTTGTTTTTTTTAATCTGGAAGTGAATCCGTTTCGATGGTTCGTTGTCATTCAGGTCAGACGTTGCACTAATCTTGTGCAAAGTCAGATTAATCTGAAACAGGCTTCTATACCCGACAATGTATAACCCATTTGTTATGGATGTGGAAGTATCTAATCTGCAATGCAGTTTTCTATGAATTACTGAACTGCATATATACCATGTGGACATCAGGTGCATATTAATTCCTGTAATGTCACGGGCACGTCAAACTCAAACCTCAAGTACAGTCAAACCTTGGTTTTCATCCATAATCCGTTCCAGAAGGCTGTTCGAAAACCGAAATTGTTCGAAAACCGAAACACGCTCTTTTTAAAATAAAAATGTTTACTGAACACGTCTGCTCACAATGGAAAGCAACGCGAAGAAGCGTCACTTCCTCGTCTACCCGAGGAAGCGTCACTTCCTCGTGTAAGGAAGGCGAGCGGAGTCAAATGGTGCATTCAAGTGCGCTCAGTTTGTTCGAGAACCAAAATTTGTTCGTCATCAGAAGCATAAAAAACTAGACATTTTTGGTCAAAATCCGAATTGGTCGTGAACCGAGACGTTCGAAAACCGAGGTTTGACTGTATTTCATAGCTCAGATGACATATTTTAAATGTACGCGTAGGGGTTACATCTTAATTCTGTCAACAAATCAATAAACATGAATTATCAACACGATAATCCATGACAAAATGCCAGAATTTTACAATATCCTTGTGACCAGTCATTACTCTGGCCACAGTCAGACTATTGAGAATCAACGTTGGGTAAGCTCCTTAAATGCCACGCAGTATTTGATGTCAAAGCTGTGCCAGCTCTGATAAAATAAAGGCTGCACCTCTGAGTCAGGGTTTTTGGCCCGGTTGAATGATGCCAGCAGAAATAAAGCTTTGCTAAGAAAGCCCATTGCTTGGAGATTTGTATCAGTTGTTTGAGTTTAACACATTAAGATGTGCATGCACCTTTTAATTTGCATGCTGCAAGTAGTGGCCAAGAGTCAGGATTACTCCAGACACCATTTTATTTTGCATCTTTTCATCTTCAACTCTTCGTACAGCCAGTGGTCCAAAGACGGGCCCTCCCACACAACTCTGTTTTATATGGGATTTCAAAAAATCCTCAGCTGAAATGGATACTGATACTTTGTTTTGAATCCCACATGCACAGTCCAGAGTGGAACTAGTATAGCTAGCAAAATGACTGCTATCCCCACCTACAGATACTCAAGAACCAAAATGCAATTTTTTTTCTGTCTGTAAAGCCCCTATGCCACTGAGCTGCGAACAATTGTGTGTTTTTGAAGGTAATGAATGTTGCGTTCTCACCTGGGTTAGTTCAGGGTCGCAAAACTTCGCCAAACGATCGCCAGATGTTCGCCAACAGTTTTAGTGGGGTTTTTTTTCTTGTCGCAAAGAACTTTTGGGCATGTTCATTACATCTCAATTGTGTAAACAAAACAATGAACATGAATGTCAACAACCAAAGCCCACTGACAACGCTATTGAGGAAATGGGTCCAAAAAATGGATGGGTGAGTTTTCGTGCTTTGACAAAATAAACCGAACACACTCACAGAAGGCATTGAATGACCTGTATGGCCTGAAAGGATAAGGCAGTTGATGAAAGCTGTTTCCTAGTATCACCCCCGCCCCCACCCATCTACCTTTTGAAGCTATGTCCTAATTTAATTCTCTTTCTCAGGAAAAAGCAAGATTAGACTATTCAGTTTCCAAGAAAAATGTCTACAGTGTAAAGCAGGTGCTCAAAATAGGCCAAACTTTGATGAGATTATTTTTGCTTTAGCATTTGCCTGAGCACCAACCGTTTCTTAAGACGACTTGGTTATCTGACAGTGAAGGTGATTGTAGACCAAAGTTAACCAAGTTGTGATTGTGTTTTCATTTTGCCAGTATGCATGACTTTTGGAACCCGTACAGCCGTGCCTTGAGATACAACTTGAATTCATTTGATGTCCACGCTCATAACTGCAAACACTTATCACAAACTGTCTTTCTTCATGAATTAAAATACCGTTAAACTCTTGTTGCCCCCCCCCCAAAAACAAGAAAAAATGTAATTTGTTTTTATTAAAGAAATTATATTGTAATTAAAAAACATACAGTAAGTATGCAATTAAATTAAAGAATGAAAGTTTTTGTACCATGATGAATTCAATGTGTCGCCCTCAGGTGTGATTGACTTGGCCACAGGGGGGCAGTATAATGACTTATGTCTCAGTCTGAAACGAAGTTTCATAACCACTGTAAGAGATGCACACAGGATGAAGAATATACGCCGATGAGTATTGTTAAATTCTCTATCTACATGTGTTGCTGCACTGTTTATGTTCAACTATCCATTGCTGAAAGCGTGATCAACACTACCACATTGATGCTATACATTATACTATGGTGTTTCCCATTAAGCGTTATCATTAAGATAACGCTAATTCGGAATGTGGTTGTTTTAAATGTGCATTTCTCTTTGTTTTATGTTTAGTTTGACAGTAGCCATCAACTGGGAGTGGCAATAAACAGGTTGCAAACGCCTCTTTTTGAAGAATTGTTCGCTATTTGTCGAAACATCGACTTTAAAGAGAGCTGAGTTGTCTGCCAACAAATAATGCTTACATCTCCAATGTTTGCCTGCAACTCAAAGTAAAAAAAAAAAAAGTCCGAATGACGGTTCGTATCTTGTATCTTGGGTCAGTCGTATCTTAAGGCACCGTTGACCATCCATGATGCGTTGTGGTCTTATTATTGAGCTGCAAATTTTGCTTAAAAGTCAAGTGTTTGGAGCTGTACCAGGAGGATTTAAATGTGACCATTAGAATCATTATTGTAGCTATGTGACAAGGTGTAAATTTAGGCAAATGATGGTGGAAGCACAACCCCTGCTAACATTTGAATGTAAGAGTCAGCAGGAGAGAGAAAAAAAAGGAGGAATGTGCTGCTTTAATCTATCCTGGATCTCTTTCTCTGTGTTTTGTGTTTCTACTTTACATACCATACGCATCCTGGTGTGCTTGCATGCTGTACGAGTAAGTAGTGATCTTGTTAATACATTGAAAGAAATGGTTTAATCTAGCCACATTGCTTTGCTTTTTGTCTGAACCACTCTAATGTTGGCTGACCAATAAACAACAGCCAATAGTGGGTACAGTATATCAGACCAAACAGCAACGACATTTGCGGTATCTAGGGGCAACTTTACAAATGGCAGAAGCTCGACCCATATAATATAAGCATTCCTGTAAATGTTGAAGTAAGCTTGGTGAAAGCTGCAGCATCAGACGTGTGTTCTAATCAATGAATCCAGGTAGGCTGACGCATGCATTTCATTCATGCATTTAGAGAGGGACATTCCATACGGGTGGCTGTTCAAGCTTGATGTTTTTGTAGCTGTGTAATGCATTTGAAACACAGAGCGGAAGCCCTAACATTACTTGTCTGCCTGCTTCCTTGCTTATCTTGCTTTTTTCAACTTATAGGCCAAAGGCCAATAAGTTGTTAAGTTTTAAGTTTTTTAAGATAAGTTGGCCAAAGGCCAAATGTGCGCTTGTGCACAATTATTTTGTACACATGCAAAGTCGCACACAAAGATTTTTCAGACCTTAACCAAAGAAGCTATGCGAAGCTGTTATATTATCCACGAACTGCATTGCAGTGCCAGTTGTGTAGCCTTAAGAAAAGCACTTGCCAGTGACAGGAACTAGAAAACATTATTGGGAAGAACCAAGAGTAAACACAATCACACAATTATTATTTTAATGTTCATAAAACTACCAGTAAATATTTTTCCACAAGGGTACACTCTTGGCTTTGCCATGAAATTTGCTGACACTGCAATAAACTTAAACAAAGGCAGAGGTGGTCAGCAGTGTCATGTGAATGAGTTCAGTTGGCTGCATGTGGACTGGCTGTCACAGTTTTGAATTAAACTCAACACAGAACCAAGGCAAAAAACAAACAGATTGTTGATTAACAGTGGGATAAGCTTTTTCAAGTCATAGCACTTTTAATCTAGTGTGACATTAAGTAACTTGCACATCGTGTAATGTAGTCAAATCACATATGGGAATTTAGGAAAGTCCGCTAGCTTATTGCTAACTCCCATGCAAAATTCTATAGATTGGCTAAGCAAGCGATAGCGGAACAAAAATAGTGCAGCAACACAGGCAGACAGACAATATAACAATACTCACATATACCGTATAGTCTGTATCATCTGCGAAAAATTACTAATGGCCTACTTCTGTAGCTTACTGAGTCACTTAGTTGTGAACCTCTTTTGCGTGTATCATATATATCTGTACTACATTGCCTTGCGTTAGCCATAATTTGTTTTAGTTGTGAAAAAATGAATCCTTAATTTTATAAAATGAGAAAAATCTGCATGATTTCATATTAGTCTTCTGAATTTTAATCTGATCGTCAAGTGGCTTGATTCCCCGCATATGCTATTGTTGTTGTCATTATGTATGTTGTTGGTTCAGGGCTTTAAAGCCCATATGCATCCAAAAATGCAAACTACAAATAATGCAAATCCAGCATCAAGAGTTAGGTGCAAACTCAGATGAATATTCATTGCTTCTATAATTATTGCTCGCACATTTGTTTTATCTTGGAATATTTCTAAAGCAAACTGAGTTAGGTGTTTCAGTTAAAAATTGGCTGCCCCATCACATGATGTTTGAGTGAATTGCAACAAGGTTCATTTCACACATCTAGATTCAGTGGTTTGAGTTTTTGTACCTTTTTGGTGAATTCTGAAGTGCTGACTACACTTGAATTATTTCACGTGCTTTTACGATATTTTGGAGCACTGACGGCAGACTCTATCCAGCTACGCGTTGGAGACCTCTGTAGTCCAAGGTATACTGATCTCCATCACAACTTTTAGTGAGTTTTAGGGCCAGCTACCATGATTTTTGCTCGAGCTTTGAACAAAATCACTTAGTTTGGTGCACTCGGAAACCCTGCTTCTGCTTCCTGAGGAAATTATAAAAAGTATTATTGTTGGCTACTGAGCTCCTCAGAGGAGCTATAGTCTTCCCACTAACCCTTCAAAGTTTGACTGCTTGGCAGTTCCTTTTGGTGTGCGTGCCGGCGGCTTGTGTCATTGTCTATGTGGAAGTTTACAAGTTAAATGTGACTTTCTGCCGGATACAGACAAACCCACAATGCTGTGCCCAGACTGTCTGGAAAATCCAGAGAGGGAATTTTTCAGTCTCTATTTGGGTTGTTTTAATTAGATATGTTGTTTAAAGAGCCTCATGGACATCATTTTCATTTATTTATTTAGTAATTAAGAAAACTCAGTCATGTAAAAAGTCCCACACAAGTAGCTGTGCAGTTAACCCACCTGTTTGTCTGTGGCATTGTTTCATTTCAATTGTTCCATAAACAATACAATTCATGGCTCATCTCTCGAATATATTAAGATTAAAAAAAACAAAAAAATGAATAGGGTAAATTCAGTTCAGCAATTGAGGGGAGTGTAACTTCATTTGAAGATTGATTCTTAAGCAACAAGGGAGAATAGTTTGGTGCATCAGGGTTTGAGTCACACTCTTGCAATGTTCAGGTGTTTCACAGTGCTTCTGGGTTCGAATTGTTGGCACTGGGCCGTGGTTGATGTTTGTGTGAACGGTGATGTGTGACACTATGGGTGTTTTATGCATGTATTGAAATGAGTTTGTTCCCGCAGACAGGAAAGGTTGCAGGACTGTTTGTGTTTACGATAAGCGGAGAAGAGCGCCGGAGGAGCCCAGCAGAGAACAAGACTGTTGGGTCTTGTTACACACACACAGTTTGTAAGCACTACTGCCTGCAGGAAGCAATAATGTTAGCGTGCTTCCGGAGCACCATATCCTTCTCTCATGGGGGTGTGGATGTCCTGTCCAGCTCAGCAGGGCAAAGCGAAGACTACAGTACTGTACAAAGTTATAAAATGCTTTCAAACAACATTTGTGAATTCGTCTACGTTACTCCAAAGCTTAGCGTGATTTAAGAGGTATATTTTTGTGGAAAATGTTCAAAATCCCAATTGTATGAGGCTAAGACACTTTTAAATTTAGCACTGCCACTCTATGTGCTCATTTTTTGCATCATACAGATTTGTTATAGGAAAAGCAATGTAATTAAGTCCACACACTCTCCAGTTAATATCCTCCTCTCCTCTGTGTGTATGTGATGCATTTGTATTCAGCTGGATGGCACAAAACTGTTCGGACACGAAGAGAGCAGTGGAAGGCAAGCCAGCCTGTGGGGATAGTCTGTGTGTCAGGCCTCATCATTTATGTATCCCACTGTGCGCCAGTGATAGTAGAGTGTCCGCTTGTCCCTTCCTTCAGCATTCAGCAGTGCTTCAAACTCTTTCTTCCCTTCGTTTTGGTGTTTGGTGCTCTTGCAAGCTTTGTCTTTGTGTACATGGCATAACTGTCTGCGTGTGGCAACTTGAGAGTATCGATCACTCAAAAAAGAATGGTGTATGAAATAATTGCAGTTACATTGATTGATTCAGTATGTTAAGTCTCGGTGCCGCTTAATATGGGATCTTATTTCCCGTCCATCCGACCATCCTATTTGTATAGAGCTTGTCCTCATAAGGTTTGTGGGTGAAGCGATACCGAAACTGGTCACCAGCCAACTGCAGGGAGGTTATTGGATTTTTTGGGATTCTCGTGCTTCATGTACAGTGTTACCTTGACAAATGCCCCAAATTATTTTACGCCCCCCGCCCCGAGTAAAGGGCTGACTGTCACTTGATTGGATTTTGTTTTGCTTTGTGTTAAGCCAAAATTTCAGTTAATCGCGAGTTTCAGATATGCTGATCGGACAAACAATTGTAAAACAAATACAAAATGAAAGCACTTGCAAGGAGCATGGAGCAGACATAAAATGGCCAACCCTCAGCTCCTGATGTCACTCATTGACCATGCCCCTGAAAGGAACATCAATAGAAAGGTACTGCAGTGTGTGTGAGCTTTAAATACAATTACAATTATAAAAGCAGTTTGTTTGTTTACATTGTCTTAACATTGTGTACATGTCTTTATATCAGTATATATAATACAGCACAATTTTTCTACATGAACATGCTACGAAAACATTGTGGGGGTGAAATTGCATTGCATTTCATGTCAGTGGGGAAAATATGTTTAAGAATGTAGAGTAAGCACTAGTTATAAGCTTGCTCCTGAAACAAACTCATAAGTCGAGATACCACTGTAACACCATAAATATTTTACTGCACTGTATTTTATTTTATTTTTTTAAATGTAAGAAGGTGAGTTGTTGCTACTGGATTCAGATTTATGTCGTATAATATTTCTGCAAAGATGTTCACAACAAGCAGCTCACACGATCAGAGAACCATTCAACATGCATCATTGCACACAAACCCTAATGTGCTCACACAGCCCTTGAGACCAAAGAAAGCGGTGCCCGATGACAGGACCATAACTCTTATCATATCATACAATATGACTACCGTTATGCTGGATCACGTGGGAGGAGCCAAAAATAAATAAATAAATAAAATTATAGATAATGGGGGTGGCATGGTGGACGACTGGTAAGCACGTCCGCCTCACAGTGCCAGAGGTCCAGGGTTCGATTCCGAGCTCAGTGCTTCCTATGTGGCGTTTGCATGTGTCTATATACAGTCAAACCTCGGTTTTCGAACGTCTCGGTTCTCGTACAATTCGGTTTTCGAACTAAAATTTCTAGTTTTTTATGCCTCGGATGACGAACAAATTTCGGTTCTCGAGCTAACTGAGCGCACTTGAATGCGTCACTTCACTCCTCTCGGCTTCGCTACCCCGTGTAGCGAAGCTATCTCGTGTAGCGACGCTATCTCGTGTAGCGACGTTACACGAGGTAGCGAAGCCGAGAGGAGGTAGCGAAGCCGAGAGGAGTGAAGTGACGCTCCCTCGTGTAGCCGCGCTCCCTCGTGTAGCCGCGCTCCCTTGTGTAGCGTCGCTACACAGGAAGCGACCACTGTGAGCAGACGTTTTTGTATTGTTCAATAGATTTTTTTTAAAAAGCAGACCTGTTTGGTGAAACGCTTCCTAGTGTAGCGTCCATTGTGAGCAGACGAGTTTGTATTGTTCAATAAAAAAAAGCAGATGTGTTTGGTGAGACGCTTCTGTTAGGGGGAGTGAAATCCCCCTCTTTTCAGAATGGTTTGCCCTAGCAGCACGGGTGAAGTGCGTGCGTTTGTTTACGGACGGCATTTTACAATGCAGCGGCACATTATGAACACTCTGGTGTCCGGTGTCTCATTATTATGCAATAATCATACAGAAACAGCTTCCTCGTGTAGCGTCCATTGTGAGCAGACGAGTTTGTATTGTTCAATTAAGAATTTTTTTTAAAAAAGCAGACGTGTTTGGTGAGAACTACGTAATATTGGACTGTTATTTTTGCATCCTGTATCAGCCCCTAATCATGGCACTAAAGAAAGCTAGTGGAAGTGGTAAACCTGGTGAAGAAATGGGGAAAATAGTGCGCAAAACTATAGAATTTAAGAAAGATTTGATCGCGAAATATGAGTCAGGTGTGTCTGTGTTGGCGAAGGAGTTCGGGATGCCGAAATTCCCCGCCTACTGCCTGCTGACAGCTGGGATAGGCGCACGCCCCATGACAGATAGAGAGAGAGAGAGAGAGATGTTCCTTCAATTTTTATGTTACTATGTTAATGATAAAAATTGGTGAAAATAAAGTATATTACAGTTTGTTTGTACAGTATTTTACATATTACCTGCTCTCCTATTACATTTGTACAGTTTATGGTGTGAAATTGTAAAAAAAAAGTGGTTTAAAAAAGTTGTTTTCTTGACTTGGAACAGATGAAAACATTTTACATTGATTCCAATGGGAAACATGGTTTCGGTTTCCGAACAATTCGGTTTCCGAACAGTCTTCTGGAACGGATTAAGTACGAAAACCGAGGTTTGACTGTATATTGCATCCATTCAATATGGTGAATAACTGGTTTGTTACATGTTTTCCAAGAATTCTTGACACAAAGGGAAGCTTAGAAATGGGGCAGTAGTTGCTAAGAGTCAAGCCGCGGTCAAGATGGGCTGTCAAGTGGTTGTACAATTGCTTGCTTGAAAGCAAATGTGACACGTCCAGAAGCCAGTGAGTAATTGATAATCAAGAGCAAAAATGGACAAATATAGCTGAATATAGTTTTCAAAAGTTATCGGCAGGCTATCTATTGAAGTGGAAGCATTGTTGTCCGTGGTCCAAAGTCGGCTGGGATCGGCTTCAAGGAAAAGGGGATGGATGGCTCAATAGACTGCTATTCTGAAACAAGACTTGCTCAGTAAAGATGATGTATTTATTATTGTTTTTTTTTACATGGTTCTCTTCACTTAAACATGCCTGAGATCATGAGGCAGAAGGAATAAAAAAAAAAAGTCAGCCTTGTTATTTAACTGTTTTTGGTTTTGTGGCATTCTGTTTCGAAGTAGCCCTAAGTACTGTTGTCGCAATGTACTTTCCACGTTCGGTATCTGCTGCTTCTTTGGTACTTGTTGACATTCTTTCGACATGAAGCTCGTGCTGCAAGTCTTTGCTTGTACAGTCTTTCTCGCCATGTTGCAGTGATGGGGGATGGAAGGCACATAATCGTCATCCTTTGCTTTATCATAATGGCGTTGTGCTATATTGTACAATCATGTTTGTTCACAGATCACACACTGGCCCTAATAACGCTCCGATTTATAGTTCTACCTATTTTGCTATGTTTTTCTTTCACTCATTACTGACATCCCGTTCTTTTTTTTAAACTTCACAGACCCTGGTAGGAGCGTGATGAGCACGCGCTTCCGCTTGCCTGCTGGCAGATCCTACAATGTCCGGGCGACGGAGCTGGAGCGAGACAGGCACCACACACAGGTTGTGTGCAACGTACTGCTGCTGGACAACACCGTCCAGGCTTTTAAAGTCGGCGTAAGTACTGTACTTCAGTGGAGCTTGACTTTCAGCCTTGAGAAATAATACTCGGTGTTCTGCTCATCCCACAAATACATGTTCCTTTTAAATAAAAGACAGAAACAGTAGGGATGTAACAATAAACAATTCCTAAAATCGGTTTTGAATTAGAAGATGCACGTTTAATGAATCAAGCCACATTGAATGAACTTTAAAATAGATCAAGTATCAAATCATCTTTTATTGGAGGGATATATCTTTGAAGGTATCCCCACATTAACAATACTGACAAGTTCCTTCTCATGTATGTAAAATGACAAAAAGAAACTCACTGCATCAAAACTGAATCAAATCGTTCCACTTTCCTTGGGTGTCTTGAAAGGCGCTTATAAATAAAATGTATTATTATTATTACTTTAAAATGCAATCGGCCTTGAATTGCACCCCATGTGTCAAGATACGTATTGAATTGTCTTTTAGTGGTGAGATGCATGCCCCTAAAAACAGGCTTTATCCAAAATGTTTTGACAAGAAGCAAGAATAGATGCATCATGTAAAAATACCAACTCCAGTCAATTGAAGAACATAATGTCAAAAACAGATTCTCTCCAACCTATCCTAAAGGATTTCTGTCGACCTAAGAAGTCCTTTTTGCGTAGAATTTCACTTACAGATTAATCATCATAAAACACAATACCACTGTAAACTAAGGTACTTTACAGATTAATAAAACAAAGTGTTTTTAAGGAAGCCCATTGAAATACTGGATATACAAAAGGAATCCCCCATTGAATTGTAATCATGTTCACGCTTTGCTAACTGTGCATCTTCAATCACTTCAGTTGAGTGAGTCTTCCAGACCCGTCGTCTATTTTGACTTGAGAAATGTACTGTGTGTTTTTACTTTTGGTGGCACTATGACGTGAATCAAAGTGCTGATTTCTGTGGTTGATTAAAGGCAGTCATAGAAGACAGTGGTGATGTTGGGTTTATATCTGTCTTCATGTCTGAGTGTGTTTTTCACATTTGCAGCCAGTGGAGCCTCACATAAAAGGAGGTGTCACGTTTGGTCCTGACTAATATTACAACAGTCTATTACCAGATGCGCGAACACATTCAATTCCCCCATGGTGTCTGTTTTGATACGCCTGTCGAGAATGACTTGCTCCTAAGTAAAATCCCCGTTGTGACTCACAAAACATGCACAATTCTTCCAACGACATTACTCCAGATACATTACTTCCTGTTGTAGACATGGTCCTGTGCGTGTTTGAGTGCAGGACGCACACCTGCATGCTCATTGTAAAGCAAATATGCTCTGATGAAGGGTGTGTCTTCAAATTTGACAATATAGAAGGATGTCCCCGCACTCGTTGATGCAGGTGGTGCTTGGGTGTGTTGCTGAGACCAAGCCTACGCCTCTGGCTATTGAGCTACTTTCAGTGTCTTCAAAGCGGAATAGCTTGAGGAAGGGAATTTAAATATTATTCAAAATGTCATGTCAAATGCCCAAGCACATGAGTTTTTTTTTATCCAAGAAATGCATTCAGCTTCATCTCACAATCACAAAGTAACGAAATGAAAATACATTATTTTGTCCACTCACCCTCTCTGCTTCCTGCTCACGATTCCCCACAATCCCCCTTTCCTGCGTGGAGCTGAATGAATGACTCGGTCTCTGTCAGTGTCATTGATCAGACCCCCGCAGCCGCAGTAACTTCCTGGAAAGACCAGCCATCCTGCGAGCCACAATACTTCTATTGATTCTAGCCTTGACCGGCCTTCATTCTAATGGCAAGTGAAAATCCAGAGGCACTTGCTTATTGTCATGGGAACAGAAACAATGCCGCACACGCATGTTGCTTACATGGAGTGATCTGTTGAACCTTGCATTAATACTTGAAAGGTTCTTTCCACAATGGAGCCTCAAATTGTGCCAGTTTGGAAGCACAGTCGAAACCAAACCAATATAAACGCCATGTTGTATCACATGATCCTTCACAATAAAAAATATGTGTCTGGGTTCCAAGTGAGATCTAGCTGGCCGTTGCTCAGCCATACTAGTGCAGTATCTTCAGCAGGGGTCACCAACCTTTTGAAACTGAGAGCTACTTCTTGGCTTCTGAATAGTGCAGGGCTATCAATCTGAAATAACACATGTTCTGAAATTACGTTAAACACGGCATTATTATGGGTTATTATTTGGGCTAGAAAAAAAAGTCGGCAAACTCGACCACCAAAATTGGTTCATGCAATGATTTACGGACTATCCTTAAAAAAGTTGAATAATTGATAGGATAATCAATTTTAAAAAGATTAGTTAGTGGTAGCCCTATTAGTAATTGGCATTCATTTTTGCAGATCATTTTCATTATTTCTCTCAATGATTATTTAGGAAACCGATAAGTACCCATATACAACACTATTTCTCTCACTCAATCTCTTCATTTGTTTACATTTTCAAGTGATCACTCATACAACATGCCTAGAAAATTGCAATGCCTCATCTTTGGTGAGCTACGTTTGGAACAAGCTCATGGGCTACTTTTGGGGTCCTTGGAGGCTACCTGGTGCCCGCCTGCACCACCTGACAGTGTACATAGTTTATGAGTGCTAGGATTGTGATAGTGGTACATGTTGCCTTTCACACAGATTGTGTTGGGTTCCCGCTCAACTGCTGTTCCCAGGGACGGATACAAATACGTGGGTTGCATCAGGAAGGGCATCTCGCATAAAAAAGTTACTTGTTGTGGCTACCCCTGAGAGGGAAAAGCCTAAAGACACTTCTACAATATACATGGTGAGATCTATAGCGTTTTACAGGGTTTCCACGGGTTCTTAAAGTTAATAAAAATCCATTAAAAAAGAAGTTGTAAAATTATGTTCTTAATTGTCCTTAATTTTCAGGGAAAGGTTCTAAAATCAATAAAAATCCTTAAAAACTATTTTTATTCAAAAATAAATAGAAGTTTTATATTTTCTAAATTTAAAATTTTCTTAGTGTACTGAAAATGAATTCAAGTATTTTTCATTTTCCTACCTGTAAATGAAAATTTGACCTACAGTATGTCAAATAAATGGTTTGCTGATTGCCCCTAAAAACATAGATCTGCCCTTCCTTTGGCAACAATGATTTGAACACCAGCTCAGTGATATGTGGCTTTCTGTTCAGCCCGCATATTGCTGAATCCCCGGCTAAATTGAGAAAAAGTCCTTAAAAAATGGCTAAATTAGCCCTCAAAAATCCTTAAAAGGTCCATAAATAAAAAGCAAGTGGTAGAGTGGGAACCCTGTTTTACAGTACGTTAGTTTATTGTAATTGTAACTTAACATATATATATATATTTTGCTTTGGGGGGGAGCGGCAAAAGTTGAAGCATGGAGACTCTCTGTCACTGAAATTGCAACCCCCAAAGTGTTAAAACTATGAGGTGCATGTACTCATCACTCGTTCACCTTTCCACTAAATTACAATGTTGCGGACACTATTTATATCACCTCACTAGAACTGAAATAATTTGACTTTGGATTAATTCTATTTTCAGAAAGGAAGAGAAATCTGAACAAATTGATGACCAGAACAGTGATAGAATGGATTGTGTTTGATCTTAGTCGTTCCATTGTACGGTACTGAATAAGTAACTTAAAAGCGATTATAATGGAGGCATGCGGAGATTAATATTGTGCATTCAGAAGTTAAATGAGGTTCCCAATGAATGAGGTGGTCACGTTTTCTTTAAAACTGTAAAAATACAGTTTGTGAACTTTTACACATTTTTTTGTTAAAATTCATTCATCCATGTATTCATCCATTCGTTTTCTAATCCACTGCTCCTGACTAGGCTACCAGATGAGTTTGAGCCCATCCTTTTGGTTGAAAGGTAGGGCCTAAATAGGGCACATTCTGGACAACTAGTGACTCACATTGAAATCTACAGGAAGGACAATTTGTCGCCTTCAATGAACATAACATACATGCTAGGTTTGAATGTGAGGCGGACATGCTACCCGTTAGTTCACCGTTAGTTTGTGGAGATTATTTCTTGAGATTATCTAAATTCTCAAAAATTTGTATTTTTTTATGGTTAATGGGGAGGGGGGAAGACTGTTTCTTCATCAGACAGTTGTAATCACCTCATCATGTGATCTCAATGGAAATTCCGGAATGGCTAATAAACAGATTTGGTGATTAAAGATTTTGCCCTGTTTTTTTGCTAAGAAGTGTGCTTGCGCGCATGTGTGTGTGTTTATTTTTTTTTAGTTCTGTGCAGAGTAAAAAAAGAAGCACTTGAAGCACAACATTCAGTTGTTTTTATGAAGCATGTTATACAAATGTACTTGCATGTAACTTAATTCTCCCGCAAGTTACATTTTGGCGTGGTTCAGTGAAGGCGAGCCCTCTTGTGTCACAATCTTTTATTTCCCCTTACAGTTCGGATGCCCTCTGTCACCGCGTATTTTGTCTGCGCCTCGTCTCCTCACTTTCACGCACGGACACACTATTTGTGTCAGTGATTGTGGTAGGCCGATGAAGAGAACCACAAAAGAGCGATTGTCTCATCCAGCAGAGTCGTCAGTCACTCCTCTTTTCTTGGCTGCTCTTTTTGTTGTTTTTTTTTTCTCTGTGAGTCTCTGTCTTCATACTTTCTTTCAGTCTATGTGCTCCACATGCACACACACGCACGCACGCACGCACGCACGCACCCACACACACACACACACACAAACAGACACAGACTATCTTGCTTGCCCTTGTTGTTTGTCTTGTGTTACTCTCGCTGTAGTTTCCGTTTGATATCATGCTTAGTTCAAGCCCGTCGTCCCTCCAGAACACGAAGTTTACGCTCAAAGTTTGTTGTTAAAAAGAGCAGAAAGAATGCGCGGACATGCTCTCCCTTGTTCTTGGCTCGCTTTTCACAATGCACGACTGTTCGCTCCCTTTGCACATTTTCCTCTCATGCTTTTAAGAACCGCCACACTTGTTCCAACACACATACACTGAGCGGCAGAGGCTTCCCTGTGAAGAAAAAACAACAAGGAGCTCTGAGCGTGTGCACATCTGACTTTGGCAAGCTGCTTCAGACGATGTGGAAGCTGTAAGCACGCCTATGAATAGCCTTAAAAAGGGAAGGAAGCCCTTGTGGAAATATGTTTGATTCAAATAGTGTGCCATTTTATATCAGTATCTTTCAGTATCAAACTGAAAGAGATTAAATACTTTGGATAAAAAAAAATGCATTGAAAGAAAGTGTTATTCATGGCAAGTCTCAGTAGGTTGAATGGTGTCTGTGTGAATTCTCTGTTGAATCAAAATCTGAATCATACAAAATGTTAATATGCACCATTTTAAGAATATACACTAAACCTCATATTTTGCGTTGCTTTTTTAATGTAGTGCCTGCCAATAGACCCGCACCTTGTCTTGTCACACACAGCGCGTGCAGCATGAAGGCAAGCGGCCGAATGAGATCAACGTCGAGAGGCAAAATAGTCGCGAATTCCCTTGTGTGTTCATAAAAATCGGGAATACCTGTGCTGCTTATGGTCTCTCTCATCGGTCAACTAGGGATGAGAAATCTTATTTTGGGATAATGGCAGCGACTTTAAACCAGGGGTGGAAAAAGGAGGAAATTTTGTGTAAGACGACAAGCACAACGGCTATCAAATCTTTGACATGACCACGTTAGATCATCAAGGATATATGCTCTGATCACTTTATATCAGGTACTGATTTCTTTTTCATGTGCAGTGAGTCATCAGATTAACCTTTGGAACTTGCCCCTTTTGCACACCCATTCAAGTTTTACTTTGCATTGCCATTCAACTTTAATCTGTTAATTATGTAGGATTCCATTCAACTTTAATCTGTTAATTATGTAGCATTGCAAATTTTATATGTTGATGGAATATCATAGAACATTTTTCGTCAGTCTTGCACACATTTTCACTCTATAATCACCACACTTTAAACCCAGACTTGATGTCTACTGAGCGACAAATTTGATGAATGTCACAAGAACGAAAAATCAGATGTATTACATTATATATATATATATATATATATACAGTCAAACCTCGGTTTTGGTCCATAATCCGTTCCAGAAGGCTGTTCGAAAACCAAAATTGTTCGAAAACCGAAACCACGCTCTTTAAAATAAAAATGTTTACTGAACACGTCTGCTCACAATGGAAAGCAACACGAGGAAGCGTCACTTCCTCGTCTACCCGAGGAAGCGTCACTTCCTCGCGTAAGGAAGGCGAGAGGAGTCAAATGGTGCATTCAAGTGCGCTCAGTTTGTTCGAGGCATAAAAAACTCAATTTTTGTTCGAAAACCGAATTGGACGAGAACCGAGACGTTTGAAAACCGAGGTTTGACTGTAAATATATATTCTGCCCCTTTTCAATTGCAGTCCCAGTGAAGTGATGCAACCTCTTTCCTAAATGATTCTTGTCAAATCCCACCGGTCACAATTTTCAATTGACCTAGAGCCGACTATCCTATATCAAACCAAGAACGTAATGCATTTTAAATAATATTCATTGTGATATGGCTATGAATCACAACAGTGCACGTTTGTGGATTACGGCTAACCATCAGTCTAATTTTTTTTTTTTCAGGTAACCTTGAATTACGTTAACCGCACCGCATGATATCCTTTGGACACATACTTTTTGATGTGTCGTAAATTGGGAAGTGAAGTGAGCAGTCGGGAAAATATGAGCAGAACACAGACTGTGTTAGTCAGTGTCAGTTGACACATACACACACACACGCACGCACACACACACAGGGCTAATAGACGGCTGGGGATCCTTGAGGCCCGCCATAATCAACAAGCCAACTGTCAACTATCTGCCCGCATGTGCCTTGCGTTGGCAAACTCGCGCATGTTCACGGTCACACACTGGGCTGCAAAAGTGTGTCACCAGGGAAAAGAGAGAGAGAGAGGTGGAAGAAAGCAGTAGGTTAGTGAACGTGCGCGTGTGTGTAATCTCCCGCGGGAGCTCTGATGGTGTGGTTACACACTCGCACTTTATTTTAGCGGGATCAGATGTGAATTTTTGTTTCACATGTCGTTCCACAGTTTATCTCCTCAGTCTTGCAACACTTTCTTTGATTATCAATCAATGAATGCTGACAACTACATGGTGCCGAAGTGACAAACAATGGGGTTGCATCTTATAAAACAGATTTTTCTCCATATGAATGCCTCATTTTGCTTAAGGGAAAAAAAACTGTTACCTTTACTCTCGCTATGTACCTGTAGACGCACATCCTAATTTGGTTCTGCCATTGATATTTAGCTGCTCATGACAGAAGACAGATGCATAAACAGTGTGGAATTAGACAGTGATGTACATTAATCTAAACAAATTGCCAAAAAGTGTCTTTAAATTTGTTATCCAAATAAACTGTTTTACTTTTAGTAATGTTTTGACGATAATGAATGTCTTGGAGGCTTACAATATTCATAACGTTTTGTCTTCAACCTCATAATGTTTCATCTCTATCATTCATATTCAAGTTTGATAAAAGACTGCCTTATAAATTCATTACGATCTATCTCCAATTCTTGTCCAAAGTCTCAATAGATATGTTCAGAAAGCAGATTTCAAAGCACATTGCAATTAAGTGCAATTTTGACTTCACGTATCAATTTACCCTTACCAGCTCTACACTTACTATACTACAGTATCCCTCAGGCTGAGCTTCCCTCTTTGTACATTTTCTCTTGCTAATTGTTGATGAATGAGTTTTTCCCCGTGAACTTTAATATCCCAGACAAGTATGGAGGGGAAATGCTCTTTCCAGCTCCATAGTTTGATACAACTTGGCACTTGCAGTGACGTTCTACTGACTTAGATATGATTTAATTAGTTCCTCCCGCGTCTTCGTAGCCTCTTGTGATGTTTTACTTGAGAAATTCGGTAACAGCAACAGACAAGGGCATGCCTCAGAGATCTGCAAAGGAACATGTGCCTTTTTTAAAAGGCAATTTTGTGTCCCAGTTGTACAAACAAGTTGTCAGATTCAGATTTTTTAACGTATTTTCTTCATTGTGTCCCTATCTGCAGAAGTCTGATCATGGGCAGGTCTTGCAAGATGCTGTCTTCAAGCACCTGGAGCTGACTGAAAGAGACTACTTTGGCCTGCACTTGGCCGATGACTCTTCGGATGTTCCGGTTAGTATCATGTTTGGATAATCCAGGAGCGTGTGTTTATATGAACATGCGTGTGGTTCAGTTGGCTTGTTGGCCATTTTTTTTCTTTCTGAAATGTAGGCAGTGTTGAAATGAAAGTTCTTTAATTTCAGTGCACAATCCCTTAAGAAGTGTCTGTAAAACTCTTTCAGTTTGTATTCAAATTATTCTTATTACGGTAGCGACAATAACTGCACTCAAAGAACATAACAAATAATAATTACTGTTTTTTTACTAATGCATCACAAATAAATCCTAATGAGTTAGCCCGAATGTGGCCCCTTAAAGGGCAAGTCAGAGAGCGCTTCCCTCAAGATGTGAGGTGGAACATGTTCGCAGAAGTGAGGCTGCTTCGCTTGGCCCTCTGTGTTGCAAACATCTTCAAATTAAGTCAATCCAAATGCCTTTTTTCACTGTGACTTTCAGAATTAATTTTATTCATCAATGTCATTTAAATGCTAAAACTATCTTTACTTGCATAAGAATAGATGCTCTATTAACTTCCTTACTTATTTTTATCTGTGTGTTTTTATTACTGCGTTTTCAATTTTGGTTTGTCTTGTGTCAAGACTCTGCAATAAATGAATAAAATTTTTACCATCCATTCACATACCTACCTTATATCCATCCAGACCATACATGTCAAACATTTATCAATTTCATTTATGTGGTATGCAAGTTTGTTTCTATCGTCGCTCACAGTGTTTGCATATTTCTAATCGTTGTGTGCGTGTGTGGTGGCCAGCGGTGAATAATTTAGGTGATGTAGTCATGCTGTGGAAGCGTTATGGTGTCTCTAAGTGTCTCTCGATCAATATTTTACAGCACTGGCTGGATCCCAACAAGCCCATCAGGAAGCAGTTAAAAAGTAGGTGAAATCCAAAACATGGCACTTTAACCAAGCACCTCAGACAGTTTTCCAAGCAGTCACTCATACCAGGTTCTCCCAAATTGCCCCGAAATTCAGACTTCATCAGCTGGTTGAAGCTGTAATCTGTAGTCCGGCTTTAGCCAGTGAATGTTGCAAATCTGCTCTTCACCTCCAGCAAAATTACCCAGTCCACATGATCTGTGTTTTCAAATCTTAAATCTGCCTTAAGCGATGATTAAACTCCATTTCAACTCTGCTCTTGTATTTGCTCGTGAGTAATTTAGATTTTGTAACGTCAAGCTTCGAAACAATCAAGCACGCTTTTTGATTTAGTACTATTTGAGATCTGTAGTCCCGCAGCACGGCTTGAACTTTGTTTCAACTGTGGCTTTTTTATTGTCTCATCAAGGAGCGTTTCATTTGATACAGCACGTTGTCTGTAAGCACGCTTGTTTTATGCGTTTACCGTATTTGTCATATTTTATCTTCATTATTGGATGGCAGCGTTGCGAAATTTAGAAATGTACAGTCCATAATGTCACTATTGCCCACTTACTCAGCATGAAGCCACTTTTACTATTTCTGCATTTCAAATTATAAAAATAGATGCAACCATTTTTTTCTTTTTTTGAGTGTGGCTATTCTTGAATGAATTTTTACTGTGTTCAATATAGCACGGTTTTGGCAGTGGTCCTATTTCACATCAAGGAAAAAAAAGCGAAGTCAAATGCTATGATATTACCATGCAGTCAAAAAAACAGTTTAGCATTGGCACCGGGCCCAAAATAATATCCAAATTGGATCAATTTAATGTTTTTTCACAAATTGTTAATTTTGGTCCTTGCGTGGGTACAGTCACAAGAGTTATTTTACAAATTACTGACTACTCTTTAAGTATTGATAATGGCCCCAGAAATATGCTGATTTTCATGGCCGGGCTTCCTGAACAGTATTGGTTTTCGGAAGATGTGAAGATTCCGCCAAACACCAGTGATACTGGCTTTTACTTCTCTTTGTCAGATTGAAACCCTGCATATTGTAGTATTGTGATATGTTAATTTGGCCCCGCGGTATAAATATTCTACCCCCTGTCCTGAATTTAGCTGTTCGGTGAAATCAGTCAACTGCATTATGCCATCTTAAGCATCTCTTTTAGTCGTTAAGATCAGCTTTCTCCTCCAACCCTTTTTTTCATGTTCCTCCCAGGAGGCTCCCCCCACAACTTAAGCTTCAGAGTCAAATTTTTTGTGACTGATCCCAGCAAACTTCAGGAGGAATACACTCGGTAAGACCTTCTATTGTTTTGTTCAGTTGTTATACAGACTAATGACATGGGTCCTTGGTTTATGGCTGAGTTAGATTCCGATGGCTCCGACATAACCTGTATTATTAAACTCACCAAAGGAATCATCAATCTAATATATTTTTTTGTCATATAAATGCGGATTGTTTTAATAATTTGTGGCCCTTTATGTCCTTGCTTCATAAATTTATACTAGGGGTGTACCAATATGTTTTTTAACCGATGTGTCAATGTAAGTCCTAACAATTCCACACAAAGTAATCTATCGCTTCTTTGGAACAATACAATTCGATATGATAAAGGTGATTTCAATACGATATTTTGAGACGCTAACATCGCTTTTCCGTACATGAACAGACAAGAGCGAAGAATGAATGCAAGTTTATTAAAAAAAAAAACATTCAAACTTGAATTAAAAAAAAATAAAGGGCCATTGGAAATTTTGTTTATCAAATTATTTCGTTATTTATATTGATTAAATCATTCAATAACTTGTTTCTAGTGCCTATCAATGTAGTTCGATCGAGGCACAGACACATCAATACATCAATTAAATAGATATACCATTATGTTCCTACTCCATAGAAATGGATTTTATTCATCACAGAGAAGCAATCACATGAGATGGAGTGAGATCACATCTGTGATTCAATCTTAGGCAGGAGGCTGTAGGTATTCTCCTGGTAATGATAATTTGATGAAACCTCCTAGTGTCCTTCCTGTCGGGGCCCTAATGCTGTTCAATCAGTCATCTCGTGTCTTTTTCTCTTCAGGTACCAGTATTTTCTTCAGATCAAGCAGGACATATTAACTGGAAGGTGAGTTTGATGGCTTTGTGCAGGCTGATCAGTATGCTTCTGGTAAAAGTGCACATTGTGTGCGGTTGCATGTTCTAAAGCTAATTTCGGAACATTGGTATCATGAGCTCATCGTTTTTCATTGCATCTATTTCTTTGAATGTTCACACCAGAATTATTTTTCTCACATTTCAATATCACGTTGAGAGGAATCTCCCTTGTGTAAAATTAACTGTGATCTTCTTTGGATGGCTCCAAAACTACATTCTGGTACATTCAGTAACACGAATGAGTGTGTTTACGTGTACGCTTGGGTGCCCCGTTCTCTTTCGTCCTCCAGATTGCCCTGTCCTCACAACACAGCTGCACTCTTGGCTTCCTATGCTGTTCAATGTAAGTAGTGCTCCCTGGATACACTCACTCTTCATTATGATTGAAATCCAATTCATTAAACCTCTCTTTATGTACACACAACATAATGGCTGTGGTTGGTCCAGTGCCCTTATGGCTGCTGCTCACAAGCCATTACTATTCAATTAAACTGCGGTCTGTTATTAATGGCACTGCAGTTTTGAAATCCTCACTGATGCACATTTAACTCAGTGGCCATGAGAGGGAGGACTGGCATTCACAGTCTGCTTATTATGTAATGAAATTGTGCATTTTTTTTTTAAAATCTGACTCTGCTTCAGTCAACGTAGCAGTGTGTAAGTAGTGTAATCTTTGGTCTTCACCGGAGCTGCTTCGCTGTCCAACCGCGATGTAGTACATACAGTACTTCACAAAATAGTCCAAAATATTAGGGATGGAGGACTACTTACTTATCCTCGTGGTGACGCTTTGTTTTTAAATTTTTGCAATTAAGGACACTCTTTGTTTTATGGCCATTACTAACAATTTTGCTCTTATATTTGAGTGTTACCCTGCATTTTATTGAGCAACATTTGTTTGGCTTCCAGGCAGACACCACTCTAAAGATACTACAGTCAAACCTTGGTTTTCGAACGTCTTGGTTCTCGACCAATTTGGTTTTCGACCAAAAATTTCGAGTTTTTTATGCCTCGGATGACGAACAAATTTCGGTTCTCGGACAAACTGAGCGCACTTGAATGCACCATTTGACGACGAAGTGACGCTTCCTCATGTTGCTTTCCATTGTGAGCAGACGTGTTCAGTAAACATTTTTATTTTAAAAAGAGCGTGGTTTCGGTTTTCGGACAATTTTGGTTTTCGAACAGCCTTCTGGAACGGATTATGGACAAAAACCTAGGTTTGACTGGATAAGCTTTCCCACTTTTTTTTTTTCAACTAAATTAACTCCAAAAGGAAAATCTCTTTCCATGCCGACAGCAAAATGTATGCGCCTGCTGACAGGGTGGACAATGACAGTGTGGACATTTTTGGCTAATGTTAGAATGTTATGAGCACATAGCGGGACCTTCATTTTGCAACGTAATTCAGATACTCTGCTGACTTTGCCCTGTTTAACAAATATATTTGGAATTTCTGAAAGGTTTTTATATCAATTTATTAATTGATATAAAAACCATCACTATGACAGGTCTGAAAGGTTTTTATATCAATTAAGATTTCACTATGACAGCGTGGACATATATGTAGGACTGGTTTCATGCTAAATGTTCAGTATGATCTTAAAATAGAATACATCATTATACTGGTATGCATGCAAACTGTTTGAATGTTTGACCATAGTTACACCTCAGTTTCATTGTTACAATTTCATAATGACTGATTGATTCTGATGAGATTGCCAAAGGCTCTTGATCGTGATATTTACCGATTTTCTATACACATTATTTTTCAAAGCCAGCTACACGAATTTGTCAATCTCGCCTTATGCTTGGAAAGTACATAAAGATTTCATTCTGCAGTCATTAATCCGGCAGATACACGTATAATTAGATATTCTAGAAAAATATGTAGGTAAGTATTGACGTTTACAAACATTCACAGTAGACATGTCGGTCTATTGAGAAATAATCTCAGATCAATCCTTGTATACTACTTGCTTTTCTGTGGGCTGGTACAGATTGACATCTGCACACACACACATTCAACTGGATTCAGGCAGATATGCTTATGCATTATATTCATAATTAATGACACATTCATTTTGCTTGATCACCCAACATCTACAAATGAAAAACTAAAGATTGCAATTTATACATATTTTCTCTTGTCTCTTTTTATTTGGCAATATACTTTTTCAGGTGAAAGCAAGATTTCATCCCCCATTTATTGCGCAGCACCTATCACAGGGAGCCTTAATTGTACTTTACTGCAGCATGTTTATCAGCCAGCTGTTTGTGATGCGCTGTAGCACAGGAAACTACCAGAGTCATCTCTTTGTGGCTCATAGCCCCCTTACCCCATCCCCACATGCTCTGATTTTGTGGGCTTTCACATTATATAGGTCAGAAAGGAGATTTGGCCTACTGCGCAGACATCGTGACACTACCGCTTTTTACACGGAACAACCCAAACACACTCCGTGGCTCAATTCTCACTTCACTCTGTGCCAGCCAGATTATGCAGATAAATGTTTGCCTTGGGAAGAAAAGGGCTGGAAGCAGCTGCATATGCTGCTAATTCAGCGCTCTCAGTCCATGTGCCAGTACTGATCAAGCTAAATCCCGCATTAAAGCCTCATTCTCATAGGCTTGTTTACAATTTACAAAATGGTATCGCAAATCCTGCGCATACCGTTAAAGCGGGGCATACTTGTTTTCATATTCAAAATCAGTAACATGAGATTCGGACTACTGTGTAATGTCATATCAGCATATCCTTTGAATTTCTATTATCAATTGATATTTCACCATGATGAAATGTAAATTTTGACAACACCCAACTACACGCGTACCGTAATATGATGAATATTACTTTTACAGTGTAAATGCTGGGTTTATTATTCCGTAGCTATATTATTTAACCGGAATAATTTTGCTCTAAAACTGGATAAATACAGTGTGTACATCCAGCACTTAAGGCATTACATGCTTGTAAAAGACCTTTGCAATATTTAGCTTTTTATCTTATTTTGCTTCACAAAGAGCATGGTCTCATTAGATTGGGTGCACCAAATGAAGCGTTGGCGGCATGATTTTTGACAAAGGGGGAGTCAAAACATTGTCAGGATTTGTGTCAAAGGTGAACCGGGCACTAAATTAACATCAGCGCATATAAATCCATCATCCGAAATGGAGAGCTTAACAGCTTGTTTACGCTTTGCTGCTCATTATTGAAAGCCTGAGCTGATGCGGGCTGAACTGAACCGTGTTGAAGTAATAAGTGCAACCAACACTGTTCCAAGACTTCAGCGATCGACTGTACATGGATTTCTCCCTGGAGTTTTATGCACATCAATAAGCGGGAGGGCTGGAATGGATTTATTTGTCAATATGCTTAAACTGCAGATGTGTAGGTTAGTCCAGGGACTACTTGAGCGAATTGATGCTTTTCAACTTCAAGTGTGAGCTATCGAGCTAATGGTTTTGGGAATTTGATCCGCGCCACCTTCCTCCGATGGCTATGAAAGGGAGAAAAGAGGGAGCAATTTCCCCCCTGACATTTCTCTTCCTGAAAAAATGAACACATGGGTTCTTTATATTAAAACTTTCATCGAAATCAAACAGTTAACATTGCTTTGTTGTTGGATATAATATTAATTCAGACATTCACGATTGAACCTGCGGTCAATGTGCAGTCAATATTATTACTCTGTATAGCTCAGTTAAAATTACACATGCAGGACCAAAAAAAAAGTGTAAACTGTTTTTGCCAAGTATGATATGGTTTATTTTATGCCTGTATGTGATTAATTTATTATTTCCGGGCCGCTTATTTTTGGTGTCTTTTTCCAAGTTCATAATTGTCACTCGACCCATGCATAGTAGAGCAGAATATATATACACTTACAGTTAAATACTAGACGAATGCATCTGACATTATTGTTGTTGGCCAAGGGAAAATAAAGCGTGGATGATGCCATCATGCTATTTTATAAAAAATATGCAAATTGCCGCTGAGAAAATGACATTGGATCGATGTCGTCCTCTGTGTTGTAGCTGAATTGGGGGACTACAATGAGACTGAGCATCCTCTGGGCTATCTGTCCGAGTATTGTTTCATCCCCAACCCACCTCAAGATTTCCACAAGGAGGTCGCCAAACATCACCATCAACACAGGTAAATGCAGAGGAGAGCAGTGGAAATTTGATTTGATTTTAGTCCTTGAAAATTCATCGTCGGATCGAGTGTTGTAATACAGTATACCTTTTCTTCTCCTTTCCTCATAATACAGTGTGTTATTCAATCTACAAGGCAATTTGTTACATTGTATTCATGAATTCTGCCATCAATTTGTGAACTACTTATGTGCACACACGTCCACAGATGCTCTCGCTAGGCTAGCTCATGTTATACCACTGCTTTATGTGACGTTCCCCCCAGCTACTTTTTTTGTTTTGTTTTCCTCTGGCTCTTCCTTTCCTTCACCATATGTCTTGTTCGTTAACACACCCACACACACACTTATCCTTCCTACAATGTCACCACGCCTCTCCCCTTGCTCCACCATCACTGATCTTTGCCTGTATTTTTACTCTACTCTTTGCCTCCCCCTTCTCTCTCCCAGTGGTCTATCTCCTGCCCAGTCGGAGTTTAATTATCTGAACACAGCACGCACGCTAGAGCTCTACGGGGTAGAGCTGCACTATGCAAGAGTAAGTAAAGTTTGATCTACTAATGCCTGTGTGTGTGCGCTTGTTTTTCTGTTTATCTAGGTCCCACCCCCTAAGCAAATGGCATATGGCCTGTTAGACAGTATGTCTGCACCTCGTGCTCCGTTTCTTCATAAAGATCAGAGCAAGATAACTTTGCCTGCATGCTGTTGTGGTAATTTAGGTCTCAGTCTACTGGTTCGAGCAACATTACATATAGCACGCCAATTGCTGTATCAGCTGAGTAGTCAAGTGTCCAAGCAAAACTCAGGTTGATGTTGCTGTTGCGATAGTCACGCAATACAGAATGTATTAACTCATTCACTGCCCTGGACGTTTATATTCTATAGTCAACTTGAATCCAACCCGTTTAATTCTTCCATCCATCTTATCTGTTAAGTTGAGATTTGTAAACCACTGTCGTGTGTAACAGATTCTTATAAATGGTGATGTTGCATTAAGATTTGAGATCAGCACAGGTTTTGAGTAGAAGAGAAAGACTACAGGGTGAATCTCAATGAGGGAAGGAAATGTCAACACGTTGGACGTTGGATAAGTCTAGGCCCCTCAGACTTAAACAGAGTTCCTAAATGTATGCTATAAACATGAGTATACATGTAACTGATTGTAACAAAATGTAATGTAAAATAAATAACTACTCCCTAATGTTAAATCCTGTAACTCTTACCTTATTATTTATTGAAGTTATTAATATCTATTTGCATAGATGTAAACAAAAATGTTTGCTTTTTTTCTAATTGTATCATAAATCTTTTCATTGTATCAATTCACATTACTCCATAAATGAATGATCCAAGTGAATGAATAAAAATCATCAAACACCAGTTGTGACATTAACTTGAACGTGTTCAAAACTTTTTATGTCACAGTTGAGTCACTGTGTCACTGTGTCACAGTACCATCCAATTCTGGGCCAAGTCTGAAAAGACGTTTAAAAACGTCTTTGGGAGTGAATGAGTTAACAGTGGTTGACTAAAAGGATAAAATACTTTGTATCAAATGGAGGACCGCGACACAGCCTTTAAATTGTGGATACGTTGTTCAGTGGGAAGATAAAAAAAGCCTCCATTTAGTTGTCAAAGAAGAGGCGAGACTTGTCGGAGTAGCTTTCTCAGGGTTACTAAACCTGAACCCACTCAAGGTATCCGGCAGTTTTCTCTCACAAGCATCTGCTCTTGTTTTGAGTCAGGTGTATTCACACAGAGGCGCCTCTGTTTCCACCACTGGTTGCTTTGAAACACTGCCCAAGAATGTCTCAAAAATGTATTTTCCTCCCATCCGCAGTCCTTCTCCGTATTTGTCTTTTCTGACACTCTGTACTTGTGCCTCAACATACAAACTCTGTTTTCCCTTTTTTCAGGATCAGAGTAACACAGAGATGCTCATTGGGGTGATGTCTGCTGGCGTTGTCATTTATAAGAACAGGGTACGGATCAACTATTTCCCATGGTAAGTGACACAAGCGCACGTACACACATGCAAACACACACAATTTACTTACCTAGGCAGCAACATTCTTTCTTCTGGTGACATCTGTGCTGAGTGTGGGGAGTAACTGTGTGACTGTTTGACATGCCATATGTTTATATCCACAGATGATGGTCCAAGTCAAATTAAGTTTGAATCGTATAGATGCCAAACATGGACACTCACCATCGGCTTTGGACAGAAATTGCACTTTTTTGTAATCAAGTCCCTTTGGAAAATCTTGAGGTATAGATCATATTGGATAGCAGCTTCTCAAAGTGGTCCAAATGGGGCACGATAATTAATTATTTTGTGCAAGGTGATACAGTATAGGGAGTTGGGATATACCAAGGCACAGGTTGTTATGAGCGTAGATATCCTGGAGAGATTTTGTTACTTTGTCAGTGACATTAATTCTTCTAGGGACTGTGATCATGAGGTAAGCAGACATCTGGGCTGGGCACGGGAGGAATAAAATCGCTAAACCGGATGGTTCGGCATTCCATATATTTTTATCCACGGCTGAAGTTCCAAGTCTTTAGAATTGTGATCCTCCCACTATTTCTGTCAGTGTGATATCAAGTCTCTGAGAAAAATCATCTGGTGTATATATACGGTACAGGACGACAGCTTCTCACAAACCCACACGGGGCATGAACTTGAATAATTTGTGAATGTCAGCAAAGCAACTACGGACACACACTTTCCAGTGGCCAGTCTTGCTTGTCTGTGTCTGAGCCTCTCCGTTTATGACCCCGAGGACACCCGGGGAACACTTGGATGAGACACATTTGACCGGGGACTGGAGCAACCAGTGTGTTAGCTGCGCTGTGAGTCACTTACGGTGTAATGGTTCAATTGCTTGACCGTCATGGCAGAATGAACGTGATTCCCTCAGTGACGGGATGAATATGAGTATGAAATGTTGTCCGTCTCAATTTGTTGCCCTGCGATTGAGGGGCAGCCTGTCTTGTGGGTAATCTGCCTTTTCCCCACTGTCAGGTGGGATAGACGCCCTCAACAGAATAAATAAGTGCAATAGAAAAAGGACGGATGGGTGTTCACCTGGCAGGATTCCTTGATTGACACTTTTGCATGCTCCCGAACCTTACCTGGCCTAACCTGTTGCGACTATGGCACTAGTTTTTGTAGTCAAGGCAAGTAGATGTAGAACGTTGCAAGTGGTAAGTGTTGTTTATAACAGAAGCTCCCTTATTTAGTGTGATATGTCATGATTCGGTTTGAGACCAACAGATGGCACTGTAGGGCTACCCCCTGCAGCTGCACACCTGTTGGTCGTTGGGTAATTAGTGGCATAAAAGGACTCCTGCCCGGCCACTCAGGGTCGGGTCATTGTTGCTCTTTGCTGCTGTCATGTTTGTTTGTTATGTTTAAGTCATGTTTTTGGTATTGATGGTTTTTGCTTCAGTCATGGTTTTGTTTGCTACTTTGGATTGTTTTTGTTTTTGTGACTTTGTTTGTTCTGGATTTAGTTTCTGTATTTCAATACAATTCGTCAAGTTCACCCTGCTCTTCCCTCCTGCCTGCTTTTTGGGGTCCACCACCACCACGGAACGTGACATGATAACTGCTCATATTCTTGCTTGATACTCAGGAGAATTATGAACTGACGTCAATGTCTTCAAGCTTCATCGTGCTTGAAGACATTCAAGCACGATGCTACCTGACTCAATGTGAAGCGTGATCAGCTCGCCAACAGATTCAATTACACTTTCTGGGTTCCTCGCTAGCAAGGATAGTGGCTCTGCTCTGTTATACTCTGTGGCCAAGAGCAGAGAACCTGCCAACTCCAGAAGTGTGTGGATAAGGATCAGTTTGTTTGTCTTTGTTTGAAAAATCAAATTCCTTTGATTTATTCAGACTGGGCACTCCTTATTGCCCAAGACCATTCCTGGCAACTCCTCCAGACCCGTTTACTCTTTTGTCTTTGCAATGTAGGCTTTTGTTTTAACGAGAAAAAAAAAAGAAGAATAATTTAATGTGCCCCCCCCCCAGATAAAAATCTGCTAATTTGGGGAATCAAACGGTAGATATTGTTGATACAACTCCACCTGAACTGCCTCCAGAATCCTTGTTGCTAACAAATGTACTGTGGGATATTTTGATGACCTCTCACATAGTAGTTGAGGTGGCTGTTAGCATTTAACTCACCATTACCCCTTATTCCTCACCCCCCTGAATTATGTTACTGATGTTATGAGTTTTTTTCATCTTTCTGTGTTAAACATCTCACTGCCCTTCTCACTGTGTTCCATGGAGTATGTGTGTGCAGTTTCATAGCAAGTGACAAAAGCACAATCTGTCTATATTTTGAGTCCCTTTAGCGGTTTCTCCAACAGCTGCCCTTTAGCATTTGCGGAGAAAAATTAGTCTCTCATTTCCATTGCATTTTTTGTTTTTGATTTGATCTCAATTGTGTTACAGAAGTTTGGGCTCCATCGTTTGCCATGATCTAAGCATTTCCTTTCCTCTTTGACAGATTGTTCAATTCCCTTATTCTGAATTGTATTAAAAAAATTGGTTCAAAGATTGAGTCAGAAATTCAGAACTCTTTCAGTTTTTTACAATTTCTCTTAGAGAAAAGCCAAAGGCACACTTAGATGGGCATGACTCATGCTCAACCTCGGCATGTGTGTGTGCTTATGTGTGTGCATGTGATATATATTTAGCAGGGGGTGGTGAGTCAGAGTAGCAGCAGAGCTCTAGGAAGGAATTATGTTACTCTGCTGCTTATCAGCGCACCTCCCATAGTGTGCACTCATCTGATTTGAACATAAGGTTATAACACAGACATATTAATGCCACTGCATTGGGTTAGTGTAATTATTCATATTTTTACAAAGGCACCAAGTTAGCAAGAGGTTTCTATTTTCTGAGAATGTCTTCTACTGGAAAGTAAAATTAATACTGTGCGAAATCCTGAACTGAATTGAAAGTCAAAGTGAATTATGAATTGTAAATTTAATTGAATCGGGCCCAAGTGAATCGAATCAAATCAATTTTGGAAAACTGAGTTGATACCCCGCCCTAAAAACCGTAGAATACGACGCTGGGCATCAGCTGTCCTCATTACAAGCTTCGCTGACACCAAGCTATCATATCCTGTTGTACAGCCAAACCAACAGAATAACACCCCAAAATTATGTTTACTTGCCAATTCAGTATGCAAAAATCATTAAATTACCACCAGAAATAATTGTTTGGTGGATCACCTCCTCTGTGGCGCTGCAATGGAGATTTCCACATCGACTAACTGAGCCAGGTTCCTGTCGCGCTTTTTTAAAATTTGAATGGCCTTTCACACGATTCTAACATTGTATAGCATCACATTATGTGTTAAATGTTGCCCACTCGACATCCATTGCAACCTGGTCATCCTGGATGGGGGATTTCCCCATCTGCTGGCTCCCTCTCAAGCAGTGGTTCTTAACCTGGGTTCGATTGAACCCTAGGGGTTCGGTGAATCAGTCTCAGGGGTTCGACAGAGCCTCTGCCCTGGAAGTTAAGACACACCCGACTCTACATGTCCATTAGTTATGACACGCCAGCTTGGCCATCGCTGTCTGGTTCATTTGTGCATAATTAAAAAACATATACTTTGTACTTATACTAATATACATTTACTTTTTTTCTGTTTTTAATGTTTTTTTTTTATGTCTTGAATTTGTAAAAATTCGAATTTTTATTTTTCATTAATGAAGGGGTCGGTGAATGTTTTTATGAACTGGTTGGGTTCGCCACCTCTAACAAGGTTAAGAACCACTTCTCGCAAGGTTTCTTATTTTCCCCCAGAGGTTTTTTGTGGGTGGTGCCCCCCCCCCCCCCATCTTGTGTATTCAGATCAGGCGGATGTCATATTAATATCGGTCAACTGTGGGCTTGTGAAGGCCTTTGAGATGCTTGTGTGATAGAAGGAGCTGGCTTACTACTAGGGGTACTAGTGCCACACTTTGAGAATCACTGGGTTAAGCTGTTAAAATGCAATATGCGTGTGCCCCGCCTTAGTTAAAATTGCATTGCCTTTGCAAGGTGTTCTCTGTCTGATATGTATCAGACTGTAAAATAGATTGCTGAACTTTCCCTGGTAGACTACTAAGTGGTCTATGCCCCACCTGCTGTCTCTCATCTCTCATAGGCCTTGAATGTGCAACTGGAACGAACTGATGGCAATCCACACTACAGTATGATTCAGTCGGACAGTAGGACAAAAGGTCCATTGTGGCTTACAATGAAAGTTCTTATTTCTCTGCGGGATCTGTGCCCACTGTCATGCCCATTGGGGTCTCAGTCAGAACATTTAGCTTTTTTTTGCCCCCCCCCCCCCAATCCCCCTCCTGCATTTTGCTTTTAAAAAACAATCAGCTCGTGACTGTCTTATTTTAAGCACTGTGAAACTTGATGTGGCGTGCCATGTTGCACTGATCCAAATCTGCCACACTACTGAAATGCTTCTTCCTTGGCCCATGCTCCATTTTTTTCTGGGTAATCCTGCCCACAAATAAACTGTTCTTTTTGTATTTCAGTATGACCGACCTAAAAATAACTGATTCCAATGGAAGTGTTTTCTTTTTACACCCGACAACAGAGACGCTAAACTCTTGTCATTTCTTTCCTCCAGGTTGAAAATTGTGAAAATATCCTTCAAGTGCAAGCAGTTCTTCATCCAGTTGAGGAGAGAGGCGGTAAGTGTTTTGAAACGCTACACACAAAAATTGTTTCATTACTGATTTTGAATGTGGAATACAGGCTGCGGCCACCTTCTGGTATGGAACAGTATTGCATTGTACGTCATGAACGTTAGTCAATTTCTGCTGCAGAATAGTTTTGTAGAAAAACAATTACAGATTGTACTTGTTCTTTGCATCTGCGTAAAGTTCTCCAATGTTAACAAGTTACAGGTTGTCACGGAAACCTTGCTACGATTGTTTCACTATCAGAATTAATCTGCATTGTGCTGTCTGTAAGTCACCTAGCCGTTTTATTGAAATTGTGACGAGCTTTCGCATGCCTCTATTCATGACTGCTATTAATATGGTAACAACATGCAAATGCATTTGCATGATTTGATCGGGTGATTATTAGAATTCCCTCATAGAACTTCTTAGGTAGGGGACAAGAAGTGTGGCTACTTTTTGATCTAGCCACACATCTAGTCTGTAAACCAACATAATTTGTAATATACATAATTATTATTATTATTACATTGTGCAGTTCAAATGTAACTTCCAGCTGCTTTTTAACAGTCTCTCCTGGGTTTTCAGATGTAAGTAAACGTAATAACATAGGCCACATATGTTTTTTTTAAATATAGTTTTGTATTTCTGACTGTTCAAACAGTTGCTATACATTTGTCTGCAATCTTTAAAATGACAACTTTTTTCACTTTTTTCATTAACTCAATTAATTTTTAGACAAAACATAAGCAATTTATTTTGCCCTTTATTCCCTTGCTTAATCTACTCAATGTCAACAGAAACCGTGTACTTAAAACCAGCGTATTTGATTTGTAATGTACCTTCATCACCGCAGCGATTAAACATTTATGTGTTTTCACCATTCTAAGCTGCCCTCCGAGGGCAACAATTACTCTGATGTGGCCTGGATGAAAACAAGCTTGACACAAATTTGAGCAGTTTCTTTTAGCTCTTAGATTCTCTGTGACATCTAAGGAATATATCACATACTTCCCATTGGGTCATTGTCTTTCCAACAAAGGCATCTACATTCTCACACTCTACGGTATATTTCTTTTACCTTGAGAAACTGACATTTTTCTTGTGGCAAATACATTAACTTCCTGTGTATCTGTCATGAAATGGTAACACTTTGTCTCTTTGTAATTGGCCAAATAGTGGACATAGTCCTTTGTGTGAGTCAGCATCCGATATACAGTACATGTTATTCTTATCACTGTCTCCATCTTTTCCTTCCACTCAGACCGAGACCCGAGAGACGCTACTTGGTTTCAACATGGTGAACTACCGGGCCTGTAAGAACCTGTGGAAGGCCTGTGTGGAGCACCACACCTTCTTCCGCCTCGAACGACCCATTCCGCTACAGAAGAATTTCTTTTCCCATTACTTCACCCTGGGCTCAAGGTTTCGTTACTGGTATGAAGAAGCGTGAGGCATTCAACACACGAATAGTCCCAAGCGTGTTGACTTCACAGCGGGGTTTTGACAAATGGAGGTGTACATGTATTATTTGAGAGACACATAGTTGTTTCACTTTATTTTTATGGACGAAAACACGAGATGGCTCATGGGCACCTTGCATGCTACCTTCCTCCAAAATATCTCTGCTAAATTATTCATGGCTAACCCAAAAAGGGATTTTCAACCTGCAGAATATATTTGGTTTGATGTTTTGTTTATAAAATTGCATTTGAAATAATAACTTGTAAATACATTTTTATGATGATGTATACCAATGTACCTTAGTAGCATAATTTAATAAAAGACTTCAAGGCTATCAAATATCCAGATTTTTTTAAAGGTTCTTTTAGTTTGATGGCATTCTATTGTTTGTTATTGTTCCACGTAGCGGGAGAACGGAGGTGCAATCTGTACAGTACGGCAAGGAGAAATGCATCAAGGACAGAGTGTTTGCGAGGTAATTACCCTGTCTTCCAACTTTTGCTAATTCAAAGTCCACCCAGTAGCTGTTCTATTTTTGTTCTTAGTTAAAGTTTATTTGCAGCTGAATTTCTTGCTTGCTCTGTGCAGATCTCCTAGCAAACCTCTGGCCAGGAAGTTGTTGGGGGGAACTGACTGGGAGACAGTGAGCAGGAACAGCCTATCAGATGAAAGACTGGAGACCCAGAGCCTGCCAACTCGCTCGCCACCTGGGACGCCTAATCAGTGCGCACAAATTTTAGCCTTTATTTGAAACATCCATAATATTTATTTTGTTGTTGATGGTTAATATATGTTTTAAAATGAATATTTGGGTGCATCCCAAAACAGAACGGCATGGAATAGTTCACTTATGTCGGGAGATCTTTGAAAAGTGAAACTCATTTGACTGTATATAGAGTCAATGAAAACATAGGGAAATAATTTTGTATATTTGTAATATGTACTCAATTTCTGACCCTTTTTTATTGAAACATTTCATGAACGATGATTTTCCCTTTTTCAATTGAAGTTATTAAAATGTAAGTTCTCCTCCCTATTTTTCTTTATTAAGATGCACCACGAAGTAGCTATTGAAATGAAGTCAATGCAAAAAGTATATTCCAGTTGCAAATATTTCAAGGTTTTTTCCACTGCACACACTCAGTCTGTTGCTATTCTAATGAATATGCTTATTTTATAATCAAAATTAGAAAATATGTCATAACTCATTTGTCTACATTGTGAACACTCAACAATGGTAATGAATTTTTGGGCACAAAGACGGCCTTCACGTTGGAGTCTCAAAATCTTTGTGTTTGCGTGTGTTTCTTAGAAATTCCCATTTCACACAAGAGGGCACGCGGCTACGCCCTTCGTCTGTCGGCCACCTGGTTGATCATGTGATACACACGTCGCCTAGCCTGCCCGTCTTCTCTTCGAATCATAAGTCGGCCTCCTCCACGCAGGCCAACAGTATAAGCTTGGACTCCACGCCGTAAGTATCCTACCGCCCTGCAAAAGTTAGGTCACTGTTAAAGCTTTTTTCCCCCCACCTTTTGACGCACATTCCCTCGCTAACTTGGATTTAGCTGCAATGCAACAGATTTCAGTTCTGTCTTCCATATAAAAATAGCGGCCCCTGTAATTTTGTGGTTGAATTCTACTCATCTTTTGTTAGTGCCACTCTGTCTGACTGCTCTGCTGAGTTGACTTTCATTTAAAAAAAAGTTTTTTTTTTTTTTTTGGGTCTGCTTGTATCTGTGGCCTCTCCCAGCAGTTCACACCCTCTTTGAGTGACACTTAGTTGAAACCTTTGGAAAGACAAACCCTTTGTAAAAACACTCATGAAATGTGGCTATAGTGAGTGAGGAGGGCGGAGTGGGTTGAATAAAAGCAGCAGTATTGGGGATCGGCGGGTGTTTTCGGCATGTTTTATTGTCTTTAACCAATATAAACTGCCTAGTAAATTATTTAACTGGTCTGCAAAACATTTTCATAGGAGCGGCAACATTATTAACAGTGTTCAATATGCCCATGGTTGCATTTCTGGAGTCCGCTTTCTGCTTAGTATCTTACTTGACTAATGACTACAAATTAAAAACTGCATAAACACGAGTTCCAACAATTTCTGAACCACTGGTGAAAGGACTTTGATTTATTCCTTTTTTATCTATAACCACTTCCAGCAACTAGGCGTACGTAGGAATAGTTGTTACGATTGTATTGTTGATGTTTTTTGTTATGTGTTCTGTTGTTAAAGCTCAGCTGTTGTGAAAGGGCGATTGTATTTTATTGATGTATTATCAACTGTTTTTTTCTCTTCCTCTTTGCACAAAGCAGCAAATATTTACTGTACTGCGGATATATTCTGTTGCCTTCAAAGCAATGCACGCACACACGGTTGCCAAATAGTTATGTCATTCGTTTGTTTTTGAGCCAAAATGATGACACAATCACCAGGCAGCACATATTATCTGCGGTTATCTTTCATTCTTGGCTGGTACGCATTTGCTCTTTTATCACGACTGTAATACATTTTAGTACAATTTATTTATTTATTTATTCATTCATTTATTCGCCGAAGCTTCAGAAAGCTTTTGTGAAAACAAATTGGCTTTGATGAATGCCACCATTTTTACTAATGTCCCTTATTCTTTTTGGCCTGTCGCCTGCTCATTTTACTTGGCCGAAAGAGTAAAAGGCAGTTTTTCATATGGATTAGGGCTTCATAGGTCTCTGTAGCGCTTATACTTGACTCTAAAGATTTGGATGTAATTTTATCAATCTGCTGCCAGAAGTATATCCACGTGTGTGTGTGTGTGTGTGTGTGTGTGTGTGCACGCGCGTGTGTGCATGTGTGTGTGTGAGAAAGACACAAAGTGGCACGCGTAACACCAGTCAAAACAAAGGCAATAATGTTTGACTGCTGCGCCCATCCCTAAGGAAGATCATGCCCCCCGACCCCCACCTCCACACACACACACACACACACACACTTAACAGTGTGCGACGCCTGGCTTTTACCCTTGTCATGTTGCTGTTGGAAGCATTACCTGATGAACCTTCTGCATTCACGCCTGTCATTGTCACAGTGATGTCCTCTGGGGTGTTTTCTTTCCCCTTGAAAGCACATTTCATTGAAATAAATTCATTGTGACATAGACAATGCTATCAGCCCTCTCTGACTCTTGGGACCTTTTTCCTCTCACTTGATCTTTTCTTGTTTTACTTTTTGTATCTGTTTTTAATTTAATGCTTGCTTCACTTTGTACAGGAGTACAGTAATCCCTCGTTTATCGCGGTTATTGAGGACCAAAACCACCCTCGATAAACGAAAATCCGCAAAGTAGCGACCAATTAACATATATATAAAAAACATTGCCCCACTAACACACACACACACCTATGCACGTACACACGCGCGTACACGCTCGTACACACGCGCGCACACACACACACACACACACACACACACACACACACACAGGCCAGCGATCCTGCAGAGTGCAGCAGTGTTTATATTAGTTAATTAAGGTTGTTAAGACTAGCAGCATTGTAAACAACACTTAGACACTGAGATTAAAGACCGTGTGATAAGACAGAAAGAAGATGCACAGCCAATCAACATGGCTTTACATCTTGTCAGCCCCCCCCCTCACCCCACATGTACTGTATATATTGCTCCATGTGTGTTTTGCTGACTTTCGCTGCTTCTCGTGGACCGTTTGCGGATGTTTGCGGACTTCCCAAAAAATAAAAACATTATTTTTTATGAATGTTTGAAAAAATCTGCGATGCACCGAGGCCGCGATAAACGAACCGCGAAATAGCGAGGGATCACTGTATTAGAATTTGAATCTACTATATCCACAGAATAAAGTGCCATTCTCTCTTTTCACAGTTCTCCTGATGGAGTGGACAGCCAACCTCCGGCTCTGCCCCCAAAGCAGCTGAGCAGGAAAACCTTGAGCCAGATTATCCAGGCCCACTCGCAGCAGAGCCTTTTGGACAACCACCTCAACGAGATGTACGATGTTCCCGCCAACACTGACAAGACCACGGTCAGTCAAGGGACTGGATAATACAAAACACACACGTTAGTTAATTGAAAGCACTAAATCGCCCCACAGGGGAGGAGAGTGTGAATCTGAATGGCTGTCTGTCTCCGTTTGCTCTGTGATTGACTGGCAACCAGTCCAGGGCACCCTGTACTTTTGTTTCGTAGTTTTCATCATATGATGTGTGTCATTGCACGTTGTCCACACTTGTCATTGTCAACTATCTATAAATATAGAAACCCTTCAGAAATGTGATATTATCTATTTGCTAAACAGTACCCAGTCAGCTTGCTAACTCAATCATACTAAATGAAGCTTCATGTGCTCACAAAATGCTAACACCAGCCAAAAATGTCCACCCTGTTAGCAAGTTTACATATTTGCTGTCTTCCTTAAAATTATCCGCTTGCACTTAATTTATTTTATTTTTTTAAAGTAGCAAGGGGGTTTGGAAGCTTGACCATTATGCATTTCTCAAAGGCATCCTATTGTGATATTGACTCAGTTTAAGTTTAATGAGCCTATTAATCTTGAATGGTATCTTACTGGAGATGGTCAGCAGAGACAACATGTTCCTTTTCTCAGCACTCTGTAATTGTACTCGGTTGTCAGAAAACAGAAGATAAATTAGGTTTAATGCATTTTTTTACTTGTTCCTTCAGCTAAACGGAGTTGTCCCTCATGATAATCTGGTCTTGATCAAGATGAGACCTGATGAACATGGACGTTTTGGCTTCAATGTTAAGGTAAAAAAAGAAAATTCTCAATGGGACATTTTATTTACTGTCCTATGCTTTTTTATTGGTTCATTGTCTTGAATTCTTTGCATTGCAGAGTTCTATTTTCATAGTATTTTTAGAATTGTGAGAATGTTTTCAGAAGTTGACCAAATTTCCCTGAGCGTCTGTGTGTGTGTGTGTGTGTGTGTGTGTGTGTGCCTCCAGGGTGGAGCTGACCAGAAGATGCCAATCATAGTGTCCAGAGTTGCTCCTGGAACATCAGTAAGTGAACATGCACCGCTTTGTAGTTATACAAGTCGGGACCTTGTTTCAGCATATCGTAACGCAAAATGTATCTCCACAAAGCTGCCATTTGACTCTTTTGATCTTGGTGGTGCTTCAGGCCGACCTATGTGTGCCCCGGCTGAATGAGGGTGACCAGGTAGTCTTGATTAATGGACGGGACATCTCGGACCACACCCATGACCAGGTTGTCATGTTCATCAAGGCTAGTTGTGAGAGCCACTCTGGAGAGCTCATCCTACTGGTCAGGCCAAATGGTAAGATGTTGATGTTGTCGATCCCACAGTGGGTAAATTCACTGGTGACAGCAGCCAAAGACTGTCAAGTAGATTTAAAAGCCAGTTAGTAAGAAGGGGGGCGGGAAAGTGTGTTACAACTACAGAGGGATCACACTCCTCAGCCTCCCTGTTAAGGTCTATTCAGGGGGGCTGGAGAGCAGGGTTCGTTGGGAAGTCGAATCTCAGATTCAGGAGGAGCAGTGTGGTTTTCGTCCCGCCCGTGGAACAGTAGACCAGCTCTACACCCTCGGCAGGGTCCTCGAGGGTGCATGGAAGTTCATCCAACCAGTCTGCATATGCTTTGTTAACTTGGGGAAGGCGTTCGACCGTGTCCCTCCGGGAGTTCTGTGGAGGGTGATTTGGGAGTTTCGGGTACCGAACCCACTGGTATGGGCTGTTCGGTCGCTAAACCACCGATGTCAGACTTTGGTTCGCATTGCCGGCAGTAAGGAGGTAAGATTCCCCGGGAAGCGCTGGAAGAAGTAGCTGGAGAGAGGGAAATCTGGGCTTCCCTGCTAAAGCTGTTGCCCCCGCGCCCCCACCCCGATAAGCATTTGAGAATGGATGGATGGATGCATGGATGGATAGATGGATAGATGGAGTTAGTCATCCAAAAACTTTCCAAAAAAATTCCAGAGCAGTTTTCAAAAAACATTTGAAATTATGGCCAGGTAACGTGTAGAAAGGTGAGTATTAATTGCACTTAAACGGACGATGGGAGGTTTATCCAGCACTTCAAATAGTATCAAATTTTCAATGTAACAATACATTTCAGCCAGTAGTTGTAAAGAAAAGATGCTCGTCAGCATCCTGATTACTGTCAGGGTGCCCTCAAGCAAGACGTGCATGTGATGTGTGTGCAAGCGCAAAATAGTTAAAGGGGCTATATCCATATTCAACATTTATCCAGCATGACATGTATGATAGCAGGTTCAAAGATAAATGCATTGACTCCAACATTACCTGTAATCCCATAATATTTGTTTGATGTTTGGTTTAATGTTAAATGATGAAAAGCTTCCCTTGCGTAATACTTAACCAGATGGGAAAGTAGCTAATGGAAATAAACGCAAATTCATCTGGTTTCTGGGTTTGAATGTTCATAATTATGCGTGTTTAATACATTTGTCTTCAGATACAGTTGTCGTCATACACTGACATCTAAGCTATTTGTATTCACCTCATCAAAGAGTTCCTCCACCACCTTCAGGGAGCGAATGATGAATCATTGCAATGCTTGGCGTTAAGTGGGCCAAATGGGGATTTACATCCAGTCATACATCAAAGCCGATACATATCATTTAATTTATTCTGTTGCTGTGTCATTTTAAATATCGCCATTAGCTTGGTAACGACATCATCTTGACTGTCGAAGTACGTACAGGAGTGGTCAGATGTTTACACTTTTTTTTTATATATATATATATATTATATATATATATATATATATATATATATATGTATATATGTATATGTGAAAACACAGCTGTATGCATTGATGAAATGAATGGATATAAACATTTGTTTCTTTTTGCTGTCCAGCCATCTATGATGTGGTGGAGGAAAAGGTGGACTCAGAACCAGATTTTCAGTACATCCCAGAGAAGTCCCCTCAGGACCCCAGCCAGCTCGATCAGCATGTTCTGAGGGACTCTATGGTTGTCCTGAAGGATGGTCTGAGCAGTGGCGCCATATTGGCCCAGTTTGACGTGAGTTGAAATGCACAAATAATAATTCTCACAGATGTAGTATTTTTATAAAAAAATTCAAGTGATTTGATGAATTATCAGTCAAGTGACCTCATCTTACTGCTGTTCTTACAGCAACTGTATAGGAAGAGGCCGGGGATGACCATGCTGTGTGCCAAATTACCTCAGAACGTTTCCAAAAATCGCTACCGAGACATCTCGCCCTGTATGTGATTGCCACACAAGATTTACACCTAAATACTCAGCAACATATGTTCTGTTATGTATGGCAGGCACACTTGCTGTCATTATTCATTCCGCCTTCTGTTGGTTTTGGTCTTTTCCTTGTCTGGTACGATTGGTCCTGCTGAAGATGATGCCACGCGGGTCATTCTGAAAAGCACAGATGACTACATCAATGCAAATTACATCAACGTAAGTTTTGATTGTCCTTCCTCTGATTTGTTTGCAGATTCACATTTGTTCATTGTGTCAAAAGGTTCTCTGTGTCTTATTTTCTGTGATGCATTTTTTAAAGCAAACAAAGCATCCATCAAGCATGACCTAACAATTTATTTGTGTCCTGCATGCTGAAAACACATATTCCAGACAAGTAAATTATCTGTATTTCAATCCCTGTGTGTGCAGATGGAGATTCCCGCCTGCAGTCTCATAAACCGATACATAGCTTGCCAGGGTCCTTTGCCCAACACCTGCCCTGACTTCTGGCAAATGACCTGGGAGCAGGGTTCCTCTATGGTGGTTATGCTCACAACGCAGGTCGAGAGGGGACGGGTATGTTAAGAGTTTTAATTGAAAATCAGCAGTCATTGATTTCCTTTCTTGATATGATGAGAATTATAGTTGTCGATCCTGATAATTTTTGGTACTTTTTTTTTTTGCCATTTGATTCTTCCTGAGTCATCCGTCTACCTTCCTCATTTGGGAACTTGGAGTTGTACTCTTTCAGCCCTTAAGAAAGAGCTTCAGAAATCAGAATTTCCAGTGGAAGTCATCTTGGTTGTGCTGGCCAATTTAAGTCAGAGCCCGTCTCAAAGCTTGTTAGTCAACATCAGTGGACTATGAAATGAGGAAAATCTAATGAGATTATTGGATGTATTGTAAATAACATTCTGCTAATGTAACTGTTAACACTAATATAAAGATTGACATTTAGGTTGCTTGGCCTTGATTTTTGATTGATTTTAAATGAAATATGTTGTTAGTGTGACAAAGTCTTACGTAACTATCGTGCTCATTTTTAAAAATTCGATAAGGCAACGACTGAATGAATATTATTGATTTTCTCCAACTGTGTGTATTACTCAGGAACAGGAGAATTCCATCAGCAAAGACCAGGTAACTTCCATGTGCCTCTCTATTTACAACGTCCTACTTGTCGGTTTATAGGTGAAGTGCCACCAGTACTGGCCCAATCCAGACAGCAGCGCTCCCTACGGAGACTTCACCGTTACATGCCACAACGAGGAGGGCAATTCAGCCTTCCTAGTCCGGGAAATGACCCTCATGCATTTACAGGTGAGACAAGATGCAAAGATGAAGTCCTCTGAACGTTTCACGTCAGTGACCAATATTACCGCAGTTATCAGTATCCTCTTGGTATTGCTGAAAGGAATGTAAAATACTTTACTATTGCACTAGTGTAGGTTAATAATAGACAATATCACCTTCCCGACTCATGTGCAAATTGGGATTATGTCTTTGCCGTAGCAATGGAACTCTGTCCTAAACTGACGACCTCTTGTACCTCTCTCAAAAGGCGCTAATTATGTCATTAGAGATAAATTAAGTCTGAAACAGTATTAATAATCTATTCAAAATTCTACCATTTTTAACGGAATGGTTCATCCTGAGCAGGATGTTGCATTCGTGTTTATGCACCCAATACAGCCCGATTGAGGAACAAAAGAGGGAGAGGATGAAAAGCAGCAGGGGAGATTAGAGAGAAAACATGGCGCGAGAGAGCAGCCAGCGTTTCGGGAAGAATGAACAGCCGAGGATCCAGAGGAGGTGTGTTGCCATAGTGAGCGGTGTGGGCTGTTCTTTTTCTGGCTCCCGCATGTGGACCACGTATTGAGATCTGGTTACCATGACAACCCAACCACCCCGCCGTCAGTCAGATTCTTGTAAAAGAACAAAAACACAGAAGAGGAGTAAAAAGCAGAAAGGGAGACAACAAGTTTGCTGTTTACGGTCATAGTAGTTCTTTTGCATTCTTTTAACTTAGAGACTACACTATAGTCATTGTCTTTGCCGCAGGAGATGAAACAATAATAACAGAGTTCCTTTTTTATGAGTCGATGTTGTTTGTTATGTTTAGATGTGCAATTCTTTCTTTGTGTGCACGTCTGTGTCCAGTTGACCTCTTTGACCATTTCCTACATTGCATAGACTTTGAAAATGTATTGGTCTCGAAAGCAGCGTGACTGCCGCCAAATGGTTGCCATAGTGAGCATGTTGCCGTGTTGAGGCAGCACAAGACGTCTGCACTGAATCAGTGTTTGCGATAGGAAACGATAAACAGTATGGTAATTGATTTCACATCATGGGTATCAGGACCAAAATGATCACAACAACTGTACTGGTGTTCTCATGACAACAAACGTAAACAAAACTGTTTCATTT
Source organism: Hippocampus abdominalis (assembly GCA_018466805.1). Classification (NCBI taxonomy): domain Eukaryota; kingdom Metazoa; phylum Chordata; class Actinopteri; order Syngnathiformes; family Syngnathidae; genus Hippocampus; species Hippocampus abdominalis. Next base: position 12,296,912 of record CM031706.1, on the reverse strand, counting down.
TGAATATTTAAAAAAATATACATAATACATCAAATCAGGAAACAATTATGTTTATGTATTATGTATGTATGTATAGAGTCTTTTTCCCTTCTGCAAGACCCCACAAAATCTACTTAGAGCCAAAAGGGTAGGGTACACCCTGGGCTGATTGTCGCCCAATCGCAGGGCACATACAGTAAATAACCATTCATATTCACAATCACACTTATGGATGAATTTAGAATCTTCAATAAAGCTAACTTGCATGTTTTTGGAATGTGGGAGGAAGCCGGTTTAGCAACAAAATTAAACATAGAAGCTCAGGTGGGGAACAAGCAAACTCCAACCGCAAACCTCCGAACTATGAGGCAGAAGTGCCAAGCACTCCATCTTACTGCACAAACATCCACCCTTCAAAGATGCTTTCATTTCTCTCAACATTGAGGCTGACTTTCTAATTATGTTCTTCTCATGGTCAGAACACGTGAAGAATTAGTGTTTGTATGTACGGGTGTGACATCTGGAAGACTTTCTTTTGGTTTATTCTGTTTTATACTTGTTTTACACCCATTTAGTTTCAGCCAGGCATCATGCAGCCTGTTCATGACTGACAGTGTGAGCTCTTGGCCATAAGGTTTCAAATAGTTGACAGTGTTTTTATCTGTCACAGTAAAATTGACCACAAATCCCCAATCGTGTTTCTCTCTGATATTGTGGAGGCTGTATATTTTAGACTAGATGATGAATAAAATACATTTTTCAGAAAGTCACATTGGAGGCAATGTGTCTTTGTATGCGTTTTCAGAGTGAGCAGCAGAGAGAGCTGACCCAAATCCAGTACCTGGCTTGGCCTGACCATGGCGTCCCTGATGACTCCACTGATTTCTTGGACTTTGTTGCTTTGGTTCGGAGCAAAAGGACCGGGCAGGACCAGCCAGTGGTGGTACACTGCAGGTACGAAGGATCATATAATATGGCAGATTAGCGCAACTGACACAAGATTTGTTGCTCATACACTAATTGGCACAGATACACCTGATCTTCCCGGCAGAGATCAGTCATCCGTGTTCTTAATGTTAAAACAAGTGATTGGCAAATTCTTACCATCATTGGCCGAATCAATGCGTTGACTAGTCGATTCAATGTACAGTATATGAGTTCAATTTGAGTTTGCTACTTGGACATACAGTTTAAATCTAGCCTCTGGTTCACTTCTGTAACTTTTAACATACAGTCAAACCTCGGTTTTCGTCCATAATCCGTTCCAGAAGGCTGTTCGAAAACCGAAACCACGCTCTTTTTAAAATAAAAATGTTTGATCATGTCTGCTAACAATGGAAAGCAACACGAGGAAGCGTCACTTCCTCGTCTACCCGAGTAAGCGTCACTTCCTCGTGTAAGGAAGGCGAGAGGAGTCAAATGGTGCATTCAAGTGCGCTCAGTTTGTTCGAGAACCGAAATTTGTTCGTCATCCGAGGCATAAAAAACTCAAAACTTTTGGTCGAAAACCGATGTGGTCGAGAACAGAGACGTTCGAAAACTGACGTTTGACTGTATATCCTTTTACATCCTGCTTTTTCCCAGTGCTGGAATTGGTCGGACGGGTGTTCTGATCACCATGGAAACAGCGTTGTGTCTCATGGAGTGCGGCCAGCCGGTTTACCCTCTGGAAATCGTCCGGACCATGAGAGACCAGAGAGCCATGATGATCCAGACACCTGTACGTCAAACCACCTGTTTTTCAGTCTTGTTTCACCCATCGACTTGAACTCATCTGTCTCCGTCTCCACCAGAGTCAATACCGCTTTGTGTGCGAGGCCATTCTGAAGGTCTACGACGAGGGACTGGTCCGACCGCTGTCGCCTACCGTCTACCAGCTCCCAGAGAAGGCGGATGGCATCCGAGAAGAGGAGGAGGAGAATATAGAGGCGAGAGAAGTCAAAGCGGAGATAGGGGAGGAGGCGGCAGCTGTGGTAGAGCTGCTGGAAGGAGGTCTGGATGAGGAGGAGGAGGACGACGACGATGACGACGAAGAGGTAGAGGTGCTTGACGTGGGGGAAGTGACAGAGGACGAAGTGGAGGAGCCCAGCATCGCCAGTGCCACCAGCGCCACCAGCGAGACCAGCGTCAACCCTGAACCCGATCCTGATGATCCGTGACACTTTATCAGAGGAAGCGGGAACAGGAGACGAGAACAAACGCACTGTTGCACTTTATAATAACAAAGATGGGAAGAACAAATAGACAACAAACAGGAAACGCATTGACAGGTTCCAATTCAAGAAGCAATTCTGCGATGTTGATAAGGTACCATTAGAGGCGGCTGTGTGTTCAGGGTACACACAAAGACATGTGGATGCGGAGTTGCTTTTGTGCCATACGTACCGAGGGGATGGGCTGTCCCATGGATGGAAGGTTTCCCGTCACCCTGTCCCCTTTGTGAGTGAGTCTGCCAGACAGACCTGCCTTTTTTTTTCTTTTTTTTTTAACTTGATACAGAGATAAACCTTTTATCTTTTGTCCCTCCCGAAAGAGTATTTATTGTGTTTTATTTTGTGTCAAACCTTGTCCACTGAACAAAATCAGTTGTATGTTTTGTACCGGTCTAGAACATCATGCTTTCTCAGTCCACTTTCAGTAGTCCAGCAGTCTTATCCCTCTTAACTGCTTTGTTAATCGTTTGATTTGTGAGGATGGAAAAGCGACGTGATTTAATTTATTGTTTTGATCTTTATCACCTTTCTTGTTTCAGACTGACAGATGGACATTGGGAGGAAAATTTAGCACGCCGACTTCGGTTCATACGGCATAGAGAAGAACAAAACAGTTTTACAATTTTCACCCATTTTTTTAACTTGGGTGCATTAATCGCTTAAAATCAAAGTGTTGGTAAAATAAATTGGATCTCACACCACTTTATTTCACCCCCAAAATGATCAAACTTTGACAACATTCGCCACACTAAATGGATGGCATCGAAAATGTTCTGTTGGTTGAGCTTCTTCCAACTGGGACTCATTTGGGCAAATTCCCCAATAGGAGTTTGAGTCCTGAAATGTGCCCAAAATGGCTGCTTTAAACCCAAATAGCCAATTTTGAACATGGATCCTGGAGTTGTGTTATTGAAATTTCTCATTCTAGGCATTTTCACATGTCAAATATTTTTACGAGATCAAGTTGAGGACCCCGTGGAATATATGGATTGCTCTCAGGAGTCCCCTCTTCCCCCACTAATCGGAAACCATTTGGTGAGTCCATACAGATATGAAGCCTGAAAAACAAACATGTCACACTGTTGGAAAAAAAATACCCCAAATAATTAACATTGAGTTGTATTATTCGTAACATGCAGCACTTAAAAAAAAAAAAAAATCTTATTTTAGGGTATCTAGTGGTACACCATAATTTCAAGGTACAGGTACTTGATTTTTAAGCTTGTTGAATGGCAGTTTGGGTGTTCACCTTCCCGAGTAATCAATTCCAGTCTGGAATTTTAACTTATTTAACACGTCATTGTTTTTCATTATTATTTTTTTTTAATTGATAAATTTAACATTGTCCATAGCTGTATGGTGTGTAAGTTTTCATCGCCTTCGTCGACGACTGGATGAGTTTTGTTTCAAAAATTCTCTTTTCAGTCCTTCTCTACGGTTGCATCTCAATAAATTAGAATCTGTGGAGAATGTGATTTTTCTTATGGTTCTATTTAAAAAGTCAAGGTTGTCAAATATATAGATTTATTACACACAAGGAGACATACGTTATGCTTTACTTTTTGCTAGTTGTAATTGGGGATGTTCCAATCACGGTTTTATGCTGCCACTTTCAATAAAGATGATCCATGAGTGAGAGTGCCCAATACCGATTGTGATATTGATCACTGGATTAGCTGCAGTTTTTTCAGTTTTAGAGCTGCTCAGTAATGACTTTTTTTTAACAATCGATGACTCTGTCATTTACACTGGTCAACAGAAAATTTTAATCAGAGATGTCTATGTGCATTTTTGACACTGATTTAATAAATCTTTTACTTTTACTTTTTTCCGAGCACATCGGGTTTTTGAGATATTTTCATTTTTCGTTTTTTACAAGTTTGACCTTCACAGACGTCAACATTTTAACAGAAATTAGGGAGAGACGTATTTTCCCTTGATTAGTGACAATACAGTATAATATCAGCTTCACTTTTTGAATTGAGCTATGGAAATAACTGCATTTATTCACCATATTCTCGTTTATTGTGATGCAGCTGTATAACGTCTTCTTGTTCTCTTCTGACTATTTGGAGCTGTCTGTTCTAAGCCTGCTTGTCTCTTAACTGGAATGAAACATGGTGCCATAAAAGCTTTTCCCTCTTTGACATGATTATTATTATTTTTTTAGTCAGTCCTGAGAAAACCAGCTTATGTTCAAATTGTCCTTAGCCCACCCTTTTATGGCGAGTTTAGTTTGTCCCCGATCAAGAAGTTTAGTCCTCCGAAACTCATTTGGCTTTCATAGCACATCTCGTCCATCCTCCTCCATGCTTTGTATTGTTCCCTCCACGTGTTGTGTTGGAACAGTGGAACCGTGCGTTTGTTTCTCCACAGCACACCCTCAAGATTTTTTTTTTCTCCAAAAGAAGAACACTACAATCACTCTGTCCCTTCCAGCTAACTTTGCATTCAGTTGAACATTTTTTAATTTTATTTAGTTTAAAACTAACACTTTTTAAAGCCCTGTGAGTGCCGCTTTGGCAAGACAAACAGGAATAAAACTTTAATGACATTTTACCAAGATAATAAAATTATTGCAAGTGTGTACAACTCTACCAGACATCTAGCTAGGAGCTGTATAACTGAAATGTTTTTGTTAATGACCCATAATTGATGAATTTGGGGTACTGAATGATGGTAGTTTTAGAGCGGTCTCAAAATGGGAAGGGCCAACTTGAACTGTATTTTTTTTGCAAAGATAAAACCTGTTTTAGATGGCTTGGCAAAGGATAGCACTTTGTAGAATGCTGAGTAGCAAATAGTGCTACTGAAAAGGAAAAAGTTCATTTTTTATGTTTAGAATTTATTATTTCTTTTTTTAAGACATGAGTAGGGGGAAAAAAAGAAAAGAACTTCTGACTACACAGTGCCACTTGTTAATTTTGTGTAAATAATGCTAGACCCTGTAAATACAATGTTGTATATTAAAAAAAAAATCTTTAAAATAAAAGGGAAAATCAATTGTGAGCACAAGTATTTTGTTGTTGTTTTCCTCTGGATGATTCAATTGTTCCACAACTGGTGTTTACTTCCAAACTTCTTGATTTGACTTGACACAATCTCTACCGGCGAGTATATATGCTAAAACTCCGAGACAGTGTTTTTCCTTATATTTTAAATGAAGCTTTTTTGTGTGTCGTACCAATGTCTTGTTTCTTTCTGACTGGATTCCTGGTTTTACTGGTGCTTTGAACGTGTCTATAAGCTTGATTGTGAACAATTAAAGCTTGTCTGTCAAAGCATGGCAATGTCGCTTCAGATTTACACACTGCAAAAGGGAGGTAAAGAGGATCCAATGAGCACTTTCTATTTTGATAGCCATTGCTGATCTTTTTTCATATCTACAACGGTTCTCAAAGGTCTACACACTCCTGCTCAAATGTCATATTTTTGTGATATGAAAAATGAGACTCCGATAAATCATTAAAATATTTTTCCAGCACTATGACCTATAACCTGTACTCACAATTGAAAAAAAATAGAGATAAAAACAAACAATGTACCGCGGTAATGTGATTGCACAAATGTGCACATCCTCTTACAAGCGGAGGGTGTGGCTTAGTTCTAAACGAACCAATCCCATTCAAACCTATGTTAAATCAAAGTTAGCACGCCCCTGACACCATTTGAAGTATCTCTGATGAACCTCAAGTCAGGTTCAGCTGTTCTCAAAGGCTTTTCCTGCCATTGGCTTGCTTTCTCGCAGAAGCCTGAAAGTCTGGTGCTAACACGGACTGGTATTTGGAATGGTGTATAATTCTTTCCACGGTACCTTAAATAAGACTGATCTGTAAATGTCAGCAAAGCTTACTAGAGCAACTGGAGTTCATGTGGGTGTGCAGAGGCCCTTTAAATGGTGGCAGCTGAGTGGAGACTCCCATTTTACATTAATTTAAATTTGATTGGTTGATTCTGAGCACAGCCACATCCCCAATCATATGAAGGTGTGCACACTTGTGCAACCACATGATCTCAGGAGTAAAAAAATTGTGATGCCCTTTTAAAGGCTTTTTACAAACCCGCGCACCCGCGACCCTTGTGAGAATAAGCGGATTTGAAAATGGATAGATGGATGGATACAAATAATGTACTGTATTCTCAATCAGTTGGACATTTAAAACATTCGAGAAGGTCAAGCTAGGTTATGGTGCATTTTAGCCGAATCTTCAAATTTCACCAATGGCCGAATATCCCTAATTTTGGGAAGTTGAAAAACACTGTTCTAAATTATCCAGGAGAGGGCGCTTATGTTCTTGAAAAACATCTACTCTTTGTTCACGACTGAGATGTGCACGTAAGTCGGAACGCACTAATGCATACATACAGTAAATATGTGTATGAAAATCACCTTGGCGTCATAAAAATAAAACTGTCAAATGAAAAACAGTAAGTAGGACGGTAATTGAGTGGGCTATTTTTTGGTAACCTCGAAATGTCATGTGAGGCTGTCGTAAACTGAGAATTAGTTCATTTATACAAGAGGTGTTGAATGACTAAATGTATCTGTGCCAAATTGACTTCAAAACAAATTACTTCAGTTCCTGTATGAACTCGAAGCAAATGTGCGGATATAATGGCAAGCCTCCAAAGTTGTGAGAATGAGAATGAGTCCGTGTCGCTTTAAAAAATACTAATCACGTTGTTGTTTGGGTTTATCGTGGCGTCACTTCCGGGGGAAAGCTTTGCCTCCTACTTTTTTTTTTTTTTAGTTGGGACCTGGGAGAGGAAAAATCTCGCAAGGATCGTGGGGCGGAATAAAATAGCAAGCAGAGTTCGAACGCTTAAAATGCTTCATGTTGCTCTTCGGTCGTCTAAAATGCAAGTGGGCGTGCTTTCGCACTGGATTTAACGCAGGCGATTCGGTAAGTATCTCTCGCTTCTTCATTCGAACCCTTCTCCGCATTCACAAGTGTCTCCCACAGCCGGACAAGTGTATCTTACGTCCAGCCAAAGAAAGCACCAGGCGGCGCTTGTTTTAAGTCACCGTACAGTCAAGTAGAAATGGTACGCTCGCAGTACAGTTGCAGGCATGTTTACGGCTTGGCTAGTGCTGAAAATCAAGCGCACACCTGTTGCTTCGCTTCCTACAGGTACTTTTCACCCCGTGGCTGAGCTAATACAGCAGTCACGGTTCGTTTCTCTGTGTTCTTCATTCAAATGAAGTATCAGATTAAATCAAAAGCCATAACCTAAATAGCAGCAACTTAATTGCCTTCCCCGCGACTGACTTTTAGTGTCATTGCCCCCCTTTTTTTCCCTCCGAAACGACGTCATTTTCTGAGCATCATTTGACGTGGATCAATTTTTGGCCATAAATGCTTCTTTAAGAACCATGATAGGAAGACATCAATCTTTTAATTATCCGTCAAGTAGTGAAGCACTACATTATCAGTGACATACAGTATACAGCTAATATATGTTCCTGTATGTGTTAACTTCATAGTCCAACTTTTAAACACATTCTAAATACACTTTACTAATCCATTTAAAGTAGTTAACCATTGTACTTTCAGTAAAATTTATACATAAATAGTTGGCCATCTATGTACACCTCTGTCACTTTACACATTATACATCATTTCATGTATTTTTCATCATCACAGCCTATGTTATAAACACTTTTGTGTGATACAGGTGGTGTAGTGTGACACTCCCTCACTCCCAGCATGCTGAGTTTCCTGCGCAGGACATTGGGGCGACGGTCCATACGCAAACATGCTGAAAAAACGCGGCTACGGGAGGCCCAGCGTGCTACAACGCACATCCCAGCTGCTGGAGATTCCACGTCCATCATCACTTGCCGAGTCTCCTTGTTGGACGGGACCGATGTCAGCGTCGACCTGCCGGTAAGAGCAATCCTAATGAGGTCAAGTGATGTCAAAAATGGAATGAAAAGCAGTATAAAACTACAAATTTGAACACTACGCCAATGTAATAAGCCATTTAAGTGAATATCTCTCACTTAAATATAATGTGTGCAATGGACAACTACTGATAACTACGTTTGTGCAGCTTCTGCTTTCAGATCCTCTAAGTAGGAGAATGATTATATGTTTATGTGAGGGAAAACCAGTTAATATAGAAAATATTTCATTTATCTCGTGTGTGGTTTGTTTGAGGCTGTGGCTTTAAAGCAGGTGTGAATAAAGTTAAATGACTGGTGTGTGATTGAAGCGCAACACGAATCTTCGTCACTCTGAGCTCAGTTACTCACAAAGTTATGATTTTATTTTTTAAATCGATAACTTAAATGCACACAATTGAACCGCTACCATGAGCTTTTTTAAATGCTCTGAAACATACTGTGCATCGAGATGATGAATGTATCTTTGATTTTTTTGAATTGTGTGAATGTGGCTCATTGCAAATTAAAAGTAGTTGTATTAGTGGGAATGTTACACTGGTGACGGCGATGTTGTTGTGTCAGTAGCACAGCCTCTTGAAGCTTATTCACATGTGGGTGTGCACACTTCAGTAGCTGATCACCTGTAATTCCATGATCCTCTCTGGACAACACGCTTAATCACATGACCGCATCACATGACATGTGCGGCTCCTCACTCTTGACTGTTCTTTGAAATGAGAGGTTTTCCTTGTTTCCCCCTTTTGTCCCTCTCAATTCACAACAAAGGTTTTCTTCCTCCCTGATGCAGACTTCTTCTATTGTTCACTGATTGCTTTCCAAACTTTGACCCACAATTAAGCTGGGAGAGAAAAAAATCAATTATTCCATCAGTGCTGCTATTGTGCATTGTATTGATAATGAGATTGATTAGCAACATTTGTGAAGACGATTGTGTACCTTTTCATATTCAAGTCATTATAGTGTTGCGTTGATATTTGCGTTCCCCTAAGGTACTTTACACCTTAAAATGTAAACGTACAGTGTATGCTTATTAAATTTGTATTGTTATTACATCATACCTTCCATTGGCATTAAATGTGTGTCATAATTGACATCTTTTTGCACCAGTGGACTGATTTTCTAAACTTTCTGATATTTCCAGGTACATTTTAAAATTTGGAATGTAATAGGAAGTAAGTTTATTTTGTCCAGGAATTCAAATCAAAAAGTGATTAAAATATTAATCAAACACAGACCGGCAGGCCACCCCGACCTAATTTTGATTTTAAGAATGATTTTTATGGTGTAATACTCTTAATTTCTTCATTATTTTATTGTTATCTGTAAGCAATCATCATCCAAATAATTTTTCAAAAAATCATGACATTTGTCACCCTCTGTGTAATCTCGCTTTTTAAGTTGAACTATTGAAACAAATGATGTTTTCCCTCAATATTCTCATTTGTTGAGATGCACCTGTAGGGATTCATTTCATGAGCGGGTTACACACTAAATTGTTAACCACTCAGTCAAAGGAGTGACCTGTATGGCTGTATTCACACTCTTTAAGATTTGGATTATTTGGTCATGTTAGGAATGTATCATCTGAAACCTGTCTGGTGCATATCAAAAGAGTGAACCGAGACTAGTTGTAGAATTAAAATTTTGCCATTTCACCAAAATATGTCTTTACTTGAAAGTGGTCTGTGGTGCAAAAAAGTTTGGGAACCACTGCACTGTCACTGGCATTGCACTGAAAAATACCGTCATCAGTTAATTGCTTTCGACTGGACTTTCAATTACTTTACAGTCAAATATAGAATTTTTTTTCATTTGTTCAACCCTACTTCATTGTTTTAGTTCACACTTAATGGCTGGACAGACACTCCAGAGACCCAACTATTTGTATGCTAGCAATTATAAAGTAAAGTTTCCTTACTACCATCCCCTTTAAGTAGATTTAGTGTCGAACTATTCAGGTTTCCCTCTTTATGATCCTTAATATTGTATATGTTTACATTTCCTCAAGTTGACTACACAAAAGTCCCCTGTCTGGGTAGAACAAGCATACGATATACAAAACGCAATTCAGACAAAATAACGTGTGTGCGGGCAGGTTTTCTCGCATCAGTCCCCCTCTGCGCCTCACAGGGCAAACAGTTTCATAATGCCATGCCTGCTTTATTTTTCTTCAAAATATTTGTAGCAGGACTCCCAAAACGTAGTTGCATTAGAACCTTAAAGGCCTACTGAAATCTGGTTCACATCATTAGTTAAGCTCCATTTTTTCTTTATAGGCAAAATAACCTTTACACATTCCTAACTTTTGTCCTATTAATACTGGTGTCTTAATGACACAGCAATATTAATATGTGAGAGCAATAAGCCACTCTTTTCAACACTTTGCACTTTTATGATAAATGAGAAGGGGGCTTTGCTGATTCACTTGCATCTCGTGGCTAACCAGTTGGCGGTTAGCGCATGTGGCTAATATCGGCAGTCAATTCAACTGCTCAAATGAGTTGTCTTGACCTGCCAAAAGCATATCGGCAAGCTTTGATGTCCAACATATTTAAAAGATACGAATATTGTACTATTTGGCCCCAGTAACTATTTACGATCTGTTATTTTTCACTGAATTGCATACTTTTGAGATGTGATTTACCAGCAGACTGGAGCCCGACTTATAATCATGCAAATCAGTTTGTATTTCCTCATTTTATTTGGATTGTCGGTTCATTGACTGAACATATGCGCATGTCTTTTTCAGATAATACGTACCCTTCTTACTCAGTGGTTGAGACACATTTGTGTGATCACATGCCGAGAGACGGCAAAAGAACAAAACAAAAAATTTGAATCACTGTAACAAAGCCTGGCACACATGCTCACACACAAACACGCATGGACAATGAGGCCTTTGTACGCTGTCTCTCTCCCTCCGGAGGGGACTCCAGGGGTACGCTATGCCTGCTCAGAGATGCCAACTAGTATGGGGCCGGCACACTATTAGCGATGTGTGCGGGAACAAACTTTTGTCACTGATGATGGGTCATGTCCTTAAATTTGTTACATAGCTGTATCCAGGGCAGTTTGGAAAAAAAATACAAGTAGGATTTACTGTACAGTTAATTCATGAAAAAAGGGGTGCTTACAAAACGCTGTAGTTGCAACAGTGATTTTAGGACATGACAGATTTTTTTTTCTTCTTCGCAAAGCACAAAGACCAAAATGGTCACAAAACGTCAGGTGATCACATGGTGTGTTCAGCTTCCCCACTTCCCTCAGCTCCATGGTGTCTGGGGCACTTAAACCCCCATTGCCATGGCAACACTGTCACCATGCCTCAAGTTGAGGTTTGGGAGGCAAATGTGTGTGTGTGTGTGCGTGCTTGCGTGTCTGTGTGTGTGTGTGTGTGTGTCTGCATGTGAGGGAGAGATCTTCCAGTCCCAGGCAGAAAACAGGCAGTAACTGGTACAGCCTTGCTGGAAACAGCAACTCCTATTCAGGATTTTTAGAAGATTTACTCACACCAGTCGACTCAGTGAAAATACACAAATTAAAACACAGTAATCACAAAATGAACATGAAAGAAAGACACATTGCAATTTTTGTGCTCGTGTTGATTGTTTACTTTAAGTCGGTTCGCCAATCAAGAAGCTATTCAGCACTGAGAAAAAACCTAACTGCTCTTTTCATTTCTTTTCGTGGGTACTCTCATTAGAAAAAAGCCAAAGGTGAGGAGCTGTTTGACCAGATCATGTATCATCTGGACATAGTAGAAAAGGACTACTTTGGACTACGCTTCATGGACTCTGCACAAGTTCCGGTGAGACAGATTTTCTTTTGAGCAGTTCCCAGGTGATTTAATACCATGTCTGTGATATCCTTTCCTCTGAAATTGAATCTGCATGTATGTAGTGCATGGACTGGTCCTTGAAGAACACAAATAATTAGATTACCAAAAAAAAAAAAAAAAGCTGAAGCAAAACCAATGCCTCAAAGCTTCGCAATAAACTTTTTTTCCCACATGGACTAATGTTACTGCTGACACACGCACCACTGCATGTACAATAATTCGCCATGATGCTGGTGAGCCAGGAAGAAGCCATGCATAAAGAAGACGATAAAGCGCAATGCAAAACTCATGTAACTCAACACAAAGTATTGATATTTGCCGAATTAATGTAGCCTACCACCGCTAGTTACAATGTATTGTATTGTTCTCAAAGACATGCACTCATACATTTTTAATTATTTTACTGGACAAACAATTAAAAAAATTTTTTTAACTTCAAAGCAAAGCAAATTCATACTCGAGCTGCTACGACCACGCCCGAGGATCAGGCACTCATTTAACTGGCTAGCATTTAGCCATTTAACAGCCAGCCGCTAACCTGAGCTCACAACAGCCAACTGTCTACTCTCATTTGCTAACTCCCACGTCACGCTAACACAAATCATTGCCTGGAACAAAACTTTGTGCACCTCTGCTTAACCTGCATGAATATGTAAACTCACCCCACTGTTACGGATGGACGTATGGACACATTTTGAGAAACGGACTGATACATTTCTTTTTCTTTTGGTCACCTCAGGCATTCCAGAGACTTGATTATTTGTATGCAAGCAATCAAGTAATTTTTTTCAATAAAATGTCCTGTTTCACATTTTGCTGTTTGGAATCCACCCGAAAAATCAAACTGACATCAACATCTCGTCGTCATTGGCTCGACTAAAAGGATTGGTTCTGGCACTCTTGTCGGCTTAGAGAGTCCGCTGGTGCTCGGACTAAGACTTTCGGTTCTTGGTGTGCCAGTAACCCCCCCGGCTCTTTGCACCAATGCCCTGCGAACGCCGTAAAAACTGACGCTGGGGAAGATTTAGCAGAGAGGGAGGGCACATTATTGAGGGCTGGAGGTAGTCTGTGAAAAGTGGGAGAGAATGCTACAAGGAGGAATGCGGGGGAGAAGACGCCACGGTGCTCCGAGTTCCTTGCTCGTTCACTCACTACCACGTGCTCAATCACAGTCACCAGCTTTTGCTCTCCTGACTTCCTTCATGTCTCATCGAGCCTGCATGTCTCTCGTAGAACAAAGCTCTGGGTCAAGTTTGAGATATACATTCTCTTGCTACTTCATTAGTCACTTGTGCACAATCTCATAAGATCCATTAGAACTTGTGAAGTCAGCAAGTACGTACTGCACAGTACCTTTTGTTACGTTCCATTGTTGAATGGATTGTGCTTTTTTTTTTTGTTTCAGCACTGGCTTGACGTGACAAAAAGTATAAAGAAGCAAGTGAAAAGTAAGTACACAGGACCCAATTTTCCCTTTTTCCTTAACATCAAAAGTTACTTTTTTTCTGAACGCTTTTATGAGCAAGAGCAGAAAATGGTTTTATGGGAATAACAAATCTGCGGGCGCATTATGAATCGGGCTTTTCTGTTTCATTTCATATTTCCCTGATGGTACCTTGGGTCTTATTATGCACAGTATACAATTCTCATGCTTGACAACTTTGACATCCTGCTGTAATTTCACATCTTTTAGTTGGCCCGCCATACTGCCTTCACCTGAGAGTTAAGTTCTACTCCTCCGAGCCAAATAACCTGCACGAGGAGCTTACCAGGTGAGCTAACATATAAACTTCAACTATTCGAATTTAACAAAAACGCCTTATGAACAGAAGTTCTGATTTTAAGTTCCTTTTGAATCAGTTGTCATAAAGAATTTGTCAGATAAGCACAAATTGAATGTAAGAAAAGGGCTGTTTGTGCCTCCTCTGACTGCGAGTCGTGCACTGTCCGTTCTTCCCTTGTTTCTGCCATGCTTCATGTGAATGAGTCACTCTAAAAGCATTGTTTCAGCCTCAGACACTTTGAGTGCAGTCATCTGACTTTCTGGCTAATCTTGTTGAAGTGATAGAGCCAGACGTTGCTCGTCGTTACGTTGGCTTGCTAGAACAGTCATGTGACAAGTATATTTTGATGACCCAAAATAGATCGGCCAAGCAATAGATACATAAATAAATACAAATAAACAGTATGTTGCATTACAACTACTCAGACGAGCGCAATTTATCTGTTACTTAAGTATTTGTAACTGCCTAGACCTAGCTTATTACTACCCACCCCTGCTTGTAACCTAATAATTGAAATAAATGAATCATCACCATGTTTCACAAGTGAAGTTTGTTTTTCTCCCAGATACCTTTTTGTGTTGCAGTTGAAACAAGATATCCTCAGTGGAAAGTAAGTCATTTTCCTGCATCTACGTCAGGGGTGTCAAACTCGATTCACATTGTGGGCCACATATGACCTCGGTAGATGTCAAGTGGGCCGGACCATTAAAATTATACCATACTCTGCAACAAATAACCAAAATATCATGTCTTTTCTTTGTTCTGATCAAAACAGTGTGTCCCCTTGCGGATACTCCATGAATTGCACCTTATTAAAAATATTAATTCCGTGTCTTTTATGCATTTTTTTCACTTTTAAATTATCCTGCAGGCCTGATCGAACCTCCTTCGGGGGCCGGTTCCGGCCCGCGGGCTGTATGTTTGACACCCCTGATCTACATTAACGCATAAAGATATTTTCTCCTTCCTGTGACTGTGAAGTTTTATCTGGATAATTGATTTTGGCTCATTTTTCTGCATCTTACCAAACCTGTCGACAATTTCAGGCTAGAATGCCCATTTGAAACAGCAGTGGAATTGGCTGCCTTCTCGCTACAGGGTAAGTCAGCTAAGCGGGTGTAAAAAATGGTTTGGTCCATCAGCATCTTATGTGGTTTAGGCTTTTAGACATAAAAGCCATTGTTTACTACTTCCAGTAGGATGATGTTGGCCCACATTCCATCTTGCTTTTTCACAGAGGTTAAATCATTTCACCCTTCTGCGTGTCGTCTAAAGATTGTTACTAATCCGGTTGGTATTTTCAAACTGGAGAGCCTTTAAAAAATCAACCTATGTGTCATTTCGAAAGTGCTCTTGCCAAGGCTGACCTAACGGCACAATGCATTTTCAAGTGGATCACTGCTGGCTCTTTATGTGACTGGCCCAGTGTTGTGTAAGTCACCAAATCCCCCCTTTTTTGTGACATGGTCAGGAAAATACAGAAATTATCATGCTTTAGTTAGTTTTCAAAAGCTTTATGTTCTCCCTATAACTTACTTTTTACAATTGCAATTAAGATTTCACCTCCAACAGTTACAATGTAAGGTTGACATTGTTTTCTAATTTCGCAATAGTGACTTGATTGGTTACAATTAAATTTTTTAGGACACATCTATCCACATACTCGCAGTGAATGTTTTGAACGTCACATGACCAAATTCAGAAAACAAGCAAGCCATGGTCGTTACATGAGCTCTTAGGCACTGTGATGTCATTTTCATTTGACAGCAAGTGGCAAAATGGCTGCCACCTCAGATGGATCAAAACAGAAGGCATCATGCACACAGATTCTGTGGAATCTAATTTCTCAAATGTATTCGTGTGGAGAAGGGCACAAAATAACTTCCAAGGTAGTAACCATACCATGGGACTTACTGAAGTCATCAAGTGGAGAAAATATGCCAACAACGATGGCATTACCATGAACTGGATGTCGATTTAATATTCATTTTGGTCCTATTTGTTAACATCACAAAAAATGTAAAAACAATTTTTTTTTATATCCACTCTATTGTTCAGTGTTTTGTGGAACTTTGTAACCAACACACACGCGTGCGCACACACACTCACGCTCACGCACACACTTCCATAGACATTGTAGGGTAAATGCCAGCTCATTAGTGCTCCATCCTCTTCAGTGGCCTCCTAATCCAGCACCTTTTCTGCCTTTGCTTTTCTCCCCTGTTGAGCTTCCTCCTTTTCGCAATCTCTTAAAAGAAAAATGTTTATCCCCCAAGCCCTCCCGCCCCCCCAACTATATATATACGCTATGCCTTCACTCACTGTCAGGGAAGCACTTCCAAGATTCAAAGATCAACATCATTCTTTCCACAACAGATAATAAGCTTTAATTGCACTTTGTCTTACTCTGAATGCACTTCACTGAATGTGATTTCTTCTCAAATCGGTGCTCACCTATCTTGTTGGAGATCACAATACTCCCGCAGGGCTTTTAATTTGTGAATGGAACGACCTGTACAGTCCGTGCCTGGTAGGTTTAGTCGATTCCTTGGTTCTCAATGTTTCTGGGATGATTTGGCTGAGACTGACATTGACCATTGTGTGATTTTGTTTTGTGACACTGACTAGAGTATAAACTTCCTCTCGCACATCTTTTAAAGTTTTGAAAATGTTAATTAAGTGAAACATTAGCGCCTTTGTACGATATGTGGCCCCTTTCTTATCAACTGATGACCAAAACTCTTGCCAGTTTGTGCGTATTTCTTTTTTTACAAACATTCACTCATAAGAAAAACAAGATGATCATGTTTTTATTTTTTTCTTCCACAGCGGAACTAGGTGATTGTGACCCACTAGAACACAGTCTGGACCTTGTATCAGAATTCAGATTTATCCCCGAACAGACTGAGGATGTGGAACTGGCTATATACAACATGTGGAAGGAGTGCAGGTTGGTTCTTTTTTCACGACAGAACCACCGCATTTGACTGTTTTCATTCTGAACACAGTGTAGACTAGCTGTTTATTTCAGGAGCTAATACATCATTCTGATTTTATTTTATTTTATTTTTTTACACCTTCAGAGGTCAAACACCGGCACAGGCTGAGATCAACTACTTGAATAAAGCAAAATGGCTGGAAATGTATGGTGTGGACATGCATATGGTTCAGGTAAGTGACACACTAACACACACACCCTTTTCATCAATAGAATGAAATTACTTCCCACTGGTGAAAGCATTTATCGGGATTCATAGTCAACAACTTGCTGCAGGTCATGAATATGTTTGACCAGTTCAAATTGTATGTTTTCAAATTCATTGAAGATCTGAACATGGACAACATTTTGTTATTCAATTGTATTTATTTTTATGTATTGTTTTGGGATACTTTTGGATGTACGCGTTTCTAATTTTAATTTGCTGTTGAGATGTGTTGTCCAAAAGGTGTCAGTAATGCTGTAAATTCTCCTCTCCTCTTTCAATGCACAGGCACGAGATGGTAATGAGTACAGTTTGGGTTTGACACCCACTGGTGTTTTGGTGTTTGAGGGACAAACCAAGATTGGCCTCTTTTTCTGGTATGCTTGACTACGAGCCAATTTGTTGGCCTATTTAAAAGCCTCGGATGTGATCTACCTTTTTTTTTGTTTCGTCTTCAGTATTGTGTTTGTGTGTTACTGTTTGTAGGCCAAAGATCACTCGCCTGGATTTCAAAAAGAGCAAGCTGACTCTGGTGGTTGTGGAGGATGATGACCAGGTGAACATACACACCGTCAAATAATTCAGATATAGAAGACAAATTGCGAAAAAAGAAAAAGCGTTAAAAGGTGAAGAGGGAGCAAGAAGGCGCAAAGTGTAGCATGTGGAATGGTGTGTGTGTGTGTGTGTGTGTGTGTGTGTGTGTGTGTGAGAGTGTGTGTGTGTGTGTGTGTGTTTGCAGGAGCTATCAGACTGCAATGATTGGGGAGCAATTCGCTCACTTTATTGATATTAATCTATATTTCTCTTCAGATTTCAGCGAAGTGTGCTCCGCAGTTTTCATTTGCTCTTGAATTCTGCAATATCAATCTCACATACTGCACCAAATTATAATCGTTCTACTGTCAACACTTGGTCGTTTCATATTTAGGGCCGAATGGAATAATACTTTTTACATCTTATCAGTGGCTAATATTGTTCCTCAAATAGGCATTGCTCTTTAAAAGCACATACATCCGTTGGCCGTTGCTTCACAGGAAAAATACAGAGCTTTGTTTCCTAATAAAAGAAGAATAATGTAGTGCCCCTTAGGCCCCCTGTCCCCAAATAAAAATGAAAGTGGACTTGTTCGGTTGCCCAGAGGCAAGTGTATATGTGGGAGCAGCAGAGCTTGTTCATGTCCATCCTGGAGGTCTGTGTGGGAGGTTAATAAAGAAGCCTCCTCTCTGGTATTTCTGGTATGCATTATCCACGCTCCACACCACACACACACACACACACACACACACTGTACACACACTGTACACACAGCTCTGGCCTTCTTGCTCGGGTCCCTCCTGACAGTTAAATAATGTATCATTTCCTGGTCAGTTCATGTATTTACTCAAGCTTAGATACTTTATCATCATGCATATGACACACAGTATTATAACTTCTGCGGTGACATTCATAAGTGTAAAGGCTGGCTGGCAATTGTCTCTGGAGATGTGAATTTATACTTGAGTATAAAGAGTATTAAATCCTGTCATCATCACTGGTCATGTCTTATTGTATAACCTATAACTACAGTGTCTGGGTTCTCTGCAGGTAGATGTTTATTTCTTGGTATAATTCTTAGAATTCTTTAACAAAGACCTCCTTCACACCAGAGAATGTAATGTCTGATGTCTTGAGCTGAACAAAGCGAATGGCTTCTTCCGAAAGTGTGCAATTTGACCTAGAAGTCAATGAAGTGCTGATAAGGTTGAGTAATGAATGCATGGCCTCTTTTATCAGTCAGACAGTAAATATGCAACTCAATGCAGAGTGCTCGGTGACTCGGCTGAGTTGGAAATGCCTATTTCCTAAAAAGCTTTATGGCGTCAATTGCTATTGTTCTAGCAAATAAGCGACACATATGTAGTGTACATCATGAAATAAGATGAATATTGACGCTACTACAGTGGAGTAATGTTACGGTTAGTTACCCTCATTTAAATCAATGTTTTATGTATGTTATTGTTTACGTCCATGTTGCCACTACCTGCCTTCCCTTTGGAGAGTTGATTACTTGCAATTTGGGAATTTGCATGGGGATTTCTTTTTCACCTGTTCATTTTGTGTAAACAGAGACAATAACTATATGTTACTTGAAACATACAGTCAAAAAATGGAATTTGGCACTTGGATGTGCAGGGTAAATCCAATAGCATGGCCCATTTGGTTGTTGGTGCTGATAATCTTCATCTTCGTTACCACTGAAATGTAATCCATCCTCTGTAGGGCAAAGAGCAGGAGCACACCTTTGTCTTCAGAATGGACCACCCGAAAGCCTGTAAGCACCTCTGGAAGTGTGCTGTGGAACATCATGCCTTCTTCCGGCTGAGGGGGCCAGTACAAAAGAACTCTGCACGCTCCGGCTTCATCCGCATGGGATCACGCTTCAGATACAGGTAACGCGCTGTGCACAAGTTTCCATGGGTTTTTCCAAAACAGACTTGCAAGTTCAGTGCCTGTAAATTGTCATTTCCAGTTCACACTGCCAAAAGACCACTGAACTGTTGCTGTTTGAACAATCAACCTTGATTTATTTGTATGCCATTAAAAACAATGCTCACATTGGTAGAGACGGTTGACAATGAACAGTGTCATCTTACTAGCACTGTACTAGGTGTGTGTGTGTGTGTGTGTGTGTGTGTGTGTGTGTGTGTGTGTGTGTGTGTGTGTGTGTGTGTGTGTGTGTGTTTAAATATTACCCAGTTAGATAAACACTGGCAGTCATGTTTGCTTTAGTGGAGGGGTTGACGGGTTTGTTGGTACTAGACAGTTATCGCTCAAATGCTTTCAGAGTTCAACCGGGGTCATTTGTGTATGTATGACAATGAACTGTTTTCAGAAAACTGTATTCTTGTTTTAGGTTGACGATTGAGCCTAAGTGGACAGTTGCACTTTTGTGCTCTGTTAAGTGAAAATGTGTTTTTTCTGTGACCAGTGGAAACACAGAGTACCAGACAACAAAGTCCAATAAAGCCCGCCGCTCAGCCTCCTTTGAGAGGCGGCCTAGTCGACGCTACTCTAGAAGAACAATGCGCAACAGAGGTGAGTGCCACATTCAAGTGCTGTGTTGTGTTACGGACTAAAACAAATTTGTAGACGAGTGAACACAACAAGCGTCTACCCACACTTAACTGAGCAAGACTCAGTTGCACTCAAACACGGTCAACTTTATAAGCGCAGTGGTAGTTAGAAGTTAACATGTCCTCATCGTGGGTAGAAATGTCAACATGGGACTGTTAATGATTGACAGTATTTGAGCTGCTGTTTTTCTAAGATGGAATGACTGTACAGTTGGCATCTTCAATTACTTTTGAAAAAAAATGTCATGCTCAAGTTTTCATTTACGATTCAGGATTTCTGAATTATACATTCAGTCTCATTCTTTCACCGACATCACCTAAAGAGGCAAATTGTGGATTTATACCGGCGGGGAAAGTCATTTGAAGTCACTACTATGCCACAAATTCCAAGATAATCAATTCAAACAAGTGTTGTTCCCAAAACCCTGACTTTAACCCTATTGAACATGAGTAGATTGCTTGAAAGACAGCCCCAGCCAGGAACCAAATTGATTTAGATGAATTGATTGTTAACTGCTATGAAAAGTGTCTGGTTGAGGTAAGACTTTTTAATGCATATTTGTCATTTTTATCCTGTGTGGATTGAAAGGGGAAGTTAACCCCCAATTTTCTTGTCAATAATAAGTTCTATGCAGCTATATTGGTTCTTACCTGAGCCCTAAGCAACTGTGATGTCTATTTCGGTTGACAGAAAGTGGCAAAATGGCCACCTCTTGAGATGGCGAGAAACGAATGGATTTTGGTGCTTAACTTGATATTAATCAGAATGCCATGTTTACCCTAGTGAGGAGGGGTATAGAACATATTACTGTAAAAAAAAAAAAAAAAGACTTTAACTCATTCACTCCCAAAGACGTTTTTAAACGTCTTTTCAGACTTGGTCTAGAATTGGCTGGTACTGAATACGTTTTAAGAAAAACCCAATTCTTGTTTTTAAAAAAACATTTCAGAAGTTTCTTTATTTGTATCTGTGTCTTTGGTTACCCTGCATCACTTTCAGCCTTAACCTGGACACAAGGTTTACCATCTTTTCTGTTTGTTTTGCAGGACCCTTCCATCCTCAGGAGTGAGTGCGCTATCTTTTTAAATATTGTGATTGTGACCACAAAATGAAGAATTATCTGTTATAATTATAAGATGCTAATTTGTTTATTCATTGCCGTTTTTTCAATCATCGTTAACTTTCAGTGGGAACAACATAAATGTATCATACAATATACATTTTGCCATCAGTTACTCAGAGTAGTGACTCACATTGAGTCACATTGTCAGGCCTGATTATAACTCAAGTCACATTTTTGTATCAGAATTTACATGTGGGCTGAAGACATGACGTCACCTACATAAGCTATTTAATTACTTGTTGAGTCAGACTTCTTGTGACTTAAATGCCATTAGAGTTATTGGGATTTGATAACTCCACACTGCAACAGTTTGTGATCTAATTGGCCACTGTAGTATGTAAATGCTAAATATGGTTAGGTTTAGGATTGTAGTTCATGTGAGCTAATATAGCCATCTAGTCATCTTGCCTTGAAATGATCCTCATGATATCTTTGAAGTTCTTTCGTGGTTGAAGAGGCTGTAAATATTGGAGATGGATCTCAAGGGTCGGCTGAATTATTTATGTAGTTTGGAATGTAAATGTGTCTCTTTGCTCAGGGTTCTTTCATCGGGCAATGGAGTCAACTCCAGCAAAGACAAGCATGTGAGGGTCACAACTTCACTTTTTCAAATCACTCGATTGTTCATGCAAAATCAAACCAGCACTTTTGAAAATATATTTTTGTTGCTCTACTTCATTAGGTTTCTGCCAGTCGAGGCGCCTGGTCGGGTGCACCGGTTGTGAACGTTGCGCCTGCTTCTGTTTGTGGTCCGTTGGAAATAGAGCCTCTTCCCAGAAGTCCTGGAGGGGAAAAGAGAAGGTGGGTTCTCTTTTTTTGTTGTTGTTGCAAAGCTGGCTTGAGTGAACCTGTCCAAGGGCTGTACCTTCTAGGGCCGAAAGACACAACAAGAGAGGCAGAACGTTTCTGCTTGTCTGTCTTTATTTATTTTAACGAATAAAAAACAGGTGAACAGTGTGCGTGTGCTAAAGCAGTGATTGGGCAGGTGAAGGGCCGCAGGGTGTTGGTATGTTGTGTTCTCTCCATGCTGCAAGTCACTTCTGTGATCTGGAGAGCAAGACAGTAGGACCATGCAGATTTTCTTGCATGGCATTATTGTTTTGCATTAGACTGTATTTGCACTGCATGTTTAAAGGTGAACCCAAAATGTTCTTTAGACTAATGTTCAATGCAGCCCTACTAGTCTAAACATTGTTATTAATATTGCATTTGTGGAAAATGAGTTACGCAGGAAAATCCAGCCATTTTTCGCCATCTTAGAGGGCGGCCATTTTGGCACTTTCTTGCAACTGAAAATGACTTCACAGTTGCTCAGGGCTCCCTCAGGTGATGACCAATCATGGCTCACTTGTTTTCTGAAGCCGGGCCATGATTGGTTGTTACCTGAGGCCTGAGCAACTGTGATGTCATTTTCAGTGGAAGGCAAGTGGCAAAAGGGCCACCCCCTGAGATGGACAAAAACAGGTGGATTTTACTGCTTTGCTCACATTCCACATATACAATATGATTCAGAATGTCGATTTTAGAGTAGTAGGCTTGCATATAACTTCTTACTTAAAAAAACAAACAAAAAACATTTGGGTTGACTTCCCCTTTAAGTTTCCCAATTCACATACAGTAGATACAAATCTAAGACGTGTCGGGCGTCTGCCAACCCAATGGGCATCTTCATTTTAAAATATATCGCGATTCATATTGAGTTATCTGAAACTATCCCGGCTAACTTTAGGAAGTATGCGGGGTGCACCCTGAAACTGGTTGCCAGTCTGGAAATGCCACATTGAGACTACTGACAAGGTCAATAAGGAACTCATTGCATCATGTCCTCTTGAGCTGGAACCTATCCAATCGAATTGTATTGTTCCACTTCAAAATCGTACCATCATTGAATCGTATCACACCCTGTGTATGGAGATACAGTACATATCGAATCATTTTTGATTGAAGAGATGCACAGCCATACTTGACATGTACATGGATATCAAATTGTGCACTTGGACCTGCAGTGTCAAGTGCCGTCTGCATTTTTGTGATCTGTGACGCTGGTATTTCCGAAAGCAATGCATGTGTTCGCTTGTGTGTTCCAGTATTTACATGTACTGAGGAAAGGCCTGTTGGAAGGTCAGGTAGGTATGATGGCATATTGAGCTTCTTCTTTTTTTTTCGTTGCTGCGACTCTCATTATAATCAATTAGTAGCTGCATTGCGTGGGGGCTTTTAATGATTTTTTTTCTTTTTACCTTTGAAAAATGTCTCTCGAAAGGTGGAATTGTCTCTTTTGATTTGCTGCTTGTATTCTTTTGATTAGCATGTAATGGTAACCCATTAACTGCAGGTGACTCTTGGTGCTTTATGGGAGTCTTTTTCTCTTGCCATCAATTAAATGACTAGAAACAGCCACTGCCATATCGTCAATGGATAACTACAGTGTGCATATCACGATATGCAATGGCGCTTCAGAGAATATTTTCCATTCAAGGAATCTGCTGCTTCCTATTAACCGGCTGTCGCTCTCTTTGGATGAGTTATATGCAACGCTGACACACATGACATATGATTTCCTTCTCCTTTATCCCATTTTCATTGTTTTCTATTGCTTCCTGTCCATTGTTAAATCCATCTACACGCCATTACCTCACCTCTCATTATTCCCTTCCTGTGCGCCCCCTCCCATTTATCCTTGTCACCCACCTCCCACCTCAATCTCCTCAGGTGTCCTCTCCCCTGCATCCTACTCGTTCATATCTCATCAAAGCTCCTAACAAGGAGCCTGGCAGAACTGAGCAACAGACAGCCATCTCACCGTGGCATGAATTGGACGGCGCGCTCATGCCTCAGCAGTGATTTAGACATAAATAATGCGGCAGAGAATGTGCCTCACGCCCATGATTGCATGTGTGCCATGAAGTTAGAAATGGAAACATTTCACATAGCGTTTAAGGTTTTTTGTTGTTGTTTTTTTTAATGTGGTAAACTCCCTAAAGTGGCCATCATATCTTATACCTCATTTGACTGTTGTTTCCTCATATAGAGGTGCACCGGCTGCCTTACTCCTGACTGAGTTCATATTTTTGTATTCATTTTGAAGTCTTATTCTGAATACTCAGAATCAGTTCATATATTCATACATTTTTCTTCAAGCTTTCCATAAGCCCCAAATTTCAAAAGTGCACAACAGACTAAAATATTACACGCCTATATCTACTTTCACTATCTTAACTCATTCAGTACCAGCCAATTCTGGACCAAGACTGAAAAGACGTTTAAAAACGTCTTTGGGAGTGAATGAGTTAAAGGTCTCATGTTGGTTTTTTTCCCCCTCATAACCTTTGATGTCCTTTACTCGGTTTGCAGGTTAATTTGGATTTGAATTGCCAGGGCTACCCTTTTGAAAGCTACCGGTATTCTAATTGCTCCAAAACGCCTGGCAGATGAGACAGCTGTATTTCTCATTAATGTTTGATATGTAATTAAGTTTTGTTGTGATTGGCTCCATCTTCTCCTTCATTTGAATGTGGAATACTTTGTGGAATACGCTATATTTCTCAAGTGTTACGACAGCGTGAGTGTGAATAATCAGAGGCTCAAACTTTGACTAGGTTGGTTCACATTAAAATAGAAACACGAGCCGGAGACAAGTACTTACCGGAAATGTCAACTATCTCGCTGAGCGCTCTCTAGGCCTGCTCTTTTTTTCGTATGGTCCCGGTCTTTGGAGCAGGAGTTAGTGTATCTAAAGGCTCCATGTGCCTCGTGCCTACAAACAACAACAATCTTTTAACTGCAGGGCATCATAGACTGTATTTTTTCAATGCCAATTGGCTGTCATGACGCAGCATGACGAGAATTTCTGTTGGATGCGTGTTTTCTTGAATAATGAGTAGCGTACTGAGGTCACGACATCATCAAATTCTGATCTGCTCATTTTCCATTCTTCTTGCCTTTTTCATTGGCTATTGCATGTAATTGACAAACAGTATTGATGTCCAATTTAAACCATATCACAGTCAGACTTATTTTGAGTCGTGTTATGGATTAAAAGGTGGTTGGTAGCAATTGGATTTTGACGGCATGGGACCTTTAACATTAGGAGACATTCAGTTGTATTACAAATGAAATAATTGAGAGATTTATGAAGTCCATGATTTTGCCTGTGACGGCTTTAGCCTGGGCGTCATGGTAGCTTGCTTCACAGTTCTGAAGTTCAGGATTTAAATCATGACTCTGGCCTTCCTGTGTAAGGTTTGCAGAACAGTCCTCAGTGCTCACATGTTTTTTTTGCCACATACTCGAACGTCAATTGAGACAATTTGGGGTGGAATGAGAGATTCCACCCCAAATTGTCTAAATTGTCCGTAGGTGAGGTTATGTGATCATAATGTAAGTTGTGTCTTTTGAAAATACTGTGACAGTTTAGAAACTAGCTTGTCATCTTGGTGAAAAACAATACAAGTTTGTAATTTCCTGAATATGTCTTGTCTGGTACGTCTGCACCCTTTCTGTAGGGGTTTCTTGATGCAAAGAATGTGTTTACTTGTTTGTTTGTTTTTTGTCAAAATGATGTGTGACTGACATATCTGACTTTTTCAATCACCTTTGTGATTTGAAGTGAGATTTTTCTTTTTTTGCATATGGTCTGTGCCTTCTTCAAAACATTTTTACAACAAGCCTTTCTCAGATGAATTTGTAGAATCAAATGTTTTGGATTTCGGAGGCTTCTGAAAGATGAAACGTTGCCGCTTCCTGAAATGTTACCGTCTTAGTTGCTTACACATATCGGCATGCTTTGCACGATTAACACATATCATCGTGGCATGACTGATTTTATGAGGTGGATAAATTGATCACTGTGAATTAAACAGATTGGGTGTTTCTAGTCTTATCCACTCGCGGCATCTTCTGTCTTTTCCTTGATCCAGCTGATGAAAAGAAATACATAGTCAGGTTTTTCCTGTCTCATTTTTCCGTGATCGCTCAACTGATCTGGTATCAGTGTCAATGTGTCACCTTGGTGAACAACAATACCGGTTCAGGTTAAGAATGTACTAAGCACATACTGTAGGTCACAAAATATGATGTTCTTCACCAAAAATGATTTACTGGTATCCATATACCCATTTAATTAATATGTTCCTTGTGAAATCTGAAGTCAATATCTGAAGTCTCTTTTAGTCCCGCTATCAGCTGAGTGCCAAAATGTTTCAAGACTTTTTTACCTGCACTTTTTTTTTCTCACTTAAACCCTCATTCAATTAACCATGTAATTTAGATACATATTCATATCAATGTTTTTTTCCCCCAACCTGATTACTGCATTTAAAAATAATCCATTTACATCTACCTTATGACAGAAGATCGTTGCCGTCCTAGCAGACTTCAAGAAGAACATTTAACCAGCATAATTTATTTACAAAACTTCCAAATGTGATTGTATTCTTTAATCTCCAGTTTATTTAAGTTTTGTTGTTGTTGTGAATGTTGATTTTCTCTTAAAACACACTAATACAACTGATTTGTGAAAAATTGATTGTATCGTTGCCTAGTTAAAAGTGAATACTGTACTTGCAACTATGACCAGAGGTGTTTATCCTTCTGAATAACGTGCATATGATTTAAAGAGAATAAAAACTGTTACTCTTTGACATGTCATGACCACATGTCACCGTGTATTTGATTCTTTGTGCTCATTTAAAAACATTTTAAGTTATAACACACCATGAATTTGTTTGCATTTTTTATTTTATTTATTTCTTTATTTTTTTGCGGATATCACTGGTAAGTTGTATGAAAGCCGAATCACGATTTTGCTTTTGGCTGTATTCAAGTTAACAAGTACCAATTTATTGTACGTTTTGTGCTTTCAAAGGGCTTCATGTTTCATTCGGACTATTTCTCCCTCCTCCCATCTGCTTTGTCTGTAGTTTGCCCCTGGCTGATGACCTGATCGAGACGTGCATTGACGACGTCCTCGGGACTCCGGCACCTCCCGCCGCTCCCACCGCGAAGGCTGTTGACGACGCTGGTCCAAGTATGGTCTATTCCCCTTCTGGTGCCACTGGCGAAGAATTACTCAGCCTCACCGGTCAGTCAATGCAGAAACTAGCAAACATACTGTTAAAAATAATAATAATAATAATAATAAACACCTGTTTGTATGGCATACAAAGCACGCAAACTTCAATGGATTGTATTGGATTCACTCTATTAGACCATCTAAATGAGAAATGATTAAGCGTCATAAATGTATTGTGCTGGTAAGACGTTCCCATCGCTGACACTAGTCTTGAGTTTACATACCATAATGTGATGACCTCATCTGCACTGTTCAGCTTTATGGAGACATGGCTGAAGGCTAGAGGGTTGGGCGTGGGTGAGCTAATGTCACTTCCTAGGTCAACAATGTGGATACGAATTATTTCTGGTTCATACTTTTCAGTATCGTTTTATTTGAGTGCATAGCAGTTAGCTGTACAATTTTTAATGTTGATTGTTCACCCATAAAGAAACAGCAGCGCTTCTCAAGCAGCTGGAGTTGGAGAGCAGTCCGCGTTTGACCAAGAATAATGTCAACATCAATATGGTCATGAATAATCAGGTGGGTGATGATTCTTGGAAGTAGTTCCGTTATCTTAAGCATAGAAAGCAGAAAAATAATTGAAGTCAATGATTATCTCTGTCTTTCTCTATTTGTTTCTCTCTCTTTTGCTTTCTTTTTCCTTCTACCCGACTGACATTCAAAGGAGGACATTGTGAAGCTCAGAGAGAAATGCAGTATGAACAGTGCAGGAAGTAGTCCTGTTGTCACACCACTGCGAACCCCAGGCGACTTGAAGAGTAACATCCTCAAAGCGCAAGCTGAGGCCGCAACGCTCAAGGTGAAAAAGAAATACTGTAAAGTCGCTGGGAGAGAAAGCCAGTACAGTATACCCTGGACAGGTCGTCGGCCAGTCACAGGGCACATATACTGTTCTTCTGGGTTTTTTTTTCATTTGTTTTCTGTCTGTTCCATAGGTTGGTTCGGAGGAACATGTCACAATGATGGGAGATAAGAGCTGCAATCTGCAGGAAACCTCTTTCAGGTGCGAAAGGCCTTGATTGAACTGTACATCCTTTTTTTTATTTTTATTTTTTTTTATTTGTGAGCCGTTTTCCGACTGTATTTTCTCGTTAGCACGCTTACTTAAATTGGAGAATGCTTGATTACCTCCAAATAATCTCTCCCGCACCGTGCATCTTAATCTCTCCATATCCATACCAACGGACTATGCATTATTTCAGCCAAATCCGATATTCTTTACGTTTTGAATATGTATGAGGATCATTTGCATTTCAAACACTGCATTACCAGTTCCTTATCCGTCTCAACAGGGCTCAAATCGCAAATGTTTTCAGATCATGAAAATAAGTTATTGTGTAACATTTTTATTTCTTTGAGTTGTAACGGACATGTATTATGCAATTGTTTTCACAAGTTAAAACAATTCCCAGATATCGTAATCACTAAACTGTTAACATTACATACTCAGATTTGGGCTCATTGAAATAAGGCCGATTATGGGACCTATCATGCACCGTTCCTTATACTGCTCGGCTAACGGCAAGTCAAACTTGTATTACCTTGATAACCAAAGCTGAGCCTGAGGGTTGCTACTTGAATGTCCTATGAGGATTTGGAAAGTGTATTTACTTGTGAATGGGCACATCATGAAACACAAAGAAATCCCATCTCATTGCTGAGAACTTCACCACGCAGTCAATTATGTGCCGGGTTCCAGTTAACACTCTCTTGTCATGGGCAGAGAAACTTGACGTGAGATGATTGTGTAAATTAATTGGAAGTGCAGAATGACATGCTCACAGTCACGTTTTCAGAATTGGTAAAGTTGTATAACTGGAACCCAACCTCGCTTGAAGACAGCTTTATTCATCTCAGTCATATATCTGTAATGTTGTGCCAGAAACGAAGAGGAGGATATCTAATGTGTCCCATCTGTTGCCAGGTTGAAGTCACGCACCAGCCGAATGGGCAGTAACTCATCTCTCTCCGTTAGCAGTCGCCCTGACATACAAGACTCATGGGAGCTGCTCAAGTCTTCTTCGATGGTGTCATCAGCAGGCACCAGGTTAGTGTTAGGTGAAGTACAGAAGAGGTTGATTAGCCTCCTTAAAATAATCTGTGAAAAATGTTTTTTGGGGGGGAAAAAATCAGGCTGTTACAGGCCAGCAGGCCACTCTCAAGTTTTGCAGACATCTGTGTCCATCTGTCTGATTGGGTGTGTTAAGTCACATGAGCAGAGTTCTGCCTGGATACTGTGGGCATCCTTGCGCCAGAAACTTTACAGTTGGTTGACACTACAGACAGACATGTTGTCGCTTGAGTGGACAATTTACAAGGCTGATATGTCTGCAGGCCCACTGATGCAGAAAATGCTCAGATAGTCTTCCGAATGTTTGTCTAGTGGAAAAATACTTAGCGTTTTTTTGTGTGTGTGTGTGTGTGTGCGTGCGTGCATGCGTGTGTATTCTAAAGAAGAGCCTTAATTCACAATGGTTCGTGAAAATATCGAGACAAAAAGACATTTCACCCCAAGGATGTTTTCTCATTGCATTTTTCATTTCTCCTCTGCATCAGTGCTGAGAGGTTATCTGAAGATTTAAACCCTCTTCCACTCAAGTTGCCCTCAGATCCCCTTGTTGAAGGCACCACACTCAAGGTAATTCATCCATCGGCTTTTCGAGACTGTCCCCTGCCCCATGAGCGTTATGTGGAATTCAGTCATTTGTACAAGTCTTGTGTGTGTGTGTGTGTGTGTGTGTGTGTGTGTGTGTGTGTGCGTGTGTGCGCGCGCGCGTGTGTGTGTGCAGCTTTTGTCTGATTTAAGTGTCTTCGTGTTACATTACAGGTTAAGGGAGAGGAAGTTGATGTTCCAAACACGACCCCACCTCTGCCTAATAATTTGATTGACTTCACTGACCCAATCCCTACTGTGAGTTTTTTTTTTCCAGAACAATTATTACTTTGATAATTGATGTGTGTACTTATGGTTCCCATGCTAGTACAGAGAAGTTGCAAACTGCACACAGGAAGGGCGAAACGCATTTAAGCCCAGATGAGCACTAACCACTGGGCTCCCCCTTAACTAAAAGGACATCTGAACCTTATCTTCAAACAACTTCTTCTGTGTGTGATGTTCTTTTGAACTCATATACAGGGCCTCTGATGCTATCATTGGATCATAGTTTCATAGAACTGGCTTTAACATGCCACCTCGAGGGATCTCCAACAGCAGTCCAGGGGAGACCTCTAAGGACTCACTTCTGTGAATTATTGGAAGAGCAAAAGGATAAGAGGAGGAAAATAATATCCTGTCTTGAAATTCTTTCTGATCCTCCCACAAAACAGTTGCAAAAAGAAACGCTTAGATCAGAGGTTGCTTGGAAGTCCTAAATTAATATATATATATATATATATATATATATATACAGTATATAATTAATATCTCGGATTATATTATGTATGCTCTTGAAATTTAGCATCCGCTATTTATGTACCATATCAAGAAATTGTAATAAGTTTTGAATTTCAACTAGATGTAGACAAATTCATGATCCATCTGTTTTGCATAATATGTCTCCTAATTAGGGATTGAGCTGACTTTGGATGAAAGGCAGGGTACGCCCAGACAATCGCAAAGCACATATGGAGGAATAAGCGTGCGCATTGACCCCTGGGAGTAACTGAGGAAAATGTTGTCTTTTGAACCTAGTGTATGCTTTTGGAATGTGGAAAGGTGCACCTGGAGAAAATGCAGCTACGGAAGGTCGCAAATAAGATTCCAACGCTGAACTGTGAGGCAAATATGCTGTCCACCAGCTCACTATGCCGCCCTCGAGGCATAAAACTACATAAAGCGCTGTATATGAAATACTGGACTGGTTATTAGCAGGAAACCCCCCCCCCCAAAGATCTTTTATGAAGCAGTAGATTTCGAGCCGGAAACGATGAACCCTTTTCTCTTGAAACTTTCTTCACTCCGAGGTTTGTTGGTTAAACTCTGAAGGGGGTGAGGTTCATTTCTCATGCTAACTATGTAGCCAGACTCTTCTTCCTCATGCTTGGACTGTCCAGACGCCAATGCGCTTGTAGTCACGCCTCATCAGATCTTTGTGCGTGTTTACAGAACATGAATACAGTATTTGATATTTGTTCCTAAACAGAGAAAGAGTTTGTTGTTGTTGTTTTCCAGTTGCCACCTGTGCAGTCACCAAAAGCTTCTATCACCCCTCGCTGGATAATTCCTACAGCTGCTGTGAGCAAACATAATTTTTCTTTTTTCTCCTGTCTGCCACTTAGATGCGCTTCTTGTTTGTCCAAATTGTCTTTTAGAACGCTTTGACTTGTTGGATGACTTGTTAGATGCTGACCGCCTTCCTTCTCCCATCCCCCACCCCACAATCCCCTTCTAATGCAGCCTCCTGGTATCTTTACTAACGGCCTGCTTGACCTTGAGCCCCCTACTAAGGTTGACGCTCTTCTCCCCGCGGATGGGGGAGCCGCTCTCACCTCCGCCCTCCCTTACGCCGCTCACACATTTCACAACAACTCAGTGAGGTAAAGTCAAGTCTTTTCAGATCGGCACAAACCATATTTGCTGAGCTATTTTTTTTAAGGGCGCTTTTTGATCCGTTGCTGCCCCCTGTTGACGGAGCTGGAATTTGATTCACATGAGACGACTTCTGCTATCATTTATTTAACATTTCTCGACCATTTCAAAGCATTTCAAAACTCAAAAGATTCATTCAAAATTCACAATTTTCCAACAATTCAAATCATCCAGATAAAAAATGTTGCAACAAATGGAGAACATTGGTGAATGCATCAACGATTTACAACCATTTGTAGCTTTAAAAAAAGGTTTTGAATAATTACATTATTTTAAATCCCAAATATAACATATTAAATTACTATAACTGAACATTTTTCATTTTAATTTATTAACTTTTTTTTTTTTATGTCCATAACATCCAAATTCTTTCTCACACTAAGAGTTTGAATGACTGATTAAAAAATGTTAAGTCCACACGGTGCAACTCAAATTTAGAAGTACCGTACTTTAGCTTTAATTTGTTTCATATACAAGCCTGTAACTAAGGCCGAACAAAGAATCAAATTCAAATCCACATTGCAGTGTTGTAGAATGCGATTTTGTAGTTGCAAAGGCTGCAATTTGGGTGGTGGAGAAACCCTTTTGCTTTGTTCTAGTTGTCTCGTAGGCTTGATATCTATAGATGCGCATACACGGATATATATATTTATGCATTTTTAAACTTTTTTTAAAATGAGAAACCGAACATTTATGTGTAATAAATCTGATATTGTTCATAATAATACAGATTAATTCATTGCTTGGATGTTAAAGAATAGGTGGGAAGGGAAAGGTTGCACTTCGATAAATCAAAACATGATAAACATACTAAAAATGAATCAATTGGTGGTATGAGGTGTAATTACTTTAGTATTAGTGTGTTGGATGCCTGCCTTTAAGTGGCATAGCCTAATGAGTGACATCAGAAGTTGGAGAAGACTAGTCTGTGAGTGAGTTCTGGCCAACAGCTACTCCTTGTGAGTGTTCTGTTTTTCTATTTGTGTGTTTCACAATTTTTTTTCCCCTTAAAGTGCATTTGCAACTGTGGTTCTCCTTGCCCACAGCACCTTCATTTAATAGTTGAGTGGCAAGGTAAAAAAAATCAACTAGGCCATTGCCCAACTCATTAATTAGTATTTGCGATTTTTATGAATTCATCAAGTAATTGATCCCTTTTACTTTTGAGGGATGAATGCCTTGAATGTGTATCTTTAAGTAAAAAAATATATATATTTTGTTCCCCTTGCAGCATTATGGGTCAGCAGGCAGCCTCGGAGGATGGAGTCACACCCAGAGGTCTGTTGACCACTGAGCTCTAACAGTCACAAAGGAGCTGGGCCAGCAACACAGCATGCAGTTTCAAGTAACAACACACTCACATTAACAAACTATCAGACTGGATTAGGAGAAAAAGTATTTTCATCATAACCGCACATAAGGCTTAGTTTGAGCTTAAAAAAAACCCCACTGTAGTCCATCATTCAAGTAACAATTGGTTCCATCCATTTTGATCCTGACAAGCATCAACGGTCTGATTTTTTATTTTATTTTATTTTTTTTGCGACATCTTTATTTTCATGTAATGCATTCCACTGGACTGAAGTTGCACTGACTGTTGGAGTATGCGTTGGACTGTAAATGGAAGAAAGACAATCAGCATGTTATTTGAAGCGAGAACAAGTGGACTTTTTTGATATCTGGAAATAGGATTCTACACATTCCTTGAGCTGCCATTTCGATTTAATTTTTTTTTTCTTCAAGTGTCACTGGATTACTTTTGCGCTACTGGAGCATTTGACACGGGCATGGATGAGGATCATGCTTACAGAATGTTTTTTTTAATAACTTTTTTTTTTGGTTTTGGTTTTTAATATGCTGTATCACACTGTTTGTACATTGTGGTATCAACATTGCGCTCTCGTTTGACCCTGAATGATTAATCCAACCAACCCAATAATGTGAGGTTTTATTGTTTTGACTGAATGTGATATTGTCCATGATTTCCCCCTTGGATTTCCATTTTTTTGTTGTCAATTAATTCTTCATTTTATTTTTCTTAATTGAGGAATGTAATTTGTCAGTCGCGTTGAGCTGTAAAATGTCAACGCTGCTCACCAGAGGACATTTTGGAGTTTCACAGAGCAAATGGCAGATATGCGTGAAAATGTAGTTGGGGGAAAAAAATAGTGCTATATTAGTGTCTCAATTTGAGACTGTTCTACATTTCACCAAAAATAATAATATTCAAAAGACTGCTCAGTTTTTCTTGCTTTGTTAAACAGGGTTCCCACAAGTCCGTAAAGTTCATAAAAAGTTGCAAAATTAGGTTCTTAATTGTCCTTAATTTTCAGGGAAAGCTTCTAAAATCAGAACAATCCTTAAAATTTAAGCTGTGGTGTTCATTTCATTTGTGTATGTCATTTTCCCCACCTTTCCAATTAATAGTTTTGGCGGAAATTCGCCTGGCGCCCTCCCATCAAACCCCGTTGTCGGGCGACATGCCTTCCTGGTTACTGGTCAGCTTTTCCCGCCGTCTCCGATCGTTTCCAATGATGATCACGTTATCACTTCGGGTCATTTCGGGCCAATTTAACATACAATATGTCAAATAAAAGGTTAGCTGATTGCCCCTAAAAGTAACGATGCGCCCTTCCTTTGGCAGCAATGATTTGAACACCAACTCAGTGATATGTGGCTTTCTGTTCATTAAATCCACCGTGAATCCTGTGTTGAATGAAGAAAAAGTCCTTAAAAAATGGCTAAATTGGCCCTAAAAAGTTCTTAAAAGGTCCATAAATAAAAAGCAAGTGGAAGAGTGTGAACCCTGTCTAATTGTAGTGGATATTTTGCTCTGGCTTGTTCATGTTGTCTTGTTCATGTTGCCCTCTTGTGGAAACTCAAACGATTTGTTCTGAAAATGTGCATGAAGCCCCGCCCCTCCATTGCTGATCGTTTTACATGATGAATCTCTTAAGTGTTATTTTGTACTTGTGAATTGAAGATCTAATTCTATATTTTTGGACTATATTAATGACACATTGATTCTTAAATCGTGATTTTTTTTTTTTTTTTAGGTTTTTATTTACGACCCCTCCCATCATTTTGATGGTGTCATTTATAATGGAAGCTGACTGTTGTCCCAATCAGTGCTGTTATTTATGCGACCGTTCAGTATTCACATAATACATGTCCATGCGTGTTATTAGGTCACAGTTGTGTGAAGTATTCAGCTGGCTGTAAACGCAGGATGATACGTTTATCATTTGACCGTGGCAGTATTGTTAGCGTGCTCACAAAGGACAATAACAGCATTAAAGTCATTAAAAATGTAGGAAACAAAATTAATAACAATGCCTGTTGTGATGCTATTCTTAGGAACTTGCTCACGGTTCAGTAAAGCTTTCCTAAAGGGCAGTAATTACTTATTTATTTATTTTTTTAAGTATCTTGTAACATTTCGGAAGTGGTGAAATGTGATTTAAAATGGTTAATTCCTGTCCCATAAAACAGTGAATCAGTACTAATGTATGTGTCAGGGAGAGGTGGGGAGGAAGAATACATTGGTGCCTTAAGATATGAGTGCGTTCTGTGACCACACTTGTATCTCAAATAAACTGTACCCATTAAAATGAATGAAAATGCAATTAATCCCTTCCAGCCGCCCCCCAACAAAAGCCCAACAATAATGTTTTCAAGTAATTTTTAAGAAGAAAAATAGTACTGTATGAAATTGCACTTAAAGATACATTAAAAAAAAACATAATCATGGCATCATTAAATATGCAAGGCAGATTTATTTCTAAAGGGCGTTTCAAACAGGATAGCTAAATGTGCTTTATATCATTAAAGGTGAAATATTTCCAAGGATTTACAAACAAAAGAGTGAAAAGCATTTCAAAGCAAAGTAAAGAAATCAAAAGTATCTTTCTAAAATTCGTAAAAGAATGTACATTGTAAGATTTTGGATGAATTGATTTTTAAAATGCTTTAAATGTTCTTGAAGACTCTTGGCTCCTTAGTAAAGCACAGCAATGTTAGTTGTTCTTTGCGGAAGACAAAGACTTTAGTCCTGTGAACAGTGTAATATTGTTTGTGCTTAAATATCTATTTGCTAAAGGCCATTGTCCTGCATGTTTTCCAAGTCTCCCTGTTGCAACACACCTGATTCCAATGAACAGGTTCAATATCAGGCCTCGTCAGAGCTTACTGATAATCTGACCATTCAAATCAGGTGTGTAGCAACAGGGAGATTTGGAAAATATGCACGAGAGCGGCCCTCCAGGACTGGGATTGCCCACCCCTGGGTTAGAACATCATGACTCCAATATTTGTAAGCTCTATGTTGTTTTGCATTATTTGTTAGTATTAAGAAAGTGAACTTATCTAAAGCAAAGTTATTGGGTTGTTTTTAAATACACAACATGCAATTCTCATTTTTGTATGTTTAAAGTAAACACCAACTGGGAGTGGCATTAACGGAGCTTTTTTTGGGGGGGGGGATAAATCTGCCAAATTGCTGCTTATGAAGTGAGCTGAATTTACTGCCACCACACAGCGGTTGTATTTCAAATTCATGCTATCAATTCAAAGCAAAACAGTACAATAAATAAAAATCATCACTCACTAATAAGTCAAAAATCCAAGTTACAACAGTTACACAAAAGCATTGAATGGAATCTCACGACAACATCCAACGACAGGCCAATGCAAATGAGCAAAATATTTGAACTTTATACCTTCACCGTGACTACCAACTCCTTAAATTTCACCACTTTTTCCTAAAATCTTCCAAAATTCACCCCTAGCCCCTCCCCCTGGGCACCACGTGGTACAATTGAACAAACATCAGTATGCTGGTTAACATAGGCCCTTCCTAGCAGATGTACATTTCAATAAACATGCACATTGTCCATTATAGAAAAAAAATCATCACAGGTTTAAATTAACCCAATTTGCCACCAGAGGGCAGCAAAGGCCAGTTTTTTGTTAGTTTCTCGCTGGAGTTTAGCTGCTTTGAAATCAATCCACCCGATGTCCACTTGTGACGTCAGCTAAACCGCTGATCAGGTGCACATTTCAAACCAGTTTCATTCTACTTTGCTGCGTATTGCTTGATCTCCAAGCAGCACCCGTTGGGTGTAGTGTTGCTGCATGGTGAACAGACTTAGTGACGTCAGCATGATCATTTCAAGTGTGACAACGAGCTAAGTCTCAAGCTCTGCTCATGTCCATAAACGGCTGGCCAGCGTATCCAACCTTCAAGATGGGTGTTTCCGCAACATCTTGTCCAGGGGCCGCTCACAAAGTTGGATCCAGGAGATTCGATTACAAATGACAGACGTGTTGCTTTAGATAGTGCTTCACTTTGCTGGCTGATGAAACTCAGAAGAGAGGCTGTGATTTGTGAACCGCTGTCACGTTGCCTCCCGTACGGAGGGAAGTGATTGCAACTTGACTGATCGCCCCACGCAAGTTGGGGCCATTATTAAGCAGAGCCACAGCCCACTGTGGCTCAATAAGTCAGACAGGCCTGCTCTCCTCAGCATATTGGTGACACACACGCACACACTCTTAAATGAATAATGGATTGCCGTACAAGGACCTTGTGCCAGTTCGTGATTGCGTTGGCATGTTCAGAGCTTCCGTGGATAGCGTTGTCTTGATCATAGTCAGGTTATTTCATTCGCTTCGTCATGGCACTGTTCACGCGGGTCGTTCAGTCAGTGGTCTTTTGATGAAATTCCACTTTATCATCTACTGTTGTCTAAAACTTACGATGGTCAATAAATACTGTATGTCAATATGAGTACAGTATTTCTAAAGGTATGAACTAGTTATGACAATGATCACTAATAGTGTGATAGCTACACAGTGTACAATGCAGTGCACAGTGCAAATTGCAATGATATAGAAGAGAAAAGAAAGATGTCAAGAGTGTCATTTATTTTGAGTGCCACTACAGTATTGAAAACCTGATACTGTTTCATTTATGTTTTACTTCGGAACATTTCCAACCCAATTGTGTCTTGGTTTTGATCTATCTGTGGTTATTGTTCTAGCACCAGCTGGATTGGAGGGTGTGCCTCTTCAGCGATGCACCTTTGTCCTGTTTCCATCTTAGTCATGTATTTATCCATCCATCCATTTTCTGATCCGCTTTATTCTCACAAGGGTCGCGGGGCATGCTGGAGCCTATACCAGCTGTCTTCAGGCAGTAGGCGGGGGACACCCTGAACCGGGCACACAGAGACGAACAACCATCCGCGCTCACACTCACACCTAGGGACAATTTTGAGTGTTTAAACAGCCTGCCATGCATGTTTTTGGAATGTGGGAGGAAATCAGAGTACCCGGAGAAAACCCACATAGGCACGGGGAAAACATGCAAACTCCACACAGGAAGGCCGGAGCTGGAATCAAACCCGGTACCTCTGCACTGTGAGGTCGATGCGCTAACCACTGGCCGACCTGGCCGCCGTCATAAATTTAAGTACTGCCAAATTGCCACGCCTCTGTCAGATTATTGACCTTGCTCGCTGTATATTGCCTCAAGTGATATTTTCTAGACCTTCATGTTTATCGTCGCTCTCGTCCGCTTTGCTTCCTATTTTGTAACCGATGAAAAGTTCTTTTCTTAACATTAATTTAATCTATTTTTTTGATACTCCTTACACCCTCTGCTGGGTCACGACCGTACAGATTAGTTGAATGTTTACTGACATTTTGCTCATTGTGTCTGCCGGGAGCGTGACGTGTGTGCAATGCCGGGACATGATGACATAATGAACGTTTATGGTCATTTGCTCAGCCCAGCATTGCCAGCAAGACACAAATCGGCTGAATAAATGTTGTTTTGCTCAAATGACGCGAGTGAAGTGATCCGAGGCAGCGTAACACTCAGCGAATCGCCAATGTGACATGCCACAATAATATTGAAATATGGAAACATTTTTCAATTTAAAAAGTGATAGCGATTAGAAAATGTATTTCTTTCCGGCTGATCGCATGTCTTTTCGCTCATTAGTTTTGCTGTCCGGTAGCTCACATACCATACTTTGTCGCAGTGTGTTCTATCGGTATTGAATATATATTGATATTGAAAAAAATAAATGTGAATGTGAATAAATGTGTTTATTTAGTTATATAATACATTACATTGAAGCACATTGTGTGTATAAAAGCTTCAAAACACTTAAAGTACAGTTCAGTTGTATTTAACTTTAATATACCAAAAAAATTACATTTAATTTCTCAAAGCTGTTAATTCAATACTTAATTTAGATGCAATTTTTATCAACGTGCAGTACATTTAAGTATATGATACAAGTAAAAAAAAAAATTTTTTTTTCGATCTTTAAATGAAATGTTAACGTTCAAACTCTGCGTAATGTTCCAGTTGATCGTAATGTTAAATATACATTTGCAGCAATAAAAGTGCTGCTTTGTATTTGATGAGCAAAATCTGCCTACTACACAGTTGTTAGTTATTATGTGGATACTTGTAAAGCAACGTATATTTACATGTAGTACTCTGTTTAAAAGTTTTGACATCTAGTCTGTTAATTACAAGTTGGTCCACAGAGTAAAGCTGGGTTCACAAATATAGATAATGGGAATATAGAAATTTGTGCATCCCCCCCCTCAAATAATAAAGGCGTCATCATGCCGAAAGCTGTTTGGAATATTTCCTTTGCTTCATTTATCAGCACGAGAGGAGGAAGAGATGAGTTTACATAAAGGTGACAAATGAATTCTTCAATGTGCCCCCGGGTCAAGCGCGTTGCTTCTCCACGGCAGCATTAATGAGTTCATTGTTCATCACTCTGAGCGTAATCAAACATTGCGTGTCCCGTCCTGGCAACTGTCTCCTTGCTCCTGTCACGGGTGCTCTTTTTAGTCTCAATCATTTTAGTACAATCATCGCTCCTGCTCACCTACATTATACGAAGCGTGAAAATCTTTTTAATGAGACACACGTATTGTGATCAGTACAAAAGTATCTTTGTCATCCTTTTAAATTAGAATTTTAGCGTGTGTGTATTAAACCAATGCAATTTTTGCTCCAATTTGTGTTTATTGTGTTGCTTTCGTCACATATTATTTGCTAATTTGTACAGCAACTTATGAAGTCTAAAATGTTGAAATGCCGATATTATTTTCCCATTCAGAATAAAGGTGTTGCAATTATTTCGTAGTACAGTCAAACCTCGGTTTTCGTCCATAATCCGTTCCAGAAGGCTGTTCGAAAACTGAAATTGTTTGAA
Organism: Hippocampus abdominalis; assembly: GCA_018466805.1. Lineage (NCBI taxonomy): Eukaryota > Metazoa > Chordata > Actinopteri > Syngnathiformes > Syngnathidae > Hippocampus > Hippocampus abdominalis. Next base: position 12,256,840 of record CM031706.1, on the reverse strand, counting down.
AACTGAAACCACGCTCTTTTTAAAATGAAAATGTTTACTGAACACGTCTGCTCACAATGGAAAGCAACACGAGGAAGCGTCACTTCCTCGTGTAAGGAAGGCGAGAGGAGTCAAATGGTGCATTCAAGTGCACTCAGTTTGTTCGAGAACCGAAATTTGTTCGTCATCCGAGGCATAAAAAAATCAAAATCTTTGGTCGTAAACCGAATTGGATGAGACCCGAGACGTTCGAAAACCGAGGTTTGACTGTATGTCAAATTCAAACATTGTCACATTTGGCCAGAGCACACGTTACGCATTTATGCAAAATTCTGCAACCAAACTTGAACTTTTTGGCCATAATTCCAAAAGGTATGTTTGGCGTGACCCAAAAAAAACAGCATTCCTGCAGTGAAACATGGTGGTGGCAGCATCATGTTTTGTGGGTGTCTTTTTTTCAGCTTGAACTGCGGACTGGGTGGAAGGAATCACAAATAATTCAAAGCAACAGTCGGTTTGAGCACCAAATCTTCAGGCTTCTGCTTGAAAGAAAAAAAATATCAGGAAAAGACGACCAAAACAGCTGAACTTTATTTCGTGTTAATCAAAGGCCCTGGTTGATTCCGAAAACAGTTATGAAAGGTTGTTCACACTGGTATCAAAATCGTAGCTGTCTCTCAAAAATTGGCATGTTGCATTTACTTTTTTAAAATTACAAAACACGGAATTTGAACAAGGGTGTGTAGACTTTTCATAACCGCCAGCGGGATAATCAGGAAGAAAAAAAAAAAAAGAGCCCCACAATTCTTGTTTGGTGTCGCACTACTGCAGCTCATATCACGTCGATTCAGAAATGTCGCGGTAAACTGTGATTGTCATTACCTTCAAAGCTATTGTGCTGTCCGGCTAGCTGTTGTCGGAGATAACGTTCTCTGACAAGTCGCTTTGAAAAGAAGCTTTAGACACCTCAACTCCTCAAAAAAAAAAGCCTTTTATATATCCAACGCATGTGTGTGTGTGTATTTGTGTGTGCATGCGCGTGTCAGAGGATGCATTCATAATCAAAGCCTTGAGATGATAGAAATGTGAGTGAGAGGTAATTGATCCCTAAAGGGCTGCATTGTAGCACGGGGTGTGTATGTCGTCATGCTCGCGTGTGCGCGTGTCGGTGCCAGGTGAGATGCTGATGTGCCAGGTTCAATAAAAAGCCTCATTAATCAGAGGAGAATTTACACACGCCAACCACGATTGTTAATTGGCAATTTTCATGCCGGCATTGTGTCCATCTTTAGCAGCAAATCCTAATTTCATCTGTCATATATTTGTACAGCCACCCCGATCAACCCCCCCCCCCCCCCACCCCCGCTTGTGTGCCCCCACATCTGGCACTTGGAAACAAGACAGAAGAAGGCACACTCATTTTGAGATCCAAGACAAAAGTAGATCCAAGTTTGAAATTGTTGTCATGTCTTAGTAGGCGGTCACCTTTTTCGCCCGCTGAAATTAGTTTGGGGGTGGAAAAAAAAACAGGTCAAAAGCATCCAAAACTCAAAAGTGGGTTGTTTATCTCAGCCACTAAAGCCGATTGAGTTTCGAAGTGTCAAAATGAATCGATTATCAAATTTATTTACAATTGCTCAGAGCAATTGTTTAACTTGAAAGGGTCCAAATGATTTCTGCCTCTCAACAGTCAGTAATCTCTGATTTCTGTAATCCTTCATGAAAGCCGATATATCATGATATGTTTCATCAAAATAAGACATTTGAAAACATTTGAATTTACTTTGGAAAACAATGACCGAATCAGTAACTGTTTCAAAAAGATTGATAAGTACAACATCAAACCCTCTGGTGTGATATTGCCAAATTGTCATTTCAATGTTTTTTTCATTACTAGACAGTATTAAATAAACAACAATAAATGATTAATAAAGTGTAATCTGGATAAAGCGGTTCGTATTACATTTGCATGCAAAATACAATTGGATCCGAATAATCGATGGAATAATCAATCATAAAATTATTTGATAGTGATTAATTGATTTACAGTCAAACCTGGGTTTTCGAACGTCTCGGTTCTCGACCAATTTCGGTTTTCAACCAAAAATTTTGAGTTTTTTATGCCTCGGATGACGAACAAATTTTGGTTCTCGAACAAACTGACCGCACTTGAATGCACCATTTGACTCCTCTTGCCTTCCTTACACGAGGAAGTGACGCTTCCTCGGGTAGACGAGGAAGTGACGCTTCCTCGTGTTGCTTTCCATTGTGGGCAGACGTGTTCAGTAAACATTTTTATTTTAAAAAGAGCATGGTTTTGGTTTTCGAACAATTTCGGTTTTCGAACAGCCTTCTGGAACGAATTATGGACGAAAACCGAGGTTTGACTGTATTTCACTGCTTGACTGTAGTCAACCTTCGTACTTTTGTTTGTAATGACCAGAAGAGCATCAGTTGGATTCACCCAAATCGCCTTGTTTAAACCCCCCAAAAGCTGCAGAAAACAAGCATTTTGTGAAAATATATATGTAATGCCCAACACGGCTTTTATGCTTAATAATTTTTACTTTTGTGATGGAAAATACCACCAATAACAAGGAAAATGCGCTTTTGATGGCAAAATCATATTACTACAAATATTCACCCGTGTAACAATTTTACATTTGGCAAACAAAACATTTGCCCACTACTAAGCAGTAGCACTATTCAGTAGAGTGTGTGTGTGTGCGCGCGCGCGCGCGCGTGTGTGTGTGTGTGTGTGTGTGTTGTAAACAGTCAAAAATGTCATCCATCAACCATATTTACAAGCGTCAAGAATTGTTTCGATACCCGGCGGTGTCATCCAAAAGAGATGCCACGCTGTCTACTGGCGATAGCCAGTGTTTTGTTGTTGTTGGTTGGTGGACTTTTCTCCTCCCATTCCCATAAAAACGAAAGGAACGGCAATTGACGTCGCAGATGCTTCCCTTTAGGATTTCCATTGATCAAATTTCACGTCAGCGGTGCTCCAAGAGTTCAGTGTTAGCATTAGCATTCAGCTTGCGTATTGACCGGCTAAGCTTTGCGGTTACTTTAAATACAAAATGTTTTATTCTCTTTGTTTTGTTTAGTTTGACCGCAAACTTGTACTGAGAGTGGCAATCAATGTTTTGAATGGTCTTTGTTTGAATGGCTCTCAAATTTTTGCTGCCAAACTGCTGCGTTTTGTTCAGTGAGTTGTGTTGAGTTCAGCGCCACCACACAGCCTTGGTATCTCTGTCGGTGTGTGAGACAGCCCCACAGTGACAGTTGCCCTCCTATTTGTTGCTAACATCGCACAAATGCTTGCTGCCAATCATTCTCCGCATTTACCTGCCACACATGTGCACACACGGAGAGCAGAGAACACGTTGGTTGAGTGTTTCCGTAGCAGCAGTGTTCCCCGTTACTTCCGTACGGTGTTTTGAAAAACAATGCAGAATATCCGACGGCTTTATTGCGGTGATTCTTTCAGCTCCGGCTTTTGCATCATGAAGTGTCACCCGAAGAAAGCGCTTCCAGCATTTGTAAGCCCATCTTCTTTGCGACTTTGCCGGTATTTACTCATCTCTCGTAAACATCCCAAAGCACTCTAATACGGCGGGAAGCTTTTGTCATGCTCGGAATTTTAATTCATCACAACGGGGAGCGCTCAGTTGATATCATGACATTTATCTTTAATTAAGTCTCTTTCTCCCAATGCATTAGAATGACAATGCTGCTCAAAACATTTTGGGGCAGGGGAGGGGGACAATTAAGACATTAAATCCCTCCTTTTTGTTTCGATGAATGTGTTCACTGGCTGTGTACATTCGAACGCTTTTTTTCCTATTGTGTTTTTATTCACTTATCGAACGCGCTGACAATTCCCGCACATCCGTGTGTCCCCTGTGCTTTTTTGTCCTAGCCTGATTACCACCAACACATCTGTCGCCGTAATCGTCGTTACCATAACAACCGTTATTTTGACGGGCAAGTGCATCTTGCGCGGAGACTCAATTCCCCAGAAAGGCAAACACGCACACCCGCAGACGCACACACCTTCCATACAAATGCCGCATGCATCTCAATGTTTCCGTGACAGTGGAGGTCAACTGAATGTCGCTTTACAATTCCGACATAAAGTAGTGCGAAGCCAACTCATTTCCATGCCTCTTTTCCTCTCTCAAACACGCAAACACTGTTGAATGATGGCAGTCCATCACAAAGCGTGTCAAGAGAAGGGTCTCGGAATCTGCCACAGAGACCATCTGCTCCGAAGACAGCTAATTAGGGAAATATATGGTGTTTATGTCTTCTTCTAAGTTTTATCCTGCAGGAAAACAGGGCGTAATTAGAACTTTCAGAGTGAAATCACTCACCAAAGATGGAACTTTGTCCAAGCGGGCTTTGACATTTTGAGGTCTGAAAGTAAAATCTAATTGTGAGTCGGTATGTGATACCGCCATCGAGGTAACAAAGTAATAAAAGGTGCTCCAAAATCATGAGCAATATATAGAGCAGTTTTATTTCCCTTTCGGGTCATCCCGGCTGACTTTGGGTGAGAGGCGGGGCCAATGGTACCACACACAGATTGTGATATACCACCCTCACACCTAGTTTCTCTGCTCATGATTTAGGAGCTGGCCTCGGTGAAGATCCAGAGCAGTTTTCAACTACAGTCAAACCTCGGTTTTCGAATGTCTCGATTCTCGTCTAGTTTGGTTTTCGACCAAAGATTTTGAGTTTTTTATGCCTCGGATGACGAACACATTTCGGTTCTCGAACAAACTGAGCGCACTTGAATGCACCATTTGACTCCTCTCGCCTTCCTTACACGAGGAAGTGACGCTTCCTCGTGTTGCTTTCCATTGTGAGCAGACGTGTTCAGTAAACATTTTTATTTTAAAAAGAGCATGGTTTCGGTTTTCGAACAATTTCGGTTTTCGAACAGCCTTCTGGAACGGATTATGGACGAAAACCGAGGTTTGACTGTCATACTCTAAAACACTATCATGCAGAAATCCGATGCCCCCTCCTAGAATGTCAGTGCCATTAGGTAAGCAGAGCTGCATTCAAAAATGAACATTGGCTAACAGTGTTCACACATAACTTGATTATTCTGTGAAGTTGTGTATATCCAGTCAAACCTCGGTTTTCGTCCCTAATCCGTTCCAGAAGGCTGTTCGAAAACCGAAATTGTTTGAAAACCGAAACCACACTCTTTAAAAATAAAAATGTTTATTGAACACGTCTACTCACAATGGAAAGCAACACGAGGAAGCGTCACTTCCTCTTGTAAGGAAGGCGAGAGGCGTCAAATAGTGCATTCAAGTGCGCTCAGTTTGTTCGAGAACCGAAATTTGTTCGTCATCCGAGGCATAAAAAACTCGAAATCTTTGGTCGAAAACCGAGGTTAGACTGTATTTGCGTTCGACATCCGCTGCTGTAAGACCTGAGAACATTGTGACAATCAAGTAATCAATCTAGAAACCTAACTATGTTCAAATTCTAATTTGTTTTCCACTGAAGCCTCGCCACAAATCTTGAATATTTGACCTGAAAAGATAAACGTTCATCTGCCAGGCTCAATTGAATTTCTTGAGTTATAATGTTTGTGGCCTTCAGAAGAAGTGGGACATTTTCTTTTTGTTTCAAGACACATTGGCTGTGCTTGTCACGGGTTTGTATTTGGCTCTAATGCGACAGTCATGAAATCTTGAAACGACAAACTTTAGTGTGACTTTGTCTTGAGATTATATTGCCAATGTCTGCGAGTATCAAACAGCTTGTTCCAAAGCACATAAGCAAAACACAGTACATGGTAGACACAATAGTGATTTGTTTTTGGGTTTTTTTAAATTTCCCCGAGGGGTTCACATGCACGGCAGACTTCTCCTGATACAATGACCCCTTTGTTGTTAATTGGGCACAGCAAACATGCACTCCGGCTACAGTTGGTACCATTTCCTTAATCAAATCAACAAGTAAACACGAGTTCAGTCTGCCTAACCAATTGCAAGTTGATCTTACGACTCAGTAAACAACACTTGTATAAATGCTGTTGGAGGTTGTTGAATAATTACAGGCTTGATTATGATTTGCTATTTGTTTTTTCTTTTTTTTTTTCCGAGACATTTATTCCCACAAATGCAGCGGTGGCTGCTCATATTGCAGGGAAGTCCATGCTTCGTGCATTACATTCCATCCTGTGAAATGATTGCACTTCCAAGGCTTCTGATGAATGCGGCTATTAGGAATTTCATGAATATTACCGCGCGAAAAAAAAAAAAAAAAGAAGCAGTGCAATGAGCTCAAGTCAATCTTTTTTTAATATACCACTCAGCGTGTACTCAGTGGTGAAGGGCCATGCAGATGTGACCGATGGCAATTGCACAAAAGCGTATGCAAACTTTTATAACCTCCAGACTGTTACTGGCCAAAAGGGGGAAATTAGCAAAGACATGTTTGCACTGTATATACTATCTGCTCACGGGGCCTGACTTTGGGTCAAGTTGCACAATCAACTGAGATCGAAAATAAGAGAGAGATGTGTCGCAATATTTAGCCTCGTGAGATTTGGGCCTAATTTGAGCATCTCAAGTAAATTCAAAATGATCTTGGGCCATTATCATGTAGTGTGGGTTGTGGTAAGAGTGACTTTTTTTTTGTCCCCAATCTTCTGGGAAATCAGTTTGGGGCCTATAACACTGGTCAATACATTTTTAATCATTGATATGGTAAAAATGTGTATTTTGTGCGCTTTTATAGGTCTAACTTAAATAAACAGATAAATCTTAAAAACCTGTGCTAAAAAAAAAAAAGGCTCAGCGTGAAAAATACATTTAGCGTCACATAAAGCCATCTCTGATTCAAGTTTTGTAATCAAATGTTAGTTTGATTTATGATCATGGACATATTTTTACTCTTAAAAAAAAAATAAATGAAAGGGAAAAATGGCTCTCCTAATCCTAATTTTGCCTATAACAAAGGTCTGCTATCTTAATGCTAACATATAATGCGAAACGGTAACGGTAAACCTTCAAACAACAGATATTTTGACACAAACGGAGCAGCATCACATACAGAGCATACAACAATAGTCACAGACGTTTTAGGTGACTTTGTGAGTAGTGACGAGCGAATATGCGGGTGATTAGTGTATAATAAAAGTCTGCTAGCTTAAAGCTAACATATAATGCAAATCTTTAACGCTAAACCTTCAAACAACAGATATTTTAACACAAACGGAGCAGCATCACATACAGAGCGTACAACAATAGTCACAGACGTTTTAGATGACTTTGTGAATAGTGACGAGCGAATGTGCGGGTGATTACTGTACCCAGCAAGACAACAGGTGTTGTGTCATACATGCATGTTGTGTCATACATGCACATGTTACGGCAACACGAGTTTTGGATGTCAAACGAGGAGCCGAAAGCAGACGGTCCCTAAATCCTGATCTTGACGCTCTTTGCACACACGCCCACACGCACATTTTGAAGCATCTATTCATGCAGTCAGCCTTGTGTTGTGTGGTGTTGCGAGCCAAAAGCTAGCGAGAACAATATCAATTCGCCATGGGAAACTAATGAGTGTCGGACTTGCCGGCGGCCATCAAGGGTTGCCATCCATTCCCGCGCACAAACTTGTGTCTGTCCTCTGTCTCCTTGCGCGGAACCGCCCGCTCAATGCTATGCCATATGGCCTTTGCGCGGGACCCCTTCGGGACTTTTTGAAACGGTCCCCTTGTGGTCCTGACATTGTGTGAGCAGATCGGGCTCAATCGGGCAAGGCCAAAGAGAGTCTGACTGATATTGAAGGAAGTAGCAATGTTGATCCTTAAAGGAGAAAAAAAAAAACATCAACTGGACTCTTGTTTGTTGAACATTTCACCCTGAGCCTAAAAGGCTTCAGCAGTTTTATTTATGGGGCACATTTTGTACACAAGGCACCTCAATGTGCTTCACACAAGCAAAAGCACACCACTAAAAAGTTACAAACCGCTAAAGACATCCAAAAGGCAAAGCAAATGGAACAAAAGTAGCTTGTAGAGAATTATTCAAAGAACAAACAGCACGCTGGCCCTAGTGGTAAATATGCCAGCCTCACGGTTCTGGATTTGAATACCGGCTTCAACCTGTGTGAAGCTTGTGTGGGTTTTCTCCGGGTACTCCAGCTTTTGTCCATCGGTATGAACGAGTGTTTGTCTATACGTGTTCTGTGAATAGCTGGCAACCGGTTCAGGGTCTACCCCTTTTCTCTCGCCTAGCGTGAAGCAGGATATGCTCCATCTCACGCACAACCCAAATATGGATGAGCGCTATAGAACGTGAATGGATGGCTCGCAACAAGAAAGGAAAATGAAAAGAGCAAGTAGAGATGGAATCTGTCGGAAAAGCGAGAGGAAGCAGATTGAGGAGAGAAAGAACTATTCACATGCAGAAAATGAGCAGGAGATGAGCCAATAGAGAAGGAAAAGGAATTATGAGCGGGAAGGGGGGTGAAAGAGGGGAAATGGAGTGAGAGAAAGTGAAGAGGCCAGCTGCGGTGACGGCGCAGATGGAGAGAATGGAGGATGTCTGGTCTCGGCTGTTGTGTGATGGGGCGTGTCTGCTCCACTGCCAGACTTCTTTCTGCCTCTTGTCCTTCTCCCTCTGTGCTCTTTGTGCCGCGCTCTATTCACCAATTCGACTCTGTGTCGCTGACAAACGTTCACAAAGAGGGGAAAAAAGTAAGTTTCGTGTTCAGACAGTCAACCCGTTTATAGACAGAACCAGTCTTCCTGAGAGATACTGTAACCCGGTCAACAACTAAACATTCTGGGTAGTAACACACGGACACATTTCTAACATTTTAACTATTTCTTAAAATGTGAGCGACCATGACAAGGAAAAAAACAATTATTATTACTCAGATTGTTTGCGGTGTGCTCGAGACGACCAAGCCACCACACGACACATGTATCGACATCTCCACTTAGCCCACTGTTTCATGAAAAAGTCATACCATCTTGTTATTGAATCAGCAAAGCCTATTTGCTTTATTATTATTTTTGGAAAAGGCCTAATATCAGCCAACATAGTCAGATGAAGAACCCCCCCCCCCCCCCCCCCCCCCCAAAAAAATACGTGAACTATTAACTCATTCAGTACCAGCCAATTCTGGACCAAGTCTGAAAAGACGTTTAAAAACGTCTTTGGGAGTGAATGAGTTAATGTTATGAGGAATCTCTCCTCTCAGGCCACTGGAGCGCCATGATGAACCTAAACATGGTAATCCCCCTTTGCATGGACAGGACACCCATATATGGAAGTGAGGCAAAAGGGAGGCGTGGCAGCCCATTTCAAACTTGACATGCAGAGGCCGCTCGTTTACATCAAGTCTGAGAACAAGACAGGGTCCAGACGGTTGCCGGCATCGTGTTATTCACACACACACACACAGACACACACACACACACAGCCGCACGCGCAATCGAAATGGTGTAATGATTTTCACAGGAGGTCCACATCTTGCTGCAAGATCAATATTTTCCATTATGTAGCGATCCGTTTTAATAACTGTATAAAATACACGTAATTGTATGGGGATACAGTACTTCCATCAGGGAATCCAATGTAATAATTGATTATCTCCTATGCATATTCTTGAGAAAAAGTAAAAAATAAATGAAACATAAAGTAAGCCCTATAATTCTTGCATCATGTGGCCTACTGCAAAAAAAAAAAAAAAGCACACCAATATGTCATACTTAAATAAAACTTTTTTTTTTCATGCCTTTATACTATTGAGTAATAATATATATTTTTAATTCCAGATTTTTTTTTCCATTTTGGCATTTATCACTATTGTTTAGCTTTTCAAACTGGACAATTTGACCTACAACACAATTTGAAGGTTAAACCCACATCTTACTAAGAACAGTCTGATTAACGCTTCTCCTTTGTGGGAGGAGAGAAAAAAAAATCAATACAGTCAAACCTCGGTTTTCGAACTTAATGCGTTCCAGAAGACTGTTCGGAAACCGAAACCATTTTTCCCATTGAAATCAATGTAAAATGTTTTAATCCGTTCCAAGTAAAAAAAACAACTTTTTAAAACCACTTATTTTTACAATTTCACACCATAAACTGTACAAATGTAATGGGAGATTACCAATTTTAACATTAATATAGTAACATAAAAATTGAAGGAACATCTCTCTCTCTATCTGTCGTGGGGCGTGCGCCTCTCCCAGCTGTCAGCAGGCAGTAGGCGGGGCATTTCGGCATCCCGAACTCCTTCGCCAACACACACACACACGCACACACCTCATATTTTGCGATTAAATCTTTCTTAAATTCTATAGTTTTGCACACTATTTTCCTCTTTTCTTCACCAGGTTCACCACTTCCACTTGCTTTCTTTGGTGCCATGATTAGGGGCTGATACACGATGCAAAAATAACAGTCCAGTATTACGTAGTTCTCACCAAACACGTCTGCTTTAAAAAAAAGAAAACTCTTAATCGAACAATACAAACTCGTCTGCTCACAAGCTGTTTCTGTACGATTATTGCATAATAATGAGACACCGGACACCAGAGTGTTCATTATGTGCGGCTGCATTGAAAAATTCCGGCCGTGAAAAAAAAGAAAGTCCCCCCCCCCCCTCACCCCGTGCTGCCAGGGCAAACCATTATGAAAAGAGGGGGATTTCACTCGCGCTAACAGAAGCGTCTCACCAAACACGTCTGCTTTTTTTTATTGAACAGTACAAAAACGTCTGCTCACAATGGTCGCTTCCTGTGTCGCTATGCGACACGAGGGAGCGCGGCGACAGGAGGGAGCGTCACTTCACTCCTCTCGGCTTTGCTACCTCCTCTCGGCTTCGCTGCCTCGCGAAGCTATACGAGGTAGCGTTGCTACACGAGCTAGCGAAGCCGAGAGGAGTAAAGTGACGCATTCAAGTGCGCTCAGTTAGTTCGAGAACCGAAATTTGTTCTGATTCAGAGTCATAAAAAACTCTAAATTTTAGTTCGAAAACCGAATTGTACGAGAACCGAGACGTCCCAACTGCAACTTAGTGTCATCACCAAATCAATGTAGTGTGTGTATGTTTTATACTGCCCCTGGTGGCCAAAGCATGCACACCAGCCACAATTCCCGCTGAATTCAAGCATAAAATCACGATGCACAAACTGTTGAATTATTTTCGCTCTACTTAGATTTAACAGAGAGGTAGAAATTGACATGTTCATTATTGTGTTTGTCGCTGGCAGTTGTGCATGACTGCTCGGCATCATACTGAGAGTTGTTCCAAAGATTTTGATTAAATTCAAAGCGTTTCACGTACAAAATATTAAGCGCAGCGCTGAGTATGATGCAGAATGTCGACTGTCGGCATCTTGGACATGTCGGCATTCTTCTCAATGTGCGTGCTGAAAGATTGTAAAGGTTTCAAGAACTCATGTGATCAACATCAGGCACACTGACAACATGATTATTGGAAACCAGCGTACAAGCTCGGTCATTACATTGCGTTACTAAACACCTAATGGACAGCCTTTAAGCACTACTCTGTCACACACGCGCGCGCACACACACACACACTCACTACACTTTCAATCAGTAGGACTCATTAGCCTTCACATTCACTTCATCAATCTCTCACTCTGCTTATTTTCCTCCACTCACATTTGCCTTTGCTTCCGTTTTTTCATTCCCTAAAACAACCCCCCCCCCCCCCCCCCCTTCACACATCCACCCTGCTTTCGTTTCTAACCACGGCCTCACTTTTGCCTTTCTGTCATCATTCATCCATCCGTCTGGGTCTCCATCTTCCTGCTGCACACCCAAGTAAATTTAGTTTTGTGTCCATTGAGCTGGATGCCGCCTGCAGCTGTGTGCGCGGTGACAAATGACACAATATTGAGCCTCCGTCGCGCTGCCAGCGAGATGGAGGCGGCTCATAAAAGAGCGACGGAAGGGCCTGCTTAGCCTGTAGGGAGACAATGACGGGGACCAAGGCAGAAAGACAAATCATTTCTACAGAAGATGATGACAATCGACACTGACTGGCACAGGACTATTAAAGGTGTCTATTAGGCGGGAGGCTGCTATTTGCATATTTTTAGGAGTAATATGAAAAAGTATTTCCATCCATCCATTTTCATCCTCATTATTAAGCAACGATGAGCCGAAGCCTATCCTGGCTGACATTGGGCAAGAGACAGGGGTGCACCCTAGATTGATTACTAGTCACTTGTAAGGCACATTTAAAGAAACTGCCATTCATATTGACATCTATGGACATTTTTAGAGTTTTGAATGAACGTGGATGGTTTTGGAATGAGAGCGGAGGTCAAAGAAGCTGAGACCGAAAGCCAGAAACTTTTGACTGTGAGGCAGATGCGCTTTCCAAACGACCGCTGTGCTGCCTCTACTTATTTTCATCCACCCATTTACAAATACAGTACAGTAATCCCTCGTGTATCGCGGATAATGGGGACCAAAACCACCCGCGATAAACGAAAATCCGCGAAGTAGCGACCAATTAACATATATATATATATTTTTAAAAAATTGCCCCACGTGGGCCTTTGCGCTTGAGCAGAGCCACTAACACACACACACACACACACACACACACACACACACACACACACACACACACACACACACACACACACATGATTAGTCAATTAAGCTTGTTAAGACAGTTAAGGATAGACGAGACCTGCTTTTGTTCTCTCTCTCTCTCTCTCTCTCTCTCTCTCTCTCTCTCCCTCTCTCTCTCTCTCTCTCTCAGGCGCAGCACACACTAGCAGCATCGTAAACAACACTTAGACACTGAGATTAAAGAGTAACCCGCTTGATAAAACAGAAAGAAGATGCACAGCCAATCAACATGGCTTTACATCTTCTCAGCCCCCCCCCCCCGCCCCCTCACCCCACATGTACTGTATATGTTGCTCCATGTGTGTTTTGCTGACTTTCGCTGCTTCTCGCGGACCGTTTGCGGACTTTTTGCAGACTTCAAAAAATATATATACATATATATTTTTTTTAATGTTTGAAAAAGGCTGCGATAAACGAACCGCGAAATAGCGAGGGATCACTGTACACTGAAAAAAATGTGCTGCATTTACTCAGTCTTATGTCATCACTGGTTACGCAGAATGAAATGATCTGAATCCAGATATTTTTGTTAAATAGACTATACATCTCCCTAAAAAAATTTATTTGAATGCAGGTGATTTCATTTTGTGCAACTATTTGACGAAATAAAATAGAGAAAATTCAACCACCATTTGTTTTTTCAGTGTATCAATCACAAAGCACATGTAGAAAACCAACCAGCTCCACATCATTGATGCCAAGGGCAATTTACAGTCTTAAAGGAATTGAACATGAATGATTTGGGAGGAATTATCCCTACAAGGAGAAATTCCCCACAGAGCAACCTGAGCTGAGATTTGACCCTAGAACTTTAGTGAGGCATATGAGCTAACCGATGCTGTAAAAGTGGATTCCCCAAGCAAAATAAAAAGGACTTTTGCAGAGTAATGGTGAGAGCAGAGACAGACTGGGCACCACTAATAAGGCACATACTGCAGCTTTCCTGGAGCACTGCGGAGCAATTGCATGAGCGTCGCGTGGAAGGCTAATTACTGGAAAAGATGCTGTCGCCACTTAGGGTTAGCTTCTCTTTAATTGTGTTCAGGTTTAAAAAAAAAAAATAGCACCTCAAATTGTCAGAGTGAGGAAAAAGAGCACGCATTATTATGTCACACACTAAGTCGCACATTGCCTTGATTATTTTTTGGAATTGGAAGTGTCAATTCACACGCATGCACTCATGAAGGAAGTCATCTGTCACTGCCCGTCAGCTCATGAATAATATAGCCTGCCAGTCACCAAGGTAATGTGCCCGCGTCGCCCTGAGCAGCATTGCAAAAAAACAAAACAAAACAAAAAAAAAAAACCCAAAAAACCCCAACAATAAAAACTCTCCATATCGAGGGCTAACCATCATTTGGTGCTGTTCTCACGTCCAAAGCAATGGCAACCATTACAGTTGATGATGATGATGTATTTTCATCATTTCATGAAACACTTAATATAGGGATGTTCGATATCACTTTTCATATTCATTCTTGAGTCCCCACCTATATAGAGTAGCAATACTACTCATGCTTTTAACACCTACGTGTCGAAACGCTGCCTTGTAGTGCCACCTACTGCCCAGGAGGACTTTTTTTTTCTCCCTTTTGTATCGGTGCCTAGTATCGGCAGCCTTCGCAAGACCCTGATACCTTGAAATGTGGCCAGTATCGGCCCAATACTGATACCTGATTTAAGTACTTGCCCCAACCCTCTTTCATGGCAGCAGTGAAAACATTTGTACACTGTATGTCAGGCACGTTGTACATACGACAGAGTTCTTCACAAAAGAGTTGTGGAAATCAAGCGTTGAGATCAGCTTGAAGAGAAATACGACAAAACGTTTTTTTTTGTTGTTTTTTTTTGTGCCAATCTGCAATGTGTTGGTTTTTGACAAAACATTGTATTCAGAGCAAATTAAATGCTCTGTACAAATTGTTGCTTCATATTGTTGTATTTAAATGACTGAACACACAGAGCTGTGTGTAATGGATAAAAAGAAAATAGCTAATTGCTTTTTAATTAATGGTCGAATGGCAGATAATTGTATTGTACCGTTCTGTACTCGTTCTGCTTTTAAGCATCTTTAATGTTTTGTTTTTTTCCCTCTCCAATTTTAGCAAGTAAACATGTTCAAGGCTCTTTTAGCATCATGGTCAATGAACTGTGGCACTTTAGAAGTTGAACACAGAGACGCTCGTCGACGTTTGCAAAACAGAGCGAATAGCGGAGGTTCACTGGACCTGCTAACGCGCGACCAAATAATCTTGCTCTTTGAACTTAACCGGCTCACAATCTTCACTCTGCTCACACTTGGCTAATGGCTGCAAAAGATGCAAGAAAAAAAAGAAGTAAGAAAAGACAAAAACACACCAATTGAAACATTCTTAAAGTAAATAATTCCCACGGCATGTAGCTTCACATGCTCGTTACAAGATTTTTGATGTTGGAATTATGGGGTCGGGGGTCTTTAAAAAAAAAAGTTCAAAGGGAGTGGTGAGTGGTGCGTATGTGCATGCATGTGTGTGCTCAGTGATTAGTGCTTACCAGTTGAGTTAAAATTGGCATTAGTAGGTTACACTTTCAGGCAAAAGCCAACCTCAAGAGACTGTCATTGGCATGTTTCCTTCCGGTTCAAGGAGTGTATGTGCAGTGTGTGTGCGTGTGTATGTATATGTGCGTGTGTGTGTTGGTGTGATTTTGAACACCTCTGTGTAGATTAGTGTGTTTTACAGTCAGGGGAAGCGTGAGAATGAGGCCAGTCACCTAAGGAGGAGGAAACGGAGAAATGAAGAAGTAATGAATAATTAAGGAATGATGAAATGATGATGATGAAGAAGAAGAAGAAAGAGGAGTATAAAATGCTGATGCAGTGAGAAAACAGTGATAATGGCCTTGAAAGCTAATTAGCGGGCTTGAACCAAACTTTGACACAAACACACACTCGCACAGACCGAGTGCAGTTGCAGCCAGTTAATTACAAAACATGCACACACACAAAATGGGACAGTTGATTGGGGACATGCATTGCGTCGATATTAAAACATAAACAATCCCTTTTGTAGTGCTGCAACAATGTGTAACGATTGTGCCTTCAAATAAAAGCTTCAAAATCATTTGCTTACTAGTCATGAGCTGATAAATGCAGAGCGGGCGTCCCTGCTGTTGCCGTGGCAACCACACAGCACCGACTACAGTTGTCCTGAATGTGAATGGAAAATGAACACAACCCTGGACTAATTTCGGTGGGTTTTTATGTGGGTGTTTGTGGAAGACAAATGACGGAGTTATCGCAAATCAATTGTTCACTGTTATAATTTGTGGGATGACAGGAACTGAATAAAAGACTCTTTTTTTTTTTTTTTAATGAAGTGATTCTGAGTGCCTGGAATAACCCTCCACAGTCGCCCAAACCGGGCGGCCCGGTAGTCCAGTGGTTAGCACGTCGGCTTCACAGTGCAGAGGTACCGGGTTCGATCCCAGCTCCGGCCTCCCTGTGTGGAGTTTGCATGTTCTCCCCGGGCTTGCGTGGGTTTTCTCCGGGTGCTCCGGTTTCCTCCCACATTCCAAAAACATGCATGGCAGGCTCGTTGGGCACTCTAAATTGTCCCTAGGTGTGAGTGTGCGCGTGGATGGTTGTTCGTCTCTGTGTGCCCTGCGATTGGCTGGCAACCAATTCAGGGTGTCCCCCGCCTACTGCCCGAAGACTGCTGGGATAGGCTCCAGCACCCCCCGCGACCCTAGTGAGGATCAAGCGGTTCGGAAAATGGATGGCTGGAGTCGCCCAAACCCCAATCGCCCAAACCCCAAACACCCTAACCCCAATCGCCCAAACCCCAATCGCACTAACCCCGATCAGTTCCGATGATGATCACGTTACATCTTGGGGTCATTTCATTTTTGGTCGCCTTACTAAATGACTATGTACAGTAAGGCATTTTTAGCCCAAAAGAAAAAAATGACCATGTACAGTAAGGCGTTTTGGGCCGAAAAAAACAATCTAATATAGAAAGGCGTTTTGGGCTGGAAAAAACAAGCATGTGTAGTTAGGCGTTTTTGGCCGAGAATAATGACCATGTAAAGTAAGGTGTTGTGGGCTGGAAAAAAACGACCATGTATATTCAGGCGTTTTTGGCCGGAAAAAAACCCGACCATGTATACTAAGGTGTTTTTGGCTGAAAAAAACGACTGTACAGTCAGGCGTTTTTGGCCGAAAAAGAATTGCCCATGTATAGTGAGGCTTTTTTATCCGAACAAAACGAACATGTATACGAAGGTGTTTTTGGCTGAAAAACACGACAATGTAAAGTAAGGCTTTTTGGGCGGAAAAAAACGACCATGTACAGTAAGGCGTTTTTGGCCGAAAAAAACAACCATGTATCGTAATAAGTTTTGGGCCGAAAAAACTACCATGTGTAGTTTTGGGCCAAAAAAACCTGACCATGTATAGTTAGGCATTTTTGGCCGAAAAAAACAACCATGTAAAGCAGGGGTCTCAAACTCAATTTACCTGGGGGCCGCTAGAGGCAGAGTCTGGGTGAGACTGGGCCGCATCAGGATTTCCACAAGAAAAGCGCTGATAAAACATTCCAACGTTATCTTTATTTTTTAACAAAAAATAATGAATTAAATAAATTAACTTAAAGATGAATACAAAATAAATCAATCAGTAATAAAATAATAATAATGAGCATACAGTAGATATAAACTGGCTGGCTAAGTAGAGAAAACTAATACATTTTATTCCATTTCAAATGTCTGTATTAACAGCTCTTTAACCTTTAACTTTCTGAACTTGAATGGAACATTGAACATGAAATATTCTGAACACGGCTTCTCTTGCCTACTTCTTGCTGCTAGAGACCTGGCAGCGCTTCTTCTCACATAGCTCTCGGGTTGAACTTTAACTTTCAGTCGCGCGGGTCTGTGGCGCATGCGCACTTTCGCTCTCCGATCGTATTGGATTACGGCAGTTCTCCGAATTTCTCAAGTGTCATGTTAACGCACTTGCTGTTAAGTTTCAGTTTCACTCGCGGAGATGGCTACAGACACAGACACAGGCTGGATCACGGATCATAGCGCCTCATTCAGTTCTATGCTGAGAGCAGCGGAGGACTGTGCGCGCCGAGCGGAGTGATCGGCTTCACGGCTTCTCCTCCGCCCAGCTGATTGGAGGAATGAATGAGTGAGTGAGCGAGGCACTGGACAGCCCGGCCGATGTCCCGCCCTCCAGAGCCGTATACCTCACCGTGATTGGTTCATTCAGCTCCGAACACAACAAGTGTCATTCATATCAATCTTGCGGGCCGCACGAACATGAATCTTTAATATTAAAACGGGGGCCGCAAATTATCGTCCCGGGGGCCGCAGTTGGCCCGCGGGCCGCGAGTTTGAGACCCCTGATGTAAAGTGAGGCGTTTCTAGCCAAAAAACCCCGACCATGTATAGTAAGGCTATTTTTTAATGAAAAAAACGACCATGTATAGTAAGGCGTTTTTGGCCAAAAAAACCCAATCATGTATAGTAAGGCGTTTTTGTCCCAAAAAAACAACCATGCATAGTAAGGCGTTTTGGCCCGAAAAAAACGACCATGTATAGTAAGGCGTTTTTGGCCGAAAAAAACGATCATGTATAGTAAGGCGTTTTTGGCCGAAAAAACCGACCATGTATAGTTAGGCGTTTTTAATCTGAAAAATACGACCATGTACAGTAAGGCGTTTTTGTCCAAAAAAACCAAACATGTACAGTAAGGCGTTTTTGTAAAAAAAAAACGACCATGTATAGTAAGGCGTTTTGGGCTGGAAAAAAAACGACCATGTATAATAAGGTGTTTTGTGGATTGTTCCTTGGTGTGAGTGTGACCGCGAATAGATGTGCAGAGAAGAAGATCAGAAAATGGATGTCCACACACATTTTTGAGAACGCGCAGGAAGGCCGGAGTGGAACCCTGCACCTCCGCAGCGTGGGGCCAACGAACTAACCATTCGACTACCAGGCAGCGAATGAATGCTATATATTGTCCCTCGCTGTGAGTGTCAGCTCAAATAATTGGCGGGTGGGGGTGGGGGTGGGGGGGGGGGGGTTCAGATAATGGATAGCCATGCATGTTTTTGAGAACACACAGGAAGGCTCGACCTGGAATCAAACCCTGCACCTCCGCAGTACAACACCGATGCTCTATTAATTCGAATACCAGTTAGGTGATGCACAAGCACTTTACATTGTCCGTAGATGTGAGTGTGAACACGACCAGTTGTGCGGGGAAGAGGATCAGAAAATGCACACCCAAGCACATTTTTGAGAACGCACAGGAAGGATGAAGCTGCATTCGAAACCTGCACCTCTGCAGCGCAACGTCGATGCACTAACCATTTGACTACCAGGTAGGTCATGAACACTCGACGGGGTTCCCACGGGTCCTTAAAGTTCATAAAAAAGGTAAAATGTTCTTAATTGTCCTTAATTTTCAGGGAATGCTTCTAAAATCAATAAAAATCCTAAATAAAAATTAACCTGTGGTGTTCCTTTCATTTGTGTATGTCCTTCCCCTCAAACTCCGCTGTAGGGCTACATGCCTTCCTGGTTCCCGCTCTGCTTCTCGCACTGTCTCTGATCAGTTCCGATGATGATGATCACGCGATCACTTTGGGTCAATTCGGGCCAATTTGATAAACAATATGTCAAATAAAGGGTTATCTTATTGCCCTTCCTTTGGCAGCAATGATTTTAACACCAGTTCAGTGATATGTGGCTTTTTGTTCATTAAATCCACCTTAATCCCCTGCTGAATGGAGGAAAAAGTCCTTAAAAAATCGCTAAGTTAGCCCTCAAAAGTCCTTAGAAGGTCCATAAATAAAAAGCAAGTGGAAGAGTGGGAACCCTGCTCAACATTGTCCCTAGTTGTCAGTGTGAGCGCAAAGAGGATAAGAAAATGGATGGCCACACATTTTGGGAGACCTGCGCAGGCAGAACATGCAACCACACACCGAATGGCCGGAGGCAGAATCAAAACATGCACTTTCACAGCGCAACGCGAATGCACTAACCATTCGACTCCCAGAGAGTGAACGAGGGCTCTATATTGTTCCTCGGTGTGAGTGTGAGCGCCAATAGTTGCGCGGGGAAGAGGATCAGAAAATGGATAGCCATGCATGGTTTTGAGAACACACAGTAAGGCTGGAGAGGGAATCGAATCCTGCACCTCCACAGTACAAAGTCGACGCACTCACCATTCGACTACCTGTCAGGTGATGAACAAACACTACATTGTCCGTAGGTGTGAATGTGAGCCCGAATAGTGCAGAAAAGAGGATCAGGAAATGCATGGCCACACACATTTTGAGAACACAGAGGAAGGATGGAGCTGGACTCAAACATTGCACCTCCACAGCGCAACGCCGGCACACTAACCATTCAACTACCAGGTAGGTCAAGAATACCTTACATTGTACCAAAAAAGACCATTTTTTGAGATGAGAGCGCATGGATTAGGGGGCTTTTTTTTGTAAAGTATTTTTTTAAGGATAGTAAGGCATTTTTCGCAACAACAACAAAAATGAACATGTATGGAAAGGCGTTTTTACAGCCCAAAAAAAAAAAAAAGTAGAGTAAGGCATTTTTAGCTGAAAAAAACAACCATCTATTGTTAGGCTTTTTGGTCCGAAAAAAACGACCATGGATATTAAGGTGTTTTTGGCCAAATAAAACCGAACCTGTATAGTAAGGCGTTTTTAGCCCAAAAAAAAGACCATGTATCGTAAGACGTTTTTAGCCGAAAAAACGACCATGTATAGTAAGGCGTTTGGGGCTGAAGAAAACAACCATGTATAGTAAAGCGTTTTTGTCCCCAAAAAAACGACAATGTACAGTAAGGCATTTTGGGGCGAAAAAAACGACCATGTATAGTAAGGCGTTTTTGGAAAAAAAAAAAGAAAACGACCATGCATAGTACATTTTGGGCCAAAAAAAACGACCATGTATTATAAGGCGTTTTTGGCCGAAAAAAATGACCATGTATGCCATAAGGCGTTGTAAACGACCACGTAAAGTCATTTTTGGCCGAAAAAAACGACCATGTTTAAGTAAGGCGTTTTGGGCTGAAAAAAACGACCATGTATATTAAGGCGTTTTGGGCCAAAATAAAACGACCATGTATAGTAAGGCGTTTTGGGCCAAAAAAACCGACAATGTATATTAAGGCGTTTTGGGCCGAAAAAAAAGACCATGTATAGTAAGGCATTTTGCGCCATAAAAACGACCCTGTATAGTAAGGCATGTTGTGCCAAAAAAACGACCATGTATAGTAAGGCGTTTTGGGCCGAAAAAAAAGACCATGTATAGTAAGGCATTTTGGGCCAAAAAACAACCATGTAGAAGAGTAAGGCGTTTTTGGCTGAATAAAAACAACCATGTATAGTAAGGCGTTTTGGGCCGAAAAAAAGACCTTGTATAGTAAGGCGTTTTGGCAGAAAAAAAACGAACATGTATACTAAGGCGTTTTGGCAGAAAAAAAACGAACATGTATAGTAAGGCGTTTTGGGCCGAAAACAAAAGACCATGTATAGTAAGGCATTTTGCGCCTTAAAAACGACCCTGTATAGTAAGGCATTTTGTGCCAAAAAAACCACCATGTATAGTCAGGCGTTTTGGGCCGAAAAAACCGACAATGTATCGTAAGGCATTTTGGGCCAAAAAAACCCGACCATAAGGCCGAAAAAAAGGACCATGTATAGTAAGGCATTTTGGCCCGAAAACAAAAGACCATGTATAGTAAGGCGTTTTGGCGGAAAAAAACAAACATGTATAGTAAGGCGTTTTGGGCCGAAAAAAAAGACCATGTATAGTAAGGCATTTTTGGCTGAAAAAAAACCAACCATGTATAGTAAGGCATTTTGGGCCAAAAAAACGACCATGTATAGTAAGGCGTTTTGGCCGAAAAAAACGAACATGTATACTAAAGGCGTTTTGGGACGAAAAAAATCGACCATGTATAGTAAGGCATTTTGCGCACAAAAAATGACCATGAAAAGTAAGGCATTTTGGGCCAAAAAACAACCATGTAGAAGAGTAAGGCGTTTTTGGCTGAAAAAAAACGACGATGTATAGTAAGGCATTTTTCGCCTTAAAAACGACCCTGTATAGTAAGGCATTTTGTGCCAAAAAACCCACCATGTATAGTCAGGCGTTTTGGGCCGAAAAAAACGACAATGTATCGTAAGGCATTTTGGGCCAAAAAAACCCTACCATAAGGCCGAAAAAAACGACCATGTAGAGTAAGGCGTTTTGGGATGAAAAAAACGACCATGTATAGTAAGGCATTTTTGGCCGAAAAAAACGACCATGTATAGTAAGGCGTTTTGGGCCAAAAAAACCCGACCATAAGGCCAAAAAATGACCATGTATAGTAAGGCATTTTGGGCCAAAAAACAACCATGTAGAAAAGTAAGGCGTTTTTGGCTGAATAAAAACAACCATGTATAGTAAGGCGTTTTGGGCCGAAAAAAACGACCTTGTATAGTAAGGCATTTTGTGCCAAAAAAACCACCATGTATAGTCAGGCGTTTTGGGCCGAAAAAACCGACCATGTAGAGTAAGGCATTTTGGGCCAAAAAACCCGACCATAAGGCCAAAAATAACGACCATGTATAGATGGGCATTTTTGGCCGAAAAAAACGACCATGTATAGTAAGGCGTTTTTAGACGAAAAAAACAACCATGTAGAGTAAGTCGTTTTTGGCTGAAAAAAAACAACCATGTATAGTAAGGCATTTTGGGCCAAAAAACGACCATGTATAGTAAGGCGTTTTGGGGCTGAAAAAAACAACCATGTATTCTAAGGCGTTTTGGGCACAATAATAACGACCATGTATAGTAAGGCATTTTTGGCCGAAAAAAACGGCAATGTATTGTAAGGCATTTTGGACCAAAAAAATGACCATGTATAGTAAGGCGTTTTGGGCCGAAAACAAAATACCATGTATAGTAAGGCTTTTTGGGCCAAAAAACGACCATGTATAGTAAGGCGTTTTGGGGCTGAAAAAAACAACCATGTATTCTAAGGCGTTTTGGGCACAATAATAACGACCATGTATAGTAAGGCATTTTTGGCCGGAAAAAACGGCAATGTATAGTAAGGCATTTTTGGCCGAAAAAAATGACCATGTATAGTAATGCGTTTTTGGCCGAAAAAAACGACCATGTATAGTTCGGCGTTTTTGTCCCCCCAAAAACGAACATGTATAGTAAGGTGTTTTTGGCCGAAAAAAACGACCAAGTATAATAAGGCGTTTTTAGCCGAAAACAAACGACCTTGTATAGTAAGGCGTTTTTGGCCGAAAAAAACGACCATGTATATAGTAAGGCGTTTGGGGCTGAAAAAACGACCATGTATAGTTAGGCGTGCTAACCACTCGACGACCGGGCCGCCTTACCGATTGATTGATTTTACAAATAAAGTTAGTTGACAAGGTACTACATAAACTACATTCAGCAGAGGCCGACAACCCCGCTTCACAGAAAGTTGATGACAATTTGGCATCGGCTGCAGCTCACCCAAGACTCTAAGACAAGCACAATAGTAAATGGATGGATGTTTAGCTTAGCTTACTTAGCTTTGACATTGTGTTTGCTCATCAGGGAAACATTTTCATCACCGTCCCATTAATACGATCACACTTCCAAACTAATCAGCATCCGTTTGTTTGTGTGTGTGTGTGCGTGTGTGTCATGGCCATGTGTTAATGAGCAGCTAAGCTTTCACGCCGGCTACATTAAATCATGACAACGTTTGAGCCTTGGCCATTTCAGGGCCACAAATATCACAGCAACATTGACAGCGATAAATTTTCACGCCAACTAAAATTCATCACGCACACTTCAAACTGACAAGCATCTAAAAATCTCTCTCACACACACACACACACACACACACACACACACACACACACACACACACACACACAAAACATCTGAATCTCATCTGGAGTTGTTTAGCCTTTATTAAATAATAATAATAACATTTAAAAAAAGACATTTCTCTGTACAAATTCTACAAACAAGAGTTTGCGTTATCTGGCCAGTGCCGTGTGTGTCTATCGAGACAGAGGAGGTAAATACTCTCTCTCACCCCAGAGAGAAAACCATTGGCCTCCACATATACGTATCCCATCGTTAGTCATCTAAAGTGGGAGAGAGAGAGAGACAGCGAGAGAGAGAAAAATGCATGCTCCAAGGCACTTGGAAAGCAGTCCAAAAAAACCACGCTCGTTCCATCTTTCTCCACGCACGCCGCCACGACAGACAAAGACAATGGCGACATTTCCGCTTCTGAATAGCTAATTAGGATATTCCCAAAGGACAAGCCAAAAGAATTCCTGTCTCAATCCTCGCTCTCTGCGGTGGAGGAGACGTCCTCCTCATCGCCTGCCAACTTATTTTGCATATGTACCCCCCACCAGTATTTCTCTGGATGTTTCCATACACGGAATCCCCCTCATTTGTCCAATGCACGCTGCATTTTTCACATTTGGAGGAAATTAAATATCGACCAGCGCCACTAATTTGACCCATAGCTCGTGACCATTGGTGAGAGTAGGAACGTAGATCAACCGGTAAATTGAGAGCTTCGTCTGTTGGCTCAGCTGCTTCTTCGCCATGAAACACCAATCCGCCTGTCGATCTGTCTAAGTATCTTGGGGTCTTACTGCAAACACAACAAAAGTATTTCCTCAGAGGGAAAACGTGTAAGGCCTTAGACTGGCCATGGCTATCACCTGACCTTAACCCAACAGAGCATGTATTTCACCTCCTGAAGAGTAGATTGAAGGGTTAAACCCCCAGAAGCAACAAGAACTGAAAGAGGCTACAGCAAAGGCCTGGAAAAGCATTTCAAATGAAGAAACAATCTGGTGAAGTCGCTGGGTCGCAGACTTGAGGTTTTTTCGGTGGTATTCACTCGGTTTGTTTCAGACTGGCCGTTCCAAAACTTCTGAAAAGTGGGTGGCCTCAAATAAAAGGTACTCTGTCCAGAGATGTGGAACACTTCTAAACATATGTATCATCATAGATAAGCTGGACTTCTGAACATTTATCATTTTCGTTTTGATTGGAGTCTGCAAAAAAAGTCCTTGCTGGTTTCAATACTTTTGGAGGGGTCTGTCACTGTTTTAGGGCCTCAGCGTATCATTATGTTTGCATGCATGTATAACTGTAAACAATCACTTTGAAATCTGACATGAAGGACTATCATTTGCTAAGCTATTGTTCCGTTTCTTTTCAGAAGACGAGGAAGGATTGAATGAGGGTGCAGGCAAATTAGTAACAAATGTTTCTTCTCCCGCATGCAAACATGGCATCATCTCTCCGTCTCTCTCTGTCTTGCAATGAGTGAGCGTCCTCCGGTCCATCTGCGTCCCCCCCACCCAGCACTGGCCCTCCATGATGGCTGTCCTCCGATACAGCGGTTTCTGCAATTAGCTTAAGGCTCGATTGTGTGTCCAAGACGGGAACCGTTCTCTTCCTCTTCGTCCCCTCTTTTTGACGCTCCTTTGCCTGCCGGGGCATCGAACGATTGCCCCCTGCGCGGACACGAGGCTCTTTGGCAATCCATAGGTTGCAATAAAAAAAAAAAATTAAAAACATCGTTGACATTTAGTTCACACAGTGTCATCATACAGTCTGGGAAAAACAAAAATATACATATACTGTATATATAGTATATAGACAAACTATAGAATCTAAACCACAACTCCGTAACATCGTGTTAGATTTCCATCTGTTCCCGTTTCACGTCATGGGAAAATGTGCCAAATTAAGACCAAGGAAATTCCAACACAATGCAAAAATAAAGTCGAAAAATGCTTTACAAACGTAACATTTCCCTCCAAGCCTAAAACGGAACCAAAACACTCACCATTACTTATCTATGCCACAGGTTTCACAACGCGCACATCAAGGGTGGATGAAACAAGCCTACGGCAAGCTAATGGACTCTTTAAAACATACAGAACCCATACTGAAAAATTGACCCCCCCCCAAAAAAAAATAACCCCCAAAAAACATTTTCCCTAAAAAGTCATGTCTCTTCATTGGATATTTGTTAAAGTTCTTTAGGAGAAAGGCATTCGCTTGATATGTGTTGATTTCAGTGGCCACTTGGAAAGAGGTTTACACTTTTAGCTTTCAGCATGCTCTTTTGTCAACTCTCCATCGCTGGACTTTGTTTTGTGTCTTCATTTGGTACTAAGGACATGGCGTACCCACTCCCACTCAGATGGAACGCCGCGTCACCGTCGGAAAACCTGCCGTTTCAGGCCTCAATCTTCAGATTGTCGCAGGTGAGGGCGTCCATCTTCTCCTTCGCTTCTTTCCAGTGGGTAATATTTCAAAGATTCATCTGTCAGTCATTTTCATCCCTTCAATCATTCAACAGAAGCAAGCAGGCGCTCTCCTACAGGCGGAGGAGATTTGGGACCGTAGACGCCGAGGTTTACACCCTCTGAGCGAATCGCAGTTCTTCCCGGCACATACATCCGAGTCAAGAAAAAAAACAAACAATACTTCTTTGTCACATTTCTTCATCCGTACTATACGCGAGTGGCAGAGGGGGCCGCTCTATGGTCTCAGGCTTCCGAGCAGCACCTCTGCTGGTTGATCTTGACTTTGTGCTTGATGCCGTCGTACAGCTCAAAGTTGTAGTTCTCCAGCGTGGTGGAGGAGCGCGACGAGAGGCCGCCGTACGAGCACGTGCAGTAGAGCAGCAGTCCGGCACACACGGCGCCCAGCAGGACGCCCAGTGAGCTCATCACGATGATGGTGAGCAGGATGGGGTCAAGGGTGTACAGCCAGGTGTTGTCCTTGTCCCTTTCGGACACCAGGGTGACGGACGAGGGGTCCGCGTTGGCCGAGGCTGGGGTGGAGAAGGAGGAGGGCCAGCTGGGAAATAAATATTCTGCGGGAGAAGAGAACGCAGGAAAAATAAGATTGCGGGAAGCAACCGTGCAATCAATGAAAATCCATTCATTCATAATCAAATGTACAGTGAAACTTCTCTACAACGAAACCTACATGGGCGAAAATACCCCCTAGTGTGAAAAAATCTTCATGCATTCACACCATTCCCACTCTCCTGCCCCCCGTACAACGAAAATAACCCCTGTTGCGTTACGAAATCATTTTCTCTCCTCTTGCCTCGCGATGAGATTCACTACAACGAAGTCTTATCCAACAGCGACCTCTACTGCTTCGTTCGGAAACGGCAACAGCAACCACCACACTGGTTTACACATGCCCAGGAAGTATTTGTTATTGTTAGTTTCAGACGTAGCAAGAACGTTGCATTGCTAACATTGCTACAAAACGGACCTTTGGATATCAAGTAGCTAAGACAAGAAGAGCTCTAACGCTGGAAGAGAGGGTACAAGTGATCAAAATGAAAGACGGAGGAAACAAAATAAAAGACATTATCCAAGAAATTGATGTGAGAGTGATCGTAAATTTCACAATTTCTTTCCCTTCTTTCTTTCTACACTGACTATATGAAGTGTCAAATAAGTGTATGCTCATACTCCTGCACTATTGGAATAAAAATAAAGAGTACACATGCGTGTGTGTGTGTGTTTACATCTGAGATCAAATTTGCTACAGTGAAAAACCCCCTGTTGTGAAAAATGTCTTGCTGGAAACATGATTTCGTTGAAGAGGAGTTTCACTGTATTACAATTGGCAAAGAGAACGCCGAGGAGGCATGAAATTTAATGCGCACATATCCAGAAACTTGTTCAACACACTCACTTTTGTATAGGACAAGACTGGATATGTGGGCATTTCATTTCATGAAACCGTGACTGTGGATGCTACGATAAACGATGACGTTGTTTTGATTTTGTTTGACTTGACAAATCAAATGTTCTTTACGAAGGGTAAAACTTGAAATGCTTGCATTAAGACTAACTATAAATGTGTTTTTCAAAATGTACAGGTACAGAGAGTAAGATCGAGAGTATAAATGTATGTGTTGCAGAGTACTACTGTTGCAGCCAACGTCGACAAGCAAAACGCTTGTCTGTAGACATCGGCGCACATAAATGCATTTAATAATCAGCATCGCTGAGGAGTATGATGTATTGACTTAAAACATTTACCGGTGATGTCATTCGATTAGCTAAATACTGAATCTGAATTGCTCCAGATGACGTGTGCGGTCTTGTTGTTTCTATGGTGGCGACATGATATTGGTGGCATGACGTGGGATAAATCCTCTGGGAGGTATCTAATTAACAATACATTATGTTTATTGTTTTGGTTGTGCAGCAGCAGGGAGCCATTACTTTTATCCTGGCTTCTGACTAATCAAGTTAAAATAAAGTACCGTAAAAGTGCCCCTTTGTGGCAACAAGCATTTGTGCTAATGTGTTTCAGGAATGTATTTGCAATGAAGAAGCCGATATGCAACGCAGTACTGTTATTACACAGTTGTGCACAGTTACAAACTACAGGAACAATAATTTATGAAAAATTTCAAGCAGAGATGAACTGGTGCTCGCAAATTTGCTTCGTTTATAAGTAAGTAAGTAAGTAAGTACAACTTTATTGTCAAATGTACTGTATGTGCAACATGCAGCACAGATGAAATGTCTTCCCTCTCAAGACAACATGCAACAAGAGGAGCCGCTGCGGGTGCCAGCGCCTTGTAACATGTACAGTAGTTTCTCTTAGTCGTATGCCGGTATTGTGACGTGACGAAATGGACCGAACCGTGCAGAAATGGCATGTTGTATCACCTGCATCGTATTTCACAGAAATTAGGTTTGCGGTTAGCAAGTGAAAAGCAGTTGGCCACCTCAAAACTGTTTTTAAACTACAATTTCACATGTAAAATTTTAACTGGGGCTAAAAAGCCAAGCGTGGAGAGTCTTGGTCACCGAAATGCCTGCGCATAGTCAACGAATGGAGTGCCAACAGCTTATGAAATTTCTCCTCTTTCCTCTTTGTAATGTTTGCAGTGTGCTTCTTCTTTGACGATCGTGCCATGTTGTTTATGGTTCACTATGGTATGTGGCGCCTCCAAACTGCTTTCTGTAGTTTTTTTCCATAGCAGTGCGAGGGTCACTCACAAGGTGTGCGGGTATGAGTCGCCAACTGTAACTAGTGTCTTCAGTTTGGGTGTATTTCCTCAATGTGTGGATTTGTCTTCGTAGTGAGGATGAAGAATGTGCTCATATAGCTGAGCTGCCATGAGCACAAGTTTTTTTTTCCATCTCCATGCTTGGGCTAAGTATCTCTTAATTGGAGCATGGTTCCGACATGGACCATCCAGCCATATAGCGGACAGATACGCACTATGGCTTGTGAGGCAGAGTCTGAGATGTGCCTGTCATGAAACAAACACTCACTTGCTGTGCTCGGTCACACTCTCACATTCATTTTCTATCCATCTGTCTGTCAGTCTTTCAGTGTCACTTCTGTTTCTTTCTTGGTGAGGACTCGAGGCAGAGCCGCGGGTGTGTGTCGGCCCGCTCTGCTCTCTGGCTTTGACCTCAAATAGCTTGTATGGCCCCAGGCACTTGAAAAGCTCACCTTCGTTCATGGAGGGCTTGTTGAAGTCGGGATCTTTTCCGAAATCCATCGGCCTGGGATCTGTACGGACACACAAGAGAGCGGCGCTATCATTTTAGCGGCAGGGAGAGTCGGATTGCTAATCATCGCACAAGTAACATGGATGCGAGATTCTAAGAATGCAAAGAGACGAGATTAGATTAGATGGACTGGGTTCAGTGTGTCGTGGGAATAATAGCAGTCATGATTATCAAACATGAGCCAGAATACAGAAAACGAGTTCCATTGTGTGGTAAGCAAAATCCTCCATTTTTCCAACAAAGAACAACACAGCTGGTTGGTTTAGGGCAGCAAGCAAGGAGAGACACAGAAAACAGTTTTTAATAAAAAAATATGACTTTTATTATCTTCACACTCACACACAGCGCATTTGTGAGGCCGCTTTAAAGCTCACTTGTACTTCAATTTTAAGCAAAGTCAAACACAACCTCCAAGATAGAGAGAAAGAAAAGTGTTACAGACTTGCGGCTGACAAATACTCAATCGAGCCAAATAGATATTCGAAAGATAACAGATACAGAATGTGAGGTATAAAATAAATATAAAATGAAACAGAGTTTCCATTTCCATCAAACGCGGCGCAGTAAAATCAGGTCTTTCCCTCCTTTAAGACAATTCATCAATAGGTAAAAATCTCAGCTCACTACTTTGCCACGAGGCAAAGAAAAGTACGGATGCCAGCAAAAGTCCGCCCTCAAATGACGCGTTTATTGATGGAAATACTGGTAATCCGCCATTCATTTATTCAAACTCAGGATGTGGAGATTTGTATACAATTGCATTTCGGGGGCTTTCTTCAAGTGGGAGAGTGAAAATTGATTGCCACCAAGCAGGAAATCAAAAATACGTTAATAAAGTCTTGTTAACTGCGCCGAGTGAAAGTGCAGAGCGGTAAACAGAAGAGCACGCTTCCTGACGCCCACTGATGAATGGCCTAGCTCAAGTAGGCGCCCACCGCTGCATTATTCACCCTGAGGAACTCCCAATCAATCCCCACTTTTCAATCATCGTGCAGAACTCATCACTTCAAAAGAAGCCTCTCATATATTCTCATGCAGTCATTTTTTTTTTTAAGACATGACTGTCCCGACACAACAACACAGACACGCCACCTAATTGATCGAAGATAAAACTTGTATGATAAATGATTTTTGCATTTTCTCTGCCTTCTTATTTAACTCACCTTTTAGAAAAGAAAACATTTCCATAACAGTTGTGGAATTCAAATCTGTGCAAATCAACTCAGGGATGGGCAACGTATGGCCCAGGGGTGCCTTCTGGTATGGGCGATAGGTATGCACTCAAAAAACGTTGGACCCTAAAAAACCCAAATTGGGTCAAAAAGGGACTGATGCAAATTTACGGGTTCTCCGTTTGGGTTATTTATGACCCAACTGTTTTTAGAGTGCAGTTGTTGCCTTCATTCAGCCAACGATCCTAAATGTATGTCTTCATTTTTCAGTCATTTTCTAAATTCACTCATTAAATATTTGGTTCATGCATTAAAAATTAAAAAGAAAATAAAAATAGCATATTTTAAAAATATATACTGAACATTTAAGAATATTCATTTTATGAAATTATTATTGTACATCATATATATATTATCAGAGTACATATATATTGTTATACTGTATTTGTATATATTTGCCTACAATATATTACATTATACATTAATTATAGAAATAAATGTAAATAAGAATGAACTATGATTCAAATAAACAATATTGAAATATTTTAGCGCATTTTACCTTTTTTTTTTTTAAACCTCATCTGTCAACATGATCAAAATCAACATGATCAGAATATTGTATTTAAGGCCAAAAGAAAATGCAGTTTTGACAAAAAAATATACAGTCAAACCTTGGTTTTCGTCCATAATCCGTTCCAGAAGGCTGCTTGAAAACCGAAATTGTTGGAAAACCGAAACCACGCTCTTTTTAAAATAAAAATGTTTACTGAACACGTCTGCTCACAATGGAAAGCAACTCGAGGAAGCGTCACTTCCTCGTGTAAGGAAGGCAAGAGGAGTCAAATGGTGCATTCAAGTGCGCTCAGTTTGTTCGAAAACCAAAATTTGTTCGTCATCCGAGGCATAAAAAACGCAAAATTTGTGTTCGAAAACCGAATTGGACAAGAACCAAGACGTTCGAAAACCGAGCTTTGACTGTATTGGTCATGGTTTCAACAATCCCAGTAAAGCACAAGTGACGTTATTTGGTGGGTCTGACAAATAAAGCATAGCCAGATGCATGATCGGGACTAACTACGCACAAAAACATTTCGATTCGGATCAGTTAAGACATCGAGACCACATAGATGAATCATTTCTCTCCAAAAATGTGAACTTTCAATCATGAGTAAAAGGCTCAAAAAGACAGCCCTCCTACCAAAAACATTTCCCAGCTCCAAAATCTTCCCAAATACACATCAACAAAGACTCAAATTGCCACTTAACCAAATCAGATGAGACAAAATATTTCTTGTACTTTCTCTTTTAAGGACCAGTTGTCGTTGCAATATTCCCGAACTAGCTTCAGGAAGGACTCTATTTAACATATAGTATCGAAATAGGGCTTCAATAATCGCAATACAGTAGTTCCAGTAAAATTGAAAAGCGAAGCTGCTCGGACACGCTTTGGGCGACTTGTCGAATGCTCGCTAATGATGGCTTTTAAAAGCCCTCAGGCTACCTTCCACCCGGAGCACGTTCCACACAGCGCCGTGGAAGACGATTAAACCTCCCCGCGGCTCCAATTAGTCAAGAGAGAATAATAGAATAGGACGAGAACTTTTATCCAGCAAATGGCTGTTTGGTGTTTTTGCACTGCAGTGGGCGGCATGAAGAGGAAGAGACCTCGGCTGGTTGAAGGGCCACGAATGCTGACTGCTGTTTTTTAAAAAAATTTAAATAAATGCAAACAGCTCCATTACCCAATGAGAAATATTAAAGCACTTCACAGTGGTCTGCGGTCAATAAAGGGAAAGATTGATTTAAAACTCACAGAAAAAATGGCAACGCATTTGCTTAACCTCACCAAAAAAAAAGAAAAAAGTTGAACGCAGGAAAGCGAAAACTTCGCGGCGAAGGCCACATAAATATGGACCATATATCATTCCTCCATTTGAATTTCAGACTATTATTGACCGGGGCTGCTCGAAGGCTATATTATGTGTAAATCATCAGCGGGTCGATGGAGCAATCTGAAAGGATGCAGGCTAACACGGCAGAAAAATCCAAATGACTCACATGCATGTTGAGTCACTCACAAAACAGCATTTTTTTTTTTCCTGAAATTGACTCGCCCAAGCAGGATCCGCAGAGGATGACACGGTGTAAAATCTTGATTTAATGAGCCACATTTAATAGCCGCGGTGTGTTGCTGGAGTGCGAGCGTAGACGGCGTGTGTGTGTCCTTTGCGGCCAGCCTTTTTTATGGGCTTTTGTGTTTTAAACCAGCTGCCCTTTTTCCTTCAGCTTTTTTTTTTCCTTTCTTCAGTCCAAATCTCAACCTGCTTCCCTGTTAGCCCTCTTTCTCCATTAAAAAAAAAAAATGGGGGAGGGAGAAGGGTTACGGAATCTATCTTTAGAAAGCACAAAGAGCAGTTTCTCTTCTGCTTTCATCTCCCTCCATCTCAGGGCCCGTTCTTTGGAAGAAAAGCCATCTCTCTTAATGGGGCCCTTTGTCGCCGAGAGATTTTTACCTCTCATTTTCTCTCCTGTGTTTTCGATGGGAAGGATTTGCAGCACGAAGGGGGGAAATAGCGGAATAAGAACAAGGAGGGTTTCAATAAAAAGGCCAAGGGATTGAAGCATGAACATAATGATGTGGGGAGGAAACACAACATGAGGTGTTGCGCAGCTGGAAAGTCCTGAAAACCATCCAAACAACTATTGCGGGACATAAATTTCAACATGAACAGAAGGTTAAAAAAACAAAAACAAAAACAAAAAAAATCATTCTAGGATAAAAAACATGAATGAAAGACAAGTACTGGCCGTTTCAACCTCTGACATCATCTCAAGCCTTTAAAGACTTTATAGATGTACATTCTACTACTGTATTATTCATCTTAGGCACGGAAGAAAAAACTGCATTGTGAAGTCAGTCAAGCAAAAATAACAACTGTTGCGGCCGCATTTTGACTTTAAAATGAAACGCATCCAAATCAGTGCAAAACTGTGCGGCGTGGGAATCTATCAGTGATCAGCACTGTAGAAATGTGATTGAAAATGTTAAAAAGCGATCAAACACACAAACATGAATGGACACTCAAAAATCAGAAAGGTTCGTTGAATTAATAAACTTCGGCTAACTCAACCTTTTTGCATCCAACTTTAAAACTGAAATGGTTGTATGATGAAAACGATCCATTGAAAAAAAATGTGACATTCAGTCTTGAATTCTACCAACCCCTCCTCTCAAAAAGTGACAGATAGTCATTCAAAATGGTTGCTGATCGTTCAAAAGATGAAGCACTGACATCACCGCCAAAAAGGAAACTTTTTGGACGGGATGTTCAATAATAATTGCGAGGTTGAAAAAAAAGTGCAGGAGTTAATCTAATCGAATCTGTACACACAAAAAAATAGAGGCATCAACAAAGTTATAAGATAAGGGCTTCACGGCTTTGTGTACCAAGGTCACCGTGTAGGCTTGGTCTCTCATCTCATTAATAAAAAGCAAAAACGTTTTGCCCTTTACCAACGCATCAATCAAGCGAACAACAATGTAAATTTATACGATGTGAAAAAAAAATCTCTTTTTGTGGTTCATTTCATTCAACCATCATACAAAGATGCAGACACGGGCGTTAAAGTCAGCTAAAGGATGAACACTGAGGCACAACTTTTTTTTGACATCAATCGGTCTGTAGGTATCGGGTTTGTTTTCCAATCATATCTAGGCTGTGTTTTTTTTTTCTTCGTGTGCTGTAATGTCGTCATCGTGCATATATTTTTGTTGCCAGGTGTGTTTCTCTCCAGCCATGTTCACAATTGCATGCCCCCAAGCGCACACCCACACACACACGTCATTGTACTCAACACCAGTGTACTAGTAACAATTATGTCCGCAATATTTAGAGACTGTCAAACCAAAGCAACAAGTGGCGAAACTGTTTTAGCCAATTGGAAGCTTGAAGAAAGTCAGTTGCGGAAAAGGCACAATCACCCAACAAAGTGAGGAAAATGGCAACTATGTGGGCCAATATCCTCCTCGAACACAAAATAAAATAAATACACTTGATACAACACATTGAGGTCTGACATCATACAAGAAGTGATTACCCAATCAAAAAGATGATGACCCCCCCCCCCCAAAAAAACAAACCAACACGTGGACTTGACAGTGACAGACCTCATCAAAAACATACTTGACATTGTAATCATTCGCTGCTGAAAAGTCTGCTCTGATTATTTGTCTTAGCTTCATCCCTTTCTTTATGTGTGTGTGTGTGTGTGTGTGTGTGTGTGTGCGTGTGTGCGTGTGTCTCAAACACTGGTAGACACAATCACAAGCTTCTTCTTATCCCCAGGGGGGAGAAAAAAATGTATTTCCATGTAGTACATGAAAGCCGGACAGGTTATGAGGTGTCAGGCAGGGTTCATGCTACAGATCAGAGTGGAGCAGACAGACGTATCCTGTTCTGAAATCCACTGAAGGAAAAAAAAAAAAAAAAAAAAAAGGAAAAACAGTGCCGTGCGTGAGAACAAAATGTGTCCCGTGGTGTGCTCCATTTCAGGTTGATGTACGGCAGCTCAGGCCAGGATGGTCAAAAGATCCTCTCACTGGACGTCACAAGTGAGCATTAAAAGTAA
Source organism: Hippocampus abdominalis (assembly GCA_018466805.1). NCBI lineage: Eukaryota > Metazoa > Chordata > Actinopteri > Syngnathiformes > Syngnathidae > Hippocampus > Hippocampus abdominalis. The sequence continues at coordinate 12,221,779 of CM031706.1, read as the reverse complement.
TCTCAAGTCCGACAATTGTCACAGTGCGAGTTGTTGTTTTCTCGTCAGCGCGACGGATCCTCCCAAGCAGGAAGTGGAAATGAAGATGCATCCTGATCAGTCCGTTATGGCAACATGTTTATGGAAATGGCGACTCAGGAAGTCCTCGTGCCCTTTGGAAATAGTGCAAGATTGTCAGGCGGTCCGGATTTCAACACTGGGAAGAATCACGGCGGTCCTCTTTGTCCGGTCCGAGGACCAACGTGGTCTCGAGGTCTGGCCCGCTTTGCGGTTGAGGCGAGTTTTGCTTGGCGTTATGGCTGAGATTACAGCTGGAGTTTTGGTTGTAGAAGCGGTTCGGATGGTTTAGAGGTTGACTGTTGTGGTACATCACCGACTGATGGGGGCTACCGCCGGTCTTGGTGGACTCCCAGCGGTGCCGACAGCAGCACAACACCACCGGCGCAATTACAGTAACCAGCAGCAGGAGGGCGCCTCCTCCCGCTAACAGGTAGTACCAGTGGGCGGCAAAGCTCTGCACCGCCACCGTGTCTACAGTGGGCTCCATCCCAGACATGGCACCCCCTGGTGGGCAGGAGGACACATTACTGGTCGGGTCAGTGATGGTGGAAGGTAGGCATGCAGACGACACTGCGGTGGGTTAAAAGCTTCATTGACCATTAGCGAAACCCTTCTTAGGTGTCAAACAAGAGCTCAGGAACCACACTTTTTGTTATACTATGAAAATATACGTCTTTTCACTTGATGAATGTATTGCATGAATTATAACATTTTGTTTCAATGTGAGGATAAGAAGCATGTACAGTAATGTCTCGTTTATCGCGGTTAGTGGGGACCAAAACCACCCGCAATATACGAAAATCCGCAAAGTAGCACCCCCCCATATAGGTACATGTACATAATATTTATAAGGCCAAATTTAATGGTATACATGCATGTAAAAGTAAATTTTGAAGTAATTAACATGATTTAATGCTGTATACTAATAGATTTGAACATGTATAAGTTAGGTTAGTTTATGAATAACAAAATACAGTAAACATTACATCTAAGTCCTTAAATGGTCCACGAGAAGCTGCGAAAGTCAGCAAAACAACAGTGAGTCACATAGAGCAACATGTACAGTACTGTACTACATCTATATGAAAAAAATATTTTTTTTTTGTCCGCAAACGGTCCACGAGAAGCTGCGAAAGTCAGCAAAACAACAGCGAGTCACATAGAGCAACATATACAGTACTGTACTACATTATTTATTTATTTTAATGAATATGTTTGAAAAAATCCACGATGCACTGAAGCCGCGATAAACGAACCGCGAAATAGCGAGGGATCACTGTATTGTTATTTTGCTGTGAGACAAAGCTAGTTGGCTGTAGTTGGGGGCTGGGGGTAGACGCCAGTCCCATGAGGCAAATAACTGCCTGTTCATTTGTGTATGGATCGCCTTGACGTGAAAGCCGCCATCAGGTTGGAGGTGGCATGACTCCTTTGCATGCAAGTTTGGATTCAATTGCATCTCTTATGAGTATGATAGAAGCGCTTGTCCTGGCTCTTGTCTACTAAAGGGTTAGCATTTTTACTCGACGTGTTTATTTTGTCTTGCTTTCTTAAACAACCAAGATTGATTGTGTGATTGTGCTGGTGTTAGCCCGGGGGTCGGCAACACACGGCTCCAGATCCGCATGCGGCTCTTGAGCGACATCTAGTGGCTCCCTGGAGCTTTATAAAAAATGTTTGAAAGTGCAAAAAGATTTTGATAGTAGGCTAATATAGCTCAAATAGATATAGATACATTTTGCAGCTCCGAAAAAGGAGAGCTGTGGTGTTGGTTTTTTAAAACGTACACTTACATTTATGCTTTTAACAGTCTCGACAAACACAGACACGTCTGCGTCCGACTACGTGCCTTCTCTCTTCTCGTTCAACTCGAGAGGCGTTCAAAGACAGCCTCCGAAAAACAGAAATTCATGATACTTCACTGACACTAAGAAAAGCGAAAATGATGCACCAAAACAAAAAAAAATCAAGCGAGGAAATTACAAAATAAATTCTATGGGGGCGTTTGTGAACACACAACAAAGGAATGAATAAACAATTCTGAGACAGTCCAGTCTCCTACATACATACAGCATGTGTTTCCTTCATTGCAAGTTTTATAGAAGGCTTTTATTTATTTTTTTGCGGCTCCAGACATACTTGTTTTTTTTTGTCCTATATGGCTCTTACAACATTTTGGGTTGCCAACCCCTGTGTTAGCCTGTCGAAAGCAGGGTACAAACACAAGCAACTATCAGGCTGAATTGATGCGGCAAAAGCCTAATTATGAGATGTCTGTAAAAATATCATAAATCCCGCCCCCCCACCTTCTCCTGCAATCAACTTGGAAAAGTGTTGATGCTAAAAATCGTTAAACTTGGTCAATATTTACAATCGCAAGTCCTTATGTTTGTGTTCAACAGAGGAGGGTGCATCAGTAAATTCTGCTGGTCTGTCATTGGTCCCAGACCTGGGCATCCATCCACCATCGTCAGACTGTCATTATTCCAAACCAAACCAAAACGGTCATCGTCAGTTGGTCACTCTGTCATCGTTATTTAAACTTTGCTTGGTCATCGCTCAATTCCAATTCATCACCACTATTTTAGGACCGTCAAATCTTCTTCCTCTGCTTCTTCTTTTTCTGTGGCATTGCGACGGCAACAGCTACTAGGGATTCGAGAATGTACCACGTCACATGCATTTGCAGCACAAGCAGTGTATCCACACTGGTGAAAAACCACGCCTCGTGTTGTGAAGATATTCCATAGTAGGCTTATTTACATTCAACTCATTCAATAAATAAACTAAATGTAATGTACCGGGTGCGCCTTGCTGCTCGGTCATTGAAGATAAAAGTCCCTCACGTGAGATTAACCTCGCGACTCCAGCGATCTCTTTCGCTCTCTCTAAAGCCGGGATAAGTGAGCCAAACCGGAAGTAACAGTTTGTTTTTTTTAAATGGTTGAAATAATTAATTTCACCAAGATTGAACAGAAAACCAGAACTATACAGTTTTATAGCCGAGGCAAATAAACACACAGACATAAAATGTAAGACTCAAACAAAGATTCTAGATTTCTGTTGACATGGCAACCAATCAAAGGTAATATGAGCGGCAGCGCATCTGCAAAGTTGTGAAGCGTACCGGTGTTGAGATTTAAAACTAACGCATAAAGCGGATTTTTGTGGTCATAGTACTAATGCTGATACGCAGAGGGTACATTTGTGACACGTGTCAATGGCATCTATAGAGGACTTCTCCGTCAAATCATGACATCAAGGAGACTCTTATAATCGCTTGGCCAGTTATTTATTACCTCCGGTTAGTAACATAAGTTGGTGCTTAGTCCGTCAAATATTTTCCCATCATTCGGCAGCAAAGTGGGCATCCATCAATGATTGATGAACAGAACTTCCGTCAGTACGGAATGCCCACATCTGCTGGTCAACACATCGTACGGATGAGCCACCAACTCCGTGATTGTGACGTGAAACCGAACACTAACCAAATACTTGCGTTGGGTGAAAGTCATTCAGCACATTAAAATGACAAGAAGACAAGTTTGCAACAGCAATGTAGCTAGGCTAACCACAATGTAGATAAGCTAACTGGAAATAACCAGATACAGGTAATCTTCTTCTGTTCCTTCTTCTTCTACCACTTTTATTATTCTTTGTATTTTCCGAGCTCAGGCGAGCTCTAGTGAATAGTTGACTAAACAAATAAAGGGCTACAGTGCTTCCAAGTGAGGGACGTCAGGGCTAGCAATATGCTTTTGACGGTACATTAAACGACCAAACTCATTTTAAAAAGGTGGTTAAAAATATCAAAGCGGTTCGATGACGAATGGATGAAAATACTGCACGTGTATTTTCAGAGGCTATATTGACCAATAAAAAAAAAAAAAATGTTCCTAGCTTCTAATAACGTGGGTCACAACAATTTGCAACATAGGAAACTGAGTCCCAGGATGACAACAGTTGAGATCCAATGATCGACACTATATAAACGCATACGATAAAGGGGAAAAAAAATGGTGTTCTCTCAAATTAAAAATAAATAAATAAAAATCGGTTAAATTAAAACCTGTATTTGTGCAGCCCGCTTTTTACAATCTGAAAACTATAATGACTATCCTAAATTATATGTCCAACAGGTTTGGGCTACATAGGCCTATATTTTATTCCAGATTAGAAATATTGTGTATCCTGCTGTAGGTATAGCTGCGAACATGTTTCATTGTGACAGATTTTACATTGGTTAGATTTGTTTTTTGAGAGTTATTTAAACAAGTGAAAGAGTATAATATACATCATGATTATTGGCTTACTCAAACAAGATGTTTTAACACGTAAAGTCTTTCGCACAATGACTGAGACGGACTGAAAAAAAATCTTGATATTTTTTTTTTTTTTTAATGTATTTTATTTTTTGAGACTAAGTGCTTGAATGCTGTCCTGTTCTTTCAAAACTGGCTCGGGAATAATTAGTAATTGCAGTGGAGAGCAGAAATGTGCACATTACAGTGGTGAACATTATTGCGTGTCTAATAATGTCACGTATTCTCCGGGGTGGTCCTACGCAAACAAATGCAAATGCAAAGAACTCTGCTGCATCCCACAAGCAAGGTGTGAGCACACCCATGATTCCTTTTCGCTTCTTTTCATCAGATGGTTTTGGATGATGCAAACAGCCCAAGCAATTGCTGCATATTGTCGTGCAAACGCTCATGCCATGCGTTCAGCTCCGTGACTTTCGGTTATGGGCAGATGAAGGAAAGCGTTACGAAAACGGAGCTTTAAGAGGACACATGGAGGAAATAAGAGCAGAGGATGAGGGAGAAAAAAAGGTGTGAGGCAGACGAAGACTAGCTCCATTTTGGGTGCTTGCGGGGATATAGATCTGTGTATGTTTTCACATTGTCATTTTGAAGTTTGAATTGCACAGCACTTTCAGTTGCATTTCTTTTTTATGTACGAAAAGTGCTATGTAAGTAAAGTTTGATGGATTGATTCATTTAGTTTGCATCCGGTGACTGAACGGATCTTTCGACAATGAATTAAAACTTGCGGGTGCTAGTCAACGTGAACGTAGTCGGTGCTCAGGCAATCAAGATACAGTCAAACCTCGGTTTTCGAACGTCTCGGTTCTCGACCAATTCGGTTTTCGACCAAAAATTTCGATTTTTTTATGCCTCGGATGACGAACAAATTTCGGTTCTCGAACAAACTGAGCGCACTGGAATGCACCATTTGACTCCTCTCGTCTTCCATACACGAGGAAGTGATGCTTCATCGGGTAGACGAGGAAGTGACGCTTCCTCGTGTTGCTTTCCATTGTGAGCAGACGTGCTCAGTAAACATTTTTATTTTAAAAAGAGCATGGTTTCGGTTTTCGAACAGCCATCTGGAACGGATTATGAACGAAAACCGAGGTTTGACTGTATAATGAAAAACTGGCACAGTAATTCTTAGTCAAGTTCATCAAGGACATTTTGAAATACTGAGAGTAAATGATTCCTTCAAATAAAACACAGGAATAAAGTTATCAATCAATTACACACACCCTGTCTACATTTGTTCTTTAAATCTGCGATTGAATTTGCGTCATGATTTCGACGCTGCGTATTCATCACATGCTGACACCAATTCCAACGTCAATATTTGCAACCCAAAGAATATATTGATTTCTCATGCAAAAAAATTCACACTTTGGAGAGCACAGTCCCCGTTTCAAATCTAAAACGTGATTAAGAGTTAATGAGCCCGAATGGGCTATCTGAGGGAACAGTCACTTGTTTTCTACTTCCTCCTTTGTTTAGACTATTTATAGGAATGGAACAACCACCCCCCCGCCCCCAGCCCCCCACCCGTGGTGACAGCAGTCAAACAATGTGTCTCATCTTTTCTCACAAAAGCCGGCGCATAAAAACACGATCGGTGTTTTGTTTGTTTCTTTTCAAGACACTCCTGCCGAGTTTAGACGTTGGCATGTGGAAAACAAATCCTGACGTTCCTCAGCAAGGCCAAAAGTTGATTTTTTTTTTTTTTTTCTGTCATGCCAAGTTGATGACGTGTGTACTATATTTGCTGACATCAGTATTTTTTTTTGTGTGTGGTGTGTGTGATGAAGAACACATTTCTACAATATCCACAACAATTCAGGCTTGGTGTAGCCACTCGAGTATAAAAAGTGAGTGAAAATTGCACGCGATTGTGACATATTGTGTCGTAAGCCAGTGACATCATCCACCCATTCTCTATAGCGCTTGCCCGTAATAGGATCAAGGGTGAGTTCAAACTTCTCCCAGCTGATTTTGCTTGGGACTGAACACCCAGACAATGGCTGATATCATCACTTCTCTATCGAAGTTGAAGGCATCACCGAACCCTTGCTTACTATTCAAAGATTTCGACTGCTCTGTGCTAATATTTGTCATTAGGTTATGCCATAACCAGGAATAATAATCTAATATTGGTGCACCTGCTCGCTCGGAAAAAAACTGTGCAGTGTGATGCTTTATGATGACCGTTTCTATTATTTAATCTGCGGCTGAAAGCGGAATTCAAAAAAATATATCTATATATCAGAGAGGGGAAAGAGAGCATGATTGTTTTTCCGCGGACAATGTTCCATCGTTCCATTTGAAAAACACCGCTGATACAGTATTCCTTTCACAATCATCACACACAGCGCTGAGGGATGAAAACCATTCATATAGGATAGAATTGAAGACTCTGCAGTCTGGCAAATGTTGAAAATATATTTTGGAAGCTTTGTCACTGAGCCGCGTGGTGGAACATTGCAGTGAGTTTCAAATTAGATGTGATTATGTCCATGTTTAGAGTTAACTTTGCCGTTCTGGAATTGAGTCATCGGAATAGTTTTTTTTTTCCCATCTGCTTCTTTGTGAATGAAATGTTTGTGTTTCTTTATATGATATCAAATGTCCACAGATGAGGTAAAACGGTGCAGGGCTTCAGTTTGAGTTTAGCAACAAGCAGGCAGAAAACATTTGGCATAGGAAAGCAAAAAGAATCTTACTTGTTATGTCAGGAGTCATGGGGTGGAAAGTCTCTGTGGGGGAGAAAAATAAACCATAAACAATAAGTACTAAATGACAATTTATTACACTGAATTCAAAATGCTGGTAAGAGTATGGCACTTCATATTTTTGTCAAATAAATGATGGGAGGAGTCAAAAGTCAAGTACAGTCAAACCTCGGTTTTCGTCCATAATTCGTTCCAGAAGGCTGTTCGAAAACCGAAATTGTTCGAAAACCAAAACCACGCTCTTTTTAAAATAAAAATGTTTACTGAACACGTCTGCTCAAAATGGAAAGCAACACGAGGAAGCGTCACTTCCTCGTGTAAGGAAGGCGAGAGGAGTCAAATGGTGCATTCAAGTGTGCTCAGTTTGTTCGAGAATCGAAATTTCTTCGTCATTTGAGGCATAAAAAAATTTACATTTTTGGTCGAAAACCGAATTGGATGAGAAAAGAGACGTTCGAAAACCGCGGTTTGACTCTATGTTATTCGTCCCGTTATTGCCGGATGACATGTTGCTACTTTTTCCCTTGCGTCTTAAACAAATTAATGGATTATTATGGGCTAACAAGCTTGATGCCGCGATTACATTTAGGGCCAATCCCAATTCTACCCCTTCGCCCTCGGTTGTGAACGATCACAAGAGTGAAGGCGTGTCCCAATTCTCTGAGGACTTGATCTCACAAAACTTCGCAAAAGCCAAAAAGGAAGGAATTCCCAGATATGCGTAGGTCATCTCCAATTATTGTGAAATGTGTGCATTGGCATGGAAGGGAGGGTCTATACAAAGTCCCCCCCCCCCCCCCCCAAAAAAAAACCCATCTAAAAAGTATTCACAACATGTTACACCGTGGACTTTTGCAGCTTCTAGACAAGTGTGTCTTGGGTATGTGCAACTCTTTTTTTTCAATTTAGCGGCTGCGTCTTATCTTCAAGTGCAGTCAATCGCTCTGAAATTTTATTAATCTGAATATAGAAGTAAGTGAGGAAAATGCAGCTTAGAGCCATATGTGCCTTTTTTTATTTTATGAGCTGCGGTTTGGAGGATGAATGAACCAATGCCTTTAAATGCCTCAATTTCAAAATAGTCCTTTCCAGAATTGTGCAAAAACGTTTTTGAATGCGCTCATTGTTTCCTTTGTCGATGCTGGAAATCATGACGGTGAATGGCTGGGAAAATGGACGATTTTGGAATGGGCGATAGATGTCAAATATTGAAACGGAGGCTAAAGTTTACAGCTTTATCTCATATGTGAAGGGCCATCGAGAAGCACCACGTTACAAACTGAAGGCGAGCGCACAATAGGAGAAAATATGGAAAGTCAACTCTTGCAGGTCTCTCTCTGTTTCAAACAAACGAGCAAAAGTAGTGTTAACTTTGTGCGTGTTTGCGTGCGTGTGTCAGACCGTCACGCACACACAGTCTCTCGCTCAAAATGTTGCTCGCAGGCGCTTTTCATTTGTTGTTTGAAGGCTTGCTGATGACCCAGACGGAACGGAAAGGGAACATGAGAGACCAAGAGAAGAAAGAAGGGGAATCGGAAAAATTACAGGGTGGGATGATGCTGGAGAAAACTAAAGGAGAGAGATGTGTAATAAAAGATAAATCAGAATCGTGCCCAACGGCACTTTCTGGCCTAGTTTCATTATTATTTTGCCTTCTTAATGTCTGTAAACGTAAACGTGATTTCCTCATTGCGACTTGCTTGCATTCACTCTCTGGTGTGAGACAATCTTTGGGCTTGCGATGAAAAAGATGTCCAATAGGTTTCCAGACTTACGTGTACACTGCTCCAGGTTGATAGTGTTGCTCAGGTGGATGTTATCTATTCGGATGTGGCCTCTGGTTGGATGCTCAAAAAAACCTTCAAACACCACCTGCACCAGAGACGAAATACGTACAGAAGCGCATGCATGAGATCAGTCGGATTACAGCGCTATCCTACCTGAATGTCAAGTTCTAATGAGATCCTGTACATAAGCTGCGTCACACCTTCTGCCTTTCACAATGATCATAAATGCTTGGTTAGGAGATGAGATTGTCATTATTTCACCAAGCATACTATTTGTCACCTTTTTTTTTTGTTTGGTGGCTTACCGTGAGATTTTTCTCATGCAAAATGGATGCCTTGGCTTAATTTCAAGGATCTACCTGATATTCCTTGGGGCTTTGGGGCAGAATGGTGCGGCCCTCCCTCCACTGAGGCCCTTGATCTCCTTTCAAAGACCACAGCAGCGTCTCCTCTTGGTCGTCGTCCCTCAAAAGGACCCTCAGGCTCCCGAGCGCCTCGCCTTGCAGCTGATAGTGAAAGAGCAGGCAAAGCGGGCCTTGCTCGGGGGCCACCTCTGGGCTCAGGAGCCTCGCGCGCTTGCGCTGGGTGTGGGCCCCGGCGTCCAGGTGGAGGTAGTTTCCTGAGAAATCTGTCAGAAAGAAAGAAACGGGTATTATAATTACTATTGGTCTACCCATTCAGATAAATGGTACATATATACTGTATTGGCCCGGATATAAGACGGCCCTGATTATAAGACGACCCCCTCTTTTTTCAGACTCAAGTTTGAGAAGACCTTTTGAACACCAAATACATTTGTATAAAGAAAATAATTACAGTACATCTGAAACGAATGATTCTAACAATATATTTGAGAGAAAAAGCATGTTATTTTGCCTCATTCAAATCTTAATATCTGAACATTTAAGTATGTAAACTAAAGTGCAATCACATTCGTAAATGAATGGCTACTGGTTTGGGAAATGTAAATTACATCATAACGTCTCCTCAGCTGACCGTTCTTCTACCCACTTTTCTCCAGATTGTCGCTACGTTTCTCCATTTTCTGTTATGTCTTGTATTATTTTCTTCTCTTTGCTTTCTTGCCGCTATTTTTTTATTTTTCTTCTTTGTGCTATTTTTATTCCTCGTGACAGGCGTTCACATTGGCCTGGGGAGTCAAGTTCAGCATTCGCTTCAATGATATCTGGCGCCATCTAGCGTCGTGAATGGGTATAATGTCTAGACCCTGAATATAAGACGACCCCCACTTTTTCAGTCTCATTTCAATGCAAAAAACACCGTCTTGTATTCGGGCCAATACGGTCCTTTTTTTTTGTATGTTTCTGGCCCATTGCAGGTCATTGTAGAATCGGTCAAAGCAATTCATTTCACAGGGGGGCGGGAGGGAGTGCCCAACTGACTTTGTATCACAGCTGGAAGTGGTTACTCGAAGCTGAGGACATTACCACCATCCTTCTGCGGTATGTGGCAAAGCCGCAAATGAAACCACCATTTCATCATGGCCACTAATGGCCGCAGCCACACAAATGCGCATGCACTCACAGGAAACACCCGCGCACACACGCATACATACACAGCTCTTATAATGAATGCAGACAAATATACAGTGCAATACCTTTATCCCCCCCCCCCCCTTTCTCTCTCTCTCTCTCTCTCTCTCCCTCCATCCATCCGCTTCGGTAGCGACAACACATCACATCTAATGAATAATGTATTTGGGCTGAGTTAACTCCGTTTCTCTACTTGGAGGCATTAAAAAGGAGACCTAAATTACAGTTGCTCATTAAGTACATTTAGGAGGGAGGGAAGAAAAAAAAGTTGCTGTTTCCTCCTCTCTTTTCTTTTGATCTTGGCCAAGATACAAAGGAAGAGAATTAATTAACAACTCTCCACGGGCAAACTAGGCGGAGGCGCTCGGAGGGAGTGTATTAGTGCTCACGTGAGTATGCGTGTTCATTTTTTCGATGTGCAGCTCATTTCGAGAGATTTGTTGTGAGTGAGTGAAATGATAAGCATCGCGGTTTGTATTTGGGATGATTCGTGGGTGCTGCAATCATGCATGGGGATCCTCTCGAGATTCGACCGCCGTGATACGCAGTGAATATAAAAAGTCGATGTTTAAATGGCATGTTTTTGTGAGATTAAAAATGTACCCCAAGAGAAATCATTTCAAAACCTTTTCCACCAGTAATGTGACCTGTACAATTCAACGGAATAGAATGAAATCGTTTTGAAAGGAAAGGCAAACTAAGCAACTGAGACCGGGAATGTGACTGTTCAATTGACATACCATAGAGGGGCGTGTAGACTTTTTCAATCCACTCTATTATAGGCGCATCTCAACCCATCTGAGAAGTTCATTTAGTTCAGCGTAGTTCAATTAAAAAATGTCGGGGTTTTTTCCCCCAGGACATTTAGTTACTGAGACGTTCTTATTTTCCATGATAATTTTTTTGCGGGAACACCTTGTACTTTCCTTCAAATTATTAAAATAAGCGAGGACGACGGCCTGCATTACCTTCAATTATATTCTACTCGAACACTTTATTATTTCACGCATTTTGGTGGCACTACATTTTTTTGGTGGGGTTCAAATTCACGTCAAGGTCACATCCACCAGTCGACAGACACGAGTAATCAGACTCGCAGCCACTCATGTGAACTTTGCTATAATTAATACATAGTGACACAATTACAGGGCAAAATAGTGTTCGGGTCTGAAAAGGCAAGATAAGACTCCCAGAGCGAGCTGACACCTATTTGACCTAAAGCAATTCAAAGCAAATGTATTAAGTGTTTCAAATTGATATCCTAGTCAGTGGCTGTGAGTGGCTTTTTTACTGCCTTTATAAACTCCTTTCCTTTTGCTTTTCAATTACAGGCATGTCGACCGTGGAGAGGTTCTTTCTATGAAAAACTCACCAGGGTATAACATTCAGTCACGGCCTATCTGAGATCAAAAGGATCCCTTTCTCGGGCTCCGTTCTGTTCAGGTCGGGCTTTTTTTGCTTTTAAAGCCGCTCAAAAGAGCTTTCAGTGACAAGTGCGGGGTTTTGATCTGCATAGGGAGACGGCTTGCAGACAGGGTGCTGGGCGCATGTGGCTGTAGAACACGACTTAATGTCATGTTGCTGTCTGACAGGAAACTCGCTCTCCCTCTATCTCTTACTGCCAAATATGCTTTCTCATAAGCTCGTATAGTCAGAAAGCCTTGAAAACACACACACACACACACACACACGCACGCGTGCAGCCTTGTCTTTTCACGTAGGAGCTGTGCAGTCAACCTGAAAGTGTTTGGCTTTGATAACCAAATAGAAAGCCTCGGTATATGGCAAGGTCATGTCTGTGCGTGGGCGGGGGGGCTCTTGAGCGTTCAATATGTGGGCCGACCCACCTTGAGTGGTTAAATAGTGTGTGTTTGTGTCTGCAAGTAGCCTCAGGGAGAGCTGGAGAGCTAAGGCTGCACTTCTGTCAGAGCCATCATCTGATTTATCTGACCGCTGTGGGCCCCGTGCGTGCGTGTGTGTGCAAAAAAAGCAATGGATACCTCGGGCTGTCTTAATAAAGATGAACACACGTGAAGAGCACAAGTGACAGAAACAGGAAGAGGCTGTGAGAAGATGTGATAACGCTGACGGACGAGGAGACGATGAATGAACTGGATGCCGCACTGGATGACGGTATCCACAAAATCAGTGACTCGAGTGAATAAATGGCGGAGTAAATCAGTGTGTCTCAACCTCTGCTGAGCTAAGGCACATCATTTACAAATCAAAAGTGTCACGAAAAGTTAGAGCTGGGTGATAAATTGGTCAAGTCAATTGAGTTTTTGGGTCAGGCCAATTTTTTTTTCAAAAAAAAAAATGGCTCCAGTATTCTGCTGGTAGGTACACTGTTTATATCGAAGACCTGGTGGGCAACAGAGAAGAGCGGGTTGACTAAAAAGGCATAGTTCCATTGGTCTTTTGGAATTTGTTTGAGATTGTAGCTCGGGACACTGAGTAAAAAGAGCTCGTCGAATAGGAGATTTAACCCTTTCAGGGACAACGGTTACTACAGTGGACATCTTATCATGCTATCAGGTTACAGGTTATCATTATTGGTGCATGAAATGGTTAAACGACTGTTGAAACCAAAACCAAACTGTCTGGAGAGCTTGTATGGAGGATTTTGTTGACATTTTCGGACAAAGGTTCATTTTGTATGTAAAAATATATTTTTTAAAATGTACATTCTGTTATCTTACATATATTATAACCTGTATCCATTGTAAATAGCAAAGCCACCTTATGCTGTGTTTTCTATGCTACAAATATATTGCTAATGCTATATTTTATATTGCACTTATATTGAACTGTGTACAGTTCTTTTCTGAAACATTTATTTTGTGCAATGAAACATTTTGTCCCCCCCCCCCCCCCCCCAATTTTGCTGCTGTAGACTGCAAATTTCCCCAGTGTGGGACACAAATAAAGGTTATCTTATTGTATCTTATCTTATGTTTAGTGATGTGGACGCCCGCCCCCAGGTGGATGCCCGGGGTCACCACCCTTTTAACCACCCCCTTCCCCCTGCCTCGGTTTACAAATTTACATTGTGTGAAATGTGGACCTGTTTGCTAATTATATGCTTTTATCTTTCATTGCATTGTCCTCTTATAACCCTGGAGAAACCACGGGGTCAAATTTGGCCCCTATTAATTCTGCTACTCAAATGCTACCCTTAAACCCCAAATGGTCAGATTTGGCCCTAATCCTAAATTAGAATGAAAGCATTGAATATTTGAAAAAAACATATTTTGGTGTTCTGTGAACATATAGCAGTCATTTAATGTATAATTCATCATTTTCCAAAGAAGAAAAAGGTTCTTGGGTTCTCTTAAAGGGATGCTCACTTGCATGAGATAGGGCCACTCCCCTCAAAACTGCCTCAGTTTAGCTCAACAATCAATCGGGTGCATAAAGTGGTTCTAAAATGACTGAGCCATGGGGTGTTTTGACAAAAGTATTCTTATTTAAACATACAATAACAGTTTTAAAAAGAAAAAAAAAACTATGTAGTCCATTTAAACGTGAATATGTCAGTGTTTGTCGAAATGTTTTAACGCTACAAGGATTGGAGGCAGAGAATAATAGTTCGAAATCTGGATGAGTCAGCCATGTATCCTGGGGTCACCCCGTTCATACATGGAAATATCAGTCGTGAATTCTGAAAAAGCATCTGGCGCACATGTAAGTACTCACTCTCTGATCCCAGTGTCAGATCCAGCCTGGTTTCATGTGGGCTATGACCGGCAGCGCTGCTCCCTGCGATGTGCAAGGACCAGCTGACAGCTGATTGGGGATCCGCAGACCAGCCACACAGGCTCTGTTCAAAGTCACATACGGCCCACAACGACGGAGTGGTGGCTACGACACAAAAACACGCACATGCGGTCAAGTTTGATTTTCACAAAAAGAAAAAAAAAATCTTTTACGTCATGTTAGACCAATTTCAATGACCGCCAACTTCTCTCTTTTCTTTCTTTGTGTCCTGACATCTGGCTTGGCTAAATTGTATGCGGTAGCTGGCAGGAAACCATATTTGGTAACTTGAGATTATGTCTCAAATTGTCATTGCCTGTCCCAGCATCGGACCATCATTCTCAGCGGAGGAAACGAAACTTGATCATAAAAATAATAAGGCACTATTACCAAATGCATTTGAATATAGTGAGTGTCAGCGAAAAAGCACGGGGGGAATACAACCAGAAAAATATGACAATATACTGCATCCGTATAACGTAGAAGTTCAAAAATCTTGCACAAAAGTTGACATGTTTCATAACATTAGATGAGGTCCCTATAAAGGCTTAAAAGAGACTTTATACTACTTTCATAGATGTTCAGTGCTCATACACACAATTCGATTAGTTGGGACAAGCATGAATATTTCACAAAAACGAGGACACTGTCGGAAATAGAATCGAATGTATTACGGTACATGAAGTCAAATGCATGCACTTTTAAGGGCAATAAAATAGCATTTTCCAGTAAGATGACTTGCCCGAGAGAAGCCACTCTCTGTCATATTCATGTGAAGCCTGCGTGCGCGCGTGAGAGGATGTGAGGTCTGGTGGCCGCGAGATCCTATTTTCATTCACACAGAGCTTCATCAGGGACTTTTGATTCCAGCAGACTTCAAAGCGCAGAAAACCCAGCGGTGCACGATGACATCAGCGGATTGACCTTAAGTGCAGCCTCGTATGGGCTGGTTGCCTGGATGGAGATTGCGGCTGCGTGCATGTGTGTGTGTGTGTGTGTGTGTGTGTTTGTGTGTGTTTACCAGGCCTCAGTGCTGCAGTGGACTGTTCCACCCTGGGCAGCGTAGGGGTTGCTGTGTCAGGCATGGTGGTTGTTTCTGCAAAAAAAAAAAAAAAAAAAGTTGTAAAATGTAATTTATACGGCTTACACAACCGCCTTACATATGACTAATACCATTCAGCATTGAGCACCACCACCACGATGGAATAATTTGATGGAATAATTTTTAATCTTAAATTCATTTGAAGTATATTCCACACTTGCACCACACACACACACACACACACGCACGCACGCACGCACGCACCAATATGATAGATGGCGCACTCACGGCGACCTTGGTGTCAGCAGGCCCACAATAAATCAAATAGTGGTGCAAACACCAACACATCAGCTGTGGGCTTTGTCAGTAAACTGGCCGTGATAACCACTTTTCCAAAGTCGCTTCTCTAAACACCGGCCCAATGTTTAACCTGCGCCCCTTACACGGTCGCATACACACATGCTCCGAGTGTCGACATATGTTTATCTGGTTCCTGTCACCAAGATATTTTCAGGAAAGTACTGTCTCTTATCTTCTGTCCTTCACTCATCAGTTTTTTTTAAAGCTCCCAGCAGTACCTCAAAAGCTTCTTTTTGGGGAAAAACATTCAGCCTCCCCCCATTCACCACCCCAACACACACACAGAAAGTGAAGTCTACTTCTTTCTTTTCTCTCTGAGGAATGCTGAATGTCATCTGTATGTATCATTCATATGTTCTTCCAGCCAAAGCGTCTGACATGCTGTCTGCTGTGGTCTGGTGGCACCTGCACACACCGGCCAGTATATGTCACAGTGGCTTGGGCATTTACTGTACTGAGAGTTTCCACAACTCACTTGATGATTTGCATGCGTGATTGTTGAAACCTTTTCCTGTAGTAATATTTATACAGTACTTAATACGTAGCCTTCATGAGACCAAAAGTGGCTAGGAGTGAACGTTCATTTGCTGTGTGGCATTTTTGAGATTGTTGATGCCGTCGATTCAAAATTGTTACGTGTTAAGTGGTGCAAATTAGCCTAATTAGTCAATGCTTGATTGTGTCGAAAAGATAATTCCGAGCGACGATCCTGTGGTACGGAATGATTTGTTTTTTCCCTTTTACATCTTGCTTGTTCAATATTGACAATCGCAAATCTTTGGGTATGTTTTTCACCTCATTTCTGTTTTTGTATTTTCTGACTGTTTGGATGCTCTACTGCAATACTGCCTCTCACTGGTCAGTATTGTTACTACCACATAAATCTGATATATCATAGGGGTTGAGCAACACTGCCTCTCAATAGTCAGTATTGTTACTACCACATAAATCTGATATATCGTAGAGGTTGAATGACTTCAGATATTTTTTTTTTGTAGTCGACGTTAAATTGACGGTTAATCAATGATGTCATTAATTTTTCAATCAAGCACTTGCTGTGCACGCTTTCGCCTCCAAACCCGAGCTCACTTTCCAGCCTGCACTTGGTTGCCGGCCACACCCACAATTTGTTCCTCCAATCACATTCAGATACTGTGCCTTCATTCAACAGACAGGACTCCAAATTCTTACACCAGTTAATTTAACAAGAAACTGCAGGATAGCTACTCGCAATAGGATACACTTCAATAAAAGTAGGAGGAATTGCCTGATAGAGTGGAGCAGACAAACAAAAGGGTTGAAGGAGATATGTTTAGAAATAAAAACATGACAAGGTTATACTCAAATTTTTTTGTTTGGCGGCGTACCGCGTTTTTGGACCAGAGTTTCTATAGGTGATATCACACAACAATGTGAGAGCAGAAAACAAGAAAATCGGAGAAGTCCGATGCGAGTTTATTTAAGTCATTACGCGGTATGGATTCTCGATTGTACCCACAATGGAAGGATTTGTCGTTTTAAAAAAAATTACTGTCCCAACACACGCATACGGTGCAGGCAGGAACAAGTACAGTCACTTGTCACGACACCGGATCAGATATTAACACAGGATAAGTAGCTGCCGGCATCTGACATTAAGCGCTTTTAATTCGGTGCCCTTTACCTCTGTAATTACCCCCCTCTTGAGGAGGGGAAAAGAGGAAGTGAGCATAGGGAAGGGCAGACAGACATGAAGACATGAAAGACATCACCTATTCAAGTGCCTCAGCGTCACCTTCCATATTAATGACCACACACAGCGTTTGTCAACCATATCCTGGAGCTCCATTTCATCTGCTTGATTTTTGTTCCTAACCAGCAATCGCTTTCAATCCTTTCTCCGAATCAGTTTGTACGATGCCAATCAACCGAATTATTAAAATGTTTTGAATTGTTCAGGCTGTTGGTTATTTTTTTTCTTTTCGATTCCAATAAGCATCCTGCGAGTGGAGCAAAAGTCTTGCAACTTCAAGTGAGAAACAGGTGCTGAGCCCCCCCTCTCCCTCCTTACACACACACACACACACACACACACACAGCCTCAGGCTTCATTCTAAAGCTGCTGATTCAGCAGCCTGAGGTGGAAACAGAGAGACGAGAACTGTTCAATTATGGAAAGAGCTCTGGGTATAAATCTACCTCTGTCTGCTTAAATAATGACTACCCACATTTCGTGTGTGTGTGTGTGTGTGTGTGTGTGTGTGTCAAACAGAGAGAAAATATTTTGTCAGGGACATGGTGTGGGGATTTCCTCTTTCTAAGTATTTAATGACGGACTAGACATCTTTGTTTAGGCTTAACTGCAGAACTAAGTCAGTGTACCTGCGGCAGAATTACGACTTGGTGATAAAAAACAACTTTAACTCTTTCACTCCACAAGATGTACTTGTACGTCTTTTTAAAATTAGGCCCCGCCTACCAAGGATGTACTTGTACGTCTAAGTCTTTTTTTTGCGTCATTGAGAGGAGGTGGGCCTGATGCAATATGTGATTGAGAATAAGCCGTTTGCATTGTAAATCAGGTAAAAAAGCAACCAGTAGGTGGCAGTGGTGCCACCCGTGCTTGAAATGTATGCTTTTACAAAAAGCTCTTTTTCTCCGTTTTTTTGCCCAGGAATCGCCATTTTCATGAAACTTAGCCATTTTGTAATGCCGATTGCTGAAGAATGTGAAAAGATAGAAACACATTTTTATTTTCTGCCGAAAGAAGAGAGTCCCAACTTTATTTTGTTAGGCTCCATGTTTATTTAGCATTAGAACCAAATATTCTGTGGGCCTTGCAAGATAAGTCAAAATCCAATAAAACGCTGGGATTGAGGGGGTTGCTCCAGTGAAAATGGCTGGGATTGAATGAGTTAAGTAGCAAAACGACTTCAAATATGTTGCAACTTAAAATTTTAGACTCGATATGATGACGAATTAGGATGCCGAAGGGTTTGATAAAAACAGTGGAAAATTCTTTGGTGATGCTGAATTATAATGCCGTCTGTCAAGGAGCGTTTAATAGGTAAGTAGAAGCGTATTAATGGATGAAATCCATTAAAACTGCGCGCCGATAATACTTCAAAATCCATCAGTGTGTTAAAAAAAACTAACAAAAAAAAACTGCCGTGCCCGACAACGCTCCAAGGAAGACGATGCAAGTAGGACCACTGCTGCCGAATTGCTCCCCGGCCCATTGTGTAGGCTTGTAATCGTCGCCTTAAGTGTCATGCTCACAATCAAGAGAAGACGCTTCTGGCAGTGAATGGCTAACAATCACAAAGAACCGCCGGAAATGAGTTTAAGTGGTGCAGAAGTCATTACACTAAGTATGCTATTGACCACGGGTGGCTTTCACATTGCCTGTCAATCAAATTTTTAACAAGGTCATGGCTGACTATACTGTATATACCTTCCTAGATTACATATATATCATTTCAAGCTCACGTGCTTGAAATGCATGCTTTTGCCAATTCCACTCTCCGTGGATTTTGACCAACGAGCAGACAAAAGGAAGTCTCTCTTCCTCCTATCCCTGAAAAGAATTTAAAACGACATTTGGAGCTAACGAGCGACGACGAATCGGCGAGAGAAAGCACCAGCTAGCGAGCTAACGAGCGACGACGAATCGGCGAGAGAAAGCACCAGCTAGCGAGCTACCAAGCGACGGCGAACGGCGAGAGAGAGCACGGACCAGCTTTCTCAGCGGTGGAAGCGAACGGCGAGAGAGAGCACCAGCTCGCGAGCTAAAGAGCAGCGGCGAACGGCGAGAGAGAGCACCAGCTAGCGAGCTAACGAGCGACGACGAATCGGCGAGAGAAAGCACCAGCTAGCGAGCTACCAAGCGACGGCGAACGGCGAGAGAGAGCACGAACCAGCTTTCTCAGCGGTGGAAGCCAAACGACCTGCTGCCAGCCAAACGGTCTGCTGCTAGCCAAACCTGCTGTTAGCTAAACTACCCGCCGCTAGCTAAACCACCCGCTGCTAGCCAAAACACCAGTCGATCTACACCACACTCTACGCATGCCTCCTCTTGTCTCTCCGACCGGCTGCAGCAGCTGCATCCTTCTTGCTGAGAAGATTGCTGAACTGGAGCAGAGAATCTCCACTCTCCACCATATCCATGATGCTGAGCTGCAGATGGACACAATCATCTTTGGTCCTGGACAACCAGAGTCTCCATCTTTCACCGACACAGCTGCTGCCGCCAAACCTGCTTCTCCCGCAAGTGACAAGGCCACCACTCCCGACCCCGCACCTGAAGACTCCCTGCCACTTGCCGATCCAGATGACACCTGGACACGACTTGGTGCCAAGCCCAGGTCCAGCTCCACCCCCCACGAGCCTGTGTCCGGGTCCCTGGTTCAGCGCAGTGGGAAAGACACATATCCTAACCACCCCCTGCGGTCCAATATCCAGCTGAGAAACACCTTTGACATCCTCAATCTTCGTGATTTCCCTCCTCTTGCTGGAGTGCCGACAACTTCTTCACCATTCACCACACAGTCCAAAATGAAACCCTCCACTCAGATCCCTTCTTCAGATAATCCTGTCCACCCCTTCTCCTCCATTGCTCACCGCCGCTCTATCCCTCAGCTCACTCCGGCCCCGCAGCGCAGTGTCCCTGGTCTCCTGTGCACTTCCCCCTCCACTTCACCGCCACTGACTAAACCTACGCCAAGACCCACTCTGCCTTCACCCACCCCTGCCTGCCCACTTCGCCCCCTTTTTCCTCCCACCACCCTGATTGTTGGCGACTCCATAACCCGAAACCTCCGGTTCTTCAACGCAACAACACACTGCTTCCCCGGAGCCACTGTTCCCATCATCCTCGCAAAACTCCCCAGCCTGCTTCATTCACTCCAACCATCTGTCCATAGAATTATTGTACATGTTGGCTGCGTTGATGCATCCCACCGGCAGTCAGAAATCACCAAAGGTCACTTCAACAAACTTCTTCAGTTCCTCAACACGACCGGGAAAACAATTTTCATCAGCGGCCCACTCTCTCCGCATCGTGGCATGGGCATTTTCAGCCGCATTCTTAGCCTCCACACCTGGCTCCAAACTGCCTGCAGGACACACAACGTGGGCTTTATTGACAATTTTAATACATTTTGGCGCCGTCCATCCCTTTTAAAGGCGGACGGTTTTCACCCCAACAAACTTGGCAGCAGAATACTGGCAGCAAATCTCCAGCATGCTGTCCACCACTCCACAAGCTGACTAGTCGCAAATCACACACCTCCACCTTCCCCTTCCTCCACATTAACAACACACAGCACTTCCACTTGCCATAGTCCCCCCTACAGGCCCCAGTTGTCACTGTCTCATCCTGCTGCCATTTACCCCATTCAATCCATCATCACAGCCAGACACCCTCACTACTACAATAACAAGAGAAAATATTTTAAAATGTCAAGCACCAATCTCCGCCCACTCCCCCAATCCTCACTGTTACCCAGACATCACAAAATCCTCAAACTGGCTCTATTTAACACCCGCTCACTCAATAACAAAGCACTCGTTTTACACGAATTCATAACTGACAATAACCTGGACTTCCTCTTTATCACCGAAACTTGGCACAAACACCTGGACTACTTCTCACTCAACCAAGCCACCCCACCTGGTTACACCTACATCGACAAGCCCCGCCTCACTAGCCGAGGTGGTGGGGTGGCATCAGTCCACAAAACAGAGTTTAAAATCAGCACTATATCCACCTCACCCACTGAGTCCTTTGAACATATCACCTTCAAATTCCCTGGTCCCTCCCCCTTGGTCATTGCTGTCATTTACCGTCCCCCGAAATTTAACCCATCATTTTTTTCAGACTTCTCCGATTTTGTCACACAGCTCTTACCTATTTCACCTTTCACTCTGCTTCTTGGCGACTTTAACTTCCATATTGATAACACCTACTGCAAACATGCCTCTGAATTTCTGGACCTTTTGGACTGCCTTAACTTCACTCAACATGTCAACTTCCCCACCCACACCCACGGTCACACTCTGGACTTGGTCTGTTCCACCGGTCTCACCATTGAAAAACTCTCTAGCACCAACCTCAACATCTCCGATCATCTGGCTATCACTCTGAACCTCCACCTCCCTACCCCCCTTCCCAAGGAAAAGCGCACCATATCATTCAGGAACCTCAAATCCATCTCCCCAACTGACTTTTCTACCTCTGTCCTCAACCACCTGTCCATACTACCTCCTCCACTGTCCCATGACCCCACTGTTCTCACCAACCACTACAACAGCACTCTCTCCTCCTGTCTTAATCAACTCGCCCCCATCAAAACCAAATCTGTCTCCTTCACTCACTCAGCCCCCTGGTACACCCCAGAACTCCGCAAACTTAAAACCCGAAAACGCCAGCTAGAAAGACTCTATAAAAAATCTGGTTTAACCGTTCACCTCCTCGCCTACACCGATCACCTTCAGTTGTACAAGACCGCACTCGACTCCAGCCGTTCCACCTACTACTCCAACCTCATCCACACTGACTCCAACAACCAAAAGGCTCTCTTCTCCACCGTCAACAAACTCCTCAAACCCAGCGACAATATTTCAACCTCATTTACCGTTGATAAATGCAATTCATTCCTTTCCTACTTTCAATCCAAAATCGACATCCTCTACAGTTCACTCACCACCTCTCCCGTCCCCCCTCCCTTACTACCAGCATCCATCACTCCAACTACTTCACCTCTCTCTGAATTCACACCTGTCTCCATAGCCAAACTCACCAATATCATCTCAACAATGAATTCCTCCACCTGCACACTGGATCCCATTCCATCTACCTTCGTCAAGCTCTGCTTTCCCACCATCTCCCACCTCGTCATGAACATTGTCAACTCCTCCCTCAACCTTGCCTATGTCCCCTCCTCACTCAAACTGGCTGCTGTAACCCCCATCATCAAAAAACCCGGACTCAACCCTGACATCATGAGCAACTTTCGACCCATCTCCAACCTCCCCTTTCTGTCCAAAGTCATAGAACGTGTTGTCGCATCTCAAATTAAAACCTACCTAGACAATAACCAACTTTTCGAACAATTTCAATCTGGATTCCGCACACAACACAGCACTGAAACAGCCCTCCTCAAAATCACCAATGACCTCATCCTTGCCTCTGACTCCGGCCTACTCTCCATCCTCATCCTTCTTGACCTTACAGCTGCCTTCGACACCATCAACCACTCCATCCTACTCTCTCGCCTGCAATCCCTAAACATCACTGACAAAGTCCTCACCTGGCTTCACTCATATCTCACAGACAGGAAACAATTCATACACATCAACAACTGCTCTTCCTACACTGCCCCACTGTCCCAAGGTGTCCCCCAGGGTTCTGTGCTTGGTCCTCTTCTCTTCATTCTCTACCTTCTACCCATCGGCCAAATCATTCGCCATCATGGTCTCCAGTTCCACTGCTACGCTGATGACATCCAATTGTACATATCCACCAAATCATTTACCCCTACAACCCACTCCACCCTGTCTAACTGTCTTTCAGACATCAAATCCTGGATGCAAACAAACTTTCTCACTCTTAACTGCACTAAATCTCAACTGCTAATAATCGGTCCTCGGTCCCTCACCCAAACAGCCTCCAACTTTAACCTCACTATTGACAACTGCACCCTGTTCCCCTCCTCTCACTGTCGCAACCTTGGTGTCCTTTTTGATAATAACCTCTCTTTCGACCAACACATCACCCAAATCACCAAAACTGCTTTCTTCCACCTCAAAAACATTTCTCGTCTCCGCCGCTCTCTTTCTTTCAACGCTGCTCAAACCCTCATCCACGCCTTCATCACCTCCCGCCTTGACTACTGCAATAGCATCCTCTACGGTACAACCTCCAAACTCCTCAATAAACAACAGTACATCCAGAATGCTGCCGCCCGCCTACTCACCCACACCCGCACTCGTGATCACATCACCCCCGTCCTTAAAAACCTCCACTGGCTCCCCGTTCCCCAGCGTATTCAATATAAACTCCTCCTACTCACCTATAAAGCCCTTCACAAGCAGGCCCCCTCCTACCTTTCCGATCTTCTTTACCAATACACTCCTTCCCGCAACCTCCGCTCCTCAAACACAAACCTCCTCGCCATCCCCGTGACCAAGCTCAAAACCTGGGGGGACCGAGCCTTCTCTGTTGCCGCCCCCACCCTCTGGAACGCTCTACCACAACACCTCCGCAACTGTACTGACCTACAATCCTTCAAATCATCTCTTAAAACTCACCTGTTCCGCAATGCTTTTAACACCTCTTAATCTCTTTTACCCATTTTTTGCCATTTGTTCATCTAAATGTGTTTTTGTAAATTATGTATGCTTGTTTTTAAATGCACATTTTTATCCTGTTTTAAGCTCATGTAAAGCGTCTTTGAGTATGATGAAAAGCGCTTTCAAATAAAATGTATTATTATTATTATTATATGTTCCAGTAATTTATTAATGATTCACTTGGTAGCAATTTTCTTTCAAGTTGGAGAAAATTGAACTCACAAGTTGAGTTAATGAACTGAATGATGTTATATAAAGACTCTCTATACTTAGCCGGTCACGTCTTTGTCATACAGTAGTTGCTTGTTCCTGCAATACTACTGGAGCTCAAATTCCCCGTGTGGTTTTACATATTTGGCCAATAAAGATGATTCTGATTCTAATTCCAATGAGAAGGATTTGGAAGAGAAACTTACGCTGTACATAGACAATGCAGTGAAATGGCGACCAGTCCAGAGTGTAGCATGCTGTAGCCCAATGTTTGCTGGGATACACACAACTTCACTCATGAGGACAATATTATTAATTAATGCACATTTTTCAAATGTAAAACTTTAGAGTGTATTACTGAGGACGGATAATGTTTTTTTTGTTTTTTTTGTTATCATAGCACCTGTATTAGATTGTGTTTTATTTGTCATGGCCATGGGATTCTTGGTCACTTTGTTAGTCAATGTTTGCTATTTGAGGACGCTTTATAATGCTAATCTAGCTGAGCATCCTCAAACATTCTCCATTTCGTGTCTGTCGTCCATCTCTCATAAAAACCGACTGAATACAGTCAAACCTCGGTTTTCGAACGTCTCGGTTCTCGACCAATTCGTTTTTTGACCAAAAAATTCCAATTTTTTATGCCTCAGATGAAGAACAAATTTCGGTTCTCCCGAATTGTCTTGCCCTGCTGTCAAACTGAGCTGTATGTGTATTTATTTTTTTACTTATCTATTCACTTGAATGCACTTTGGTCCAGCTGTGGTTAAATGTGACTTCCTCTCGCCTTCCTTACACGAGGAAGTGACGCTTCCTCGGGTAGACGAGGAAGTGACGCTTCCTCGTGTTGCTTTCCATTGTGAGCAGAGGTGTTCAATAAACATTTTTATTTTAAAAAGAGCGTGATTTCGGTTTTCGAACAATTTCGGTTTTCGAACAGCCTTCTGGAACGGATTATGGACGAAAACCGAGGTTTGACTGTATGTGTCTGGATACATGGGGTGCAATATGATCCAAGGATGCTATGATTTAAAAATGTTAAAAGAAAATCGATTCTCTTTATCAAATCAAAATTGATTTTTCGATTCTAATAGGGTTTTTTTTGTGTTTACAGCTCTAAATGGATACCATATTCATGACTAAATAAACAACATCCAGTATTATTGCTTATGCTGGAACAAAGTTTAAAGGACAAGACCTAAACACGTGAAAGACAGATGGCTCCGTTCAGTAGCACGATGACGAGCTACAACTTTTCCTGACGAATAATGAGGTCGGGAGTGAAGGGAAGGTGAGGAGGTTGCGGTTTGTGTGTGTGTGTGTGTGTGTGTGTGTGTGTGTGTGTGTGTGTCTGCGTGTGGTGGGGGTGTTACAGGAGCCTTGGCAGAGATGGGAGTGATTACGGCCTTGTGATGAAGAGGGAATGCAAAGGGAGGGCCGGGAGATGGAGCGGCAAAGCCACACGCATTTACAGAGTCGACCTCCTACGCTGACATTAGTTTCCATTGCTTGTCATGTGTTTATACCTGCTGCTATACAGCAGCTCACATCTTGGGCTTCGTAGAATCGGCTTGAGGGCAATGATTATGCATCGCCATCTACATACGGCACATACTTGCAGGTTGTTTCCTTCCAGAAGTCGTAGAATAATAAAATATCTGACAGTGCTTACGATGAGTGTTATTCCATCTCTCTCTGTATACAACACTTAACAGAATACCATAGGCTGATACACTACATGTATGTAATTACTGCTATTTGATGCGAAAACTCATATTTTCATAGACGAATATGTTGGATTTAAAAGAAGCAGTGAGAAGGGACCAGCAGAGAGAGACATACGGTAGCAGCCGAGTGTGTTCAGAGCTGAGGCTGCATTCCAGCAATCACATGAATATATCTGGAATGGAGCCATGTCTCACATGTGAAAGCTATCAGTAATGGTGGACGTGCATGCACACATGCACACGTTCAGAGCTAATTCTTGAATTTAACTGGAAAGCTGGAATGACTAAATGCGATATCTGCCATGATATGAGAAGCATATGTGTGTGTGTGTGTGTGTGTGTGTGTGTGTGTGTGTATGTGTGTGTGTGTATGTGCGTGTGTGCATGTGTTTTATGTGCGCAATCCAAACGTATACAATATGACAGACCAAAGACTCTTAGATGTCATAAACAATTATAGTACAATGTAAAAACGTATTTACTTCCCTTTTAATTTGACTTCACTCATGGAAATTTGACCAGGTATTCTTGAGCAGTCCGAAAGCTGGACAAAGCGAAACGTAAGAGGCCCTTCACTACCGTATTGGCCCGAATATAAGATGTGTTTTGCATTGAAATAAGACTGAAAAAGTGGGGGTCGTCTTATATTTGGGGTCTAGACATTATACCCATTCACGAAAAGTGGGTCGAAGATTGGCCAGGTTAACCGGCAGCAGAGGAGAAGTTACGATGTAATTTACATTTCAAAAACCAGAAGCCATTCATTTACGAATGTGATTGCACTTTAGTTTACATATTTAAATGTTCAGATATTAAGATTTGAATGAGGCAAAATAACATGCTTTTTCTCTCAAATATATTGTTATAATCATTTGTTTCAGATATACTGTAATTATTTTCTGTATAAAAATTAATTTGGTGTTCAAAAAGTCTTTTTTCAAACTTGAGTCTTGAAAAAGAGGGGGTCGTCTTATAATCAGGGCCGTCTTATATTCGGGGCCAATACGGTAGTTGCCCTGATGTTGATGTCTTCATTTGCTTATTTACCAATCCGCAGTATAATTCGTAGTTATCTTAGAGACACGCAATATGGACGAAAAGTATTTTGGCACACCAAACAGCAACGACCGACATCAACAATTGCTTTACGCACGCACGTACGCGCACAGTCTCTAATAACATTTGTGTCTGGGTGCCTGATGTTATTGTGTATGAAAGTGACGCCTGAGACTCGCAGCCCCATTTGTACGGACGACCGTGATATCCCTCATGTGGCCTCACCATCACACTGCTGCTCTCAGCTAAAACGAGAGCGAAAGCATTTAGACAAGAATAAACCTGTTTATCTCAACATGCGGCACGTGTATGTACATATTTGCCTGTCAGCCTGCCAAAAACAAGGTGCAGCGTAAAAGTGATGCAGATGTTCTGCTTGCTTTGCCCATTCGAATCATGACCAAAATCTGACAGCCACCAAAAATCTCAATTACACGTTGCCTCAAAAAATAGCGTGAATGATGAAAATGAGGCCTGCGTAAATAATATTGTAGCTTTTTTTTGTGCCCATTTTCTCCAGCAAGGGTTTGGTAAAAAAATGAGATACTAAACTACTACATTGTGCACGCCCACTAAAAAGCCGGAATGCATAACCTCATGTTCCTTGATTGCAATTGGCTGCCGGGATTGTTTTATATCAGGAAATTGTTTTGCCGCCCTGAGGCCTTGAGGTGACGGCACCTAATTGTAAAATATGAAAACAACAAAGAACGGAGTAGTATATGCTTTAGGACATTTTCAAAACGATATTTGAGATACAATCACACTATTCCATGGATTTGAAATGTGAAATTGCACGCAAACAAAGATGCTTCAACTAATAATAAAAAGCACCAATATGTAAGAAAAATCCCAGAAACGACTTGTGAGGGCTCAATGTGAGTGATTTGTTCTTTTGCATCAATGGGAGAGGGCCAGGTATATTCTTAACACAAGTTCCTCGACATTTGTGTCAAACAGCGGTCCATGCTCCATTGTCAAATGAATTGATATGCTAAGTTTCGGTGCTGCGCGTAGTTTTGAACCTTAAAAAAAACAACAATGATAGCACTGATCCTCTTGGGGAGTGCACTCGGCTGCATTAAATAATTAGTTTTGTAATCTGTAAAATTTTGGCACAAATCAAGCGCGCACCACAAACATCCCAACTACCACCGCAGTGGTTTGGAGAATATTTCTTGTGTTATTTGGCTTTTCTCGTTCTATTGCGTGTACTGGTTGAACACACAAAGACTTTTGTGATTATGGGAGAGTTCCCCTCGCCTTGAACGTCTTTTTATTTGTTGCGCCGGCCGCATATGTAAACAGCTGTGCTCAACGGACTGAAGCCGATACACACTGTTAAATATTTTATCTCCTGTAGCGCAGACATGCACAATGATGAAAAAAAAAAAACAGTGTCGAGCATATCAACAAAGTCATGGGAACGTTTTTGTTAACACTAAAAAAAAACCATTGTGATTGCACGGCTGGCCAGGTCAGGGGTTTCAGTTCCACTCTCCTTGCATCACCGAATGTCCTGTCGCTTTAAGACAATGAACACTGACAAAGAAAAGTGAAAACACACTTTGCTCAACGATGCCGTAACAGGAGCAATTTCTATGCTGTGAAAATGTGAGCGCTGCTGCTGTAATCACGTCCAAAGCTATGATCGCATCCAGAAGGCAAACATCTGGCAAGCAGACCCACACAGGCTATTAAACAACTGCAATAGGCAAGAGATCAATTTGCGTCGCGCTCTTGGTCCTGATGTCCGCGGAAAAGATGTCAGGCTCTAACTTGTGCCAGCAAATGAAGTGAAACTGAGAGGAAATGTAGAGCTCGTCCCCGTCGAGTCCACTCATCTGGAAAAATTAATCTCATCGACAAGATGTGGGAGTGTGCCTGTGGGGATTTTCGTTTATTTGTGCAGAACTTCATTTCTGTCATCGACAGAAATGATATCGATATCTAACACCTGATTGATTATCCAGATTGTTTTGTATTTGACAACAGTTACCTTGAATTTTTGTAGTATTTGTGTTAAACCCAGAGGATATGTCCCCTCTCTTCCCATCACGATCAGGCAGCCGGACAGTCTTAACACACTGAGGATCTACGGTTCCCTCAAGATCTCCGCCATCGCCCCCGCTCACTAGTACGCTTTGCCATCAGTTCAAGCCAACAGGCCACTTCACGTCCATTGGTTCCCTTCACCTGTCACATGTCACAATATGACTGCAGCACTAACATCTACTGGTCCATGAAGGCGAAAGGAGGGCAAGCATTACGCTTGCATTTTTAATGCGGCCTTTGCAACTTTGCTTTTATCCATTACGGGCGCAACGAAGTGCTTGTCCTTTTGTTTCTTTGACTTCCTGTATAGGCCAGACAGAAGGACTGCACTCGCATGATGTATCAACAGTACAGGCTAAAGGAATAAAAAGGGCACAAAAAAACCCCGTTATGTAGCATTTGATAATTCTGTCTTATGTTTGCCGTCGCCTTGCCTTATTCTATCATTCATTCATTGATTCATTCATTCATCTTCCGAACCGCTTTATCCTCACTCGGGTCGCGGGGGGTGCTGGAGCCTATCCCACCTGTCTTCGGGCAGTAGGCGGGGGACACCCCGGTTGGTTGCCAGCCAATTGCAGGGCACACAGAGGCAAACAACCGTGCATGCCCACACCCACACTTAGGGACAATATTAGAGTGATCAATCAGCCTGCCATGCATTGAAATCTCACTACACCATTTTTATATATGTTATTACCAAAACAAATAAATAATACAGGACTGTACACAGATGGAAAGGACTGGTGGGAGCCCCCCCCCTGACCTAGACATGATAATCCGTGTCGAGACATGTTGCAAATGCCAACAGAGAACGATGATTAACCTAACCCGCAGTCTCGCCAGCGGAACGTACAAAGTGAAAGCTTCTAAAAGCTAAACACACACACACACACACACACACACACTGATCTCAAAATCAGGACTGCCAACCCAGCAAACACACACATTGGAAGACGACCGAACAATAAAACACCAACTGTAAGCATACATGACGATATTTAACCCTGGAGAACCCAAGAAACCTTTTCTTCCTTGGAAAATGATTACTTATACTGTACATTAAATGACTGCTATACTGTATACTGAACACCAAAATATATGTATTTTCAAATATTCAATGCTTTAATCCTAATTTAGGATTAGGGCCAAATTTGACCCTATGGGATTTAAGGGTAGCATTTGAGGAGCAGAATTTATAGGGGCCAAATTTGACCCCATGGGTTCTCCAGGGTTTTAAAGACTGAGTGGCGACACGTCAGTTGATTTACAACTGTAACATCATGATTTGAATAAAAATATTCAATTAATTGTGATCATGGAGTCAACAGATAAATATGGAGACACCTCAATTTTAAGTGGAGACCGTGAGTATAGCCCTGTGTCGCATGACGTCGTGTATGCTCTTACCTGGCAGGTCACAACCGAGGACCTCCATCCTCATGCCAATTCCAGCAGGCGACCACCTCTCGGGAAAAATTCGGATGTACTGGGTTATTATCTCATCAAAGCGTCGCACCTCTGGCGTATCATAGTGGCTGTTTCCCTCAAAAATCTGTCGGAAAAGAAGAATAACAGAGTGGTTGATGTTTTGCTTCTTCTATAGGAATTCTCGTCATAAAGATGAGTGGCAGTACAATTTGATGATTTCCTTTTTTTGTGGGTAAATGTGAATAAACACTAGTGCTGCGCTGTATTGAGGAAAGTCAACAAGAAAATCTGCCTCCGCCGATGACAGACGCTAGCTTGACTGTCAGCTGTTACAGTCCGGATTCTTCTGCTATTTGCTATCAAAGAGCTTGTCTCGAGAGTCGTCGCTATTTCGGAGAGTGCAGGTAAAACTGTCAAGAGAATTAAAGCATAAAAATATTGCAGACGTCCCCCTTAAGTCACACGGTCCTGCAGCGAACTATTGATTCCCGGCACAGCATGACATGTGCCATAAAAATAACAACAGAGAGAGACAAGGTCCTTTGATTGCCAATCAAAGTGGCGAGACAGCACCACATCGCACAGAATTTAAGCCTGCGGAAAATGACAATATGGGCTTGATGAACTGAACTCTCGCTTCTGTCCTCGCCGTGAAACACACATGACGGATTTCCCACGTTGCTCATTTAAAAAGACAGGCAGATGAGAGAAAACGGCAGAAAAGCCAGACACTCAGTAGTACTATCACAGCTCTTAAAGACAGAGTCTCCTCAGTGAGGAGAGTTTAGAGGGCCCCCCGTCTCACCGCGCCTTCGACTGCCAACAGTGCGCGGAGTGATGATGCAGGAAAGACAATTTTTAATTACACCCATGAGAGCGAAGTCGGGGATGAGTGAACGAGACGAAGACAGACAGACAAAAACAGCATGAGAGAGAGAGTGTACAGAAGACTCAATGTGGAGCACCGTGATTAAATTGAATTATTAAAGCGGTAATATATATCATTTCCCAAAAATTACATGGCTGGCAACGAAAGAGGATTTCAAAGTTCGCCAAAATTGCTTGTGAGCTGTGAAGAAAATCAGTTGAACAAGACTCAAGAGAAGAACGTTTCGTGAACATTCAGCAGGATTAGTGTTGTGACAGACCAATAATCCCTGTTTGGAGATGATCGGTCTACACGAGCGCTTAAATCTGACAGCAGATGTAGTCGACTAATCGTCCATACAGAATCGTTACCTTTGCAAAGCCCGTCTTACTGTCCGTGATGTACGTCCACTCCTTTCCGGTCAAACTGTGAGCCAGTTTATACTTCCGGACAAAAGCTCGGTTCTCGGCACTGGTGCTGCCCTCCAGCCCTCTTGCACCTTGCGTGATGACGCCACGCACCATCTTGGGCACGCCGAGATCCACCTGCAGCACAAACAATGTTGCATCTATTGTTCATTCACCTTCCACAGCACAGAATCATAGTGATTGATTACTCTGTTAGTTTCTTTCTTTTTTTTTTAATTGATGGACTGAAATAAATGAACTTTTCGACGATAGTCTAACAAGGGTATACCAAACAACCATCCCTCCACCCAACCATCCATCCATCCATCCAACGGGGGTCGGCAACATGCAGCTCCAGAGCCGCACGCGGCTCTTCAGCGACATCTAGTAGCTCCCTGGACTTTATTAAAAAAAAATGTTTCAAAATGGAAAAAGATTTTGATAGTAGGCTAATAATATAGCTCAAATAGATATACTGTAGATACATGTTGCAGCTCCGTAAAAGTACAGCTGTAATGTTGTTTTTTTAAAACGTACACTTTATTTATGCTTTTAACAGTCTCGACAAACACAGACATGTCTGCGTCCGACTCCGTGCCTTCTCTTTTCTCGTTCGACTCGAGATGCGTTCAAAGACAGCCTCTGAAAAACGGAAATTAATGATCACTTCACTGACACTAAGAAAAGCGAAAATAATGCACCAAAACTAAAAAAAATCAAGCGAGAAAATCACAAAATAAATTCTATGGGGGAGTTTGTGAACACACAACAAAGGAATGACTAACAAAAAATTCTGAGACAGTCTAGTCTCCTACATACATACAGCATGTGTTTCCTTCATTGTAAGCTTTATAGGAGGCTTTTATTTTTTTGCGGCTCCAGACATATTTGTTTTTTTGACATTTTGGGTTGCCGACCTGTGATCCAACCTGTTATGTCATCTATCAAATCGGAGAAGTCATACGAAGCCATCATGTACCTGCAACCATTCTTCTCCGGCGATGGGCTGCGTTGGGTTGGGAAACCATCCTGACCGACTGGCCACAAGCCTGGCAGCGCCCATGGAGCCGTGGATGTCCCTCATGGAGGACGCCAGGATTTGCGAGTCCGCCAGCAGTCCAGACAACATGCCTTGTAGCTCTGAGCACGGAGCGTCTGAATAGAGGAGGTGAAATCCATATGAATATCATAACTGGTGATCAGTGTAAAGTGGACACAACGTGTAAGGAGAGTTCATGAAACGCTGTAGGTCAGATTGCGGAAGTGGACATAAGGTTCGCAAACAACAGAATTTACCAGAAGGTCTTCAGATTGGACTACTCCTGAACCTGGTGGGAATTGCTATTTTGCTCATTCCCCAGTTAAAATTAGTTTGCAAGGAGATCGAAGATGCTTTATGTGGGTGTTTTCATTTTTTTTTCCTCTCTCAAGACTACTAAGTCAGGGTTGTTTTGATCCTTATTGGCTCTGTTCTCCAATAATTACTAACAAAATGTTCTGGATGCAATCTGCCTCACATTCCAATGTCAGATTGGATCAGATCCAGCGCCGCCCAGCCTTCGAAAGGCGAGGAGGTATCGATAAAGCTGACAGATGGGTGTAGGCTTGATCTCGGAGGGAAATTTCTGGTGTGATTTTTCTTTTTAAACTAATCTTCCACTTTGCAGCTCCTCTGAATGGCTTTCCATCAAACCGTCAGAGCATTTTTGCCTTCATGCCGCTACAAAGTCAATGCAAAACTTCAGCCCCAGCTACAGGATTCTTTGTGGGGAATTGAGTCCCAAACAGAAGAACAAAATAAAAGTGCGGCGCTGTCAAAGCGATGTGCTTTATTAGACTGACAAATCTGTTCGAGCCAAACGAGAACCACAGGCTTGCGTTCATGAATAATAAGGACATCAAAAAAAGGAGGAGCACCAAAAGAATTTTATTTGAAATGACGGCAGCGATAAAATATGATATAAATATGATTATAAAACGATCATGTGCGAGGATGAGAAGGAAGGGAGAAATGAGAGGAGGAGCTGAAGGACAAGGACCGTAAAGGGCGGGGGGTGTAAAAAAAAAAGCCAAAAAGGTCAAACGAATTTCAAGGCATGCAAATGCGAAAGGAAAATTAGAAGGCGAAATAAGGATGGGAGAAAAGGTGTGCGTAGAAAGAAGGAAATAAAGAGGGAGGATATTGACAGTGAAGGGTGACGATGATTGATGGTGACATTCTCCGGTTCTTGGCGGAGATGAATGTTTAATGCTGTGATGTTTGCAACCGCACCTCACCGCAGTAAATAATGAATCAACAATAAACAACAACAGCTACCGACACAGTGGATAAGCTCCCTCTGTCGGGCAATACAAACCGAAGGAGGAAATTCAATTATCTTATTGTTCATTTGAAAGTTGTTGTTTTTTTCCCCCCAACTGTATCATTTGTTCAAGCTGTTGTACATCAGAAGTAGACTTAATGAGAATGTGATCTCCGGAGATGACAGAAATACCGTATTGGCCCGAATATAAGACGGTGTTTTTCGCATTGAAATAAGACTGAAAAAGTGGGGGTCGTCTTATGTTATACCCATTCATGACGCTAGATGGCGCCAGATATCATTGAAGCGAATGCTGAACTTGACTCCCTAGGCCAAAGCAAACCCCTGTCACGAAGAATAAAAATAGCGGTAGCACAAAGAAGAAAAAAAAATAGCGGTAAGAAAGAAAAGAGAAGAAAATAATAGAAGAGATAACAGAAAATGGAGAAACGTAGCGACAATCTGGAGAAAAGTGGGTCGGAGATCGGCCTGGTTAACCGGCAGCTAAGGAGAAGTTATGGTGCAAACTTCAAGATGCTTTTTCTCTCGAATATATTGTTATAATTATTTGTTTCAGATGTACTGTAATTATTTTCTGTATAAAAATTAATTTGGTGTTCAAAAAGACTTTTTTCAAACTTGAGTCTTGAAAAAGAGGGGGTCGTCTTATAATCAGGGCCATCTCATATTTATATATCATAAATGTGAGTCTGTACACACCTACTACCATTTAAAGTGCCTCTGATTATCCACCAATAAATTTGATGTTTAGTAGGCTTAGCTGACTTCTATTTATTTATTTACTTTTGCTTTATAGCATATACTGTACCTGAAGGTTTTGTGCAAACACTACCTGCTGTTCCAGACTGTTCATAATTCCGCTCGCCTTGTCTAAGGCCCCAGAACCAGCTGATGGAAAAACAGCCCCAAAGCAGGATGCTGCCACTATGGACTTGGTGTCTTTTTGCTGATGAGCGCTGTTGTGTTTGTGCCAAGCACGTTTTGGAATTATGGCCAAATGAATTCCACTGTACATAAAGATCCCATTCACTCGTTGAATTTACGCACAAAGTGAACACATTCCCGAGATCAGGACTGGAGCAGCATACACATACTGATTTTTCCCAAATGTGCACATGAAAACCTCAAGCCAGCAAGCAGAGCGATAAGGGCGCTATAAACAAATGACTGATAGATGCCGCAGGGCCGACATAAAATGAGATTAAAGACGGAGCGGAGGAGGGGTTGGGGGGAATGAACACTTGAATGAGGCTGTAACGGGCAAAGATTTAAGAGCAGAGATGTGGCGAGAAAATGAGAGAGGGCAAAGGAAAAATATGAGAGCGGCGGCTGAGAGTGGAGGCGATAGATAGGAGAGCGCGAAACGCATGAGCGGGAAGAAAAAGTGAGCAGTGCCATGGAGACGGGATGGAAAGAAAGTGAGAAAAAGGAGAGCGAGAGACATAAAAGTGTGATTTAAGTTAATGGCATGTCACTGTCTGACTCCTTTATGTGCGCATTTATAGGCCCGCATAGGGCATTATTGTGTCCCCACGGGCACTGTGATAGGCTGTGTGCATGTTTGTCAATATGTCTGCATCTGGGGAATGAAACAAAAGATACCGCGTTACTTGCTGAGGAAGATTTGCTGTGTTCATGAAAACGATATTCGAACTTTTGTGGCGAGAAAAACTGCGCTTAGTCAGCCTTCAAATTATTTTGCCAAACAGCTTTCTCATAAATGAATGATTTACTCAGACACTTGACGGATTGGAGATACTGGAGACCGCTAGAACCGTGGGCGGGCTAAGAAGGACTGTGATCATTAATCCCTGGACACTGCTGAATCCCCCTTTCTGATAGCACGTTACTTGTGCAATGTCGTAAAATACCAGCACATTTCAAGCGCCCGAGTGTTGCTTGACTGCAGTTTAGTAACCTTACGAAAATTAGCTAGAGAATACAGTCAAACCTCGGTTTTCGAACGTCTCTGTTCTCGACCAAATCGGTTTTCGACCGAAAATGTCGAGTTTTTAATGCCTCGGATGACGACCGAATTTCGGTTCTCGAACAAACTGAGCGCACTTGAATGCGTCACTTGACTCCTCTCGCCTTCCTTACACGAGGATGTGACGCTTCCTAGGGTAGACGAGGAAGTGATGCTTCCTCGTGTAGTGTTTCATTGTAAGCAGACGTGTTCAATAAAGATTTTCTTTTTTTTTCAAAGAGTGTGGTTTCGGTTTTCGAACAAATCGGTTTTCGAACAGCCTTCTGGAACGGATTATGGTCAAAAACCGAGGTATGACGGTACTTGTTTAAATTGAAGTGGAAAATCCCTGAGAACGCTGTGCCCGGGAGTTTGTCTACATGGAAGCAATGTTCCCTGTAAATTGCGCACATGAGCAATGGCGCACCACCCCTCAACCCTCAGCGCGCACAGATAATGGGTGACACTAGCCCGCACCACACACCTTACATTTACACACTGATTCCTTTATTTCTACCTCAATTTGATCAACAAATGGGACACCACAACATTCCCATTTCTCTTCCAGTTTCAGTAGCGCGACAGAGGGCGCACACTTTAGGATTGCGTGGCTTTTGCGTAGTGCTAACCTGTAAAAATCGAGCAAATAAATGTCTAATTCGCAAAGCATGCACAGATGGTGAAATGCGTCACTAACTCAGATGCCAAGTAGAATGCAGCTCGGTGCGCCGGTAGTATTTGCGCGTATTTAAATGAGGTAACATGGTCCTCATTGATAAACAATGCCTAATTTATTAACACCAGCGCTAATAGCCACACCCCGTTTTGGGGGAGAAAATGTCTAGAGAAAGCTGCTGCCAAATTGGCGTTACTCATTAGAAGCCATTTTTGAGTGGGAGAACGCATTTCCAGGGCAATGTGAGGGAACACTCGGACATGTAAGACATAATGGAGTTTGTAATGGAGTTGTTTTTTTTTTGTATTATTATTAGTCTCCTCCATCTGTACCTGTGAATTAAAAAAAAAAATACATGAAATTATATGTATTTGTTGATGGCCATTTTCAAAGCTTCCCCTAATCCCGCGGCAAAAGAAGCGGTGAGTGGCATCTCATTGCTAAGTGTACACATCACAAGTTCAAGTACTGAAAAAAAGACAACCTTCACCCGCACACAAGCGCACACACCAGCAGTATCATATTGTTAGGGTGTGATTGCAGCTTGTGTGGGTGCCGAAATAGCGCCCCTAGATAAGAGCTTATCTGCCGCTCTCAATGGCCACTACAATGGCAAGCAGTGAGAGGACCTAACCTAATAATGATACAGTGAAAGAAACACACACTCTCACACACACTGATTGAAACCTGCCCCTTTACCATTTGTAGAACACACAAACACAGACTCTCTAATTAAGTTTTATCTATTTATAGTATTGAGCTGATTATGCTGGTTGAAATCCCGTTTGTTTGCCAGGGCTGCAGATGAAAGCCGAGAGCCCGTTACTCTCTGATGTAATCACCCACACATCACACTCTAGTATTATTCTATTAGGACCGACTTGGTTGTGTGTGTGCGTGTGTGTGTGTGGGGGAGCCTGTGAGGGAGGATACTGTATGGATAGGAATAGGGGAGGGCAAGAGTTTGAAAGCACATGAGAGTGGGTGTGGTGCATGTGAAAAGGATCGAAATAAATGATGGAAAGTCGCAAAACAAACTTTGGGTGAATCGACGGACGGCCAAATTGATGATATGGAAGCAGAGAACTAAAAAAGATTGACGCTCATCGTTTTCACAGGAAATGTTTTCTGAGGGGGTTGTTCTTGCACCGACCCACCCTGTGACCCAATGTTAACGCCACTATATCACGCCTATAAAGCTACTGGCATGTTTTTACAGGAGCCCCT
This sequence comes from Hippocampus abdominalis, assembly GCA_018466805.1. NCBI lineage: Eukaryota > Metazoa > Chordata > Actinopteri > Syngnathiformes > Syngnathidae > Hippocampus > Hippocampus abdominalis. Next base: position 12,183,907 of record CM031706.1, on the reverse strand, counting down.
GTGGGAGATTGGCCGGAAAACCTCAGTTAAGCTCCCCAGAAAAAAACAAAACATGCTTCGTCTTTCTTACCTGTAATCTGACAGCCGTAAAGCTCAAACCGCAGTGCGATGCCATTCTTCCATGTTTGAGGTCGGATTCGCACGAAGCGGGCCAGTACTGGTTGCGGAATGCGATTGAGAACCACCTCTGTGGCATCCGTATTTGCATGGAAAACCTACAGAGGTAGAGGAGCAGAAGGAATCAGGATAGCCAAACATCTGAAATATACTCAATTTGAAGATTTCATACGGGAGTCCTGAAAAATGACAAGGGGAGGTTTATCAAGAATGGGTGCAGTACTGTAAAAACAAATTATATGGAGTCAAATGTGTGTTCATCTGCTAAGAGATAATTAAACAAGAGCAGTGGGAACCTATAAGGCCCCAAAAGTCTTTATAAGACAAATTTAAACTTCTTGGCAAAGGTGAGAAGACAGACAAGACTGCTGAGAAGTCTTGGATGACGCACTTCTTGGGACTGAGTCTTGATTTTCATCTAATTTACACAGATGTCAAATGTTGGAGCTCCAGTGATGCCTGAGAGTCTTTGACCAAACATACAAAGTACTCAAAATGTTGAAAAAAAATGATTAAATAAGTGCTGGAAGCACCTATGCGGTTTTCCTCTCCATAAATCATAAGTGAGGGTCACTATTTTGACACTCCATTTTGAATCCAACACACGCACACATTTTATTTGAAGAGCTGTTTAAAAAAAATAAACACACAATAAAATAAAGATGGGCCATAGTTTTGTGTGTGACTAAACCGGCACTCATTAGTCATGTGGGAAAATACAAGCGTTCGCACAAGAAAACAATTGCATCTTGTTTTATTTTTTGCTCAATAACACGGCATTACTGAGCAGATTCAAATACAACCCCTCCCAAAAGTTATTGTCTACACTGGGTTTCTTACAGAAGACCCAAGACAACATAATTTCTCAGGGACTTCAGATGGTCACCCATCCCTTCATTTTCTGGAGAGCTGCTTGTCCTCAGGAGGGTCTCATATGCCTTTTCCACCACCCACCCCAAAAAATGGTGCTCGTTTGGCACTAGGGCCAGTGCTGTGCTTAGTTGGTGCTTAACACATTCTTAGGAAGAACAAGTTTGGTTTTCCACCGGGAAAGTGCCAAGTAGGAGCTACGTCATCGTAAAGCATCCAAACGTCACCGACATTTACCTAACAGCACCTGCGCTATCAATTGTAAGTGGTACAGTGATTAGCGCATCGACCTTACAGTGCATAAGGTCATGGGTTCGATCCTAGCACAGTCCTTCCTGTGTGGAGTTGGCATGTTCTTCTGGTGCTTGCGTGGGTTTTCTCCGGGTACTCCGGTTTCCTCCCATATTCCAAAAACATGCATGGTAGGCTAATTGAACACTCTAAATTGTCCCCAACTGTGAGTGTGAGCACGGATGGTTGTTCATCTCTATGTGCCCTGCAATTGGCTGGCAACCGGTTCAGGCAACCCGCCTACTGCCCGAAGACAGCTGGGCCCTCCAGCATGCCCCGTGAGGACAAAGTGATTCAGAAAATGAATGGATGGATGGATGGATGGATAATAAGCTGTTAGCACCTGCTAGGCAACTTACCATAGCATCAATTATACTTGTATGTAGTATATAACAGTCAGGGACATGCAATCAGCAAACGCCTATCTTTCTCAATCGTAGATGATCACAAAGCTAGCTGCAAGTCGGAGATCACATGCTCTGCGGGCACATCCGCAATTGCTTTTCTGGTGGGACACAATTGTGCCGGAGTTCACCGCTCAATCTGCGGTGGTCATGATTAACTCGCCTGTCGCTTCTTGCCCCCCCACCACCCTCCTGACATAGAGGGTACTAGAGTCTGGCCCAACAAATATTTGGGGCCAACTTTGTCAGGTTCGAAAGAACCGAGTAATGTTAAGGATCCCAGAATCATAGACACCAGACAAAACTCTGTAATAAAAAATAATTATTCACAAAAAAACGCACTGACATAGTAGAAACAGAAATCTCAGGTCAACAACAACAACCAGGGAAAGAAAAACAATACATTTACAAAAAAGTACTTGCAAAAGGCAAGGAAATAATTAACCTGAGAACACCAAACAAAACGTCAAGAGTCCAATTCACTCGACAAAAGCAAAGCAAGATCAAATGCCAAAACTAAGACTATACTGACAAAAACGTAGAACCAAGAGAACAAGAACTATCACGACAAGAGCGAGAGATCGAGAAAATGAAAATGTGAGCAAGCGCAGCACCAGGTCAATAATAATCCAACAACTGCAGGCAGTTTGTCAATCCTTAAATACATGTCTACATGATGAGATCATTGGCCGCAGGTGTGCACACTGAAGGACTGGCTCTAGTCTGCCACCTGCTGGTACACAACAACAGGATCAAGAAGAACCTAAGTTGCAGTTTCAAGCACCAGAGCTTGCGTGTGAGCCTTTTTTGCTGAAAATACTGTTCTCGGTGCGTATTATGATTGATCCCTTTATGGGGTAATGAGAGTCTTTACTGTTTACATCCACCATTCAGAACATATCTCAGTGTCGTGAATTGTGACTTGCTGAGGTTAGGTTTACATTTCGCAGAAAATTTTCCCCCGAAGGGCTTTTCCTCTCATTTTCCTCTCATTTCCGCGACATCAGTAAAGATGTATTGTACCGTATATTGTATCATGAAGAAGTCTGTGAATGTGTACAGGGAAGGCATTTTATTTTTCGTGCATCAGCAACATTGTAAATGGTGTGAGTGTCTTGTAGACAAATATGTTGAGTAAGCAAGTGTTACTCCCGAAGAACCTGTAGAACGTTGCACTGTTGCACTGTTGCACACACGCACAGTTGTTCATCAGATAACAATAAGAATATTTATGATGATGAATTAATTCATATCGATTATGTGTAATATTATACTGTATTGGCCTGAATATAAGACGGCCCTGATTATAAGACGACCCCCTCTTTTTCAAGACTCAAGTTTGAAAAAAGACTAACACCAAATTAATTTTTATACAGAAAATAATTACAGTACATCTGAAACCAATGATTATAACAATATATTTGAGAGAAAAAAAATGTTATTTTGCCTCATTCAAATCTTAATATCTGAACATTTAAATATGTAAACTAAAGTGCAATCACATTCGTAAATGAATGGCTTCTGGTTTTTGAAATGTAAATTAGATAATAAATTCTCCTCAGTTGCCAATTAACCTGGCCGATCTTCGACCCACTTTTCTGCAGATTGTCGCTACGTTTCTCCATTTACTGTGATCTCTTCTATTATTTTCTTCTCTTTTCTGTTCAGCATTCGCTTCAATGATGTACACATACGTACAGCACATTTGACAATAAAGTTGTATTCAATTCAATTCAATTCAATATCTGGCGCCATCTAGCGTTGTGAATGGGTATAATGTCTAGAGCCCGAATATAAGACGACCCCCACTTTTTCTTATTTCAATGCAAAAATCACCGTCTTATATTCGGGCAAATACGGTAATTATCATGCATTTCATGTGCTCCTAGAAAGACTGAGGTCTGGCCTTGGTGTCGGGCTCGCCCACAACCCTAGAAGAGTGTCCTTGATCTAACCAGCGATTTGTGTTCACTGTAGTAATTATTTTGTTAATGTAAGGAGCCTCCATGCAGTTTAAAAAAAAATACTGGATGTTCTTGTTTGTTGAACCCTTGCATATACAAAGTCCTAGCACTGGCGTGTTTTATTGGAGGGAGCAAAAATAGATCACCGCAGCACATATTTATGGTTCACGGTGGTCCGTTCACCATGACAAGATCCATAAATAAATACTCCCTCGTTACGCACAAACACGGGTTGCATACAGAAATGCACTGTCCCTAACGTTCCTCTTCACAAAGAGCAGCGTGAGTGGCAAAGGTTAACGTCAAGACTCACACGCTCTGAGGCAACCTTGTGTGTCGTAAATCAAAGGGTGTCAGCAGGCGGGAAAGCATCCTCTTCTCACGTCCCCTTGGTTAAACACACATACGCACGAGCAAAGAAAAACACAGTCTTTATTCCTTGACGCACAGTGAGAAGAGAAAACACACACACACACACACACACACACTCATCCATTCTCAATTGTCTTCTAAACACATTCCACAGAACGCACACTGTCTTTCGACTGCTGGTGCCCTCAGAGCCCACACGTCCTACCAAGTGTGCATACACGCAAAAATGATTTCCCCTAAAACACACACACACAAGCGGATGGAAAGCCAGTGGATGCGGTCTCACATTGCCAGAAGTGTTCTTCTCATCATCTGACATCATGACTTAACATTTGCGTCTGTATCTGACAGTGTCATGTACGTTTATGGCTGTCATCTGCGTTGGGCTCGTTTCAGGCAAACACAGCTGGGCTTCTCATTTAGTATTCTCTTGCCTATTTCTGGCTTTTACTTTGACGTCTTCACTCTGTCTCCCTGTCATGATAACATGTTCATCTCGACATAAAATACCTCCTGTTGTTTCACTACAGCGGTTTCTCCTCTGTGCCTCGCTCTTCCGTTAGAGCGGCGTCGGAAACAACATGGTGAGAGTGCAGTAAAGCCCGTCCACCGGAGCCAAAGGCCTCGCAATTACTTGCTTGGGTACTCATTTATAGACGTTTGCCTTGTTTTGTTTTGAGTGTTTCGTGTGTGCGGATTCATCATTTCTTCCTGGTTCCGAACCATTAAACAACGGAAGCCTTCAGGGGTGAAAAAGTGTGAATAAAGAAGCTCTCTGATTTACAAGAGAGCGATCAAGGCACTGGGCCAACTGGGGATTGAACCCACGACCGAACGGGGGTACGATACGAAGGCAGACTCGCTGAACCGGTATCCCTCTAATGGCCTCAATGCCAGTTAAATGATGGAAAAATGCCAAGAGGCCCCAAAAGACATAATGGGAGAGCAATTACAAGCGTGTGTGAGTGTGTCACCGGGTAAAAAGTATAATTATAAAGTCTGACTCTGAGGATTTGGGGCTGGTGGTGGCTTTCTGATTTCCCTCGGTGGCCAGTGAAACATTTCCTCAGTAAGCTCATGTACACAAATACACACAGAGCTTTGTTCGGGGTCACCAAACAGAGCTGCAAATGTAGAACGGCTTCCACTGTGACCAATGTTGTTTTACAACCCCTAAGTACGTGCAAATCCCTTTAGTGCAAGGCTACTGTGCATATTTAACACAGTGACCTTATCTTGAGCTATTAATGCTTTTTTTTTTCTTTTCCTAATACTGGAATGGCACATTGACTTCTGTCCAGACCTTCACAGATATTAACGTTGCGAATTAAGATTGTCTATGAAATGACAGGGAATGTCAATGCCAATTTTTTCTTCACAATGTCATGTTCTATGCGCCCCCACAAATACAATACAGTCAAACCTCGGTTTTCGAACGTCTCTGTTCTCGACCAAATCGATTTTCGACTGAAAATGTTGAGTTTTTTATGCCTCGGATGATGACCGAAAATGGGTTCTCGAACAAACTGAGCGCACTTGAATGCGCCACTTGACTCTCTCTCGCCTTCCTTACACGGGGAAGTCACGCTTCCTCGGGTAGACGAGGAAGTAACACTTCCTGGTGTAGCCTTCCATTACTGACCAGACGTGTTCGATAAAGATTTTTTTTTTTTAAAGCGTGGTTTCGTTTTTTTAACAATTCGGTTTTCGAACAGCCTTCTGGAACGGATTATGGTCGAAAACCGAGGTATGACTGTAAAAGACGTCGGCATACACAGAATAAAGCTTTGTAATTTGATCCAGTTGTGAAAACAACTGCTTTGCCTGTCTGCTTGCCATGGAGAATTCCAATGTACGCTACCACTCACGACCAACTTTTTTGAAGGAAGCGTGGGTTCAATTCCCACTCTGAGTCGGTATTAATTTGAGTCTGAATGGTTGTCTGTGTGCCCTGTGCCCGACCAGTAACCGGACCGGCGTGTCGTCGGTTTTAAGCCAAGGTCAGCTGTAATAAACTCCACCTTTCCGGCAACCTGAACAGGGGTATAGATAATGAAGGACTATTTTCCTGAAGACAACTGTGTGATCACACGAATGAATTATTCATGCCCAACCTGGTGCTTGTATACACACATTAACAACCGTGTTTTCGGCTCCGCAAGTCGAGCATTCACTGCGGGGGGTGCCAGGTGATAGGTAGTCACCCGCCCAGCTCTTAAACGCCTCAATTTACTGTTAACAATCTCTAAAATGCTTGGATGGCAATCAGCTAATGGACTGTGTGTGTGTTTTGTGAAGCTTCGTTAATGGACTGATGTTAACAAGAAAGGACCGGCTGATACCAGGATCGCAACGGCGTTCCATTCCTTCGGCAGCGATATAACGACAAATATATCCACAAGATAGAACGCGCTGTAGTCCCACGCTGACGTAGGAGTAAAATCATAATTACAGTCAATATTTGTAGGACATTAAAATCAGCAGTTCAGAATTAGTAGAGGTACTGTAACATATTAGCAATCGGGCCATTTCTTTCCGCAACCATATTTCAAACATGTTCTCTCTCCCATGGGCCAGCTAGCAAGGCCTCCATGACATCCGAATTTTTTCATCCTCTGGGTCTGGGGTCGGCAATCCAAAATGTTGAAATAGTCATATAGGACAAAAAAACCCCAAATATGTCTGGAGTCGCAACAAAATAAAAGCCTTCTATAAAACTTACAATGAAGGAAACACATGCTGTATGTATGTAGGGGACTGGACTATCTCAGAATTGTTTATGTTCTTCATTCCTTTGTTGTGTGTTCACAAACGCTCCCATAGAGTTTATTTTGTGATTTCCTCGCTTGATTTTTTGTTTTGGTGCATTATTTTTGCTTCTCTTAGTGTCAGTGAAGTCATCATGAATTTCCGTTTTTCGGAGGCTGTCTTTGAACGCCACTCGAGTTGAACGAGAAGAGAGAAGGCACGGAACGGAGTTGGACGCATACGTGCCTGTGTTTGTCGAGACTGTTAAAAGCATAAATAAAGTGTACGTTTTAAAAAAAACAACACCACAGCTCTCCATTTTCGGAGCTGCAAAATGTATCTATATCTATTTGAGCTATATTAGCTTACTATCAAAATCTTTTTCCATTTTCAAACATGTTTTATAAAGCTCCAGGGAGCCACTAGATGTCGCTAAAGAGCCGCATGCGGCTCTGGAGCCGTGTGTTGCCGGGTGATCGGTCAGAGCGACACTTGTTATACAGCCAACTTCAGGTCGGAAAATACCGTCTGCGAAGACCGTGGGTTCACTCCTGAGAATAAAGAGACCATAACCAGGACATTGAACCACAAGTTGCACCTGATGCGTTGTCATCAGTAGGTGAATAAAGGAGGCAGCGTTAAAGTGCTTCGAGTACAGTCAAGGTCGAAAATATACAACAAGTGAAAGGCCAAATCTTTGTAAATGATTAAAGGTGATCGAGATGCTGAAGTAACGGAAGTAAACAATGTTTTGCAGGGACCCACGACACACTTGTGTGTCTGTCGACTAACCTCGGCACCGAGCACGACCAAGGAATACAACGCGCTCACCTAACTGAAGACCAGGTGTGTCCACTTTTGTGCGTGCGGTGTCGTGAGCCTACGGGTCCCTGCTACAGTCAGCCAGCGAGAACCAGTGCAGACACACTGAATTATTCAAAAGTCTAGGATGTGCGTCTTTTGTGAATATGTGTGTGGACAGAGTTATAAAATAGTAAAACGTCTTCCATCTCCTCGCATCTCATCACACACGCACAGACGCACACGGCGGGACAGTTCATTTGTACTGTGTGTGTGTATGTGTGTGTTGGTGTTCAGTCCAAATGTTTTAGAAAGGAAATGATACATGACTACCTGATAATTTCCCCATTTGTCCTTTTCCTCTCCATTTCCTCACAGAGCGTCTTCATTCATCACGTCTGCTTTGACCTCAGCCTCCCTCTTGATTTCTCCTCAACTCCCAGCCTTCCTCTCCATGTACTCGCACTTGTCCTTTTATTTTCTCTCCCCTCTCTTCACCTCCGCGCCGGCTACGTTCCGGGGGCCAGCGGATCTATCTAGAGACATCTGCGCCGGCAACACCCTCGTCTGCTATTCTCATTATTCCCCTCCTGCTCCCTGGCGCCATTCGCGCTCCCATCCATCCATTCCAACCTCATTTCGTTCCCCACTTCCCACCTCGTGTACACTTTCTTTCCAGCCTTCTGCCATTTTTCCTTCACTCGCTTCTTCCCAGGAAACGTTCTTCCTCGGGGTTCCTGACTCACTTGAGCGGCTCTGTCCACTCTATCAGCTCAGTGGACCGCTTGATCTTTTGTTTGCATTGCTCTTAGTTCGCTGCAAGTCACAGCGTTTTCCATATGTCTCATCTGGCTGACATTAGACCCTGGATGACATTATCAACTACATTACTGATCACACAAATCATTATTGCATGTTGACAGTTGCGCCTCCCCGACGGGCTCTCTCTCTCGCTCTCTCTCTTGCCAGATGTTAACATGCATTCCTTATTTGTATATGGTCATAGAGTGCGCGTTAACTCTTCTGCCTGTCATAAACAGTTGCAATTGGGATAAGTGCTTTCTACTCAGGGCAAAATCAGCTAACTCTCATTATACGTCGACCTTCTTTTATGTTTCTTGCTCATAAAATACAAATGGCAACGATTCGCAGAGATTAACGTGCCGGTCATTTATTCCGGCAGCGTAAACTTTGCCATTGTCTATTGGCGGAGGGGAAGGTAATGGAAAAGCTGAGAAGTGGACACGAAGGGGGGGGGGGGGGGGGATAATGCAAATGAGGATGTGAAGGGTGTGCATGAGCGGTCAAGAGGAAGCCCCTGATGGATAGAGAGATTTACAGAGAACTCAAGAAGGAGTGAATAAATGAAAACGTCTGGCATGTGGTCACTTTATTAGGAACTGTCATTTTTTTTTTTCGACTTGAAGGAGCCTGTAGCCGCTCTCTAAGGCATGTCGGAAAACAATTATTTTCTCATCTGTCATTCATATAAAATGTACATTTTTTAACTAAATGCTTCCATCTGAGCCTGTTGTAATGGGATCCATACTCGAGAAAAAAACAATCTTTTTGACCACTGTTGTTTAATGATTTATGCATTATAGCCGCTGACGCCATTTAGAATGCCGCCGCTTCCCCATGTGAGGTATGACAACTGAGAAGAGCCATCGGGCGCCGGATGATACAAAAATTTCATCAGTAGATAAATTGTCAGCGGGTTCTCTCTCGTGAGCTTGGTCCAAAAATGTTGCTTCATCTTTTATGACTTCATCAATAACACTGCAGCATTAAAACCAGTGGGAACAGTATCATCTAACAAATGAAAGAGGTAATGACCCTGAGCGGAACATTTACATGACAATGGCCAAGAAAAACTTTTTTTCCCCTCGCATTTGGGAAAGTTTCGAAACAATCCACAAACAACCACAATGACTGTTAAAAATATGCCAATATGTAAGAGTAATATGCATGCAGGGCCAGTAGTTAGCAACTGCAACTTTGTCAAGTAACACAGAATTTGATCTAAAAGTGTCAGTGAAAGCCTGGCATTGGTTCACCATTTTTGTTTTTGTTGAGGCGTCCTTGCACATGCCAAAATCTCTTGTCTTCCAGTCTGCGTGGTACAGTGAAACTCCTCTACAACGAAACCTACATGGGCGAAAATACCCCCGAGTGTGAAAAAATCTTCATGCATTAACACCATTCCCACTTTCCTGCCCCCCATACAACGAAAAAAAAAACCCCTGTTGCGTTATACGAAATCTTTTTCACTGCTCTTGCCTCGCCACAAGATTCACTACAACTAAGTCTAATCCAACAGCGACCTCTACTGATTCGTTCGGAAAGGGCAACAGCAACCACCAGCGTGGTTTACACATGCGCAGTAGTCCAGGAAGTATTTGTTATTGTTAGTTTCAGACACAGCAAGAACGTTGCATTGCTAAAATGGCTACAAAACGGACCTTTGGATGCCAAGCAGCTAAGACAGGAAGAGCTCCGACGCTGGAAGAGAGGGTAAAAGTGATCAAAATGAAAGACGGAGGAAACAAAATAAAAGACATTATCCAAGAAATTGATGTGAGAGTGAATGGTGATCGTAAATTTTGCAATTTCTTTCCCTTTTTTTCTTTCTACACTGACTATATGAAGTGTCAAATAAGTGTATGCTCATACTCATGCACTGGAATAAAAATAAAGAGTACACATGCGTGTGTGTGTGTGTGTTTACATTGGAGATCAAATTTGCTACAGTGAAAACTCCCCTGATGTGAAGAATTTCTTGCTGCAAACATGATTTCGTTGTAGAGGAGTTTCACTGTATAAAAAACCAAAACAAACATCCTTTTGAGATCCATTTTCACTTTGTGTCTTCAGGCTCCAAAACCGTGTTGTTGTTGTTGTGTTAAGTGGGCTTTTGATACACATTAACAATTGAAATGAATTTGAGCATGTCTCTCCTTTTTGATTCGAGTCTGCAAAAGCTCAACTATCAGCTGTCTCAACATTTTTGGGGGATTATTTGGAATGATCCTCCTGCTGTGTAGGGGCTGCTCAGAGTGTTTTTTCCCCCCTCCCCGATCTGGTCGGAAAATTATGAATGTTAAACCTGTTTAACTGAGATGGCAAATCCTTATGCGTATGGTTTCTGGCATGCGCGATGTTTGCGGCTGCAATGGGCTGCATAGCTGTGGGGGGTGACCCAAAATAAAAAAGCAGGGGGCATGCATTGACTTCTATTGTCCATTATGATGAACTGTCTGTATATTATGTACGTTATTTCTAAAGGCAAATCACGAGAGCCCACCAAGGGTGCGACGGTAGAATGTAGTGTTGTTTATTATGCAGCCTAATGCCTGCACAGTCACAGTATGGCAAGTGATGAGGAACACTCTTGGAAGGACCATTATCATTCAAAAATGTCTCTGACTCACCAGGGCTCCTTCAAAAATGGTTGTCAGATGCAATATGTGAGTGGATCTTTTTGTAAGGGGATGTGTGTACAATACAAGGGGATGGATATTTTCACCATGTCAGCCCCTCCCCTCCCAACCCCCAAAAGATATAACTCAGGCAAAATAGGAGTAGCACACGCTCGCCCCATCTGTGTCGCTGTCCGCATTCAGCTGTGAAACAGCTTTCTATGGTTATGGTGGAATCAAGCAGGATTATGGGCGCTGGTACCAACCACAAAACATCATCATCCAACTGAGTTCTTTCCACTTAGACATGAACTCACCCGCATGCTTCATCTATGAAAAATTCAATCTGCAAAGCCTCATTACCATCCCTCGACATGCTGTTTTCTTTTTTCTCTTTTGCTTTTAACCAACCAAAAAATAGAAATAGGAGTCTTAATCAATCCCATGGATTTTGCGAAACTTTTGGGTTTGCAACTCCCCACAAAAACATAAAACGTCAAGCATGCTTTCATTGCTTCTCGAGTTTCCCCCTGTAGAGTTTTAAGATTTTGGATGGATTTTCCAGTCTAGCCCTAGACATAGTGATAGACCGCAGGACAATATGTGTGGACCGCTAGCACGGGAGGAAAGTCTGTGATGGTAAAAACAGCCACACGCTCTGGACCAGTGGAGGAATGCTTTTTCCTTTTAACCGTGGTGGCAGTGATTCTAAGACCCCTGATACCATCTGCTTGTGTTCTTCGCAGCATCTCTAGATTGTAGTGTAACTCGAATGCTTTACCACCTGAGAGAAGGAGCTTAAAAGAGTGTTCACACAGACAGTCAGAGCGTTTCACAAGTAACTAACAGTAATCAGATGTGATGGGAAAAGCAGATTGTGCAGTGTGGTCATATGCGATGATGTAAGGTATCATTAGGAGTTTTGGAGACGTGTGCTTGGTCGTTAAAAGATAAATAAAGAAATTAAGACGAATGAATGATGGTGGTTGTATTTGCAGGCAGACAGGTTGGATTTTTTGGGGGGGATTGTGGTCAACGTGTTGCTGAATATTCCGTCTCGTGTTTCTCTCAGCAATGAGCGCACATGGCCGTTTCATAGCCTCAGCGTCACCCAAGATCATCCAGACTATTTGTAGTTGCCTTTTTTTTCCGACCCGTACTCATGAAGGATTACGTGAATACGGGTGGGCTCTGACCCTACCTTATGATTCTTGCCGTGTCTGTAAACCATCCAGTCCTCGCCATTGGTGCTGACCTCCAGCTTGAAAGTAGTCACAAAGTATGACTTTTGCGTCTCCTTGGAAATGGCACCCTGCATGGCGATGCCTGTGATCACCTTCAACGTGTAGAGGTCCACCTGTTAGCAAATATAGGAGGAAACAAAATCTGCGTCAGGATAATACTTGGCTATTGAGTTACTGAGACCCCGAAGGATGACAAATGACAACCTGCTGGGGTTAGATTTTACACAGATAGGAACGTGGGATTTCCCCACATTCAACTTGATTTGATATGACTGCTTCTGGCCGTGCATGAAAACAGCAGATTTATGCAAATGTTCAACAAAATGTAATGGTGAAGATCACTGGAAAATGCCATTGTAATAAACACAAACAAATAAACAAATGACAACATGACTTCCATGGATGATAAAACTTGCCAACATGGAGAGAAAGGTGAAGTGAACATAAAAAAAAAAGAATATAAAATCTTGCATCCCCATCTGCGCTAATCTATATTTAACCTAATTGAAATTCAAGTCCGTGACTCTGAATCCTTAAACTGTCAACGGGCCCTCACAATTAATGTCTTAAAGTGTGGAAACTGCCTGAAGACAGACATAAACATGCAAATACGGACATCAACTATTCAGCAACCATTTCTCACCTTCCCCACTCTGCTTTTATGCTCCTCATCTCGCTTTCTGTCTTGCCTCGCTCTCTCCTTTGGCAGATCGATAGTGATGACCAGGGGCTCATTTTAATTTCCTGCCATACAATAGCTATAATCACCTCTCCAGCCTGATTGTGGATGCTACGCCGCATGCGGGACCCGCTGCTGATACATGTGGCATCTTACCTGAACTGCATTTTCGACCTTGCGTCTGCTCTTTGTCGGAACATGTTATGTATTAGGGACATTTCCTGGGATTGGCTATAGCTCAGTTCAAGAAGTGAAGCCTCACAATGACTTTCGGTAACCTTGCTAAACCACTCTGTATACTTCGTACAGAATGACCTATAGGGGCCGTGTACATTATCACATTGTTAGGTAATATTATATAATTATATGCATCATACTGAGAACTGTTTCTCATTGTGTGCCGCCCTCATGTAGCTTTTTGGGGGGTTTCGGTTTGTGCTGTAAGACTGTCTTGCTGCTGCAGAAAGCAAGCTCAGTTACCACCCCAATTAATATTTTTCAATACAAATACAGTCAAACCTCGGTTTTCGGACGTCTCAATTCTCGACCAATTTGGTTTTCGACCAAAAATTTCGAGTTTTTTATGCCTCAGATGACGAACATATTTCGGTTCTCGAATAAACTGAGCGCATTTGAATGCACCATTTGACTCCTCTTGCCTTCCTTACACAAGGAAGTGACGCTTCCTCGGGTAGACGAGGAAGTGACGCTTCCTCGTGTTGCTTTCCATTGTGACCAGACGTGTTCAGTAAACATTTTTATTTTAAAAAGAGCGTGGTTTCGGTTTTCGAACAATTTCGGTTTTCGAACAGCCTTCTGGAACGGATTATGGACGAAAACCGAGGTTTGACTGTACTCTAATTCTGACTTATCATGTAAGTGTAGGTTAGTGACAGAACACATCACTGCCGCAACTCTGTCATAAAATGATGACCACCTGCAATTGACGGAATCCAAATATGAAAACCACTTCATAGTATGACTCAGTGCAGTCTTACATCACTATGAACTTTTGGGGTTGTGGTAGGAAGTACCCATACAGAATCCATGCAAGCTCAGGGAGAATATGTAAACTCCCCAAAGAGATAAAGACAAAGGAGTTTCAAACCCAAATCCTCTGACTGCGAGGCAGACGCTGCAACTCTATGCTGTGCTGTCTGAATACAAATCGTATACAACAACACTGCAGATGTTGGAAGCACACGCTCAGTCAGAATGTGTGATGTGTATATTATGCGTGCGAATGCTGAGCGGCCCACCAGGGTACAATGCGCCTCACCGGGGGGGGGGCAAAACGCTGTGTTTGTTACCTGTCAGGAAGACGGGTGTTTTAGATGACTACCACAACACACACACACACACACACACACACACACTTGCTCACTTAGGCCCAGACAGCGATCCACCAAGACACCTAATCTAGTCCTGAGCTGAGGAGAAGAACACATAAGAGCGGGTGAGAAGAGGTGAGGAGTGAGTGAGACGCGGAAAAAGAAAGAGAAGGAGGTGAAGACCAAATAAGAGCTCGAGCCGAGAGATAGAGACGGATGCTAAGTGAAGCTTCCCTGGAAAGACTACTCATCAATCACACAACTGTTGGAATAACGCAGCCACCAGCACTCGCATCATCAATCTGCGGCAAGCTTCACAGTGGACCACAATGCGAGAGCAATAGAAGAGAGCGGAAGGGTAAGAAGCCCCTTTCGGACTGCCTACGAAGGCCAAAGTATTTTCCCCTGGCCACCCATCTGTGTGAATGAATACCAAAGTGACTGAATTGGGGGTTGAAATCAACCCACACATTTTCTGGCTTCGGAGGTAGTAATCGAGCGAAAACGGTGGTGGGATGGTGCCTGCGTGAATGGGATCTGAGAAACTCCGCGATTGGATGTGAACACATTTCGCTCCGATTGAAAATGTTGTCTCTATGATGCACTGGTTGTGCAGAAATTGTGTGAAAGGGGCTTGTTCAGGTTAGCGTGGCAAAGCATGCTTGAGCTGCATTCTCACTCACACACACACACACGCGCACGCACACACACACACACACACACACACACACACACACGTGGAAACAAGCACACGATAAGCTCATGGTGCTAACACTCGCCAATGGACAAACACACAGACATGGACACACATGCAAATAGAAACAAGCACACACGCGCGCAAACAAACAAATGGCCACACAGACAGACACACACATGCACATATACAATGGACACACATACGAAAACACGGCCACGGACACACACACCCACACACACACACACACACACTGAGATAAAAACAAACAATCACAAATGAAGACACAAACGAGACATACACACAAACCCACAGACAAAAGGACACTTGGACCCAAACACTCATGGGCACACACAGACTCACATGACCATACACATTAACGGACATGCACACAGACACACAAGGACACGCCCACGCACAAGGTGCAAGATTCAAGCATACTGGCCGGGCATGATGGCATTTAAGACAGCTGCTTGTCAAGATTGGAGCCGTTTGCCCACTCACATACACACCAACGCGGCAACACACAAACACAGAGAGCGACACACCACTCAGTGTTAACACAGGGAAACAGCTGAGGCGCTCCGTGGAACGCGGCGGCCTCACAACAAAACCAGTGGTCAGCAGAGACAGACAGAATGATAACACGGGAGGTCGCCTCCAGTAAAAGTTACATTTCAAGTCAACTGTCCCAAACTATCGGAGTCCAGTGAATGAATGAGCGTCACCGTGACATCCATTGAACGCATGGAAGGAGCGCTAAGGTCAACAACTGCCATTGGTTTCCGTCTGTTCTTCTTTTGCATTTTGACAACTATATCAGTAAGAGGACCAGTAAAGCGTGCGCCATTATCTCCTTGGGCAGTGAGAGAGGAAGGAAGTGCAGACTGGTGGGACCTTGACCACGTCCTACTTTGGCTGCGGTCCCTTCCTGTGTTTCATATCTAAGAAGTCGGCCACAGTGGAGTTCTGATATTTGCTACGGCGAGGCTATTACCGTATTGGCCCGAATATAAGATGGCCCTGATTATAAGACGACCCCCTCTTTTTCAAGACTCAAGTTTGAAAAAAGACTTTTTGAACACCAAATTAATTTTTATACAGGAAATAATTACAGTACATCTGAAACAAATGATCATGACAATATATTTTATTATGCCTCATTCAAATCTTAGCATCTGAACATTTAAATATGTAAACTAAAGTGCAATCACATTCGCAAATGAATGGCTTCTGGTTTTTGAAATGTAAATGACATCATAACTTCTCCTCAGCTGCCGGTTAACCTGGCCAATCTGCGACCCACTTTTCTCCAGATTGTCGCTACGTTTATCCATTTTCTGTGACCTCTTCTATTATTTCCTTCTCTTTTCCTTCTTACCGCTATTTTTTATTTTTCTTCTTCGTGCTACCGTTATTTTTATTTTTATTCTTCATGACAGGGGTTCACTTTGACCCGGGGAGTCAAGTTCAGCATTCGCTTCAATGATATCTGGCGCCATCTAGCGTCGTGAATGGGTATAATGTCTAGAGCCCGAATATAAGACGACCCCCACTTTTTCAGTCTTATTTCAATGCAAAAAACACCGTCTTATTTTCGGGGTAATACGGTACTTGCTCTTCACATCATTTTTATTTATTTTTTGTGGATACAGCTCCGTTCGAAGGCAGAGGCGCTACATTGTCTGGTATTGTATCCATTAAGACGGTCAATCTCATGAGAGCAAAAAATTTCATCAGCTTCTTGCGTCTCCTTTGGCTCTTGAATTAAATTTAAAGATGTAAAAGAAGTCCATCTGTTGAAATGAGACTACAGAGCGCCCGAGGCATGCACGCATGAATAGCTTTATTGCCGTGATACTTTAATCAAGGGATATTGTGAGTAAATGTTTGTGATTTGTTTATTCATTTCTTTGTTATTAAAGTGCAAGCATGCTCCGCTAGTTTGTCAGAAATCAGTTCATTAGAGATGCATGGCTGCACCAATATCCTTGGGATTTTCTCGACCCGGTGAGGGAATTAAAACCTTTAATGTCATTTGTTTGTCCATATTGAATGCAGGGATATAATATCAAGTGTGGATAGAAAACAAACAAAATGTGTCAAAAAAATGAACAAAAAAACATCTGGATAACCAAATCCATTGTTCATTGGGGCGTCGAAAGGTGAATGCCGCTCACGTTGTAAAATCCAAGTCTGCTGCCATGTGTTTTTTTACAGTTTCTACACTTTTTGACAACAGTTTATTCCAGTTTATCACACGGGATCTCGTCATTTAGATAACACCACAAAATTATAAGACAAAGACCAAATCAAATTGAAAGAATGAGATCCATGTTGCAGACAAACATGAAGTCCGAAAGGGGGTCATCGATTTACAACATAGTTCCTCTCCAACGGCAGGAACCAATTTGTGAACAAATTGCAACTGCACCTTTAGTCTTTCAATACCCTATCCTGAAGAAATAGTGAATTCATAATTATAGTAAATTGAATAAATACACTTTTGCACCAGGAGTAGGAGACAATTAAAAAAAAAAAAAGTACGGCCATAACTAAGCGTGCCTTCTTGTGCCGCATGACGACATTTTCTTATGCTGCGGCGCAAAAGCGTCGATTGCGAAATGTTTCTCAGCTCCAAGTGCCACATGTGGGACTGGTTTGCACCCCATGTGCTTGTGTCCCGGGATGAACCGTGTTCAAGCTTAGAGGGTCATAGGTTATGGGGATGTAATGACTAGAGTGGCAACTAGACATTTGCGTGCAAACGTCTGTTATGTTGTTTTTAAGTTTAAAGGTCAAACAATACCCTGGCGGGAGCTTACATGGGTATCAGAGGAGGGGAATGTCATTGAAAATGTATTAGAAATGAATAAAGGTCTTGTAAATCATCTCATATAAAGCAGACTTGGGCTGCCGTTGGGAGGCTCAGGGAAGATGACACCCAACAAGATAATCTATTGTTTACTAAAGGGGTGTTACGAAGGAGGGCCTCATTGGCCGGTGGTGGATCCATTTCTGTCTGAGCAGTGTGTGAACCTCGTCCCCCCCCCCCGCCCCAACACCCCCCGCCCTCGCCCGCTTCCCCATGAACCAGACAAGCTCATAACTCAGGCTTGGCAAGTGGCTGGCACAAAGTTGGCACTGTGATGGAACACAGTAAACAATGCCTTGCTGAGGCATCGAGCTGCAAAACCTTGATAACACCACACCACCCACTCTCGCTCTCGCCGGCCTACTGATATAAATATAGCAATAGAGAGTTATTATGTGTGACCTGCCAGCACAAGGACAAATATGCCGCTAAAGTAACAATGCAATCTCTTTTCAGTTGAGATTTCGATTTTGATTTGAATAGGATTCGGCAATTCAGGAATATGGCAGCAGTCGTGGCTATTATCGAAGGCAAAAATAACTTTCGTCAGAGTCTCATGCGGCCATACGATCTTGCACTGTACCTGTATGTACTCTCTGTTGCTGTCCTCATTCGGCGTCCATCCGTTGTTGTCGTAGTTGAGTCGGGCCTGATGCGGCAGCCAGTTTTCGTCATAAAAACTTGATGAAGCTGTGATCTGTTCATCGGTGATCTTGCCGGATTCCATGCCGAAAGCATTACTGCAATGAAACGCTGTGCGAAAAGCAAATATTTTAGGATGGGGAATTTAGTTCTTAAAAAGTACAACAAAAAGAGATTTTCTTCCACTTACTTTCACTGACTTCCTTGTGCGTCATGTTGTACCGCGCCGAGAAGCCGTCTTTCGCCACAGCCATGTCAGTGTGGAAGGAAAGAGAGAGAATCCCAGTAGATGATTGGATCTCCGGTGGTACCATGGTCCCGCAATATCGGCCAATGAGTGGGCCCACTGGGGATCCGAAAGAATGAAACTGCTTCAATCAATTTTGACAATTAAAATACAGTATTGGTATGTACACAAACCAACAATCCATTAAATGCAAGTCATTCTCAGGGAAATGAATGACGCAAGTGCATTCAATTCAATTCCCTTTCACCAGCTCTCTTGGGAATTTCACACGAACTACACCTTTGAAAAATGTTCGTATGGAGTCTGATTGGCATTTTGACACCGAAGGTTCGATACGAGCGTCAAACCCTGAGCTCCAATTTCGTAGAACTGGCTTCAAAGCTTCCTTCAAATCATGTGGCATATGACGCTTGAAGCGGCAACTGCTTCTTTGCCTGAATGAATCACCTGTCTGGTGCCCTGTGATCAAATGAAAAAACGGTCCAAGGTGTGTAGTCTCTCACCCAATGTTAGCATGGATGGCTCCACAACCAGCTAACTGAGCACAGAAAGCTAACAACACTAGCTTGTAGAAGCTAGCTGTTTTCTAAAACATAATTAAGAAAACAAGTGGACGTGTGAACATGTGTTTAACTCATTCAGAACCATCCAATTCTAGACCAAGTCTGAAAAGACGTTTAAAAACGTCTTTGGGAGTGAATGAGTTAAATCGATGTGTGTCATGAAGTATCCTTGATGTATTTAAACCGGTGGTTCTTAACCTTGTTAGAGGTACCGAACCCAACCAGTTCATATGCACATTCACCGAACCCTTCATTAGTGACAAACAAAAATATGACTTCTTACAAATTCAAGACGTGTTTATTTAAAAACTGGAAAAAAGTCAATAAAATGTCAAGACACAAGTATACATTTTTTAAAATTTGACAACATACTATCACGACAGTCACACGTTGACTACTGAGCGAACTAAATTTCCTGCAGCACTGATTGGACAAGCGATGTAATGTGATCATCCGCAGCCAGTGTTGGCCAAGCGGCCATAACTAATTGACATGTTGAGTTGGATGTGGCGGCCCGGTAGTCCAGTGGTTAGCACGTCGGCTTCACAGTGCAGAGGTACCGGGTTCGATCCCAGCTCCGGCCTCCCTGTGTGGAGTTTGCATGTTCTCCCCGGGCTTGCGTGGGTTTTCTCCGGGTGCTCCGGTTTCCTCCCACATTCCAAAAACATGCATGGCAGGCTCGTTGGGCACTCTAAATTGTCCCTAGGTATGAGTGTGAGCGTGGATGGTTGTTCGTCTTTGTGTGCCCTGCGATTGGCTGGCAACCAATTCAGGGTGTCCCCCACCTACTGCCCGAAGACTGCTGGGATAGGCTCCAGCACCCCCCGCGACCCTAGTGAGGATGAAGCGGTTCGGAAAATGGACGGACGGAGTTGGATGTGTCTTAACCTACATGGCAGAAACTCAGTCGAACCCCTGAGACCGATTCACCAAACCCCTGGGGTTCGATCCAACCCAGGTTAACCACTGATTTGAACAGACCACTCGGAAGATGAATGCCAACAGCTGGGGTAATAGTCACATGAAAGTGCAGTGGCTTTCGTGCAGATGCATGTCCATACTGGTGGACAGTTCAGATATGCAAACAACGGCACTGTCTTCTTCATCCATCCATCCATCCATTTTCCGAACCGCTTTATCCTCACTAGGGTCGCGGGGGGTGCTGGAGCCTATCCCAGCAGTCTTCGGGCAGTAGGCGGGGGACACCATGAATTGGTTGCCAGCCAATCGCAGGGCACACAGAGACGAACAACCATCCACGCTCACACTCATACCTAGGGACAATTTAGAGTGCCCAACGAGCCTGCCATGCATGTTTTTGGAATGTGGGAGGAAACCGGAGCACCCGGAGAAAACCCACGCAAGCCCGGGGAGAACATGCAAACTCCACACAGGGAGGCCGGAGCTGGGATCGAACCCGGTACCTCTGCACTGTGAAGCCGACGTGCTAACCACTGGACTACCGGGCCGCCCCTGTCTTCCTCAAACTATTCAAAAATACCACACAGGTAATCATTACACAAGCATTGATATAACAACAAAATAAAAAGCAAAGTCCGGATTCTAGGCATTGTATTGGCATGTTGACAAAGTTATAGTAGTTCTACTAGTCGCATCATCTATAAATCACCCTTTTCATTTATCAACATGCCTTCCTTTTTGGATTGTACCCCCCCTCCCCGCCCCACCCAACCTCTCCAATTCTGTCCTCTGCTGAAATATAGTCAGGGCCACACCTTTCCCTGTCACCACCTCCCTTCCGATTAGTCATTCCCTGCAAGGTAGGCTGTACGTGGTTTCACACTGTACACTTTAATCGCGCACGTGTGTGTGTGTGTGTGTGTGTGTGTTTGTGTGGTTGTGTCTGTATATAAATTCAAGGACCTAAGTGATGCATCTACTGTCGTCTTCTCTGAAACAGCAACTTGTATATGTCAACACAAACAGATGAGCATGATCTCGGGCCCTGGGGTCCACGTGTGCGTATGTGTTGAGTGCAAGTGCGCGCTTGTGTGAAGGGTTCGGTGCAAGGATAGCACATTCATACGAGCTGGTTTGCTCCTCGCACACAGATACACACACACATGTTGAAGCCTGTGGAGGAGGTAGAAGATGAGAAAACAGCCAGCAATCGATCAGTGCTATTGATTTTTTTTTTTTTTTCCCTTTTGCGAATGGGTGGATATTTGAAATCGGCCTCTTGAGCAAACAATAGTAATAACTCTTCTCCTGATAGCGTTGAGAGGGAAAAACACTTTGGGAGGAAAAAGAAATTATCGTAAGAACAGTAAAGCTTTATGGCGAACGGCTGAAAGTATATGACTGTCCTTGTAATGTGCAGTATGGATTTTATTTATATCTAAATGAACTGTGTGGGTGGGTGCGTGTCTTAGTGCTGATTTGCACACGTGAGTTATGGAGCTCAAGCATCCTCACTTCATCACGTTGTCATGATCTTTTTCCTGCCTCACTTGTCCTCTGGAAGCACTAAAACCAAAAGTCCTTCAACCTTTTGATCTCACCCATTGGATTTCCTTTCCTTGAAACATCCTCCCAATTCATTTCACTTTCCTTTCCAAAGCTTTGTGTTATCTCACTCAATTGTCTCATCTTCCCGACAAGTGATGTCATATTTTCCCCTCACGTGCAAGTTTAGCCTTTTAAGTGAAGATCAACGGCAATTACAGTCATTTTAATTGGCCCGTTTAATTTCTGCAGTCCCGTCAACTGACTGTTTTTGCGCCTCTGGTGCTAAATTCACCTTTTGTAGACAGTCATAAAAGGCCTCCCTTTGTTCCACTCGATTCTAAATTTTGGAGTAGAATGATCTACAATTATGTCACGACGGGTTCAGTTCCTGACAGAACGAGTGGAGGTGTTTTTTTTTGTTTTTTAATTAGAGTTTGGAATTTTTCTTCTTGTAATCCTACAAGCCGCCCTTGAAATCCCCCCATTTTCCCCCCCTCCCGTCCTCTTTCTGGAGGCAAACCAGAGGTCTTCTGGCCTGCACTTATTCATCTTAACATATCCTTTGTTGTTTTTCTTCTGCTTAGCCTTTCCACTGTGCCCCCTTTCCTCTTCCATGTCTTGAAACTATATTCAGTCTTACTCTGCTGAGGATTTGTCCCTCTCAACTCTTTCCAGTAATTCCAGCAGCAAGAACAAAAAAATTCTAACCCCCTCACCTCCTATTTTTTCTCTCTCTCTCTCTCTCTCTCTCTCTCTCTCTCTCTCTCTCCGCTCAACAACTTTCACTTTATTTCCCCCCCATTGAAAACATATGCGTTTTCTCCAATGTAGGTGCCAACATTTTGCCTGGAAGCTCAGCTTTTATCAACCAACGCACCGCTACTAAAATAGTTGGCATTCCAAGTAAATCAATACAGATGTGGGCGGGGAGAAACACTCTTCATTTCACTTCACTTGAGATGGGTGGAACATCATTAACACATTACTCTGCTTGGCTTAACTCTGATATTATTCATCCATCCTTTTTCTAGTGCGCTTCTTGTCATTAGGGTTGAAGGTGAGCTGGTTCCTATCCCAGCTGGCTTGGGGTGAGAGGCAGGGGATGCCCCGGACGAGCTGCCACTCAATCACAGGGCACATAACTAACAACCATCGACGCTGTCAATCACATCAGTGGACAATTTTGAGTATTCAGTCAATCTGAACATTTTTAGAATGTATGCGTGAGCCGGAGAGAGCAGGAAAACTTGACATTTCAACCAGTGATGTCAGAATACACTTAAAAAAAATCTGTAAGCAGGAGGATCAATAAAACTGCATGAAAATGCACAAGTGATTTTCACAAATGTTTCAGAGTGGCACATGGGCCAAGGAAGGCTCTGTGACATTTAGGTGAAAATTTGGATTAAGATGCTTACTTTGAGTCAGCGTATGACACTAGTAGAGCATTATACCCCTCAGAACCAAATACAACTGATCGTTTGTCGATCGCTTGACCTTTGCAGAGGCTTTTGTGTGATGGATGACAGCTGGTGATGTGCGAGACTCCTCAAAGCCTTCAAAAGAGGGTGCTGGCTGCTGGGTTAGTTAACATGACTCTCAACCACAACTAAGCACATGCCTCACCTCCAGGAAGCCCGTCCCAAACTTCCAACCAGTCGTACTTGCAGTCCCCCTCTGCTCCAGGCAAGGGGTCATTCTCCAGGTCAAAGGTGAGGAAAGTGAGGCTCACGTCCATGCTGGGGGGCACAACGATGATGAAGGCGCACTCCAAGTTGTGGGGGTATTTGTCAGGGAACCCCGGGGACTCGATGAGACCCGAGGGACTTGTGAAGTTTCTGGAACAGTCTGAACCTAGGATGAAGATGTAAAAGTATATTAGGACAAAATAATCACTGCTGGTATATACAGTCACTTACGACCCCTTCTGATGTGATATTGGAGGGGGCGGCCTTACGGATGAATACATTCAGAGGGTGTCCCAATTCTTTTCTCCATACAGTTTATTTACACTATCATGGTTAGCTGGTCATCCTGTTAATAGTTAAAAACATTACGTCGCACACCCGCACGTGCACACAAATGCACCAACGCACACGTAATAGTCTCATACTCGTTCACGAAGGCTTTTAGGGGTAATCTGGGCCCTTTAATAAATCCTCGACTTTAATATTCTCTCTATCAGTGTTCTGTCACACACAATTGGCGTGGTTGCAGTGGCACCATTATTCGAGTTTACTCAACCATGTATAGTCGCACACCCAAACATACACACACACACACACACACACACGCACACACACACACACACACATACACACACGCTCACACCACTGTCTAAGCCTCTTATAGTAACCCATTTTCCTCCAGTCTGTTTGGGTGTCCGTGTTTGCATGCTCCCACAAGTAAATGAAGAGAAAGTAAGTAACACATTTTGAGAGCATCTACTCTCGCATGTTGAAATGCGTTCAAATAGCGCTGCTTTATTTTATGTGCATTACACTAAAGTTACAAAAGTCTTTCACCAAACACCCGCCTGTTATATCTCTATGTATGTTTTTTGTTTTTTTTACAAAGTACATAAATGTTTGTAAATAAACAATCATGGTGTGTCACATCTTCTGTCCTACTCATCAATCTGTTTTGCTTATGACCTTCTCACACATGTAGTGACATCAGACGCACCAACCTACTCACTCGTCACCCACCTCACCCCGGCAATAATGTGGGTCGGCATGACTGCAGGCATGTGTGTGTGTGTGTGTGTGGGGGGGGGGGGGGGGTGCTTGTGACCGCCTGACCAGCTTGGTCGCCAGCAGCAATTTTATTCCCCCCCTCATTACTTCAAGTTCATGCACATCACATAAACACTTCTGCCCTCCTTTCACATGTGATATGTTCCTTTCATTCCCTCTTAACCCGTATTTCCACCTTGCCGCTTGTCTTTTGAAAATCATAATACGGTACCATTGACCAAAGCAGCTAAAACATTAGTTAGTCATTCTTCACGTTGAATTGTGTTTTCCCTGCTTCGTCTGTGTCATTGCCAGTCTGCATCAAGAATGTTGTTATTGTCGCACTGCACAGTGATTCGGGTTGCTGGGTAGATTTTGACTCCCTGGGGGAACAGTAGACAGTAATGTCCCAAGCTTTCATTACCACTACATAATTTGATGTAATGAGTATTTAAAACTACCCTGCAATAATTAAGAAGTCGTTTGTCAACTTTGATTTTGGAGTAACAACATACGCACATAAAAGTGATTTTTTCTTTTCGCTCCAAGGAGTCAGGGGTTCACGAATGTGGTCATGATCTACGGCTGACACATTGTGAGCCAGAATGCACATTGACATACTGGGCATAGAATTCGATCAGCTTGTTGTGGTTTGGAAGTTGGTTCAGTGTTGCAGTTTGCCACCCTTGATGGTGGCTAAAATTACAAGTCACGGTAACTAACTTAATAACACAAGAAGTTGTACCAACTATGGTCAGACGACTGGATTAAACGTAATATATCAGGTAACACCGTATTGGATTGAGACATGATGTGCAGTGATCCATTAGAATAAAGAAAAACAATCCATGTGTAATAATGTACAGTACAGTACTGTAAAGTACTCTGCACAGCAATAATGGACCGAGCGTGCGAGTGAGCATGTCGTGCGGACACGCCTTTGTTTGCGATAGCTCATCCTAAATCCGTGCATTCATATACTGTACAGACGTGAATATGTGTGTCCGTGTGTGTGTGTGTGGGGGGGGGGGGGGGCGTGGGCATGTGTCTGGCGAATTCTGGGTCACAATAACAGCTGGGGGCGCACTGCCTAGACATCAGGACTTGATTGGCTGCCCCAGAAGGACTGCCCGTGCATTGGTTGCAATTCTTCTACAGCTACCATAGTAACAGAAGTGTAAACACAAACAGTTTGTTGTTGTATTTGCGCACCTTTTGGGTTTGTGCATTTCTACCTTAGGAAGGTATCCAAGCATTATGTACCATACCAAGTATAGAAAATGGGGGGGAGGGGGGCCAAACTGGCAACAAATTATTTTCTGATGTTTCAGCATCTGCCAATGTGCCCTTTCCACTCTGACTAGACTGTTACTCAGACTGTGAAAGTCTGTTCATCAGAACACAAAAACGTAGTGAGACAATCTCCCCCCAGCCCAGACAGGGATTAGGGCAGAGACCTTCTCTAACATCATCCACTCTTAGGGATGAAGGACTCCAGGCGGGGGAGAAAAATCATTCATACACACAGCAACATGGATTCATGACACACTTTGAACAATGGGAAAACATTTTTTAGTAGAAAGAGCAGACTGTACCAGATGCTATATCAAACACAGATTTTAAAGCAACCACCGCATTTGACAAAATATCTCTGAAAACTCACTAATTTGACATTACTATATACATAATATTTACGCACTCTTATGATACAGCAAATATTGAAAAATAAACTGTGATGATGATTATTAAGGGGAATATGGTGAAAACATCAGTAAGTGGAGTGTGGCGGAACACATCAGAACAGCATATTGAGCCATATCATAATTAGACTTAAGGTGTCTACGATGCACACACACACACTTTCATCATCACACACACACACACACGCACACTATATATTATATACAGTCAAACCTCGGTTTTCAAACGTCTCGGTTCTCGACCAATTCGGTTTTCGACCAAAAATTTCGAGTTTTTTTATGCCTCGGATGACGAGCAAATTTCAGTTCTCCAACAAACTGAGCACACTTGAATGCACCATTTGACTCCTCTCGCCTTCCTCACACGAACGAGGAAGTGACGCTTCCTCGTGTTGCTTTCCATTGTGAGCAGACGTGTTCAATAAACATTTTTATTTTAAAAAGAGCGTGGTTTCGGTTTTCCAACAATTTCAGTTTTCGAACAGCCTTCTGGAACAGATTATGGAACGAAAACCGAGGTTTGACTGTTTGTATATATATATATATATATATATATATATATATATATATATAGTGTATGAATACACTATATAAATAGTCACCCACACAAACAGACGTTGAGTTGCACCTTCCAGGATAACAAGATCTTGTTAACTGTGTTCCAGCAGCTTGAATGTTCAAAATGTTCCCTCTTTGCCAGGTACACACACACACACACACACACACACACACACACACACACACATGCACAGACTAACACAAACATGCACACACACGTACATTTCCAATTTCTGCTTTGTAGCCGCAGAGTATAAGACGGTCGGCTACAGACTTTGAAAACTCATTGAAGAAAAGCTGCATGAAGGCTTGGACATCCCTTAAATCACAACCACAGCTCCTTGCTCACAAAATCCAGTTCATTGCAGCATGTAAGTTAGTGTTTTCATTTCGAAACGTCGTGACGGTTGCCAAAGTAACTGATCTGTATTGTTATTGTAGGAACGGTTATGTGAACCTTACCGCAACTCTCTCCTTATTGGAAGACACTCCAGCAAATAACACTCAACTCATTCATACCAATATCAGCCGTTCACAAAGTATAGTAAGGGAAAATATACATGATTTTTGCACCTGTTTTTAGTGAAGCTTTATTTCTCTTCTGCTCAAATAGTGCGGTATGTAAAAAATGGTCTATATTAATATTTATTTGTATTTTGCTTATATTTAGCTTTTTTTACCCTACTGTCTGCAGCCAGGTCATCATTCCAAGTGAGACTATTCTAAATTGCTTTACCTGGTGGTATGACGTCAAACTAATTATCCAGCAGCTGTAAAAGCAAACCCACCATCATGCCACCTGCCAGTAAATATACACTTTGCCGGAAGAGTGTTAGAAAGCAGAAAATACTGTTTTGACACTGAACGTGTGCTCGCACATGGCCTGACTGAACACTTAACGTCCTCTATATGTTGTTTATATTGCTAGACTGTGAAGATGAAACTCTCGAAAAACCCGAACTGCATTTGTCTACTTTTAGGAGAAGTAAACTGCTTTGTTCACTGACTGACATTCACCAGACTTGCGTGAAGGTGGCATGGGCTCAGGTAGTCAAAGATGGATGGTGTGAATGTGGGTCAGTGGTTCTCTATATGGGATTGACGGGTGAACAGTCCATTGTGTAGTCTGCCTTTCGCTGAAAGTCACTTGGGACAGACTGTAGGTCCACCGGGCCCAAACTGCAAAAGCACTACACTGGAGGAAATGGATAGATGTGTCAAAAAGAGGAATCAGAGTCTTTTTTATTGGCCAAGTATGTAAGACATACATGGAATTTGTCTCGGGTAGTATAGGCTACACTAGTATTGCAATAAGCAACTGCAATAAACAAAGACATGATCTATAAGTATAGAAAGATTTTCGATAATATAATAGGACCATTGTGCAGTAGCACCACCCAATGACAGCTGGGTGACAATGTGCAGTCATCGAGCAAAGATCAGTGGTGAAATACGATACTAATGTGATTGTGCAATTCGTGTCGTTTATAATTTTTAAGTGACCTGTAGCACCAATTGCAGTGCAACTTAAGGATACATTATTGTACAGAATTGCTGTTGTATCCCATGTAGACAACCGGGCAACATAACACTTAAAAAATAAATAAATAAATAAAATGAAATCTGCTTTGACTTATGCTATTCTTGTGTAAACTGCAAAGTTGCGCATATCGGCGCCAACAAAATTCCACAGAACCATGTGCCGTTATAAAATGATCCAGGGCGCCGCACCATGTGATCTTCACCCCTGCGGTGAACAATTGAAACATTGTCATGTAAGGACCGCAGACTCTTGAGCGTGAACCCAGACACTCATCCTGAAGTCGACTGAGGGGAATCGAGTGCCAAAAGACACATACAGAACAAATCCCTACGGGCTGGCGGCCGAAAGTGAGACGCATCCGTGTAGATGAGCGCACGTGTTGCGTTAGTAACCTCAGCCCGCCCAGTGTGTGACAGTGTCTCTCGGGGCTCAGGACTCAATTAAACAGGCGTGTGCGGAATGCTTTCAGGGAGAACGGAACGAGATGGCTGAAGACACGATGTGCCCCTTTGTGTGTCTCACTTGCCGTTCATTTCAATTGGTCTTGCTTTGCCTGACCCACGGCAGCGTGAAGGGGATCTCTATCCCCAGCACACACAAATAAGACATAACGCTCAGACAGACAGAGGGCCATTGAGGGCAAGAGGTCTTGCGTGGGTAGTCCAAAGGGGTCTCAAGGGTCCCCTGCTAAATCAGTCTTTACCTGCTTATGATCTAGCGTGACATCTGGGGGACAAATTCGGTCTGGTCACCTAATGGAGCATGGTGGCTCTCCTATGACTGACTAAGTAGTGATATCGTCAGGGTTAGCCTGCTTTCAAAAGTGCACTACGCATGATTTGGGCGTGGGTCACGGGGATAAAACCCTCTTTGAAGGAGTTAAATACTCCAAACACAGATGTAGGGTTGAGTTACACAGGAATGTTCACACCTGACCATGAAGATTGTTTACTGCTCTCCTTTTCTGTTTATTTGCTTGTACTTAAGCGGGCTACACCCATGGAGATTTTTCACATCTTAACTTTAAACGCAAATTTGGTGTTGACTACCCACATGAAGATGCGTGATCATAAATAATGAACGGGTTTAACATTTGCAATTATTAATTCCAGATTGAGGGAGGGCGGGGACTTTTTTCAAACACACCCCACACCAGAGATGATCAATCTCTCTGGATAATCTTTGAGCGACATTCAACAATAAGGCTTTTGCTGACTTGGATCCAAAAAATGGGAACTGGATTAGTGGAATGTATGTGCCTCGCTTAAATCAATAAATGCTGACTATCACTTTATTGCTTTAGCGATAGTCTATGTTAGACAATCCATGAAGCTCAAAGCACAGAATTTTTGAGTCATCATATGCTTGCGTGTCATAACACGCATCCATCAGGCCCAGAGTAGGTAGACCCTTCCATCCATTATTACACAACCACTCAAGAGTTCTACGCGTGTTAGGGTTCTTTGCAAAAATATCGTTCACTTCCAGAAAAGTACAGTGAAACTCCTCTACAACGAAATCTACATGGGTGAAAATACCCCCTAGTGTGAAAAAATCTTCATGCATTAACACCATTCCCACTTTCCTGTTTCAAATTTGCTGCAGTGAAAAAACCCCTGTTGTGAAACATTTTTTGCTGCAAACATGATTTTGTTGTAGAGGAGTTTCACTGTAATAAATCAACATTAAGTTCAATTCGTTCCTGTTACTTTCATAGCACAACATTTATCTTTGAGGAATTTGGATTTCACCTAACGACCTGCGTTGAGTTTAATCACGATGTCTCCTTACCAGTTTTGAAAATTTCGTAGCGGAGTGAGAAGCCAGCCCCCTGGTGGGCATAGTCAGACACAAACTTGATGTGGAGGGCTGGTCCGGATGATATGATTGGTGCTGGGGCGATGTTGCTGCAGTGCTTTCCCAATAAGTCGGCTGATTCAGAGTTGCCGTCGTGGATTTCGACATAGTCATACCTGCAAAGGACAGAAAAAAAAATGAATTGAATAATATCACAAACACTAATGTGACATACTGGTGGGCGGAGTTGCGCCCATCTGACACATTCAGTGACTGCCATATGAACAGATAATGTTCCTATTTATTGGAATGATAACATCAGTGGCCTCGGTGCAACATCTCCGTTGAATTCAGGCAGGAGTTAAAAAAAAAAACGCTTCTATGTAATTGAATTGAATTATCACTGTCAGCAGAGCTGCGGTTGTGTTATTTCACCTGCAGGGGAAGATATATAATTCAATCATTCCATAATCAACACCACAGTACACAAATTGGAAGTGCGATACAACAAACTGATCCAGTACATAATAAAATACGAAATCTTTCAATGAGTACAAAAAGCACGAAAACTTCAATGAATGAACACTGAAATCCTGCTGGAAAAGTAGGAAATGTGTTGCAATTCCATCCTTGTCTCTCTAATACTACCATCCATCCATCCATTTTCTGATCCGCTTTATCCTCACAAGGGTCGCAGGGCGTGCTGGAGCCTATCCCAGCTTTCTTAGGGCAGTAGGCAGGGGACACCCTGAACCTGTTGCCAGCCAATCGCAGGGCACACAGAGACCAACAACCATCCGCGCTCACACCTAGGGACGATTTGGAGTGTTCAATCAGCCTGCCATGCATGTTTTTGGAATGTGGGAGGAAACCGGAGTACCCGGAGAAAACCCACGCAGGCCGGGGAGAACATGGAAACACCACACAGGGAGGCCGGAGTTGGAATTGAACTCGGTAACTCTGTACTTTGAGGTCGACGCACTAACCACTGGCCCACCGGGTCGCCCTCTCTCATACTACCCTATTTTCAAATTCCAGTGCTTGTTTTCGTCAGTCAGCAAAAATCCTATATTTAATTTTTTTTAAATCATAACATTAATCATTAGTTTTTTCAGCAATTTAGGGTTGAGACAAGTCTCACAACAACTGCAGGTGATCCAATAAGAAAATAGTTACTAAAATGGAATTGCGATTATTGCATGGGAGGTTGGGTTTTTTTTAGTTTTTTTTTTTTTTCATGATGCTTTTATAGTTGATCATGAAATCTCAATTCAGGTTTACAGTAGGAGATCTATCGGTTGTCAACAATCTTAGGAAGTGTGGCCGGCGGTGGCGAAATCTATTTTGATTGCATTTCTTTGATTGTCATCCGAGCACAAAAAGTTGGTCTCCACGTGCAGACGCACAGCAGGAGTGTTGCCTCTGTGTCTGGACAACAGCCAGCTGGGTCACCTGCTTGTCTTCAAAATAGTGTCCTGCCAACCAAATTCCTGCAAGCGGCTCGTCACCGGAGAAGACATCAAGTTGGATTGTGAGTTCAGTTAATTCCATTTTCACCAAGAGACTTCAAGACCTATTAAGTACATGTGGAGTCTATTTGCACATCTTTAGCGACTTTATCGATCAGTTTGAAACCACAGTCATGTTAATTGCTCTTCGGTTGCGCTTTTTACGTCTCTCCAGCGTGATCAGTGAGTGAACCCGCGAAGAATGTCTGCCTTTATGCCATTATACAGGAGGAGCTGAATCAATACTGCTTGCAAGCATGCAGTAACACGTGAGCATAAGACTCAACAGTATTCAGTTTTTGCAATTCCGACAGAGTAGGAAACGCGACAAGGCGTTTTCTTTCGTATTTGTCCTCATTAAAGTCATGGGGGCGGCTGTAGCCTAAATCACCTGACTTTTGACCAAAGGCTGCCTCCACTTTTTCGTCATCATCAAAAACAAAAGGAAAAAGAAAGCATCTCTGCCTTTTAAGCGCAATTTCCAATTGTGTGTTCGTTCTCTCACCTGTGTCCAACGTGTGTGTGTGTGTGTGTGTGTGTGTGTGTGTGTGCCTGCATTGTTCCTGACAGATGAGCAGCCGCTCAAAGGTTACGTGACTCCCACGCTCTCCTCATTTAAGGTGCCAACTGCCTGTGGAATATTTCACTGGTGACATGCTGTACAGTGTGTTTGTGCGTGTGTGATGTTTGTCTTAAGTTGACTTTTTATTGTTTATATACAAATGGTTGGGTCTCTGGAGTCAATGTCCAACCATCAAGTGTAAAATTAAACAACTTAAGTGTGTGTTTGTTTGGCGATGTGTCCGCGTATCGTACTGCATTGGCCCGAATATAAGACGGTGTTTTTTGCATTGAAATAAGACTGAAAAAGTGGGGGGGGCGTCTTATATCCGGGCTCTAGACGTTATATCCATTCACGACGCTAGATGGCGCCAGCTATCATTGAAGCGAATGCTGAACTTGACTCCCCAGGCCAAAGTGAACCCCTGTCACGAATAATAAAAATAAAAATAGTGGTAGCACGAAGAAGAAAAATAAAAAATAGCGGTAAGAAGGAAAAGAGAAGAAAATAATAGAAGAGATCACAGAAAATGGAGAAACGTAGCGACAATCTGGAGAAAAGTGGGTCGAAGATTGGCCAGGTTAACCGGCACCTGAGGAGAAGTTATGATGTCATTTACATTTCAAAAACCAGAAGCCATTCATTTACGAATGTGATTGCCCTTTAGTTTACATATTCAAATGTTTAGATATTAAGATTTGAATGAGGCAAAATAATATGCTTTTTCTCTCAAATATATTGTTATAATCATTTGTTTCAGATGTACTGTAATTATTTTCTGTATAAAAATTAATTTGGTGTTCAAAAAGTCTTTTTTCAAACTTGAGTCTTGAAAAAGAGGGGGTCGTCTTATAATCAGGCCCATCTTATATTCGGGTCAATACGGTAAATGTTGTTTACGGGCTACTGTGTATGCCCATTTCGAACGTCTGATCATCTTTGGGGCCCTTTTTTTGTTTCCTCCATGTGCTCCTCCAACGTGTTGTCAGCCACTCAAGACTCACCGTCGGAGAATCGAATGTGAGAAGCAGAATTAAAATGTAAGAACCCAGCATTTTGGAGTTGTTTTTCCGTAAATTTCCGATAAAGGAAAATTGCAGCTATTAAAGTGTGGGATACGGCCTTGTGTGCACCCGAGTCAAACTTATAATTAAGCTGTCCTCACCTACTTATTTTCAGCAGCAACACCATGTGAGTGATGTGCTTTCTCATGGAAAGTAGCGAATTGTTGAGAAAGTTCATCACTTTTATACTGGACTGTGTCATACAAAAATGGAGCGGATACGTCATTCTAAATGAATTACAAGGCCAGTGGAAGTTACGTATGCACGCACAAATCACCGCAATGGCGTACGTGAAAAAATAGGCATGCGTCTCATTGCCACTCCTTCTGCAGACATGAAGAAAATGCTACATTTGGCAAAAAAAAAATATAAAAATACATATTCTGGTAATTATTGAATTAAGGTGTCTACTTGTCTTTGGATCGTACTGCTACCATGCTACATATGTGCCAAGTTATAAGTGCCTGGAACTGCATCTTGCCTTTTTTTTTCTTCTGGAGCTGTACCAGTAACAAACACAGGCACAATATAACTTGCTTATTAGTCTAGGTCAGGTCAGGAAAAAGCTTGTTTTTCATTTAATTCATTTTTGTAGTGGTGGATGCATGGATGAATTAAAGGGTCACAGCCACGATATTTACACATACCGTATTAATAATAAATAGCACAGAAGATTGAGATGTTGCTTGTTTGTATGTGATAATACATTCCGAGTAACTATGCTATTAGAGGCATACACTGAGTGCCAAGCACAAAGTGTAAAAGATGTGATGGTGGCATACATCAATGTAATGATGAATACATTTACTGAATATGTACAGTGTACTGACGTCTACCTATGGGCATAATATTGACCCATAATAGTTCCTTTTTAAAAAATTTTTTTTTTTAAACGGTATGATTTTGCATGAAAGCGTACACATTATTTTGGAAAAAAAAAAAGGCTCGTTTGCGTGTTATCCTGCAAAAATGTGGACAGGGGGTCATTTCAACAATGTGATGTTATGTCCGTCACTGAAATAACATCAAAATTGAAGAGGTCGTAAAAACATGCGCTGCTTCGACACGGACTCCCATGACAGAAAGCGACACCCTTCCTCCCATAAAGAGACTTCCTTCGAAATGCAAAATACAAAGGCTGCCCTTCGGAATCCCGACCTAAGTTCCAAACAAAGAGAAAATGTTTACAGATTCAGCCATCAGAGAGTGGATGCGGTCACCGAGAACCTGACACTGCATTCCCTCCTGTTGGACTGACAGCCACAGGTGCCCCCCCCCCACCCCCTATCCCACTCGCTCCTCATCCTGCACTCCCCTCCCGCCGTTTGGCTCCGAGCCTTCAGTGAGGAGCCGACATCCGCATTTAAGTGAGCGCTCACACACACACACATACATTGTAAACAAGGCACTGATACACACACACAGCGCCCGTGGCTTGCATGCATCCCATCGATGAGCTGGAGGTTTCCTTCAATCCGTTCTGTGTGGGAGGAACAGAGCTTCTAACACGCTGTTGAAATCCCATCATCGCTCTCTCTTTCCCTTTCGCTCTCTCCTTGCCCTCGACAAATCAAAAAAAAAAAAAAAAAAAGCAAATATTCCACAGAGCCAGCGGGTTTGTTACACAGACTTGCCGAAGGGAACGACGAGGAGTGGGAATTTGTTTCACACGTTTTCCTTGAAATTCATTGGTTATCAAGGGGTGTAAAAAAAGGATTTCACTTGCTTGTCGGGAGGAAATGATGAAAAAGAAAAGCCAATTGCGTTTCCCGAGCATTTAAAGTACAGCGGCAAAGACCTGCGGGATGCTGTAGATTACAAGATAGACGGAACATTTATATATATAAAAAAAAAAAAAATGGTGGTTTTGTGGTACGCTCTTCTTTCTAATGAGAGACCAGGAAAAGAGACGGAAAAAAAAGAGCTCTCTTCAAGTTGTACTTTTTTTTGTTTGAAGCATTAGTGTGTCTTTAGCAGTCAACTGAGTCTGGAGATACATATACAAAGGCGCTCCCAAGCGCGGTAAGCATGTAGTGATAATCGGGCCAAATTTGAGCATTCGCACACCGAAAGCCAGATGCTTAGATGTTTCTTAAAGACTTTCCTGACTGATTATCCTGAATCGAGTTGGAGTCTCCTCAATCGTGACCCTGCAAAATAGGCTGTTACCAAAATCTCTATAATTTGTCTTTCAACATGAGATGATGGTTTTCCGAGGGTCTTTTTGAAATCTTCTGGTGTACAGGTGGCATTAGTGAGGATAAGCACGATAGAAGACGGTTGGAAAATAAAGTTCAAGCTTAGCGAAAATGAGAGAGTTAGATGTAACTTCACTACTAAATACCAGTAACAATAATACAATGATAAACAAACACTTGCGCATGATTACCCTCACCAACCTTTTGCGGTTTTTGATATTTTTAAAAACGGGAAATGAAATCAGTCACATCACGGGTCAGCTGTCAGCCAGTAAGTGTGATGATGATATCATGCAAAGTGCGTTTGGAAAGAAGGCGAAAACAAGTTCAGTTGTCACCCACGTACTCAGATCCGATAGTGTATCACATACCTATCAACTTGTACGTTTTCCCCGTATTTTATATGTTTTTTTATCAGTGCAAATTATGTACGGCGTATTACAACTTTTATAGGGGGGGAAAAAAAACAATTGCGAACCGATCTCACAAAGACCATTTTGGCTCAAATTCAGATCGTCTCACCTGCTGGTAGCCAACGGCAATGCTGTCGTCGATCGCTACGATTGTCACGGCAAATCAGCAATTAGAGTAATCCTCAATTGATAAAGCATGATGTGCGCATGCGCGGTAAGCCGTTGTACGGATTTTTGTTGCTTTGTAAGGGGAATCGTAATCATTTATAAGAGCAGCTATTACCCGAAGATGACAGTTATGGTATCACAAATATTTGCACATATTTGGCTTGTCGGAAAAAACCCCCCAAAAACACATCACCTAGTTGTTATTACAAGTGCATGTGTGCGTGTGTGTCTTTCCAACTTTGTTCAACTTTTACCGCCTGGACAATTAATCAATGCCTCATCATGGCTTTAACATATATCGATTGGGACCGTCCATCAAAATTACAGGAGGACACACACACACACACACGTACACTACAGCTATGGATCAGACAGGCCTTCGGGGCCTAAGGGAGTGTCTGAGTATCACGGCTCTGCAGTCATGTGCACGTGTGGCTGTGATCAGCTCTGGACATCATCAATGTGAATGCGGACTAAGAACAGGACAGGAAAGGGACTTTTTGTGACACACGGAATAGAAGGTTTAAGAGTCAGAAACGGTTGGAAAATGAATGATGTGGAAAGAGAGAGAAAAGTCTAAATATGCTCCGTTTTGTCATGCTTCCTGTTTTTCTGTGAAAGGAGGAAGGAAGGACTCGGGGGGGTGATTCACTTGGGGGCAATGTGGAGGACGAGGTGATGAAGAGAGAGATGTGCGGGGAAGTGCTGGCTGAATCCGATGGAAGATAATAGATGGGGTCGGTTTGATGGCGCTGATGAGGCTGGAGGGGGACGAAGGGTCAGATG
This sequence comes from Hippocampus abdominalis, assembly GCA_018466805.1. Taxonomy (NCBI): domain Eukaryota; kingdom Metazoa; phylum Chordata; class Actinopteri; order Syngnathiformes; family Syngnathidae; genus Hippocampus; species Hippocampus abdominalis. The sequence continues at coordinate 12,147,145 of CM031706.1, read as the reverse complement.
AATCCAGGGAGGAGAAGGAGAGAGCCCGGGAGGGAGGGAGAGAAGGAGCGAGGGGAAGCTGTCAGGAAGATTTGCGCCTGCCCTCAACAGACCCTGACGCTGCAGTTTTCCCTAATCACTCAATGTGTGCGTGCATGAGCGTGTGCGCGCGCACACACATACTCTTTTCCAAAGACTCCAAAAAGAGATCCAGCCTTCACAGACGGAGCCACGCAGTGGAGCCAAAAGGAAAATGTGAAGTAGACAACCAGCTGCTGTGTTGAAAGGCAGCATCGCCGCTCAAAATATGACGCCGGAGCGAGCTCTTTAACCCCAACTGTCTCCGGGGTCACCTCATGAAGAATTGAATATCACTTTGTTGGCAAAAGAAATCTTTTCTTTTCCAGTTGTTTTGCTGAAACCTTTTATACACTTATGCCAGTTATGGCTCGGGAGAAAAAAAAAAAAAAGCTGATGACAGAGAGAAATGTGACTACAATTTCCCCGAGATTCTTAAGAGATCAGACTGCATTGCCCATCAGCGAACAGATGGCTTACAAGTGTAAAAATAGTTTCCAGCCATTGTAATGCTAAACTTGAATGAACACTCCACCCTCGCCAAGGCAGAAGTGCCCTAATTAGGATCTGCTCCAAATGGGAACTCTTCCTAGATAATCTCTTGCTGCATATTCTCGAAGTTCACCTTGTCATTTGCGTTAAATGCATTGATGACTCACATGGGTTTCATCGTGGAGTAGTCCAAAATAAAGAAAACAAATTCAAACTTAAAAAAAACAACAACAAAAATCTAACTACATATAATGAAAATTCCAAAACTATTAAAACCCCGAAAATGAATCCGTTTGGCAGACCCAGTGACGTGCAGTGAGGGTTGGGGTTGGGGAGGCACTGACTGAAATGAAATCCTCCATTTTCAGGGCGAGAAATTACAGCTTGTAGCATCGCACGGCGATTTTTACGAAAAAAAATGGTCAAAATAGATTAAGATTGAAACCAAAATGATAATCGAGCGCACAAATATTAATACTTGTGATGACAGGGGAGGCACAACCTCACCTGCCTCATCTGACTGCACGCCACTGGGCAGACCTAATGGCTAAACATGTGCAAACATGTGGAAGGCCCCCGTGGTACATCTCATGTGAATAGGAAGCTACGCTTAGTCATGATGAGATGCTAATCTTGGCATCCATGCAAGCCTTTTTTTTTTTTTCCTTAAATCTACATGCCCTTCACTTCCTCCTTAAATGAAATGACCACCGTCTCGGAATCTTAATGAAAACATTGTTTCTCACTCACTGACCAGCACCGGCATCGATTTGGCCAGGACAGCCACTGGCAGCTCTGCATAATTTAATGCGTTATAGATTACATATTAGCATTTTAAATCACAATCAGGACCGTAATAAATCGGATTACTTCAACATTGTTATATTATGAAACACCAGTTGTCTGATTGGCCCATGGTCCGTGTGTCCGTAAGTGTGTGTGTGTGTGTGTGTGTGTGTGTGTGTGTGTGTGCGTGCGTGCGAGATGATAGACGAGTCTTCTCCCTGTTCTTGGCATCTTTACCCTGTGGACTTAACAGATCAATTTCAGCCTCCCTCTGCACATACATACGTTGGCATTGGGTACCGGTAGACTTAAATAGATCCACTCCATTGAGTCCATCAGGCTTGAGATGTTCTTATCATCATTTTACATCTTGATATGGATTATTAATCATTATGTAATATGAAATGTAACTTGACAGAGATGTTTGCTTGTAATGTATGTGGTTACTGCAGAATACTGATAAGGTGAACACAACAAGACAACTACACTCCCATATGCTCAATGCAGGAAGAAACAAACAAAACAAAAAAACAAAAACGAGTGTTTTGTTTGACAGGAGAGCAAAATAACAATTCCTTTTTCAGTCTTGCGCTTTCAACAAACAGCCAGGTAAAATATTGATGCCGCGATTCGACCACGGAAATGATTTTAGCAAAACTGAAAAGGGGGAATTCTGCGAATCTATTATTGATGCCAATGGGGACGCTGTGTGGTTGAAAAGACAAAGTGGATATGAGTACTGAATTTGTAGTCCTGTGACAGAAATGTATTGATCATAGAGTTGCACTTCTGCATTCAAATTTGAACAAGGCAATGTCAGCTCAGTTGTCGCCACACCTACCAGTGCAAATAAAGAAAGTGAATTTTGAAGTTTGTACCCAGATACCTTCAGCTGAAAAAAATGCAAAGACTGAGTAATATGTTGTACTTAATTTCAAAATGTTGTTTTTCCAATTTTTTTGGACAGCGGTAAGATCGGTGCCCAGGGCGCACTTCTGCATGAGTCCTCAATCCCTTTTCATGCCGTAGTCATTGTATTCGAATGACAGTTAACAAGCGGCATGGCATGCTTTCAGAAGACACATCCACAGCATTTGAGAGCAGAGATAGCGGCTTGGTTTTTCATCATTTTTAAGCCTCATTTTCTTTTCAGTCAAACCTCGGTTTTCGAACGTCTCGGTTCTCGACCAATTCGGTTTTCGCCCAAAAATTTTGAATTTCTTATGCCTCAGATTATGAACAAATTTCGGTTCTCGAACAAACTGAACGCACTTGAATGCACAATTTGACTCCTCTCGCCTTACACGAGGAAGTGACACTTCCTCCGGTAGATGAGGAAGTGACGCTTCCTCGTGTTGCTTTCCATTGTGAGCAGACGTGTTCATAAACATTTTTATTTTAAAAAGAGCGTGGTTTCAGTTTTCGAACAATTTCGGTTTTCGAACAGCCTTCTGGAACGGATTATGGACGAAAACCGAGGTTTGACTGTACTTGCTGATTTATTTTAATGATTCAAATATATGGTCAGATTATTCACAGCAATTCTCTGTGGTCTGAAAAATTGACATTTTTATTTGCACTTTGCAGGGACTTTAAAGAAGAGATATCATGGCCTTGGTAGCCATTGGGAATGTCATGATTTTCCCAAATGGCCACTCTGCTCCCAAGCCACTGTTCCCCCAAAAACGGCCATACTAAAGAATTCTAATTCACAGAAAAGAGTTGCATATGTGGCACTCGGGCACATCAACAAACACCTGCTTAAACCAAAACCTACGCATAGTTAACTCAAAACACATCATTAAAGTAATTAAAGTAAGTGAGGTTTTATTTCGCACAAGCTGTCACCAGTTTTGTCCCGAAAATGTAATTAGTTTTGAAAGGTGCCCAGTAACTTGTACAGTACAAAAAAAAAATCTTCGACGTATACGGCGATACCGTCATTCCCCCCCCCCCCCCCCCCCCCCCACAGCTGCTTTGACTGCAGGCTTCTTAATCAATCTCATACTTCTTTAGCAGCATGGGTTCATTATTTCCCAGCATGCCTGTTTGCCCTCACGCCTGCAATATGGCTGCATGCTGGATTTCAATTTTGTTCCGCCATACTTGCATTTCAAGCCAAAAACGGTGATAGAAGAAAAATTTGTCTCCTGACTGGGTTAATCTGTTCAAAGTGTGAAAGAAGCATCCTGGAACTGTAAATGTGTGGTAATTAGGCGAGGATATTGGGAGACGTGGGACTCTGGGAGGTCCCTAAGTGATTATTGTGGGCTTGCTGAAGCCAGGGAAACAGGAGGAGAGTGGGCTGACCAAAATACGCCCAGCAGCTCTCATTAAAAGTGCTGAAAGTTTTAGTATAATTATGCATCTTCAAATTGAATAGCGGGGGTGTGGGGGGGGGGAGCTTTTCAGAAAATTCTATTGCATTGACGAAAATATGAAAAGCAAATAGCACGTGACTGTTTCCTCGTTCCTACCTGCAGTCCAGCTTCTCTATTTCAAAGTGCGGGTTGAAGTTGAGCACAATCCGCTGAGAACTTTCTGGCGCGGTGATGACCCAGCGGCAATTCTGATGGGGGGGATACTCCAGCGGGTAGCCGGGGGTGGTGATGTAGCCTGCGTCTGTGGCATCCAGGTAGCCGCCACATGCCTCAGAACCTGAGCGGGCAAAAGACAGGCCGAGGGGATTACACATACTTCAAGACAAAAGTGGGGGGGTTGGTTCCCTATAAGGAAAATCAGGCATACAAAGTAAATTAAAAATCTACTGCGGGCATTTATTTTGGGGATAATTCTACACACACTAAAGGTAGCCACACTGAAAAGATTAAAAAAATACAATGACAGTGAAGTCCTATATTTTTGTTAGTCATAATATTTCAAGATTAAGGTGTATAATGTCAAGAAAAAAACATAAAAGAATTGCAAACTTGTCATGCTCAGGTCAACCATTGATTCAGAGTCCTGATACTGAAAAATAATTCTAAAAATTGCATTATTTTTCAAACCTACACTATAATAGGACGAGATGCCATCTACACAAAATGAGCGAGTATCACAGTGAGGATTCTACAGAAACACACCACAAATAAAAGCAAAAACTTGCACAGAAACTCGACATACTGTGCAAAAAAAATCATGTTTTGAAAGGCGCTTATAAATCAAATGTATTATTATTATTATTATTATTATTATTATTATTATTATAAGTAAATATTATTGGGGGTTTTTAAATAGTGTTTTCTCATTTTCATAAAATTGCATATGAGGCCGGGGTAAGAGTGAGCGTGAGAGAGCAAACCGACAACTTCACAAAAATATTTCCAAAAGAAAAAAAAAAAGTGTTATTGCATCGAATGTAACCCAGCAAATCTCGATAACACGTCGTGTACAAAGCAGATCAGGATGACGATAAGGCCACCGGTGGCGGAGACAGGATATGGACAACAAAGAAGTGAGCGTTTAAGTGGATGTGGTGTCAAAGATCGACGCAACATCGTGATGTACAAAGACCCCATTCACCACCGTCCTCGACCCCCCCACCCCCACCCCCACCACCACCACACACACACACACACACACACACACGCACTCAAACACACAAAGAATGGAGCATCCAGATGTCAGAGTTAGTGTCACCGAGCGGATCCTTCGCGTCAGCAGCCTTAAGTGTGTGTGTCGGCTCGTACTCAATGGCTCCCATTCAGTAGTCTGACAACTCCCATCATAAGTCACATCTTTAGGGTGACAGCCGATGGCATAACATGCCCGCTGCACACAACTGGACTCAATTGCAATTTTGCTTCCTATTGTGTAGCAGAACGAGCAGCCTGCTTAATACACTCGACAGACTCTCTCGGCTCAAAGACTAACAAAGAAGCATGTTAAGCATCATGCAGGATATGAGTGTGATGTTTCTAAAAAGGGATATTTATTGTGGGAAATAGATTTTTAACCGCTTGCATGCAAATGAGGGTCTCCGAAGTGCTGCTCATCTATTAAGGGTGAAATTAAACAAGTGCAAGTGTTTCTTTTTTTAATCTATGCTACCATTGTCCAAGCCAAGAGGTAAGCAGAGCTGCAACGACATTTGCCAGATGCACATATGATAGCCAATAAGCAGCGCATACTTGACTGCTTTATGTGAAGTTGTCAAATGAATACGATATGTAGATTTTAACAAATACCGGTATGTTGTGCAAAGCCTTGCTGGTTTGTCGGTTCTGTGATAGCATCTCATTTTTTTACGACTGCATTGTGTGGGATGACTCGAACCGGTCAGCACAACGTCATAAGTTTCACAACTATAAATAAACAGGAGCTGGAGAATGCGTATACGGCATTATCAGTGACAGTCATACTGTCGTTTTTAAAGAAATGATACGCTCAGGCCAGGGGTCGGCAACCCAAAATGTTGAAAGAGCCATAAAGGACAAAAAAAACCAAAAAACAAATATGTCTGGAGCCGCAAAAAAATAAAAGCCTTCTATAAAACTTACAATGAAGGAAACACATGCTGTATGTATGTAGGAGACTGGACTGTCTCCGAATTGTTTATGTTATTTATTCCTTTGTTGTGTGTTCACAAACGCCCCCATAGAATTTATTTTGTCATTTCCTCGCTTGATTTTTTTGTTTTGGTGAATTATTTTCACTTTTCTTAGTGTCAGTGAAGTGATCATTAATTTCCGTTTTTCAGAGGCTGTCTTTGAACGCCTCTCGAGTCGAACGAGAAGAGAGAAGGCACGGAGTTTGTCGAGACTGTTAAAAGCATAAATAAAGTGTACGTTTTAAAAAAACAACACCACAGCTCTCCTTTTTTGGAGCTGCAACATGTATCTATATCTATTTGAGCTATATTAGCCGAATATCAAAATATTTTTCCATTTTCAAACATGTTTTATAAAGCTCCAAGGAGCCACTAGATGTCGCTAAAGAGCCGCATGCATGATGTCTGGAGCCGCGTGTTGCCGACCCCCGGCTCAGGCCAACAGTCATCCAGGTTTTCATTCTGGCTTTTTCTATACAACGACAGTGAACTCCAATTTATTGCGCGGATGCATTTCGGACCCATGCGCAAATGGTGAAAATCTGCAATATACTGCATGTTATATATAGACAAAATATAGATTTTGTTTTTACACTTCCAACATGGTTTATACACATTTATGCACAGCCTCTCGAGTAATAAGAGTGAAAACGGGTCACAACTCAGCATGCTGCAGTTGCAGTGATTGATACTGGAACTGGTGCCTACCTCCAGCTGTCTGTAAACAATCACCGATCACCTCTGTGTGCCCCCCCCCTCCCCGCCCCTTTACCCAATTCCATCTTTCATGCTCCTCCTTGAAATTTTCAGAGTCCACTTGTTGCGCTTGTCCTATCTGTTTCCAATCTCCCTGGTGACATATGGCAACACAGGAGTAGAGTTACAAGGCCAGTGAAACCCTGCCGGGCTTATCTCATCCCGGCACCATTTGGATTCGTGTTATACCACCCGGAAACCTCACAGCAGCGGCAGCCAATCACCTCCTGTCAAACTGTACTCAGCGCTTACAGCATTAGGAACCTGCACAATCTAATGAGATCGAAAAATTCAGCCATATTAGTATAAAGGCCTCAACATAACCTAATAACTCTTGTGCAATTTCTAAAGTTTGCAGGATCTTAAAACCCACCCAAAACTCACGAGTGACACCGTAAAGTCAGAAAAGAATACTGCCCTGGAGAGCGGTTTCACCAATCAAAACAAGGTTCGATGCACATATAGGTCACAACAGGATGCTTGAAAAACTTTCAAAGACCCTTGCTCAAAAGTGAACAGGAAGTTAGGCATTTAGGGGTTCAATTACGGGGCTTATACTTTGATGAAATCCTGCCAGAGGATTTGGCCTAATGAGTCTCGAATCTGGGGGCCTCAACGTGCTGAAAACTGCAACCATTTTCAATTCTGATAAGGTGTAGAGTCATAAGAAGTGTTAAAATCAACACAAAATTGAAGAAATCAAGGAGGTCTATTTTATTTTATTTTTACATTAATGTGTTTTATGGGTCCTTAACATAACCGCTGAAACTCATTCCGAAGCGGCCCCTGGAAAGCTGCAAAAAATCAATAATAATAATTCTCGGACACCACTTTTAGAGACAAAGCCTGAAAAAGTCTCAAGGACCCATGCCTGAAATTTAAAAAGAAATCACAACCATTTTGATTAAGATTCAGCTGTTTTGGGCCAAATTCCAAGGGTTGTATGTGAAAGGCAATTCATCCAAATGTGCCTCAATCTGAAGCAAGACAGATGGCCGAGGCGAAATTACAAAGCTTCTTTGGCTACGCCACCAAATGTGGGCGGAGCACGGTGTCATCGTTTGATGGCTGCCTCAAGGATTCGCCATGAAAACAGTGGCGTGAGAGCCCCTTCATTGCCACTTGCAGCTTTTGTGTTGGATCTCATTAGATGGTGCATGTGTACCTAATCAAGTGGCCAGTGAATCCATATGCATGCAGTTTCCAGAAGTACAGATTTGCACGCTGCTGATTAGCATTCCACAAAAGCGCACGGTGACCTGCCAGCGTACCGATGCGTGAGAACACAAAACATGCTGAGTTAAGAGTTCATGTCAAGAATTATAAAGCAGGTAAAAGGGACACGATGAAAGAAAAAGTGCCAAGTTTGTGAAAGAGTGAGCCAGACTCAGAGAATCGAAAAAAAGATCTAACAAATGAAAATCAAGACTGAACAGGTTTTGAACTGTTGATGATCACGTTAGATTCGTATTAACATTAGCAAAATAAGAAGACACCTTACAACTGATAAATATAGTCGACTTTACAGTGCAGAAGTCATGGGTTTGATTCCTGTGTGGTGTTTGCATGTCCTCCCCCTGCCTGGGTGGGTTTTCTCCGGGTACTCCGGTTTCCTCCCACATTTCACAAACATCCACAGTAGGTTGATTGCTCACTCTAGTTAGTCCGTAGATGTGATTGTGAGTGTGAATGGTTGTCTATGTGTGCCCTGCTATTGTCTGGCAACCAGTTCACTGTGTACTCCGCCTACTGCCCGAAGACAGCTGGGATAGCCTCCAGCACTAGTTAAAGAGATAGATGAACAAAACGAATAGATTTTAACTAACCCTTTTGTTTAACCATATTTGGTCATGCTCGGTGAGCGGCATTAACCAAACAGAGTCCATATCTCGCCCAGCCCTGATTTGTGACTAACTTTACATTCAAGAATAAATACGATTATAATGGCAGTCACTGTATGCATTTTTTGTTTTCATCAGATGTGTATAATTCTACTGAGTAGAATAAATAAATCCCATGACAGGAACAAGTGAGAGTTGAGTCTGCGTCTGAAAGTGTACAGAGGGGAACCGAGACTTCAACCACAATCGTCGACTTGCCAAACCTCCACTCAACCACTCATCCAAATGTCAAATATCTATTTTTTTTCGTTTATATATGTTTTTTTTACAGATATTCCATCCAACGTTCGGTTTACGTGCTTGCATTACTGTGCACAGACTCCAGCGTCATGCCCCTATAAAGGCATTGGAGTCGACATTTACTGATGCTAATTAAGACCAGCTGGCCTATGCCTGCAATTTACAAGAAAATATATGTTCCGTGAATGCCACTTGCACATAGCACAAGTTTTAAAACAGCAGACTTATGAGCAAAGTATGAACACAGCGGTGGACCACTGTCATTTAAATCCTATAACGTTAGATAATGGGATAGTCAAAATAAATGGGACTCAAGCACGTTTTGTCCATGAGGTCCATTTAATGCACAAGCAGTAACTCAGCTACCATTCCATTTTCAAAGGAGCTTGTCGTCATGGTAATTGTGATGACTTTGGGTGAGAATACGGTCGACCCTTGACTGGGCACCAGCCAAACACAAGGAAAGACACCAGGCTACCTGGTTTGTTTCCTGACAAAAGACAAATGTGTTTCATTAGGCGCAACGTTTGGGACCCGAGGTAATGTGTCCCATTGAAATAAAAGTAATGAAATTTAATCTGCTCCAGCCCCAGAATTGAGTTATGTTTACCTAGTTTTTATCGGAGTGTACGCAAAAAGAAATCACTGTCAAACCTCATAGCCTTTTCATATAGTACAAAATATGTTTTAGAAAATGCGTTACATTTTGGGGTAGTGGTAGCCATGGTTAACAAGGCTCTGTAGTCGGAGCCAATGATATGACAAGATGTTGGGACTTTCACGGTTATGCCAAGACTGTTTGTGAACCATAAATAGTGCATGAATCAAAGTAGCATTTCTTTGAAAATTGAGTTCAGAAACCAATTTGTTCGTCATCTGGTCTGAGGCTATTTTTTTTTTTTAGAACTGAACCCCAACAGCATGTGTGATCATCTGGGAGAAACTGTAGTAAGACCACATAGTTATAACAAATGCACAAACAAAACCACAGAACGTCGGCTATCATATTCTGGTCTGGACTTGTACGCACTCACACGTATACACTTACACAGCATAAGTAGCGGTAAATGGTGCTAAGCAGTCTAGCAGGGATATAAGACAGGTCACTGCATTATTTATGTTCCTCTGACACATTTTGCATTTCTGCCTGATAACACCTATTCAGCAGCTTTTGCACAGACTGGACACACCCAGAACGCACGCATAGCAAAACGTGTAACCGTCCAAAATATGAACAAAATCACACATGCGCTTCTTCGCTGAATATGATCCCTTCTTGATGCTGAATGCTAATTTTCCATCTCCATTCTAAAGCTTTAGAAGAGATTAATTTTTCCTTTCAGAGATCATTTTCCTCCCTGCTCATCAGTTTGCCCTTCTGCAAGTACAAGTACAAATGTTTGGATGGTGGTTTGACTAAAATTTCCATTGGCCAGAGTTTACTTTGTGTGTGTGTGTGTGTGTGTGTGTGTGTGTGTGTGTGTGTGCGTGCGCGCTTTAGGATTATTCATCTTCACAATAATCGTCATAATGTAAGGCAAAGTAAATGGCTTATTTTCAAGCATCGCCTGGCCAATCAATTTTGATGAACTGCCATTGATGTTCAATACACAATGGCAGTTTCATTGCATCCTTTTTATTTTGCATCTCCAAAGGATTGGTCCAGCTTTACAACATACTACATTCTGCCTCTGGCATCGTTACCTCATGTAGCTTAGCAGATACATATTTTGTGAAGAAAATTAAATTTAAAAAGAAAATCAAACTGTTGGTAATGCAGAAGTAGAGCAAATAATGGGCTGTAATGTCTACATTGGATGAAATCCAGTTAGATTTTAGTCATCCAAACTTGAAACACCTCAGGAATGAGAAGAGGAGAAAAGAAAGGCAGAACACAGAGAAAGAAAGAGTGAGCAATGCCAGAGCATCTGTCTCTCATCATGCGAAAAGAGAAAGTCAGCAGCTCTGAAAAGCTCACTGGACAAAAAAATAGGCAAGTTGAACATCAACCCACAAACAGGTAGCGTATAATACAGGATGGACTGGTCGGATTGGTTACTGTAAACTAACTGGTTTGGGAGTTTAGAGAATGAAAAGGAAATACCCATAATCTGAATTCATTAATTAGCAATCTTTCCAAAACATGTTGGCCAATTGTCTGCTTTTGACTTTGTGAGGACAGTTTGCTGAACATCATTTGGTTTCCATATGGCTGCGCCACACTGCACAAAGGAAGGTTGCACAAGTCATTCATCGAAATACAAATGACAAGAGAAGCGTTGGCAACCACAACATAGTTATCAGATAAGCTAACAGTTAGCCAATCTTCTTGCCCATTCCTTCTACACCGATTTAGTCTTAACCATGCTGCCTCACGGTTAGCAACAGTGAGCCTAGCTTCTTATACTTCTTTTTTTGTATTTTCTGGTAGACTGTGGCACTATACTGCCACTCACAGGTCAGTATTGGTACTGTGAGAGACATCCGGTTCAAGAGAGGAGGCTTGTGATTGTCAGTGGAGGAATGTGTGTGGTGTGCTGCCTGTGTTGGTCGGTTCAAGTACATCTCATACTATAGGAGGACATTCTTTCCGCTTTGTGTGTGGGGTCTCTCACGTTTTACAAATCAGTTAAGATGTTTAAAAAAAACAAAAAAAACTGCAACCTTCTTAAGGAGTGCCCCACTGACAAACAAAAGAACAGGTTTCCACCGTTTTGTCCAATTTCCAGGCTGGGGGGAATGAAAAGAGGGAGAAAGATTATAGTGCTAGGGAGTTTCAGAGAAGAATGAGAAGCTGGAACACTAAAGAGATTTTCCCACCGTAGCAGAGCGGGCCAAAAGAAGAAGTTTATAGTGAGGTTTCTTAATCGGAGCAAGGGAAAGCGCTGAGGTATGGAGAAAGAGACACAAAGTGCTATTAAAGGAGAGGTGGAGGACCGTGAACGAAGGAAAACAACAGGATGATTCAGTGTGACGGGAGGTGAGAGAAAGGAAAACAACCTGTGGCCTCATACGGCGCAGATCTGGGGGGACTGAAGAGGACACGGAGTGCTCACACACACTCGTTTTTTTTGTTGTTTGTTTGTTTTTTGTGTGTGTGTATAAACTTTACAAAAAGAAAGGTGTGTTTACAAATACACAAAGACGCACACAGAGCTCCCGGCCCGCTCTCGTTGCTCCAGTCATTACCAATGACTGGCGAAGACACTAGAATAGCAACCGTGTGCTAATGACATGAAAACCGTAATTAGAACATCCGAGTGGACACGCTAATTGTCCTCTCTGTTTAACAAATGAAAGCGAAGGCAGGAGGCAGACGACAGAAAATGTACCGAAGGTTAAATGGCTCACTGCTTGCTTGCTCGCAGCAACCACAACAGGTTGTTGGCGGCTGAGGACCAGCCGTGTTTATGCACACACACGCACAGGCACACACACAAGCCACAACATTAGGTACAACTATATAATCTAATGAGATCCAATAAACGAAATTCTGCCTCTGAAAATATTTATTTTGTCACATATGCATGAGGGTAGAGAATAAATGTTAGTTGGTACCAATCATATTCATGTCAAGTTGGTCCTGACCATTTTAACATAGTCACCACTTTTTAAAATGTAAGAGCAGGGGAAAAATAGCATGTGTGTGCTCCCTGCACTTTGAAGTGTGTGGTGTACTCCAGAACACCAACACAGCATACCACACAGATAACCAGATCTCCATCAACACTTTTACGTTTCCTTCCACAAATCGGATATATGTTGCAGTACCAAGAATGACCTAAAGAGGCAGCATGGTGCCACAGGGCGTCGAAACTGACGGAAAGTCCAATTAAGAAAAAGTAGTACTCAACTAGGCAAACGGTTTCTCTGACATATTTGGTGCTCTGAGCGCAGAGTAAACTCAATATTAACCACATCCATAAGGATTTGCAATCGTAAATGATTAACAAGCTCAACATTTCTGTTTTCCTGAACAAAACCACTCTTAATAGACCTTACGCGACAGCATAATGGGTCAGGACAATGGCTAACTATTATCTTAACTATAGATTGGTTGCCCACTCTTTGTCATTTTTATTGTCTTGAAGACTTAAGAGACATGTTATACAAACACTCAACCCAATCAGTTGTTTCTCTAATTGTGTCTTCCAACAGAGCTAGCTGTTAGCCAAGCCAGGTGCTAGGTTAACTTTTTATTGACCCAGCCCCCCCCCCCCCCCCACACACACAGGGATTTGTGATTGTAAATATTGAACAGGTTTAACATATCTGTTTTCCTGAGCCCATGAAGATCATTCAGCAGACCCACCACAAAATGGTTACCGAGGATAAGCTTTTGGAGATATCTAATCACGGGCCTTATAGTTTGTTCGGCAAGGAAATTCCTCAAAGTCAGACAGATTATCAGATGTGTGTACTCCTTTCAAGACTACTTTCTTCAGAGGTGTCAATTGTCCCAATTCCTGTTATGTTTGGAGGTAGCAGAGGAATGAAATTGGGCTGTTTGCTGCACACGTGGCTCCACTCAGCTATCACTTCACTCTCTGCTCCTTTGCTCTTATTTTACCGATGCCCTCCTTGCTTCCTCATGCCACTGCCGTTCTCCACTTTTTTTTTTTTTTTTTTAAAGTGTCCCGTTTTGACTTGGTTCCTATGTTGCTTTTTCACATTTTTCATCTCTCATTTTCCCTTGACTTGCCCTCTTTTTTTCAACGCATCACTGTTTTGGCATGTTTGACCGGCTTTTTGGCAGAATCTATATTGCGCTTTCATGTCCTTGGAATAATTAAATCATTTATCCTATCTGGCAGTATGTATTTAATAAGGGAGATACAAAAACAATCACACACAAAAAAAAACAACATTTGGATGAGCTCATTGTGTCACTAATTGCTATTCTCGCGGCAGTATTTCTCCAAACGCCAAGCATTCATGAGTTGTTGTTTTTTTTGTCTTCCTTATGTATCAGTCGAGTGTCATCCTTGACTAATGTGCACCACTCCACTCTCTGTTTAAGAACATTTATCCAAAACACATACATTAATACCTACAGTTTAATTATGTTTAGAGAATTTCAAGATAAAGATTGACTGTGTCAGTAAATCCATTCATTCTTGTGGGTTCAGCAGCACGCAGCATCCCTTTGTGAGAAATAACGACATGGATGGTTTGTGTTATTGATGACCGATTGTTGCGCACACAGCATTTTGATTCAGACTGGTGTAACATTTAATTAATACAAGCAGGTGCCACGAGGAAAAAGTGGCCGGATATATTCAACATTGAGCAAAAGCTGAGAAAAGCTGTGCTATAGTGTTGTTGACTTTTAAATGTTCTCTATAAATACATTTGGAATGGATCGGAGTAAGAGTGGTTTCAGAGTAAACTAAACAAACTAACCAAAATACACTTATCAAGTGGAGGTCGTGCGGTTCAGCACCGCTGCAAAGTATCGTATTGGCTTGAATATAAGACGGTGTATTTTGCATTGAAATAAGACTGATAAAGTGGGGGTGGTCTTATATTCGGGGTCTAGACATTATACCCATTCACGACGCTAGATGGCGCCAGATATCATTGAAGCGAATGCAGAACTTGACCCCCCAGGCCAAAGTGAACCCCTGTCACGAAGAATAAAAATAGAAATAGCGGTAAGATAGAAAAGAGAAGAAAATAATAGAAGAGATAACAGAAAATGGAGAAACGTAGCGAAAATTTTGAGAAAAGTGGGTCGAAGATCGGCCAGGTTAACCGGCAGCTGAGGAGAAGTTATGATGTCATTTACATTTCAAAACCAGAAGCTATTCATTTACGAATGTGATTGCACTTTAGTTTACATATTTAAATGTTCAGATATTAAGATTTGAATGAGGCAAAATAACATGCTTTTTCTCTCAAATATATTGTAATAATCATTTGTTTCAGATGTACTGTAATTATTTCCTGTATAAAAATTAATTTGGTGTTCAAAAAGTCTTTTTTCAAACTTAAGTCTTGAAAAAGAGGGGGTCGTCTTATAATCAGGGCCGTCTTATATTCGGGTCAATACGGTACAACCACAGTACCGGTAATAAACATTTTGTTAAAAGCTACACTTTTCTGACTTGAGACCTTTGAATTAGATACAATTAAAGGTTGCCAGTACCCACTGCTCTGACATTTAAGCATAATGAAGTTTAAAACAGCTAATCTAATCTGAGTGTACAGAACAATGGTATCACCGCCAGATACAAACAGGCACATTCCACAGGAATGATTAGCGAGATTAATCAACTCAACTTGCCTGACTCGTGTTTATGTTTTGATGAAAGACTTTCAAGACTTGTGTTCCATGTGCTGCAACCCCATCAAGCCAGAAGAAGCTGGCATCAGAAGCTGCTATTCTACCAGCATACCTGTAGGCACTTCACCCCTCAGAGAGCTCCCGACATTCATACCGCATCACCTCCAGCGTGTTTCATCATCAAGCATATTTCGGCGGAGATGCTATAGAGGCAGACAGCCAGTCTTGAGTGGCCAATTACGGCCGTTTATCTCGCTTCCAGGCACAGCCGTGATCAAACAGAATGAAGAAACAGGATCAAACAGCAAAGCTAAAAAAAAAAAAAATATTTCTTCCGTTTCGTTCACTTCTCTTGGCAGCCTGCGTCGGCCTCTTTCTGTCTCGGTTACTTCCTCGTGCTGCTCTTCCATTTCTCCCCTTTCAATACAGATATGCACATACATGCATCTCAACAATGCCTTCTCCTACTCCAATCATCTCAAGAGACAGCCGAGCTAAGGCATTTGTAAAAGTTTACTGCTGAGGAGGCTGCGAGTGAGTTTGTCCCAGTAGATGAGCCAGGAAAGACCTGCGCTGCAGACCGGGGAAAATTCCAGGTAAAAAAAAATAAAAATAAGGTTGTGGTAGTCAGAAACGTAGGCTGCACTCAAACCTTTAAAGTCAAACAGCCCTGGGGGTCGTTCACGAAGATGTCACCCACAGAATGAGTGCAGAAGAAAGTAGAAGCGGCAGCCAGAAATGAGAACGTTTATGCCAAGATATTCGTGAGGTTTGGACAGCCCAGTTGAACAAATAAACAGGACCAAAAAAAAAAAAAACACTCTTAAGAAGCTGCCTCACTCAACCAGCTGCACTCCAACAAACCACAGACTACCAGAGACCGATTGTCTGAAGGTCAACATATACAGTAATCCCTCGTTTATCGGGGTTAATGGGGACCAAAACCACCCGCGATAAACGAAAATCCGCGAAGTAGCGACCCCCCCTTCCTCCATATAGGTACATGTACATAATATTTACATAATATTTATAAGGCCAAATTTAATGGTATACATGCATGTAGAAGTAAATTTTGAAGTAATTGACATGATTTAATGCTGTATACTAATAGATTTTAACATGCATAAGTTAGGTTAGTTTATGAATAACAAAATACAGTAAACATTTAAAAAAAAAAAAAAAAAAAAATATATATATATATATATATATATATATATTTTTTTTTTTTTTTTAAGCCCGCAAAAAGTCTGCAAACGGTCCGCGAGAAGCTGCGAAAGTCAGCAAAACAACAGCAAGTCACATAGAGCAACATATACAGTACTGTACTACATGTATATGATTTTTTTTTTTTTTATGAAAAGCCGCGATAAACGAACCGCGAAATAGCGAGGGATCACTGTAACATAACTTGCTAAGCTATCTAACAGTGGTTCATCATATTATTTTTTTTAATCACATAATTGAATTACTTGGCCTATTATCTAAATTGGGGTACACACACACACACACACACACACACACACACACACTGATAAAAGGGACACATTTTAGCATTTAGCCCCTCCGCCCGTTTCTGATCCGCGATTGTGATGGCAAAGCTAAAGATAGCCAGTTAGGGAGTGAACTGAAGTTTGCACTGTTGCTGGACACGAATATAAGAGCAACTGGCTGTGCTAAGTGTTTGTGTAATGCGCCTAACAAATTATTCACCACAAAGCAAAGAGACAAGGACAATAGTTTGCCACCACAATGTAGTAGAAAAAAAGGCAGAATGGGAGTATATCTTCTTTTACTACTCCTTTTCCTTCTTCTTCTTTGTATTCATCAGGAAGTTGGATGTCCTGTGGCACTACGCTGACCTCCGCAGGTTAGTCTCGGTATTACAAGGGACATCTGGTTAAAGGGAGGAGACTCACAATTGTCTGCCAAGATATTTTTTATGTGTCTGGTGTTTTATGCTAGTCAGCTTGTGTACAACATACATAAACGCAGTAAGCACACGCTTGCCAACTGTGCGGAGCCTCTCACATTTGAAAAAAAAAACAATCGGATAAGTTGTTAAAAATTCACGATTGTATCTGTAACTCGCAGCCAAGTTAGCTAACCGCAAATGGTGTAATCTTGTCGATCAAAAGCAGAGATCGCTATTTGGCTATATGTATCATACAAAAATGATCACGTCGATGGGTAATTTTGCATCAGCCAAGTCCAAATGAAACCGTTATGAGCAATCGCGTATCGGCCCACGCAACAACACTTTTCTGCTCGCGCTAAACGGAGCTCACAAACATCGAGGTCAATAAACATAACAGTATTAACAAGTGTAATGCTTGTTTTAGCCTCACTCTGTGCTACTCTATTTATTGTGTTGTGTTTCGATATCACCTTTAAGAGGTGAGTCACAGAGACGCAGCCATGTGCGCTCTGGGTTATGGAAGACTTAACAACTGCATTTGGACAATAAAGATTGCAGCTGCACAGCTATTACAAGGGCGGCTTCTGGAGGAGTAGGAGAAGAAGAAGTCGTTCAGAGGGAATTCTAGACCAGCCACTGTATCTAAGTCAGCCAGATCCTATGGGAACTTTTTGTCCCAGGTGTAAAAGCGCCTCCGGGATCTTAAAGGCTTCTGAGTTGGACCTGTGTCAATACAAATAAAACATTCTGACTACACGCAACAGCACCAATTCCCAGTTCTAATAGATTCATATAAACTATATTGAAATACCCAGTCTTTATGAAATGGAGGTAATGCACCGTGTTGCCTCATGGTATTTTTCTCAACCTTTATTGGGACACCAAGTCTACATTAGAAAAATGTACGTTGTACTTCATATGGACTATATTTTGCAACTATAGGGCACCGGCATAGATAGACGAACAAAACAAGATACTTATATTTTCTGATCAATAAAGTTAAAATGGATAGTTGATATCTCACGCGGATATCACTGCGCTAAGGAGCCATCCAGGCAAAGCCCAAGCGTGATGCCACAAAACCAATAAGAGAAAATTAAGCAATACACACAATTATATAGTATAGCTTTAACTTTCAAGAACATATTTTTAATCAATTTATGGAATATTGATCATGAAACTATCCGTTAAAATGTGAAATCAATTTGTTTACGACTGTATGTGTTCATTAGAGGGACAGGGGAAAAAAAATCTCCCCGTGCGCAAATAACGGTTTCGAAACACAAATGTGCGCATTTCACATTCCCAACCCCACGCTTCACACAACGACTGTCCACATTATCGGAGCATTCAGAGCAGCAATGCTCTGACAATGTGGACATTAGTTATCGGTGCTCCCTGGGAAGAGGAGCAGAAAGTCCTCCCGCTTGGAGTGACGCTTAGGGCGCACGGTGCAGCTTAAAGCGGCGCCGATCGCTTCCTCCCGTGCAACAGCAAGTCAAATAAACACTCCGCCAAGTAGCCAACGCCACATAATTAAATTTCATCGCGGGAAAGAAACCGTGACGCCGATCCTAGTCCCTGAAGAAATAACGCCGTTTTTTTTTTTTTTTGTGAGTGCGTGTTTTCTCGAAGAGCCCTCCAGAGAACAGATGTGATGTGGACGTTCGAGACTTCAATAATCAATAGACATCCGACACAAGTATCAATTTGAAAGCTGATAAGACGGAATGGGATCTACAATAGAGCGGAGATAAGAAAAACGTTACAGTTAGATTTCTGAAAACAATTGGTGTTCTATTTGGCACCACCAATTAAGCGAAAATGGTTTTAGTTAAAGTATGTTTTTTTCTGTTGACATTTTCTGTGTGGTACACTTAAATAAACACGATCCAATAGCAGGTATAGCCCCCTTCTCAAACAAAAACAAAACACGCAATCATCAGTTTAACACTTCCCCTGTTTCGCGTCTTGCTGGTTATTAATTAACAAAGAAGTCCTCGTTTGCGTGATCACATCACTTTTACGACTTCCCACAGCACACAATCAAACTTCAGTTAGTGGCCGGAAACTCAACAATGACCCACAAAGGCAAATTAGATAAGAAAACAATCCAAATGCTAAAAGGACAGTTCTAATAAATAAAGTTTGCTTTTCCTACAGACCAACAACATGGGAATTAAAATGTCCGTCATAAACCAAAACAAAAATTCAAATTGGATATACAGTACTGTATGTCAGTGTCAATTTTACCTGCTTCCTCCGCTGTGACAGCCACAACCGGCAGAAGTGTGAGCGCGCACACGCAAAGCCACGTGGATAAATCCATCTTTTGATCTCAAACCGTTGAACTCAACAAAACGGTGATAGTCCCCAAGATTTCCTCCTCTCTTCTCCGCCGCAGACCGGGTTGCACCGTCCAAAGAATCCACGCTCAAATGCCGGTTTGCCGGTTGTCAGTGCGTGGCCGTGCGTCTTTCCTCTCGGGATAGGATCTCTTCACAGTGTCCACAATCCATTTTTTTTTTTTTTGTGTGGTGCGTAATAATACTGCACTTTGGGATCTCGTCATTAACGTGAGGCAAAATGCCAAGTCACAAGAGGAGTGGAAAGTATCCGTGTCCACTATCAAATAGAAACATGCGTCCAAGTTTGCACACAAAAAAAAATAAAATGTCGAAAGTAAGAAGAATCAAATCACTCCCCTTTAGTCAAAACATCGCCGCCTCCGTTTCCTTTATTTTCAAAAGCGCTGCATATAAATATGCCCATGTGTGATTATATTCCCAAAACGGTGACGACACAGTCCATGTGGCAGTAGGTTGTAGGGTTAAAAAAGGGGGAGATAAAGATGTTGGGAAAGAGGCGCGCTTCTCTAGTCTGTCTTGTCAACGCGTGCGTAAAAAGCGGATGGGGAGAAAACGAACGTGGTGGAGGCTCTTCGCCGTCCTCCTCCGAACTGACAGTTAACGCGCTCTTCCCTTGCGCTGCTCTCTCTCTTTCTCTCTTTCTCTCTCTCTCTCTTTCTCTCTCTCTCGTTGGGGAAGCGCGCTCCTAACTCTCCGAGCTCCGCCGTCTTAGTGACTTCCAGCCGGAGCTTTCCCTCAACTCGAGGCTGGGGTGCGTGTGCGCACGCGTGTATCGGATTACAGTGTGGGCACCTCGGCCAGCCTCCACGTATCCCCTCACCTCATAGACCCCCCCCCCCCCCCCCCCGTCCTCCTCCTCGCCGCCCCCCAACCCCGATTAAAGAGCAGTTGAATCTGCCCCCAGCACCACCCTCTCCGCTCACCCTCTCCATTGCCTTCCAGTTTTTCTTCATGGTTGCTTTCATTGGAGACTACAGGTAAACATAGTGGCGAAAAGTAACGGAGTCCAAATACTTTGCTGCGATACTCGAGTATATTGCTCAGTGATCTTTAGTTTACTCCCTACATTTGAAAACAGTTACCAAACTTTGACTTATGTATGTACTGACTGTTATGTTCAATAAGACGCGTGGAGACTGACTCGGTGCTCACTGCCGTTTATTCTCCGTAGTCACCTCTTTTTCTTAACACTTCGGCAACCGCCCACTTTACGGCCGTGACGTCACGCCGTCGTAACATGACCCTGTGGCTGTGGTTACATGCCACACTGACATCACACATTAGCGTCGTTCCCAAGATCGATGTTATTTTATCAACAACAACAAAAAAAACCTGTACAACTCTTTATAATTGTATTGATATTAACACCTTATACACTGCTAACTTGACCAAATTCAAAACACAATGTCATGAATTTAAATTCCAATATTCTGTTCGCGTAAAAAACAACAAAAAATTCACACTTTCACACAAGTTGTGTTGTTGGGGGCGTGGCCTAAATAGATAGACAGACACACACTTTCTGCGGACTTTTCATGTAGTACATTACTGTATATGTTGCTCTATGTGACTCGCTGTTGTTTTGCAGCTTCTGCGGACCGTTTACGGACTTTGTTATTTGTTAATCATAAACTAACCTAATTTATACATATTTAAATCTATTTGTATACAGCATTAAGTCATGTTAAATTTGGCCTTATAAATATTATGTACATGTACCTATATGGAGGGGGGGGGGCATTCGCTACTTCGCTGATTTTCGTTTATCGCGGGTGGTTTTGGTCCCCATTAACCCCGATAAACCAGGGATTACTGTATAGACACACACACACATAGATAGACACACGCACACGTATACAATTTGTATCACAAAATCATATTGTCTGAGAAGAAACCCAGCAATATTTTTGGAACGTGAAATCATTCAGCAATGAAAGCGACCTGTTTTGTCCCAAATGGCCTCCCAACATCATTCCCACCGCAAGACCAAATCAATAGAGAAATGTAAAGCCGCATGATTGTCAAGATGCCGTGGCCAGCTTGCATTCTGATCTTGTGGGAATTTGGTCAAATGTAGTACAAAAAAAAAAGGCATTGTAGTAATTACTAGAAAATTGACCTAATTCCCCAAGTTTTATGCGTTTGGTCATGAATTCCCCCTGAAGTGGACCGCTTTAACTTTGAATGGAGGACCCCCGATCCTCAACACTCCCAAACTCTATTAGGGTGAATGTTCCATGAGTTAAATATAGTAGACGCCGGAGATCAGTAGAAATGAAAAGCTTAAAGTAATTCTTGCCTTCCCAGGGCACAACTCCTAAACCCAATTTCTTTCACGTCAGTGCTGCTGGATATTAACATCGTGAGACATTTATTTATAGCACATGTAAATTCACTGAGGATTCCTGGGAACCAAGTATCTTTAACTGTGATAAAGGATGACTTTATTAGAAAATTCAACAGTCACGGCTTGCCCGATGCCCCTTGAGGTTGTGCAAAGCCAACATGTGTTGGGCTAAGGCAGTGCTCTCACGGGCTGGAGCTGAAAGTGTACGCTCGTCACAACCGCTGTTGGTAATCAATCCGTTGACAAGCAAAAATGAAGTACAGTCAAACCTCGGTTTTCGAACGTCTCGGTTCTCGACCAATTCGGTTTTCGACCAAAAATTTCGAGTTTTTTATGCCTCGGATGACGAACAAATTTCGGTTCTCGAACAAACTGAGCGCACTTGAATGCACCATATGACTCCTCCCGCCTTCCTTACACGAGGAAGTGACGCTTCCTCGGGTAGACGAGGAAGTGACGCTTCCTCGTGTTGCTTTCCATTGTGAGCAGACGTGTTCAGTAAACATTTTTATTTTAAAAAGAGCGTGGCTTCGGTTTTCGAACAATTTCGGTTTTCGAACAGCCTTCTGGAACGGATTCTGGACGAAAACTGAGGTTTGTCTGTATTAACATCTTAATGTGCTTACTAGACAATGGTGATTTGTTTTTAGCGGAAGCAGACATGCTGATCGCAAATCTTTAAATCCAACGGGCAAACCATTGAGTGAGGCAAACCGAGGTCTTTGACATCAAAGGTTGTAGCAAGTTCAGGCAAGGTGTAAAGGGGATTTGGCTTGGCTTGTCTAAATGTTTTTGTATTTAGACAACGATTACATTGATAACTTAAATTACAAAAAAAAAAGGTATGTTGACATCATTTATTGAAATATTTTGAGACCTGTGCCGCTTCTACATCAGACAAACGTACCTTGACGCTATCTCGGGCACAGGTGTCAAAGTCAAGGCCCAGGGGCCAGATCCGCCCCCCCCCCCCCACCCCACCCCCCACATCATTTTATGTGGCCCGCAAGAGCAAATCAGGTGTGTCAATTATCATGATTCTTGCTGAAATCTCTACCGAAATGTCAAATTGTCATGGGTAATAAATAACGTTGAGATTTTGCACTTGCCCTCCGAGGGAAGCCGTAACTCCCAAGTGGCCCACGACTAAAATCAGTTTGACGCCCCTGATCTAAGTCTTATGGTACATATGTTTCATTGAATAATGATTAACTCATTTTTCACAAAAAAATTGTCATTTTTTTAAAACTTGGGACCAATTTTCGGAGGAAATGGATGAATTAATGCAACCAATATCACATCACGAAAATGTAAAATCCGAGGTCTCATCCTGTGGGCTTATATGTACAATTTTTATTTGAGGTCGTGACAAATTCAAAACTCGATCTTTTTTTTTGGAGTTATATAACACTGAGCACTGGGGAAGCCCACAAAGCCTCCTTGCAACATTGGGCCATCGTCTCAGTTCAGAGTGCGTATCTAGGGTTAGTGCACATTAACTTTACCAATAGTTAGTACTTAAACTAACTTCCCAATGTTTGCAATACCCCGTTTTCCAAAATTGCTCCTTGTCATGAATGATCCGCTCCTGAAACCACGTCACCGTTTTTGTGAGTTCCGCTATCGCGATTGCGTGATGTGACCACAAAAGTCATTCGCTAAATTATTTTCTTAAAAACAAACTGTTGTATTAATTTGACAGACTATTTGCAGTCCTAACATCCTATATTTAAGACTTTTTGAAAGATTGATTTGAGACATTTTAAGGCCAATAAATATCTAGTTTTTAGACTCAGTGCCTTTTAACAATCCGGAGGGAACCCTGGTGTCAGTGACATCATCGCCTTGGCCCATCGGTGTTGAATGGAAAGCGTACAGTGACAGGTGATACCCGCACACACAAACATAGGGTATGCATGCGCACATACACTCCAACCTGAACCTGTCCATCAATCTGTCAAATGTTTCCCAACATCTCTGGAGGTCGCAAGGTATTAAGTTCTTCTTTTTCGATGACAGGTCGAGGTGTGTGTGTGTGTGTGTGTGTGTGTGTGTGTGTGTGTGTGTGTGTGTGTGTGTGTGTGTGTGTGTGTGTGTGTGTGTGTGTGTGTGTGTGTGTGTGTGTGTGTGTGTGCTCGCGCGTCCTTGGATCGCTGCGGTTGCATGACCTTTGTAACATGTCCCTCCTCTCCGTCTCTGCTCTCCTCATCAGGCGCCACTGCAACTTAAAACCGTCCTGACCCCTGCACGGACGCGACCAGGGCAGTAATGTAGCGTAGCTTTTCTACCCGTGATGAGCATGTCGAGAGTTTCCGCTAGCCGACAAACTTGACAATTCGAACGCTCAAACTTGAAGCATTCAAACACAATGTCTCTCTCTCACACACACACACACACACACACACACACACACACGCAAATTTGACTTCTTGATAGTTTTTCTGCATAACTTACACGGTTATGTTTTGTTGGCCCACCAGATGGCACACTTTTTTTTCTTCTTACCATTTTGAGTTCGTATTTAATACAGCGTTTTTCATATACCTCATTTTCACCAGCGCTTTTTGGGGAGTATTTATCTTACCGGTATAGTGTGTGTCATACAGTTGATGCCGTTTCAATTTCATTTCCAGAAAACGCCGAAAAAAATTGTTCGCGTCTTCTCTGACTCTCCTGAGCGATAATGTTTCAAGTTGTGATTGTTCTGAAAAGTTTTTGTTTTGTTTTTTTAAATCGTTTTAATTGCAACCAACGAGCACCCCCCAAAATCTAACCAATCATCATCTGCTTGAGAAATTTGGGTCAAAGGCCTATTTTGAGGGGCAGATTATGTCACCAAAAGTGTGAAATTATTAATTATTCAATACACTGAAGTGTGAAAATTCATATAGACTGCACGGTGCATAATCGGACCACTTAAATCCAGGGATCACAAACCCCTTCACACCAATTGTGTACGTGTACACAAATACACACACACACACACTCACACGCACACACAGATTCCAACTGTTCCACATTGTCCATACATGGTTCAAGGAATAATTGAAAGCTAACTCGTTAGGCCCGTAATATTGTTTATTATGGATATATTCTTTGAAGTATGAATATTAATTAGACAAATTACTATGTATGATTTAGTGAGTTAAGACACACACACACACACACACACACACACACATAGCCACGAATGCAATTGTACTAATAACTTAGTTAAGTTAATTATAGCATTCGTTCGGCTTGATTAGAATTCTTGGATTCAATTTAGTTCTTTACATGATCATTGATTATGGTTTTACAGTGCAGCGCTATTCCTCTTTTTTTAAAAACGTAACAAATTAGGTTTTTGTGGGGGGTGATGATGGACCACTGGCATTTCCATCCATTTCAATGGAGAAAGCCGATTTGAATTCCGGCTCCTCTTTGATTAGCTTTTTGTTTGAAGATTTTTAATGATGCAAATGTTGCATGGTTGCTAAAACATTTGTGTTTTGATCATAAAAATGTACTTTTACTTTCCTTCAGGTCGTTTGCCACAGCGCAGACTTAGCTCAGATGCTTACACATCACACACACAGACACGCGTGCGCGTGTACATTCTTTGGGTTCACCTTGAGTGATGTTAGTCCGTCCAAAGTAATCAGGCTGAAATGTTAGCGGGCCCACTGAGATTTCTCCGGATCCTCCCGATCACCACTCTGCCACCGCTTCCCTTCCTCCATCCATCTTTGAGGTTAATAATACACGGAGAATGTTGTGATCTCAGAGGGGCCGGCAGCTCTACGTCTGTCACGTTCTCCTCACTCGTGCGCATCTGCGCCTCACTCGAAATGTTTGTATATGTCCGTGCAGTTAAAAGAAGCTTGGCGGAGGGAAAAGTTGGAAGCCTTCGTGGGTGATCAGAAGCTGTGTGCGAGTGTGTATGTGGGGGAGCGCTGTTGACACCTTGACGCTCCGGGGACTTTTCATTTTGTACGGCCTTTTTTCTCCACTTGTGCGGGAGTACTTCAGCGAAAGGACATCATTTTTGGAAGTATTAACCCTTAACCCAAGAACCCAAGACCCCTTTTTTTTATTTGGAAAATGATGAATTATACATTAAATGACTGCTATATGTTCACCGAACACCAAAATACAGTCAAACCTCGGTTTTCAAACATCTCGGTTCTCGTCCAATTCGGTTTTCGACCAAAAATTGAGTTTTTTTTATGCCTCGGATGACGAACAAATTTCGGTTCTCGAACAAACTGAGCGCACTTGAATGCACCATTTGACTCCTCTTGCCTTCCTTACACGAGGAAGTGACGCTTCCTCGTGTTGCTTTCCATTGTGAGCGGATGTGTTCAGTAAACATTTTTATTTTAAAAAGAGCGTGGTTTCGGTTTTCGAACAATTTCGGTTTTCAAACAGCCTTCTCGAACGGATTATGGACAAAAACTGAGGTTTGACTGTATTATATATATATATATAGGTATATTTTATATAATAAAATGATTATATTGTATAATTATGTAATTTTATATCATAAATTTATATTAATTTATATTTATATATAATGTATATTATTTATATAAAAAAAAAAATAATTTTATATAATATTATATTTTTTTCAAATATTTAATGCTTTAATCCTAATTTAGGATTAGGGCCAAATTTGACCCTTTGGGATTTTAGGGTAGCATTTGAGTAGGAGAATTTATAGGGGCCAAATTTGACCCTGTGGGTTCTCCAGGGTTTTAAAGTACAACATGAACGATATGTGTTGTAGGTGGTCTGAAATTCACTTGACTCGCCCTTCCACAATGATTTGTTTACCAAAGTCAAGTGTTCCATCAGATGCATCTATTTTCTATAGCGCCTATTGTCAAACACTCCACACCACAGGATAATCGCTCGGGATAATTTGTCAGAGACAATCAGGCCTTTGCTGACGTTGGTTGAAAGAGAGTAAAAAAAAATGCTCAAAAACTCGCCAATCGATCAATTAGTTTACAAAGGGGAATAGTGGATGACCACGAGTGGAAAGATCCTATTTATCTGTAGCAAGGCAAGCGGTGCAGACAGAGAGTAATGCAAACACACACACACACACACACACACACACGCACACACACATACACACACACACACACACACACACACACACTCCCTGACGCCTCATCAATAAGCTTTATTACCGAGGAGACCTTACGGGAAGCCACAGTCAAATGAGTTTGTCAACAGTGAGCATGGTCTGCGCCGACATCCTTATTTAATGCAGGAAGAGAGGCAGCCCAGCTCACACACATAAACAAAAGGTGTACCCACACACACACTGCTCACAAAAGTTCAGGAACTTCGGCTTTCAGTCACCATTTTAGGATGAACGTAAAATGCTCTGTAAACTTTACACATTTAATTTGACCTCGGCTAAAGATTTGAATGTCCGACTGTTTAATGTTTCAGAGCTTTTAGCACAGCTGGACGGTGCGTCTGATCCATGAATAGATGAAGACATTTCCTGGTTCACACCTAAAATAATTGGCTAACGGCTAACCCAGGGGTCGGGAACCCAACATCTTGAAAGAGCCATGTAGGACAAAAAAACAAAAAACAAATATGTCTGGAGCCGCAAAAGAAATAAAAGCCTTCTATAAAACTTACAGTGAAGGAAACACATGCTGTATGTATGTAGGAGACTGGACTGTCTCAGAATTCTTTGTTATTCAATCATTTGTTGTGTGTTCACAAACGCCGACATATAATTTATTTTGTAATTTCCTCGCTTGATTTTTTTTGTTTTGGTGCATTATTTTCGCTTTTCTTAGTGTCAGTGAAGTGATCATTCATTTCCGTTTCTTCGGAGGCTGTCTTTGAACGGCCTCTCGAGTCGAACGAGAAGAGAAGGCACGGAGTCGGACGCAGACGTGTCTGTTTGTCAAGACTGTTAAAAGCATAAATAAAGTGTACGTTTTAAAAAACCAACACCACAGCTTTCCTTTTTCGGAGCTGCAACATGTATCTATATCTATTTGAGCTATATTCGCCTACTATCGAAATCTTTTTCCACTTTCAATTTTTTTTTTATAAAGCTCCAGGGAACCACTAGATGTCGCTAAAGAGCTGCATGCGGCTCTGGAACCGCGTGTTGCCGACCCCCGGTCTAACCGGATGGGAAACGAAGTGGCTGTGAAGAGATACAGAGAGAGACTGAAAGAGTCAGAGAAAGCTGAGGAAGTGGTCATCCAAGCAAAACAATTAACAGTTGGACGAGCATTCAAAAGTGCAGGTCAAATTAAATTCACCTGAGAATGTTTTTGGGCATCTCAGGTACTTCCTCCGAAGTTGGGTCAGTCATATCTCAAAACACCGCCGCACAATCAACTTTTTGCGTGCAGTGTATATAG
Organism: Hippocampus abdominalis; assembly: GCA_018466805.1. NCBI lineage: Eukaryota > Metazoa > Chordata > Actinopteri > Syngnathiformes > Syngnathidae > Hippocampus > Hippocampus abdominalis. The sequence continues at coordinate 12,119,061 of CM031706.1, read as the reverse complement.
GCCAGTGCCGATACAGATATGTCAAGATTTCCACAGGCGCATTTCATCACACCACTTCGTTAAACGTGTCAGGGAAACAAACGAACACATAATTGATGCCTCAAATTAGGCATCAATGTGTTTCCATTAGACCCCCCCTCCCCACAAAAAAAAAATGAACTGATTGAACTTTAAATTAAAGCGCCCAGCATGTATGTCATCCATCTTTTGTGTGTATACGAAAGCGTTAAGTGTGCAATTGCACGAGGAGGTGTTGATAATCACAGTGCAGCCTGCGGAGTCAGCGGGGAGTCCGTTCGGCTATTAGCAAGGACACCGAGATGAGAGAGACAAATATCCCACACAGGCCGGCAAAAAGATACCAACAGCCTTCTTAATAACTTATTGTGCGGCGTTGTGTCTTTTCGAGGTCTGATTTATGTGCTCGCTACCACTCTTTTCGATCGTTTCGCAGCAACTTTTCCGCATCCCGCTCTCCAATCTCTTTTACGACGCCCTTATTCTTACCACAGCCCCCCTTCCCCCCTCAACCACCCACCCCAACCCCGTCGCGTCGCCCCTGAAACCAGCAGCACCCTCTCACTTGCACTCTGTGTGGCTCGAGATAAGGATGTGCTCTGTGGATGTTTGACTCAGCTGGAAGCACAGCGGCTGCAATCAGCGGCTTAGTGGTCCTCAGTGGGGGGGACTGCAAATATGTCAAAGTGAAATGTTAGCGTACTGGCGGAGGAGGTATCACGTTTGCGCTCAAATGTCTTTTTTGAATGGCATGCAATTTTAACAGCATGAAGACTTAAGTGTTAGGGTGTCTGTGCCAAATTGAGTGTTAGGAGGGGCCTGCTTCGGCTGAGTCACAGCAAAGTTTGTCAGGATTTATTTTGGGAAAAAAAAAAAAGTCTTAAATTATTGACATCATTTAATATTGTTTTTTTGTTGTTGTTTTTTTCGGCTCCACGGACAAATGGCATGCATGTCTGCAGAAACTAAATTCTTGATAAACATGCATGGATTAATGGGAATAAATGTCGACGTTCACACTGTGGGGCATGATGCCTTTTTCCTATGTTTTTGTTAAATCCGATCTTTTCCTATACTCTTTCACATTACAATAATAAATGAGACTTTGAATGTGAACGCGACGCATTTGTGAGTTGACACGTATAACGGCAAGTGACGTGCCCCTAGAGGTCAGTAGCTCCTATCAATATCTGCAAACAGAAAGCTAGCAGAGTAGGAATCTAGAGGATTAATGCTGGCTTTACTCTTGACCTTGTAACCATGGGCATACCATTGTAAGTTCCATTTCATTTTATGGTTGTTTTTGTTTTGTTTTTGTTTTTTTAGTTTCCAGAGCATGGGAACTAATAACATCTTAGTGTTATTTTATATATTATAATTTTTAAAATGTATACTATATTCTATATTTATATGCTTTTTGTCTTCTACTTTCTTCCTGTTATAATTTTGCTGCTGTAAATTGGGAATTTCTCTATTGTGAGACAAATAAAGGTTTTCTTGTTTTTACACACACATACATGCAGTTATTTATTTATTTTAAGCCGTCTTCGAGCAGTTGGCAAGGGACAACCTGAACCGGTTGCCAGCCAATTGCAGGGCACACACAGACAAACAACCATCTGCACTCACACTCACATCTAGGGACAATTTAGAGCGTTCAATCAGCCTGATTTTGGAATGTGGGAGGAAACCGGCGTACCCGGAGAAAACCCACCCAGACACGGGGACAACATGCAAACTCCACACAGGAAGCCGGGATCAAACCCATGACCTCTGCACTGTGAGGTCGACGTGCTAACCACTGGACCACCGGGCCGCCCTACATAACTAATTTCAGTATAAAGGTTTCAGTGTTTATTTGCATTTCACTTAAACTCCTTGATATTTTGCTTATTAAATGATGGACACAATCCGAATGGTGTCTAGTTAATTTTCTATTATTTCAATATTGTTTGGTTTATATTCCTTTGGGTCGTTTGGGCAAATACTAGTGTATACTGTATATCAGGTCAGAGTGGTGTATTTCAATGTTGTCAAGCTCGCACTGACGGTTTCTATACCATCTTTGCATTTTTGTGACACTGTCACGGGTCAAATATCTACCGCGCATTGGATTTTTATGTACATTGAGAATAGCCACGGTAAATAGAGTGGTTGCTATTTCTGTGCCTGCTGTCCAGCCGATATGAGAGCAAAGTTTAGGAACCAACCTCCATTGATGGACAGCTAAGCTAGGCCTGCGCTCTGCTAGTGAAAGCGTGTTTCGGACACAAATGTCCACAACTTGTCACTGCTTATCCTCAGTAGCATCACATCCATCTTGATGTGCTCAGGGCGCATTAGCGAAGAAGCGAGATAAAAAAAGAAAAAAGCCACTTAGCTCTGTTAACCAGACTTTGGACTTCAGCAGTCAATCTATTCTCCAGTACTTCTCTTTGACAAGACTTCTCTGTGGTCAATTTCCCAATTTTACAACCTTTGAGGATTTCAAAAGAAGCAGTGGGAAAGAACGCTTCCTGGACGCACGACAATCGAGCGACTCGAAAAAATGAACGCCAGTCAAACAACAAGTGTTGATTGAAAATGCTTTTGAACCCACCTACCGTGCCACTTCTATAAGATAAAAACAAGAAAATAAAAGAACCTTTGCAGTTGGAGCAGTCATTGCTAAAGATTCACAGTGTGGTGGAAGATGTGTGGTTTGGTGACTGCAGAGTGGGCTGCAGTCATGAGCTATTGACCAACTGCTACCAACATTTTTTGTTTATTTTTATGAATATTTTACTGTTTCAATGCCAATTAAGGCCTTGTTTTTAGATTTGCGGATTCAATGCCTTTGAAGACTTTTTGAGGACCCACAGGAACCCGAGACGCTGAGTGTATTTCCTTGGGCCTGCCTAACAGCGTATTATTATGCTGCTGCGCAAATTAGCTCATCAACTCACGGCTAATAACTTTGAAACGTTGATTGTTGATCGACCCTGTCGCCTATTTGTCCAATTTTCCATCCCCGGTATCCTTCTGTTGGTACATGACAGTAAATAAATAGATCACAAGACAGACAAAGACAAAAGCCAAAGAAAAGGCAAAAGACTCCTCCTGAGTCAGACCATAACCCAGAAAATGTTGCCCAATTTCCGATATTCTGCCAAAAGTATTTTAGCTATCCAATTCAGCTATATGAGAGGGATTCATTCATCGTGAAAGTACAGCCCAATCACTGCTAAATTAATCCATGTCTGACAACGTTCGGGATTTCTTAAATGGTGTAATTAATGTTGTCAGCGTAGCAGCAGAAGCAAACAAGAACTGCTTGACATATGAACAGTTATGAAGAGGTAGCATAACAGAAGAATGACATTGCAAACATTGTAGTACCGCATGCGATGATTTGGACGAGTTCCTCTTCCGTGCGGTTCTCATCATCTACAGTAGCATGGCTTTAGGTTGGAGTGTCATCAGTCACCGTGTGACTTGACACAACAGGTTTGAGTGGGAGCAGAGCACGCTTAAAAATCATCTGCTTGCTTTGCGCCCACCCTGTCCGACCGTCTGTTGCACTCTCCCCTCAGTCTTGTAACAGTCCAGGGGTCAGGGGTGAACTGGAGCTCAACCCACCTGATTTTGGGCAAGAGCCGTAAAACACCCTAGACTGGTCACCAGCCAATCTCCGGATACAAACGATTGTCTGTGGATGCTTTTGAGTCTTCACTGAAGTAGAATAGCTCGACATGACAGTAGCTAGACATGATAGCCTCCCTGTAATCTATAGACAATGTACATCATGTCCGTTTGTCTATCAGTATGCAGAGCTGAGGGGTGAGACCCAATCACAAGTGGTCACAAGAGGCTCTTGTGGAAATGCATTCTGAAGCCTGAGGTGAACCTATGTACTTAAAGCTGCACTTACGATTGGATAAGCCATGATGAGAGAGATTGTGTGTGTGAGTGTGTGTGTTTGTGTGTGTGTGCGCGCATCCAAAGCAAAGAATGATGAGGAAGCGAAATGAGGGTTGACCGCACTGGATAAACAATTTGATTTGGAGCTGCTTCTTCAATGAGATGGTTGACCGCAACTACCTCCACCCTCCCCAACACACCCACACACGCGAGTGGATGTTAATTGATTGAGAAGCATTGTCATATGGACAATGTCTGAGAGAGGGGGAAGAGGAGACTACAGCTGTTTCATTTCCCAGACCTACTTGAGTGTTTTAACACACACACACGCACACACTGACGCACGCTAACACATTCAAAGAGTGGCACACTGGCATACAGACATGCTATCATACAATCCTGACTGAGCACATCACTGCGCATAAAATATGCACTTTGACTGTCTGCACACGCGCGCGCACACACACACACACACACACACACACACACACACACACACACACACACACACACACACACACACACACACACACACACACACACACACACACACACACACACACACACACACACACACACACACACACACACACGCGTCCGATGGGAATGCACACACTTGGTGTCAAGTCACCATTCGGACATGACTGATTATGTTTCATCATTAATCTATCAGGATGAATTCTAGGTCAAAGATCATCAAACATGTCTGACAGGCTTCGTACACAACAAAGAAATGAACATCATTATTGCTCTGTTTGGAATTGTATTAACTTTGAGATGAATGAAGACAAGAAATGGCTTTGGGCAGAATAACATCGTTCATGACAGTCTGGCCAAATTATTCCTTCGCTTGCATTTATTATTGGGTGAAAAAAAAAGTCACACCCCGATTTGGATTCAAAAGAAAATCAGGATAAACAAGCAGATGAATGATGTGGAGAATATGTTGTGTAAATGTCCAGCGTCCTATTTGAAAATATGTTTCGATTTGGCAAGACTTGCACTGCATGGCTTTAGTGACTTGATGATTTTATTGTTCTTTCTTTCAAGTGGCACAAATCTGACCTTCAGATTGGGAATCAAGTCTCTTCCAAATTTGGATAGAAATATGTACTGTTTTGTATTTTAGACATGGGGAAAAAACACCTTCACACCAACCACCATGCAGCAGCGCGCCTTCAAAAATATACAGCAAAAGATTGACAGACTATTAGCATCCTCTATGGTGAACCCATGGCACGATCTGCAGTCCCCATTAGTTTACATTGATTAATTCTTAATGAACTGTTTGGTACCAGCACAGCAGCACAAGGAAGGGCATTCAGAGGAGTCAACACATCTACACAAACTCAACTTCATTTTCTTCTGTCCCATCTGCCTTCCTTTGCTGCCCCCTTTACAACTCCAGATAGCCTTAACACTGGGTGCGCAATGAAAAACAAAGCCTTTAACGTACCCTTGTACAATCTCACACACAGACACAGGTCACTTATTTTAGTGGTTTTCACTCACTTTAGTGCTTTATGACGCTGTAATAAAAAAAGGAGACAATGGACAAATGGTCATTGAAGAACAGCCTCTGAAATAAGTGTTAAATAGTCACAGTCAGTCATTAAGTCAGTCAATAAGCTCACGTCATGGTCACTGAAGTCCCTTTGACTCGGAGATTGCACCAGCTTGACATAAAAGTCAGCTGAAAACAGAGCCCTTGTTTACACAAAACTTAACACCAGAGAGGCGCCAGCCCACAGTGTGAAGGTATACAAATATTTAATTACAGTTAGATACAAACTGTAGCTACCTGCTATTATGTTATGTAACATGAGCCACCATTGTTCCTGCCGCTTTTATAATTAAATAATGCCTTACGGGCTCATCGCAATTTTCTTGGAAAAACTGGAATTTTTATCATCTTTTTAATTGAATCGACAGTCAATTGGTGATAACATACTACGAACAACCCTAATAGAGTTGAGTTTTGTCATAATACTGTCGAATATGGGATGAATAATATGGCATGACTCCTTCTTGTGACCGTCTCCAAGTCATGTCATGTCATTCAGAAGCTCACTTGTCAAACAGACAGTAATCAGGTTCATAGTGTACCCCTTTCATATGATGCATCTTCTTGTCACTCTTGTACAATCAATCCACGAATCGAGAGTTTGAGCCATGTGCAGCCCCTTTGCTCCGCCCAACACAAATGTCTGAAGCCAACTCCTGCCAAACACCGTGGGCTCTTCTCATGGTGACTCTACCGTTGCCCCACTCCATCAAGACTAATGGGATGTGACTCTTAAGTGTGTGCGTACACAAGCACACACCACAGGCGTGAGAGAAATAATGGCCTTATCTGTCTGTCTCAACAATCTGCGTGACCCCTATTACACTTTTATTTAGCTAAACCCTTTTCCAGACACAAGCGTGGACCAACGCAAGTCAAATAAATAGAAACTCTGTCCACCCGTGATTCCATTTGCCTGAGTCATGTTTGAGGAAAGAAAAAACATCCAGACAACGTCTTGACCACCTGCTCCAAATTGGGATCTCAATTCCCCACCCTCGAAGCACATTGTATAGAAACTGTCGTCATTTGTGAAGCCAGAGGACACCATTTTATGATGTTTATATTTCTGCCAGTTGCGAATAGTTATTCATCTTGTTCCGTTGTTATGATCGAACACATCGCCGATCTACTTCTTCTTGTTTGTTTGATGCACAGTACAAAGATAATTCTTTAATTAAACCCAATACACATATATTGGCAATGCATGAGATTGACTCAATGCGACAGATGGTTGATTAATAGAACCGAAACAGACGAAACATCCCAGCGGAATTTCTTTTGTTTGCAGGTGTGCGGGTGTTGTAAAAAAATAAATAAATAAAAAATAATAATAATGTAATCACACATTCTCGTTCACTGTTAAATGATCAAAGTACAGTCAAACCTCGGTTTTCGAACATCTCGGTTCTCGACCAATTCGGTTTTCGACCAAATATTTCGTGTTTTTTTTATGCCTTGGATGACGAACAAATTTCGTTTCTCGAACAAACTGAGCACACTTGAATGCACCATTTGACTCCTCTCGCCTTCCTTACATGAGGAAGTGACGCTTCCTCGTGTTGCTTTCCATTGTGAGCAGACGTGTTCAGTAAACATTTTTATTTTAAAAAGAGCCTGGTTTCGGTTTTCGAACAATTTCGGTTTTCGAACAGCCTTCTGGAACGGATTATGGACGAAAACCGAGGTTTGACTGTACTTAAAAAATTCAATGTCCAGTTGACGGAGAGGTGGACTAGTTTGATCAGACAAATCGATGGATGGATAGAAAATTTTGATAGGGACTGTAGATGGAGAGATAAATAAATTAAAGGACAGTCAGAGAGTTCAATGGGTGGACAGATAAACAGACAATGGATAAAAATATAACGTAGATGGAGATATGGATGGATGGATGGACAGACAGATGGATCATAGTTTGACGGTACTTGTATGGAGGGGTGGATGACTGGACTAACCAATGGACTGACGGACCGCCCGATGTAGATATTGAAACAACAGCAAACATTCTTGCTCAAACTCAACTGTATGCGTGGATAAAATGGGAGAGCAGGGAGGCATTCACAGGTGATAGAGGGAAAAAAAGTGTGTGTGTGCGTGTGTCTTTTAAAGCACTGTAAGGATAATTTCACCAATCATGAGTCATTTCAGTATCAAAAGGGTGCGAAGAAAAGCTTTTTATGTAGCAGACTAATTGTTTTAATGGTGTGTTGCACTCACTCCTCACTCTCTCTCCTTCATTCACAGCCTCTGTTCTCCTTTCTCACCGTATTCTAATGACCCGCTCCCCATCTTTGTGTCTTTTCTTCTTGCACACGGACACACGTTTGTGAGTGACAGGTTGATGAGAAGTTGTTTTTTTTTTTTTTTCAGGAGACAAAAGGCGAGAGTGCCAAAGTTGATGCCCCATTACAAATATTACACACACTTTCATCATTTTTAGGGGTTGGACTGTGAAATGCAGACGAGGCGCAGAGCAACTGCTGATGTGGAGGTGCATCATTCAATTAGTCACAACATGCCATTCGTGCCTATTTTCTATCCTTCGCGTGAAAAAAAAAAAGATGTCAGCTGTCTGAGCCCTTGGCAGAATTGCATTCAAAACCAACACCGGCTTGTTCGGGAGCACTAAAAGATTGACAGATTGTCAAGTGACGTCAATCGGTCAAGTCTGTTTTTTACACCGTGTGCCTGAAATCAACGTGGAAAAAATTTGGGAGCGGGTGAACTGAAGCCTTTTCCAGCTGAGTTTGGGTGAGAGGCGGTAGTGTACACCCTGGATGGGATGCCAGCAAAGCAACCATTCTTACTCACACCTAAGGACCCAAGTTTTTGTGGGAGGAAGCTGGAAAATTGAAATAAAACAACACAATCGGGGAGAGAACGTGCCAACTCCACACAGGAAGGCTGCAACCGACTACCAGTCAACCGTGAGTCAGACGTGCAAACCACTGTGCTACTGTACTGCTCTAGAGGTGTGGTGAGGTGAACAATGTGGTGTTCAATGGAAGTCAAGAACAGAATAGAAAAAGAAATTAGAAGAAATTAAAAAGCTCAGCGAGAGTACAGAAAAATGAGAATTGGGAAAGAGGGAATCAAGCTGCAAGCGCAATAAAAGCTATTGACCAATCATAAATCACCACCTTTCTGCTGCACATTGGCCATCAAGTGAGTCCACACCTAAGTGATTGCATTAACTGACCGGTCAGCTGACACCGATAGCACACAAGCACGCCCACGAAACACAAGCGAAACCAACAATAAAAAAGTGGGAGACACTGAGAGAGGGTGTGAAAGGGGGGGGGGGGGGTCATGATGTGGAAAGAAGTTGGAGACAGATTGAGACTGACCCCCCACCCCACACACACACACACAAACACCTCAGAGTCTTTTTATTCTGAAGGCAATTGTCTAACAGCCAACACCAGGGATGGGCAAGTGGTGGCCAGTGTCCCTCCCCAAACCCACCAAAAAAACCAAAGGACTTTCTTCAAAAGACACTGATAAACTTTCATTCAATATAAGTTTTCCACAAAAAACGGGAGGAAATAGTTGGGGGAAACGTCACAGGTCTGCGGACCAGACACTATTAGAAGTACCAAGAACTAAACAAGTCCCTCTCTCTGGAATGACCCTCCCACTGAACATTCGGCAAGCCTCCTCGCTGCCCAACTTTAAAACCCGCCTCAAGACTCACTTTTATTCTTTGGCATTTGACTCAGCATGACACAGATTTGTTCTTGGTTTTTGCTGTTCGGTGCTTTCTACCGTCTTTGTTACCGATTTTGTTCCTTTACTGTTGTATATGTTAGTTGTACAGCACTTTGTATGCAGCGATGGCTGTTTGAAAGTGCTCTATAAATACAGTGAGTTGAGAAAAAAAAATCCAAATTATGACACCAAAAAATAATAATAATCTGCAAGTGCTGAACTACAAATATGCGGGGCTTGACTGTATATTTCTAGATGGCAGACGGGAACTCTGTCTTATTCTGTCCTATACTATAATGTGAGGAGACCTAATTTTTTGCAGATTTCGAATGACATATAGGGCAAACATGGCACCTAAACAATATAAAAATTTTGAATGAGTGGATGGGGGGGGGAGCACAAAATGAGTTCTTGCACTTCATATTGGTTTGTTATTCAGCAGTTTTGTGCCATCCTTGAACGGTACTTTTTATGCACGACAGCCCTTTGCACACATATGGGAGGGGGAAAAAATGAGTCACACAGCACTGGCAACCACAAAAAAATTGCGTTTCTTTGGGCACATTTTGGACATTTTTAATTTGGCGCATCTTCACTTTTGTTCCCAGCGATTTAGACAATGTGGTTAATTGTTTTGAGAGGGAAGCATATTTATAATGTTCAACAAGCTTTTCCCTGAATATTTTACATGTAAGCATATTGTTTTTTCTTCACAAGAAAATATATACAAAAATAGAAGCGGTGTACCAATTTTACGAATTACTGTATCCACGCATACACACGCCATACTTTAAGTGACCAAGTATGGTTCCTGACGAGATGATGGACAACTACAAGTGTGGGTGAGCTTCCCTGCAAAAATACAAAATAACGAGGCTATGTACCATATTGGCCCAATATAAGACGGTGTTTTTTGCATTGAAATAAGACTGAAAAAGTGGGGGTCGTCTTATATTCAGGGTCTAGGCATTATGCCCATTCACGACGCTAGATGGCGCCAGATATCATTGAAGCGAATGCTGAACTTGACTCCCCAGGCCTAAGTGAACCCCTGTCACGAAGAATAAAAATAAAAATAGCAGTAGCACGAAGAAAATAAATAAAAAATAGCGGTAAGTAAGAAAAGTGAAGAAAATAATAGAAGAGATAGCAGAGAATGGAGAAACGTAGCGACAATCTGGAGAAAAGTGGGTCAAAGATCGGCCAGGTTAACCGGCAGCTGAGGAGAAGTTATGATGTCATTTACATTTCAAAAACCAGAAGCCATTCATTTACGAATGCACTTTAGTTAACATATTCAATTGTTCAGATATTAAGATTTGAATGTAATAACATGCTTTTTCGCTCAAATATATTGTTATAATCATTTGTTTCAGATGTACTGATATTATTTTCTGTATAAAATTAATTTAGTGTTCAAAAAGTCTTTTTTCAAACTTTCAAACAAAAGAGGGGGTCGTCTTATAATCAGGGCCGTCTTCTATTCGGGCCAATACGGTAAGACTCTGGCCAAAATAGAAAGAGGTTCTTTAGCAAACGATCTTTTAACTTTTAACTGCATTGAAATGAAAAAAAAAAGAAAATGGGCTCATGTGCAGAGTACGGAAAATGTCACATCCCATGCAACTTTCACATCGGAGCGATATTTACTTTGAACCCTCGCAGTATTTACATTGAAAATGAATCAAGCACCTCCCTCTTATCCGGGTCATTACGAATAAAATGATTTGTTTTTGGCTGGAAGCAAACGAACGCTTGCCGTGAAATGGATCTGCGTACAGAGTAGAAACAGCTGAGAGAGATTAAGTGGACTAGTGGAGAAGAATAGCTCATTAATATGTCTGCGTGTGTGTTTATGCTTATTATTCATTCATGGGGTTGCTAAGAAACGACAAAGGCAGCCGAGGAGCCGGCGCCGCACTCAACCTTTGTTGCCCTCCCACATTTATCAACGCATGTGCAAAACACACAAGCAAACAAACACAAACGGGCGCCGACGTGTAATCTGCAACACAACACCCGAGCACACGACCCCGCACACCCTCGCTCGTGTTAACTTGCAGCTTTTGTTTGTTCGGCGGCAAGCTGACGAGTTGGCTTCCTCTCCTCCTACGCACGACTCAATGGGAGCATCCAGCATGTTTGATCCAAACAAAGTATCATCATCATCATTTACGCCGCAGTGTCCGCACACGCAGACACAAACACAGTTTGGTTCCTCGGTGGGACGTGACCTCATTGATCTCTTAGCGATCAAAACGGAGTTGGGTCCATTCTGAGGATACTTTCATGTCCTTTGTGAGGAAGCGACATAAAAAGCGACACCAGTTTTCGAGATAGAAAAGCATTTTTTGCCCTGTTTGAAATGTGCATGCACCAGAACATGATTCTAATAAGTGTAAGGCACAGGTGCCAGCTAGAGCTGGTCTACCACATCACTTTATGTGGTCCGCGAAATCAAATCAATCATGTCAACTTTCACCATGCTTCCTAAAATCTGAAATGTATGTGTATCTGCAATGATTAAATATTACCGTATTGGCTCGAATATAAAACGGCCCTGATTATAAGACAACCCCTTTTTTTCAAGATTCCAGTTTGAAAAAAAAAAAACTTTTTGAACACCAAATTAGTTTTTATACAGAAAATAATTATAGTACATCTGAAACAAATGATTTTGACAATATATTTGAGAGAAAAATATCTGAACATTTAAATATGTAAACTAAAGTGCAATCACATTCCTAAATGAATGGCTTCTGGTTTTTGAAATGTAAATTACATCATAACTTCTCCTCAGCTGCCGGTTAACCTGGCCGATTTTCGACCCACTTTTCTCCATTTTCTGTTATCTTTTCTATTATTCTCTTTTCTTTCTTACCGCCATTTTTTTTTCTTCTTCGTGACAAGGGTTCGCTATCTGGCGCCATCTACCTTCGTGAATGGGTATAATGTCTAAAATATAAGAATATAAGACTACCCCCCCCCCCCCCCCCCCTTTTTCAGTCTTATTTCAATGCAAAAAACACCGTCTTATATTCGGGCCAATACGGTAAAAGGGTTTCACAGGAAGAAGGGACCTCCAAAAGAAAACAACGTGGCATAGGACAAAAATAAGTTTGACACCCCGGGTGTTAGAGGATTTGTAACTACGTAGTAGCGCAAACTATAACATACTAATTTTTTTACTTGCTACCCAGAATGTCAGAAATTCCATAGCCACTCAAGCAAATACAAAATTCCACTTGCCTGACCGCCCTGCCCCTCACACACACACACACACACACACACACACACACACACATCCAGTGATCAGCTCAAATACACAAGTAGACTCCCTGAACAGTGGTGAGAACTGAGCTACATGAGAGACGGAGCCTCCACAGGTGATCATCGCTGTCTGGGGAGGAACAGGAGGTTCAGTCAAGAGCAACAGTCCATGACCTGTCTGGACAAACACACACACACACCCACCCAACCCACACACACCAGAAACAAGGCGACTCGCACCTTATCACCTGGATGGACATGCACCATTAACCATCTAGGAAACACGCACACGCCTGGCTCAAGCACGAGTGTGGTCCAAGGGTCACTTGGCAAGGTTGACCCATACCCTTAGGAATGCTTGTGCGCAGGCTCGTGTGCATATATTTGCTAGCTTGGCATGAATGAACGCAAGTGTGTGTGTGTGTGTGTGTGTGTGTGTGTGTGTGCGTGTAGGCCTCTGCCATCGATTCTCACAGCGTGTCACACACGGCTGGCTGAGCAGCTACAGGAAAGAGGAAATGGGAGGATTCCGAGTGTGACAGTGAGGCGGCATTTAAGCGAGTAAACGCTTGTGTTTGTGTGTGATCGCGGGCCGTATTTCCTCGCCGGTCTGCAAGGTTGCACGGGTCAGCGAGTCGGACTGTGTACAATGTGCGCGGACAATCGAGCATCTGCCCTTCCCAACACACTCCTTGTCTGTTTACACCACTTCAAGTCACCGACAGAGAAGATTCAGTGTCAGGAACTCAGAGTGAAGAGTGAATTTCGTGAAGGAAGGGAGGGAGGTGGTGAAGTGATGCCATGGGCTGAGTCAGCAACTTTCGACGAGTTGTGACCACTGAATACAGGCTCAAAAACCACCTAGTGGGCTATGAGGCTTTGGAATCTATCTCTTCTAATCAGTATGTCATCACACACCATACTTTCTTTGAAGCGGACTGTTTTTCAGCAACATGAGAGGCTGCAAACAATATGGAATCAGGACATGAAAGTGACACACCAAACATGTTGGATTTCCTCCGTGGAAGATTTGATTTGTCATAAATTATGCAGTGAATGTTTGAAGATAATTGCTGAAAATGTGCACGACAGAACTACAGTCAAACCTCGGTTTTCGAACGTCTCAGTTCTCGACCAATTTGGTTTGACCAAAAATGTTGAGTTTATCATGCCTCGGATGACGAACATATTTCGGTTCTCGAACAAACTGAGCGCACTTGAATGCACCATTGGACTCCTCTCGCCTTCCTTACACGAGGAAGTGACGCTTCCTCGTGTAGCGTTCCATTGTGAGCAACGTGTTCAATAAAGATTTGTTTTTTTTTTTTAAACGAGTGTGGTTTCGGTTTTCGAACAGCCTTCTGGAACGGATTATGGTAAAAAAAATCGAGGTATGACCGTACTACACATGATTGTGGTGTTTTCCCTATTTCAGCGATTTTAATTTTTGGGGGAGGGGCGGTGATGCAGAGATACAAAATATTTTTTTTTATGATTTACGTCAGAACGGACCGTAGTCTGTCAGCATCCTATGCTAACACGCTGAATATAGCATTTGAATTTATTATCATGCATGGTTTTGGAAAAAAAAAAGAAAAAAAGGGGGGCGGGGGACCTGAAGAAAAATAAGCACTTGGCAAACATTTGCAGATCTATGGGATAAAAAAAAAAATGCTAGTCACAAATCCGCCGTGCCGCCGGTCAAAAATACAAAACAATCAGCGAAAGAAGCAAGCCCTGCTGCAACCGAGCATGTCACGTGTCAACAATTTGGAATGCCGCTTGCGCAAACAAGCTCATTCTAGATTTTACAACAATGAAAACACTGACATTGTGAACCAATGAACCCCCGCCCACCCAAATGATTCAGATTCAGAAAACTTTATTTATCCCCGTGGGGCAATAAAACATGCTTTAACTTATTTACTTTTCGTGTGTCTTTAAAATGTTTGTTTTCCAAATCGGACGATTTTCACGCACTACATGAGGATCCCAACTCACTTGTTTCGTTGAAAGATGACATCAGAAACTTGAGACAGTGCATTTTGGCGGGCTGCCCGGCAGAGGGGACACCGACTTATGCTCACATGCAGAACATATTTCCCACAGTGCAATACACAACCTTGTATCAATGCCTTCCACCGGCTAGCCCAGTTTCCATCGCGTCCTCTGTTGCAGCACAGCTGCCTGAGGAGTGGCGGGCACCTTGCATCTGGGCTGTAATGCCCCCCTCCCCCCCTCCCCAAATCCACATGTGCTAGTATATTTGATTTGCTGTACAATGTGTATGCATGTGTGCTCATTCATGGAGGTTTTTTTTTTTTTTAAATCCATACTGTGCTTCCCTACAGGAGTTTAGTCTGGGGCTGTTTTGTGTTTTCCTCCCTCCTCCCTCACGGTTTGTTGTCTTTTCATACGAGTTCTGTTCTGTAGCCTCCATGATGATAATTGTTTGTTTTTTTTCCTCTCTTGAACAGGTTGTGTCCATTCTATTTCCTTGTGGTACAATGCCAATAAATGTATTCTGATTCTTGACCGGAGCAAAAAAAACAAAAAAACAAAAAAAAACAAACGATGACTGGATGAGTTTTTCAGCGATTAACGGGTTATAAAAAAAATTTGATTTCTCCGCAGGAACCCTGTTTTTTTGTTTGACTTTTACCATCTCTCAAAAAGCATGGCCATTGAACAGTTACACGAGGCGTATTAAGAGTATTTTCTTTCTTTGTACAGCATAATTGTTGTACAGGGGTGTGCTTTTTCAAGTCATATAATATAACTACACTTTCGACTTGATATGCATGTGTAGGCGGGATCAAACTGATGCGAAGTGAGTCACTGACTGGAATGAAACAGAACAAAGCAAACTTCTTTTTCGGAAATGCAAAGGAAAAAGGTGACATTACAAATTTAAAGGCCATGTAGAAATTGGGTGGGGGCGGGGGGATAAAGCCAAAACAACAAGAAAGAAAGACTGAGAGACGGAGAGAAATCCAGAGTGAATAAATCAACCTTTGAATTGGATATGAAAGAAAGAAGCATGCTGGGAAACACAAAAAAAAAAAAAAAAAAACTGGACCAAAGCGTTTATTTACACTCTGCATCCCGATTAAGTCAAATAGGCTACTTTAATGGGCTTGACATTTGAGTATAATTAGCTACGGAAAAGCTCCAGTAAGTGTCCTGCAGGGTGTGTGCTAACTGCAGGTGAGTGCTCATACATGCCGAATCTTGCGTGCGCGTGAGGCTTCGAGCAACGCCAGTTCGGGTCAGGAGCCGCGCACGAGACGCATGCGTTTGCTCACTTTCCTTTCGCGCCTTCATCCCGTCTGTCTCTACGCTGCACTTTGTCTTAACACAACAATCTGGAAGCCTTCATCCGGCCTGTGAACATTAACGGGCAGTTGGTCTAAAGAAGTGGGCGGCTATCGCTGCGAGGCAGAGGAGGAGGAGGAGGAGGAGGAGGGCAAGTGGTTGAGATGAAGAGCGGAGGAAAAGAAGAAATGGAGGTTGTGTGCCAGGAGTGGAAAGTGATTAGCGTGAAGGGTCCAACAGAAGTCTGTATGTGTGTGTGTGTGTGTGTGTATGGAATGCAACCCTTTGGAGCACAAGCAGGGAAACTCCCTCTGCGGTTTGAACATCTTCAGCATTTTTTTTTTTTTTAATGTTTGAGAGTTTATTGTTTACTGCTTTTGAGGTGCGTTTGTGTGGTATCCTCAAGATGACCAAAACATAGCACAGCGTACACAAGGGATTGACCAACTAAAACATGTAACACGTTTGTTGATATGCCACGACGGACCTGTATGAGGTAGCAGGGTGCCAAGGAGTATTCGGACTGCTGAAAAATACAAAGGAAACGTAAGAGTCGTCGTAGATGAGGGCAGTGAAGAAACAAGGCTATCTGTTAGCTTGTTGCAGTTGAAAACCGGGAGACATGTCATACTCTAACAAGGACTGGAATGATTCCTGATTGGCAGACCAACTGAGATCGTAAATGGTGAAAAGGTTTAACAATTTAACAATAATTGGCCCAACTATCTGCCATGTAGACTGGGGAGGAGAGGAAAAACACCCCCACATACACACACACACACACACCATAATCACTTTGAACAGTGAATCCCCACCGCTGCGTCTTGAGACCACAACCACTTGCACTCACAATCAAACCTAAGGAAAATGTACAGTGGTCCATTGACCTACTTGGTATGTTTTTTTTGGTTTTTTTTTTATGTGGTAGGAAACCGGAGTACCCAGAGAAAACCCACATAGGCACGGGGAGAGCATGCAAACTCCACATAAGAACGTCAGGGCCGGAATCGAACCTCGGACCTCTGGCCTGTTAAGCAGACGTGCTCACCAGTCAATCATCGTGCCGCCCATGAAATCATAATTTCAGGATACTGGATCCAACCATCCATCCATTTTCGCGGGGGGTGTTGGAGCCTATCCCAGCCGCCTTCGGGCAGTAGGCGGGGGACACCCTGAACCGGTTGCCAACCAATCGCAGGGCACACAGAGACAACCATCCACGCTCACAGTCACGGACAATTTAGAGTGTCCAATCAGCCTGCCATGCATGTTTTTGGAACGTGGGAGGAAACCGAAGTACCCGGAGAAAACCCACGCAGGCCCGGGGAGAACATGCAAACTCCATACAGGGAGGCAGGAGATGGACACTGGATCCATTTGGTGACACTTTTTACTTCATTTGTTGCTGTTTTGTTCACAATGGCAATTCGATTTTCAGTCTAAAACGGGAAACACTTACTCGGGATACTCCTGCAGAAAAACCCAATAATCTGGCTTTTGATCGAAAAGGAGTAAAAAATGCTTAAATGTGGCCTCATCGTCAGGATGCATGTACCTCACTGACCAAAGGCCCACGACGGAGGGGATGAAACTCAATCCACGCCAGGTGAAAATCATTTCTCACGCTTTATGTTTCAATGTGGGCGTGTTCTATCGAAATGAACTCTCACTGTTTGTGTGTCTTAGCGAGGCAAAATGTCGACGTCAGAGTGTCTGGATAACAGCTCAGCTCTCATGGGATGCACGTGTATACAGTACGTGTATGCGCGCGCGTAGGCTTTATGGCACAACGCAAAGCAGATCTCCTATTGAAAAGATCCATTAAATACACATCACTGCACCTTCGCCCTTAAATGCGAGCGTGCATGAAAAATAAGCTTGTATAATTGGACACATGGAACAGCTTTTCCCATCCCCGTAAAGGCAGCCAACAGGCAGAGAGGATAAATGCTTGGATGTTCAAAATGAGGGAGATGCTTCACTGATCTGTTGGGGGGGGGGGTTAGTGGAGGCAGGGGGGTTAAAATCTTTCACCCTCACAGTTGGTAGTGAGATATTAAAAAGTTACTGATCTGTTAAATTAAATCTATGGACAGGTAATAAAGTTTTTATATTTCCCCGTACAGAAGAAAGGAAGGAGACAAAATGTTCTTTTCCTACTATTATTTCCGAAGTGAAATTTGAATAAATCTCATCAGCGCCTCACTCATACGAAGTCACGTCTGCACAAAATCTCTTTGTCGTGTGTACAGCAGCTGCGATGAAAATAAGAGTGACAATTGTGACATATGGATGGAAAATACATTTCGCGTCAACTCAAGCAAGCTTGTGTTAGGCAGACCTGTCGGGCTTGTTTATGTCCTGCTGTCTCTCCATCTCTGGATTATGTCGAACTACTAGAATGACGTGTGCGGGGTGTGTGCATGCATTAACACACAGCAGCACTTTTTCAGTGAAGTAGTGCCACTGAGCTTGAAATGAAAAATCACACAGACTTTCAGACTTGGATTTAAAAAAAATGTTTTAACATGAAGAAGCCAGTAACAAAAAGTGTTTGTTGTCATCAGACCATCTAGAGTTCAATACTATCGACTGTTTAATGACCACCAGATGGATGTAGTGTATATCCAGATACTGTAGTAGGCGGATGGGCGGACCGACATACGGACTGACCGAGCGTATGCATACTGAAGATTATTTTGAAGGGCCCTTTTTTGGAGCCAAATCAATGTGGAATGCTCTCGGGCTAAAGGGATTAGGCTACTTTCATCAGTTCACTTTTTTTGGTGTTTAAAAAAAAAAAAAAAAAAAAGTGGCAGCCAACAGCAGAGGCCTTCTTCAAACGTGCTGTGGCACAGGCAACAAGACTTAAGCAGTTGATGGCGAAATTTCATGAAAAATCTCTTAATACAAAAGCACACACACAGCGATTATGTCGTTATGTCTGTCAACAAACTGATAACCTCGTTTAAGACTAATGATGTTCGCCTCTCCAAGATGTAAGAATGCCTCTCTTGGACCCGATCGCTTGTCAAACTGATACGTTTCAAACTGCTAGCGTCATTAAACCTAGAGATGATATATGTTATATATCACATTGCTTAAAAAAGTAGTTTTGTAAAGTGTTGTACGTAGTCATTTTTTTGTTCATTTTTTTAATTAATTCATTCAGTACCAGCCAATTCTGGACCAAGTCTGAAAAGACGTTTAAAAACGTCTTTGGGAGTGAATGAGTTTTTAAATAAGAGAATCAATGACTCAATGACTGGTATCAAACTCAAGGTCCGAGATCAAGATCTGGCCCGCCATATCATTTTATACGGCCCGTGAAAGCAAATTATGTGCATGCATCTTGCTAAAATACCAAAATTGCAAATCGTCTATGTGCATGCATCTTGCTAAAATACCAAAATTGCAAATCGTCTTCGCTTTAAAAATGTTGACATATTGCAAGCATTTTCTGTTAGCAATCCTCCTCTTGGATGGCACAGTGGTCACCTGGTTAGCACGTACACCTCCCAGTACAGAGTTCCAGATTTCGAATGGCTTAACTTTGTGGAGTTTGCATGTTACCGGCGTGGGTTTTCTCCGGGTACTCCGGTTTCCTCCCACATTTCAGAAACGTGCACAGTAGGTTGATTGATCACCCAAGCTTTAAAGCACCAACTCCTCTTCTCAATCCTCAACATGGCCTCTCCGACATGAGAATAATGGTGAAATTGTTCAAATTGATTAGAAAGTGCGTCAGCCTGCCTGATGTTAACGTCCGTTGGAGGTATCCTCCTCCTCTTCCTACCATCCTTTCGAAAAAACAAAAGAAAAAGCCGGAGTTACTCCTTTCTTGTTGGCTGAAGTGAGATCATGTTTTAATTGACCTTTTCTATGTGCCGTATTGGAATATCAGGGCCTCTCTTCAGCAGCAGAATTTGTCGTTTCCAGATACCAACGTGGATGCAAATGTCTCCGTCAAAATACGACCAATGATGAAATTGTTACGACATTCATTGATGAATAATGTATATTTTAGGGAATAAAAACATCTCCCCTGAAAATCAAGACAGTCGCACGTCTTGGAAGCAATCGAGGTAGCCATGTCCAAAACACCAGCTAATCCTCTTCCAGTCATACTCGTTATTCGTTTCGACTGCTTTATCCATATTTAAGGCTTCTTTTCATCCTGCACTCGCTCGTTTCTTGGACAGCAATCCAAGCATTGGTCGCATGGCTGCAAAACAGGCATGATGTAACACAGATGCATCCAAACGCCTCGACGGCCATACATTTGAACGTAACTGCGACTGTTTGACCCACATCTACGATTAAAAATGAAGCATTGTGTTAAAAATCTGGATGGATGAACATAGATAAATACAGAAGGCAAGCTTCTGCAAAACCCTCGCCAAAAAACAGCAAGCAACGGGGGGGACATGTGGTAGGTTGTGACCTGATACAGTCCCAGCTCGATGCTCTCTTCCTGTCCTGCTCGATTCAAGCTTTCCAGGGGATCAAATGGATTTTAGCAATGAATCCATCCCCCACTTTGCCATCTCATGGCACTTGCCGTGAGAAGATCAGCTTAAGAATCAACAGTGGCCCCGCGCTGGACTGGCCATCTGGAAGCTCGAGGGTTTTGGAGGGGCTGCTCTCAAGTCTGGCTGACTTCTTTGTATCCTTTCACGATCACAAGTTTGAAAAGTAGAATGGCTCTCGGTGGAGTGAAGAGTAAGACGAGCTCTGTTTTCCATTGGTGTGCCACAAGGTTTGGTGGAAATTGGTTGTGTAGTTTTTAAGGTAAAGCAGTGTTGGGCTTTCACGTTTGGTGGAGGTATATTTTCACAGTCATAAAAGCGCCACCCATCTAATTCAGGGTAATGTTAATTCATTAATATAAAACTGTCCCAAAATGGTGTTTGCAACTAGCTACACGTTATCACGCCTAGAACTGGTGAATATAACAGGCTTGCTATTTAGGCAGATAGCATGGCTAACTGGCATAGCTAATATTAGCTCATCTGCGCTCTGACGTTATATCACAAAGCGTGGTACTGTTGAGCTACATTTTGAATAGAACAGTTACATTGTTTTTCTTTTTACACGACAGTAAAAAAAATTCTATATGCCGTTTAAAAATAAAATTGGTTGTGTTGAATGGGAAGGGTTTTTATCGCAACATTTGAAAATACATTTTAGAGCTGCAATTGCAATACCGTGAGACTGTGAAATTGACAGATATTTCCTCATATACCGTCAGAATCTGATACTGGCCTTTGCCTACAGCTTATCCTGTTCAGGGTTGCGGGGAGCTGGAGCGTATCCCATACAACTTTAGGGCGAAAGCCAGACTGCACTTAAAAAATGGTGGCTGCTTTTACAAATTTTTTCTTCCTCAAGCGGTCGCACAAAATATCATCTGTCTCCAGATACATTTTTGAAGATGTATAATCTACTTCAAAACTATATCTGGATGCAGATGACTTTATTTCGTACAACCAATTGACAAAATAAAATTGAGCAAATGGAGCTCTTTTTTTTTAATGAACACTCAAGAGTGGTCAACGATTAGATTTCAGGGCACATACCGCAACAAACCATTCACTCTCACATTGACAGAGTCACTGAGTCAGAACTTAACCTGCATGGAAGTCAGCTGAATTGATCACGAGTGGCTAGATGGAACATTGTGACGAATAAACACTGGAAAAAATAAAATACACTTGATGACCTACGCTCCTACTGCAATGTCTCCTGTCCGATGTCTAACACAGATACCATGAACTTGATCTTAAAAACCTTGCGATTGGTGTTCATAAAAGTATCCAGGATGTTCTATTTAAAACGCTCAAGACCAAGGTGCCACTGACCCGAGAGACTTCCAGTCACCCTAACATAAGATGACTCACAGACCCTGTAAGAGAGAGACAAGTGATCTCTTTTTTTTCTTCTTTTTTTAAATGAGCAAGACGCCGGAAGGTTACAGTTGACCTGGCCGGTGTGTGTGTGTGTGTGTGTGTGTGTGTGTGTGTGTGTGTGTGTGTGATGGGCAGGAAAGGGGGAAGCAGCTGCCACTGGAGTTTAAACAAGCCGATACTTTGCACAGCAGCAAGAGGAAATGGGATTTTTTACACACACTTACAGTACATGATGTACTGGGTGCTCTTAATACACATGACCAAGTCAGGATGTGAGGATTTGGTATGGCGCGCACCCACACACACACATGGGAATTTCCTGCAATCAACACTTCGCTTTGCCAGTGATTTTTATCACTTCCTGTTCTGCCACAAAAAGCATTAAAAACATTCTATTAAAGCTTCAGAGTTAATTGAACACCTTTTTACAGAAAACTAATGGTAGAAGATGAAACAAAAACAAATAAAAAGCACGTAACTGATCCTTTGGCGTCTCACCAAATTCCCAGCCAGCCATTGCGTGCCACCCACACGCGTCATCTCTGTGTCTCAGGATAATTAGTTTTATTTGGTCTTAGTCAGATCACTGTCAAATCTGGCAACTACTTTGCTTTTTGAGAGCTGTCCATTCTCAGAGGTTTTACCAAAACAACTGTCTTTTTGCATTTTCTTGTTCAGGTCCCAATTACAACTTCACAGTATTCTTGTTATATATGTTGCTCCAAAATGGTCCCGATTTTGTGGCATTTACAATGTAAATGGTTCCAAAATCCAGGTTGATTCACATAGCTCTAAATCATACAAGTCCACAATTTACAAACATCAACAACATCCCCAAGTCTAGTCTCCCTCCCTCATCCGAGAGAGAAAAAAAACTCAAAAGAAAAAAAAAAACCAAGAGAAGTGGCAGCAAAACAGGCCAAAATTCCAGAATGTGGTTTTGGACCATGTTTCTTGTCTTTTTCAGTACTACAATTCTTTGGCTTGTTGCTGTAGCGAGATTCGAGTTTATCATTCTCCTCAGAACACAATGCAACTCAACACAAATATGTGAGCAAAACATGAGGCAGGCAGGTTCCAATTTGAGATTGATGACTTTGAATGGGAAAGACTGAGTTCGTCGTTTTCCACTGCTCAAACAACACTAATGCAATACGACATTTTCACCAGGCACAGCAACAATTTGGGAATTTTTTTTTTTCTCCCAAAGTAATTTTTCCCTGTGAGCCAGCCAAATCATGGCCCATGGTCCCACATATTTCTGGACTTTGTTACTGGTCACCTTTAAAATGGAAACTGTCATGTCAGTTGTGGGTCTTTTTTTTTTTTTTTTTCTAAGCCTGATAATTATAATCCTGCGCCAAAACCTCCTCCTGCTTCAGTAAAAGTTGAAACTTTTCTTAAAGCACGCTTTAACTTTCCGTGGCATCCCAAGAGAGGCGCTTCACCTCCTCTTTTTGGAAAGAATTTAATTGTTGAACGCTTCGGCTCATCTGTCTTCTGGGTTTCATCTTCAGTGCAACGGCCAAAAACTGAAAAAGAAGAAGTTGCTATGTGTGGAACTCCCCCAAACAGACCCCCTCCTGGGGCGGGCAGCTGTTGCGGGCTGAATACCATTATCCTACTACACCACTGGACAACTTCCCTTCCATTGCTGTCAAACTTGGCACGGTGCCTCGCATCTACTGAAGTCTTCTCGGGACAGACGGGAAGTATCCGAGGATTCCTCTCTACTCGGCCACAATCAAATGCTCATCAGGTTTGGTTCTCCTCTCGACCCTTGAAAAAGGCTGTTTTAAAAAGTCAGAAAAAGTCAGCTCACATACACACACCAACCCACTCTTTATCTCCAAAATCCTTAGTGTTTGCCTGAGCTATCTACCGCATCGCATGGGAGGATTTTCTGTCAACAAGAGATTTGATAGACTCTTCTGTTGCAGTTTGTACTCCGATGAATATTTATTGGAAACGTCACTGGGCAGAAGGAGATTTGAGAGGGGACTGACACAGAAAAGAGAATACAGTGATCCCTCGCTATTTCGCGGTTCGTTTATCGCGGATTTGGTGCATCGCGGATTTTTTCAAACATAAAAAAAATATATATATATATATTTATTTTTTTTAATATACATGGAGTACAGTACTGTATATGTTGCTCGATGTGACTTCTCACGGACTGTGCGGACTTTTTGCGGACTAAAAAAAAAGTTTTTTTTTTTTTTTTACCTGTTTATGTTAATTGGTCGCTACTTCGCGGATTTTCGTTTATCGCGGGTGGTTTTGGTCCCCATTAACCGCGATAGACGAGTGTAAGTCAACAATAACTTTACATAGGATTTGTATTTTATTGACTGGGTCATTGAAATAAATTACCATTTTAAAATACTTTAATGCCACTCGCATCAACAACCACGATATCCACAAAGACCCAATGATAGCACAACAGGTTTTCTTCAGTACGCAGTGCACCATTGTGTTTAATTTTAACACACAGCTGAGATTGTCAACAGAACTCCGCTGCCCAAAAAAAAATATAATATATTTTTGAAAAAGTACTGTCACTTCTTGGCAGTCAGTCATTTCAACAGTAATTGAGGATTTGAGGCTGGGCTAGCAGCCTTCAAACACAGTGTTTACAATCACAATCAGCAGTCACAAAAGGGACAAAACACCGGTTGTCAAGCTGCTATTAATAGCTACTTTGAAACAAAACCCCGCCAAGTCGACTCATCCATACACTGGTAGACATGCAGGAAGGGAAATACACATTTCTCTGTCTACTAAGCTTATTAAATGAAATGAATAATTGAAGCATGCCAATCCTGCTAGGGATAGAGCAATTACATCGCAAGTCAGTCAGTCAGTGGCTACTTCATGGAGTCCGTCAGTCGTTCAATGATGCATTTTCAGGCTTCGGAAGGCCACAGTCAGCGAATACGAACAGTTACTGTCCGCTCACTTCTATTCACATTACATGACTGCAATCATGATCTGCGTGCTGTATTTTATCAGGAATAACTGAAAGAAGCTCTTAATGAAGCAGAACCTGGTATATATGTGTGTGTGTGTGTGTGTCAAAATGTTGGCACTGTGTAAAATTAGCTGGGGGGCTGGGGGTTGATGAATAAATTGTTAGCGGTATAAAATTAAGATTAAATCTTTGAAAAGTCGCATTAAGATGCGTAACGGCATTCCCTGTTGAAGTTTACAGACAGGCCATACATAAAACTATAAATGCTTTTGAAGCCACCACATAACTTTGCCTTTGAGTCCGTTAGCTTAATGCTAACACATCATGGGGAAACGCCTGGGACAGGATTTTTAAATTTGTCTTAGTTTTCCGATGGATAGGCACGTTAACTCCTCTGTGAGGTTATTCTATCATAAAAACAGCACTGGTTATGATCTGATAAACGGTACTTAACATCTGCTGGTGATTGCAAGTCATTACAATCCTTGCTCAGCCTGATACTTTCTTTGAGATTAACTGCATTGGACCTTTGTGCGTATAATGCATTAAAAAAAACATCCTCAAGTTAACCCATGGATGTCACTAAACAAATGGATTATTTAAAACAAAACAAGGTGCACATTTAATTAGTTAATGGCTAGTCTAAAATGGGCTTGCCCTTCATTATTCACTTTTTTTTTATTTTATTTGACACTTGTAACTAAGAAAGTCATGTAAAATAATTACCTTTTTGAAAGACCACGACCAGTTGTCAACTGCATCAGACACCGATTTTGTGGTCTTCGGTCTCCCCAGAGATGCAATTTCTTGATCCAAGTCTGCAAGGGATAAGTGTTAACGGAAAATGCAACATGTTTATTGCTTACATTCTAAACAGAAATAAAAATGGCAAGCATTTGAAAATCACTGTACCCCACAGCATTTTGTTTTGAAAGTTATTTTACAAAGTCCAAAGTCAGACTTCCCTTGTCGAATTGTGTGGCAGGATTCTCTTTTCCAAAATTAAGAGAAATGCACAGCAGGTGTGGGCGGAGCACAGATTACCTTTCTGCACAGTGACTTGTCACCGCTCCAATCAACCACAAGACTGGATGCTGTTTGAATCAGAATTTGCTTAACACGGCCACCGTTGAAAAGACTCAACTTTAACGCTGCCGTTTTTGCTCTGCAGTCTCTTCCGTCAGTGGAAATGACTTCATGGCCCTGAACAGCTTTTTTTTTAATGTCAGTGTTTCCCAGTGATAAGCGAGGGGGAGTAAAAAGGCGGAGACTGGTCTCTCCAACTGGAGAAGCACAGGTGCGATGGTGGAGCTTAATTACATCTCTTGAGAGTTTAACATTAGGTGATCAACTCTGTACACTAACACCGGCCTCTGGACACCATTTAACTCCGAAAATACAAAAATTACACTACAAGAATTAAAAAACCCATCCATTTTCTAATCCACTTTTCCTCACAAGGGTCGCAGGCATGCCAATCCCAGATTTCTTCGGGCAGCCTAGGGACAATTTAGAGTGTCCAATCAGTCTGCCATGCATGTTTTTGGAATGCGGGAGGGAACCGGAGCACCCAGAGAAAACCCACACAGGCCCGGGGAGAACATGCAAACTCCACACAGGGAGGCCGGAGCTGGAATCGAACCCGGTACCTCCGCACTGTGAAGCCGACGCGCCAACCACTGGACTATCGGGCCCTTGCAAACATTTAAACCAGAAATTTCAATACTCCAATATTTACTGTGTAGTTTCTTCATTACTTTGTCCACCCCCCCCCCCCCCCCAAAAAAAAAACAAAACAACACATTGCAAACATGATTGTGATGTTTGGTGGGAGGCTGGAAGGGATAATTGGCATTTCCATTCATTTCAGTGTTTTGCATTACACGCGTGGTCGCAGAATGAATTAAACTCATATCTCAAAGCAGCAGAATATTACTAACTTTGTTTGCTTGATTTTATTCTGGTTGCACTATATTCCCCTGGTATATTTCTTCGGAGAATAATTCCCAGGCAAAATGACAACCTGTTAACATGGAACATTGCAGCCATGCTACCACATCCTGTAGCAGCTCGGGTCCCCATAGGCCAGCTTGTAATATTACGTTTCATTTGGCAGAGCGTCTTTTAAAATGGAATATCAAGTAACACACATGCAAAGGGCCATTGAGTTTTCCCACAAAGTCATCCTGCTACGAACCAAAATATCAGTGGTCAACAAGCAAAGAAGCTGTCATTTTAATTTTCACAGGCAAGTTTGATCCAAACACTCATCAATACACAGCCATAAATCTGCTCAACGACTAACTTTTGACATGTTTGAACACTGACACGAGGACATAATTACCATCCATTATAATCAATGTTTTAGTTGCACACAATTTACAGCTCTGCAAAATCAAGTGGTAGTGACTCAGGCGAATTTAATGTCTTTTACTTTCTGTCCCCATTGGTCAAAGGGTGTGGGATATGCTAATTAAGGTCTTGACTGATAAAAAAAAAAAAATCCCTGGGCCTCTGTGTCTCATTACGACTAACTTCACTGATTGCTGTCCAAGTCCTGCTCCTTTCGCGACTGATAACACGGTAAGCCGTGGCAAAATGCTTATTAAAAGAAGGCACATGACCCAGCGTGGTGGTGGGAACATGCCAGAAATAGCTCTAAACTTTGGGCTGCAATCAAAGCACCGGATATACTTTTTTTTTCCTAATTGATAATTAGCTGCACGTTAATTTGGTGCCCCGGCATCTATCGCTCTCTACAAAGAGACAACTTATCAGCCGCTTAACGGACGAAAATTGGACTCACCTTGTAGAATATGCAAAGCTGGAGGAAAATCGCTTCTCTCGACTCACACGTAATTAACCTTAACAGATGCGCAGAGGAGAGGTTAGAATGTATAAAAAGCACAGGCAACTTTATGTAAAGACATCAGAACTCATGTTTTGTTGAAAACATTTTTAATGCAAAAAAAATGTTATATACATGCTGTAATATAAAATGTGACCATTACAAAAATGACAAACAATATACTTCATAAAAAATATTATTTTTCCTTCATACACTGGTTTCGGTGAGCAACAGAAGTCTTAAAAAAAAGGGACTCCTGGAATGTACCTTTAGGTTATACCATAAAAGAAGAACAGAGCTCACATACAGTATGCACTTTTCGCAAAAGGTTTACTTGTTCATTCGTGTAAAACGTGTGCTTAAAGACTGCAAGGTGACTTTTGTGAAACAATCTGCGAATCCATATTAATAAAGACATTCATAAAAAGAAAGGTGTTTAAAAACAAAAATCTGAATTACGAATTGCAAATAGTACTTTGTACAAGTTGTGTCAGAAAAGTTCCAGGACTGGAGGTACAAACAAGTGAGCACCTTGGGACACCAGTGACCCGACTTTCGCTAGCAAAACTTTTGCAAGCAAAAATCTGAGATGCCTGTGCTGCACTGAGCTCATCTCATCTCATACCGCCCCCTGGTGGCCTAGTTGCAAAAGGAGCAGCACAATGTCCATTGAATTGAAGCAAGAAATGTGGCAGAACTGTTCTTTGCATCCTGTAAGGACATTAGTATATATTTTTTAAATGAAGTACAGTCAAACCTCGGTTTTCGTCCATAATCCGTTCCAGAAGGTTGTTCGAAAACCGAAATTGTTCGAAAACCGAAACCACGCTCTTTTTAAAATAAAAATGTTTATTGAACGCATCTGCTCACAATGTAAAGCAAAACGAAGAAGCGTCACTTCCTCGTCTACCCGAGGAAGCGTCACTTCCTCGTGTAAGGAAGGCGAGAGGAGTCAAATGGTGCATTCAAGTGCACTCAGTTTGTTCGAGAACCGAAATTTGTTCGTCATCCGAGGCATAAAAAAAAACTCGAAATTTTTGGTCGAAAACCGAATTGGTCGAGAACCGAGACGTTCGAAAACTGAGGTTTGACTGTATAATAAAGAGGGCTAATTTCCTTGTTAAAAAATAAATAAAAATATATATTTTTTGGGCAGGCTGCAAAGTATGAATGGCATTTCCATTCTTTTCTTTGTGGAAAGATGATTTGAGATAAGCATGGCCACGGAACAAATTCAACTCTTATCTCAAGGCCCCACTGTATATCTGTTGTGTCCTGGAGTTTTTCTGACACACCTGGTCAGTGACCATTGAGACTAACCACAGACTTGTAATGATAGTAAAGTGACTGCATGTAACATTCACATCTCAGTGAAGTGGAGCTCCTCTTCAGTAATTTGCTATTGGATCATTTTCTCCAACACTCGTACATTCCCCACGCTCACAGTCATACTGCAATACCTTTTTTTCTTTTTTTTCAGTAATACCTGTAGTGAAGAGAACTATGATTAACCTTGACGCTAAAAATGTATTCCTCCCACTGCAGTTACATTTCCAGGATGTACTCAAAACTCTCACTCAAACTCTTCCGTGCCACATTCGTGAAATCCTGCACTGCATCTTCGAACCACATTCTTCCTCCCCCTTGTGTATCCTTACCGTCATCCAACACCACCGTTTCATTTCTTGGCCCTCTATTCAATTTATTCGTACCCTCTTGGTTTGGCCAAAATTGACAAGCAAAATTGCGACCAAAATGAAATGCTTCAGTGGAGTTTCATCAAAAGCAATTGAGCTCATTCTGAAATGCTTTTTTTTTTTTTGTGTGCATGTATTATCCACTGACATGCTGTTCAACTAGAAAAGATGATAACACAGGTTTGAACGCTTATTTCTGTCAAGTGACTTTTTAGCAAGTGGTTAAACGGTGTGCCAACACTAAGTGGACCCTTTCGCTTGGTTCCTGTGTGTACTTGAACACATCACCAGGCCAAAGAGAGTGTGGACTGATGGGACTTAAAAAAAGAAAAAAGAAAAAAAAAAAATAAAAAATTCCGGTCCTCTAGCAATCCCTTTTCCCCGCACTTCTACAGCCCCAATTTTTTGTGTACTTAATTAGTCTTATTTGATACTACTACCACACATTCAGGTAAACCGTTGAAGAATTCTGCTGAAATCGCCTGGAGTGTACGCGTTTATTACATTGGCCGTAAAAACAACCAAACGTATTCCATCTAATGGTTTATGTTTCGAACAGAACAGTGGTTTGGGCCTGTTTACAACAGTGGTACGTCCTGACCTTTGTCACTATTAGTCTTCAGAAAGACAAATATTTGATCATGATCAGTTTGTGTGTTACTTGTGTGACTAGCTGGAGTGACTGAAAGTTTTCGTATATTCACATAGACATTAAAGTTAAAAATAAAATAAAAAAAATCATGGATAAACTAAATTGAACTAATTATTGTATCGTCACATTAAATGAAGTGGTTCAAATGTGGTTAAGTGTTATATCGTTACCATTTCAATGCCATCATTCGTAAGTGCAGAAAGACAAAGTTTCAGACTTTGTAACCGAAGTGGCGGTCCAACCACTAGACTGACTGACTGACTGACTTCTATTTCCCTGGTGTGAGAGCAGACATGGTTCTAAAGACACAGTTAGTGGATGTGGTTTGTTAAGGGAGGCAATTATCATGACTTCAAACAAAGCGATTTCGTGTATTGCGGCCTACAATTAACCTCCTTTGTCTAGCTTGTCGGTGGACTTCAAACAGCAGATTGTGTTTGATAGTGAGAGAAATCTGAATTCCGGCACAATGAGCTTTGATTTCAGCGACTCGTTGGAGCGCCGAATACAGCATTGTGTTAAAAGACTATTTTGTATTTTCTGATTCCCCTCTCTGGATGTGAAATCTACACAGCTGCAGTCATGGCATTCTTTTGTCTCGGGTTGGTTTGGTGCTGATGTTGCTGTCGTCCAGTCTCCCCGGTGTAGCCATACTGTTCTGGACTGGGATCCCCAAGGTGCCTGTAGGAATAGTTTTTTTTCTTACATAAGAATAGAGACGACAGCATGGAATGCCGTGGCTTCATTTGTGTGTTGGGAAGTAAGATCATTTACATAATATTAGCATAAATGTAACCCAAGGCAGGAGCAGTTTAAATGAGTGGTATTCAAAATACAAAATAAGTGCTTCCAGCTTAGCCAAAAAAATATGAAATCCTAAATTGTGCTCTCAAAAGGAGATTGTGATAATTTGATGTATCTCCAGGACAACCGCCCAAGACAGAGTACAACAAACCGATATGCCGCTACAACTTAAAAAATGTGAACACTGTATTATATTCAGGCAAAATACACTCTCCAAATATTAAAGACTCTGTAAAGTGAATTCAGGAATTTGTTCCTAAATACATTACTTTGTACTGTATAAAAATTCAATTGTGGCGATATAGCAATTTAATTGAACAGTTTTTCACCATTTCAGTTTTTGTTTTTTAGTTAGTTTTTTTTTTTTTGCCATGCACGCTTTACCGCCATCTTTAACATGCGGCATCCCCAACAAGAATTTACTTTACGGCACCAAATGGTGTTATGACCAACCGGGATTTTACATTTAGCCACAATGTGACACATAATTCCACTTAAGGTAAGCCATTTTAAACTAAAAAGAAAACAATATCCGGAGTTAGAAGCCGAAGTTTTAAATCCAACTGGAATTTGTTTGCTGCCATCAACACAATTAGGAAATGGGGATTTCAGGTGCAAAACTTGACAACTACTTGATGCAAATTACACATATGTTTGTTTTCTTCATGATGCATTTGTCTGACTGGGGCTACATACTCCGGAGTGACTTTGAGTCTGAAAACTACAGTTCTTGAAGATTTATTTATTTATTTTTTAATCATTCAAATTTGAGTTGTGTGGTGTGTCAAGTTTACAAGACATTTATTTTCACTTTACAAGGATTTTAAAGAACCACGGACTAGCTCTATTTTATGCCAAAATGGGGCTGACTATCTTTACCATCTATTAGTTGCCATTATATTGTAGAACATAATGGACCATTTGGATTATGAAATGGAATATGGATTCTTATTTTGGAGGGAACTCACATATTGCAGCATGCTATCAGACCAACTTAACCGTTCTTGATTTTTTTTTTTCTCTCTAAAACCTCCAAAATGTTGACTAGTACATAGGAGCATGTTCACCCTCGAACGGATCTTACCTGTAAGCGCCTCCACCAGCAGTTCCACGGGTCATTGTGTCGTACCGAAGTCCCCGAAGCGGTGGAGTGGGTGATGGGGGCACATCCTGTCGCAAAGGTCCTCTCTGCTGGGAGCTGAGGGCACAAAACAAGGAGTGTAACAAGTAGCTAGTGGTGTAACTTTTATGCACCAGTTAGCCGTGGCTAAATATACAACATACAGCTACAAAGTGTGTCGGACAAGCTGTAGGACCGCTGTCATAAAAGATACATTTCAAACACAACCTATAAACTATAAATTTTTCCCTTTCTTGGAATATCCTGGAAGAATCCCTCCAGTAGTGCATGAAGGCAAAACAGACAAGGCTGGGAATGTTTGTTAGACTTCAGGATTATTATTCTGAAAGAGAAAAATGTCGTTTGGATAGGAAATATATATTTTGTGACAGCTGTCCTGGAACGTTTCTGACACACCTTTGGTGAGTCGATTGAGGAGGACCATGAGCAGAAGAAGAATCTGTTGCATTCAATTACCTTGGGTGGGGGTAAAAACTAGAGTCAACTCCCCGAGGGTCCCCTGGCCGTGAGTAAGGTTGACTTGGGGGGTAGTTGGAGAATGATGGAGGGGACTGCAAGTTGGGGTGGGGGTAGGACGGGGCCTTGTGGTAACCTTGCGGAGCCTGGGGAACACTCATGTAATGACCTGCCCAGGGATGCATGGTGTATTCAGCTGGATCCAATGGACCTCGTCTGGAAAAGGGAACGTGACAAATGAGCGATGAGGACAACACCAACTTATCATTTAACATGTGGGTAGTTTTTTAAAATTTTTTAAGGATCTTGCTGTACTGCAATAAATGCAGGGTAAAATTTCTTGTATCTTAAGTGCAGATTTGAATACTGCTAATTGCTTTAGTTTACTAATTGTTACTCATGAGGAGTTTAAGAGAAGACCAACTTCAAAAGAATACCGTATTGGCCCGAATATAAGACGGTGTTTTTTAATTTAAATAAGACTGAAAAAGTGGGGGTCGCCTTATATTTGGGGTCTAGACATTATACCCATTCATGACGCTAGATGGCGCCAAATATCATAGAAGCGAATGCTGAACCCCTGTCACGAAGAATAAAAATAAAAATAGCGGTAGCACGAAGAAGAAAAATGAAACATTGTGGTAAGAAAGAAAAGAGAAGAAAATAATAGAAGAGATAACAGAAAATGGAGGAACGTAGCGACAATCTGGAGAAAAGTTTGTCGAAGATCGGTCAGGTTAACCGGCAGCTGAGAAGTTATGATGTAATTTACATTTCAAACACCAGAAGTAATATATTTACGAATGTGATTGCACTTTCGTTTACATATTTAAATGTGCAGATATTAAGACTTGTTTCAGATGTAGTGTCATTATTTTCTGTATAAAAATTAATTTGGTGTTCAAAAAGTCTTTTTTCAAACTTGAATCTTGAAAAAGAGGGGCTCGTCTTATATTCGGGCCAATACGGTATATATCCCAACTTGAAACAAAAGGGGAGGGGGGAATTCACCATCCAGAGGTGCTTGTATTTTGGCCACCTTTCTCCTTAATTTGCTTTTTTGACATTTAGTGATCATTGACCACCATGCCAGTCAGTTCTGGACTGTTTTCAGCGATTTTGAGTCATGACATTCTTGAGCATTAACTATTGGTTCTTGTTTTTAACTGCTCCGATGCTTTCGTCCCTTTCTGGGCCGCTTGCAATATTGCAGCATTTTGGCATTTTTGTTGGGCAGAGAATGACGATGGTGTTGGACTACAATACGGCACCAGCGAAGCACTTCGCACCAATTTGTGACTGGCCGCCGGCATATACTCTGCCAAGAATGCATTCCAGAGGACATATAGAGAGCGACGAGAACCGGCGCTAAAATTAAGTAAAGTGAAGCTATAGAGTGGACTGAATGGAACACGTTAATTGAACACAACCTGTGGACGTTTTACTCACCAAACTATTGGCTATTGAAAAACTGAAGCTGTTTGTTCACATTCAAACTCAGCTTTGTAGCAAACTGAGTGACGTCGTGCGCGCTTGTGTTTACAATTTCGGTATCCTGGCCAAAGACATCTGCAATGCCGGTGCCCTCATGTTGGTCACTCGAGACTTCAATGTTGTGCTGCACTCTCTTCTACTTGCATCTTTACACAACATATGCAACAATAGCTAATCTAAGTCTCAACCTCCCGTATTCTAAATGCTACTATAAAGTGAGCTGTTGTATAATTAAATTATAAAAGCATATACAGTCAAAGCTCGGTTTTCGAACATCTCGTTTCTCGACCAATTCGGTTTTCGACCAAAAATTTTGAGGTTTTTTATGCCTCGGATGACGAACAAATTTCGGTTCTCGAACAAACTGAGCGCACTTGAATGCAACATTTGACTCCTCGCCTTCCTTACAAGAGGAAGTGACGCTTCCTCGGGTAGACGAGGAAGTGACGCTTCCTCGTGTTGCTTTCCATTGTGAGCAGACGTGTTCAGTAAACATTTTTATTTTAAAAAGAGCGTGGTTTCGGTTTTCGAACAATTTCGGTTTTCAAACAGCCTTCTGGAACGGATTATGGACGAAAACCGAGGTTTGACTGTATATATTTTTGAAATTGTCCTTTATGTTCGCCCTTTGTTGACAGCTATAGTTGCTGTCAAAATGCTGTAGAAATAATCTTGAAATTCAAGTGTGGTATTGACTCATGCCGCCATAGTGTGGCTTTTGCTCAGCATCCCAGAGGTGACTCCATTGCTCCTTTAGATTACAAACTAGTTGAGAACCCGAGAATGAATCAACAGCATTTATGCCCGTGTGGAGAAAAGTCATACAATCACCGTTGCTTCAATTATTCCAGTCACAAGTGATCCTACTGTGTTTGTGCCGGATTGGTTCAATAAACTATTGACCGGTCGAAACACTCA
The DNA here is from genome assembly GCA_018466805.1 of Hippocampus abdominalis. NCBI lineage: Eukaryota > Metazoa > Chordata > Actinopteri > Syngnathiformes > Syngnathidae > Hippocampus > Hippocampus abdominalis. The sequence goes on along the minus strand of CM031706.1, from coordinate 12,084,393 downwards.
AGACATCCAAGTAACATGTGACAGTTTTAAATCACCTCCGGGCTCAGTTATCCCTCCCACAGACACACTTGTTGTAATGTGGCAGACCTTGTTAATCGATATGGATGGTTTGTGCCCAGAGGAAATCAAATCCTGTACAGACATGTCCAGCATATATCTAACATTAGGGGGTCTTGCATGATTGCACGATCACTTTGTCTTCCTCCATGTGTTTCTCACCTCAGTTTATTTAGAAAGGTGGGGTTTTGTGTAGTCGTAAACTGTGCCTGTTCCTCACGTAACTCATTTTATCATTATTATTATTATTATTTTTTTCCAGGAATCAAATCTCAACTCTCCAAATGAGTGCCAAAGCAACACATAAAGGTAATTTCGCATTGTTGAGTGGGCTGGTCTTGAAGACTCCAATCAACGATTGATTCAAATGCAGATTGGACAATAATCATTAAACATTTTACTTACCCTGGTTGCTTTTTTTTGTGGCTCACAGTTTAAGTAATCATCTCAACATTTCTCCAATACCTTTTTATTTTTTTAAATAAATATGTAGCCACTGTGACTGTTGAAAAGCCCATCCACCGTTACAGGCCTATCAGTTGTCCAGTACTACCAAATGTTTGTTTTTAGAGGGTTTTGACTTTTGACAGCAGCTATGGCAGACTGCTCTCCAGAAAGTAAACCTGTACCCATATCGGTCAGGCAGTCTGCCAGCAACTGTTTGGCCTACCCGTGATGATGTCACAAAGGCAGAGAAAAGAGCAGTGCATTGGACCAGGACTACAGGCAGATGTACAAGAGCATCCAACTCACATCCTACTGAGAGCACAACACAAAACACTATTTTGCCTTCCAGTGGCTATATTTTTGCCACGACAATTAAATGATCTCATATGTTATGTGTATCTTATTCAAAAATATACAAATATATCTGCAGAATGTGAGATATCAACCATTGCCGTTTCAGATACTTTCGACAATCTGCTTGCATATTTTCCTAAATAATTCATAGCATTTCCCAAACAGAAAAAAAGACTCGATAATAATAAGAATAAAACCAAAGTAGTTGCTGCAGTCTTATGAGAGTGGCCATATCGGTAATGGAGTGGAAATCCAGTTCGAATCTGTGGGGAATCAATTGCAAATCTAGTGGCAAGTTTGGAATTCTCCCACCAGGAACTCAAGTCAGGACTGCACAGCAGCTGGGGATTATGGGGTAATAATGAGAGTGGAAGCCATTACCGGCTGGTATTTACACACACATGCATGCATTCAAGCACAAGCACACAACAACGGTTGCAGTATGAGAAGCAAAACAGCAGCGTTAATGTACATAAAGAAACCTCTAATTAAACTTTCCAAGTCACACCCTCCCAACCTAAAATAATCTGTGAATGGCATGCGTGTGAGAAGTTATAGAGAACAACATCCAGAGTTTTCACAAACATAATAATCACAGTGATGAGTGTTGTTCATGTTGGACCGATTATCCGTCAGTCGCAGGGCTGACAAAGAGACGGATAATACTTTACTCTTCACACCTACCTCACAAAACCACATTTCCTTACCTTTGAAGCACCGATCCTGAACCTTTGTGGAAAACGGAATTAACGTGCTATCACTGAATGTCTTCTTCCTTCATCCCTCTTTTGTTTTTTTTCCTGTCCTATCCTTCTTTCCCTCCAAGTTTTATTGTTTGAACATGTTGCATTATTTATTTTATATTTTGTGTTTACAGTTGCTTTTTTTTCTGTGACATTATTCTTCCAATTGAAAGTACTTCAATTTTCTACTATTCTCAAAGACGATTTTTAAACATACACATTTTGTTTATGTATACCATTTTTTGTTTGTAAAACAAAAGTTTGGATTCTAAGTCGAGTCTCATCATAGTCTGTTAGCTCTGTGGACAGCATGTTGCTTTCAATATTAATCTCAAAAAGATAAAGGGTAACATCCATTAGTAAAGGTTAGTCAAGAGCAGCATTTAAAAATGGTGGAGGGCATCAGGGCACATTTCTCAAGCATTTTTTTTGGGGGGGGGGGGTGTTTGAACAACATTTCTGAGGTCAGCACAGCTTGTGAAATGTTTCTGAAAGATTATCCTTGGGTGTCTTGAAAGGTGCTTATAAATAAAATGTATTATTATTATTATTATTATTATTATCCTATGCTGTAAGATGCTTCATGAGTGATTTTCCCTTCTGAATCCGCTTAAAAACAGCAAGACCAACAATCGTGATGTTTCACCTGTTCAACGTTTCTGCTGGCAAATCCTTATTTGTGTGCTCCACACAACACCTGACATTTGTGCTCTTGCTGGACACAACTAGAGGAATCTTTTTGTCAAGTGTTATCATGCGTGTTGCAAGTTATTCACTGCAATAAAATGAAAAAGAGACGTGTTTTGTTTGTAAGTGCAATGTAGATATGACGTAAACTAACGTTCTTCAATTACTTTTTTTCTTCTTCGGATTATCTGGCAGTCTGGATGACCTACGGCACAATAGTGCCTCTCACAGGTCAGTGTCTGTACTACGGCTGTGGGAGGAAGTCGGGGGTTTCTGAACCTCTAAAAGTTGTGAAGAAATCCGTTCAGTTATTTATTTATTTTTCATACACATCTACAAAAGCAGCAAGTACCAAAACTACATATCGAGATGGGGAAAACTTTGGTTGAAGAGTTGAAGGGATCAATGCTAATACAGCTCGCTAAGCCGTGGACTCAGACAGTGTTTTGCAGTAACGTGAGACTTTCTAATTTTGGGGGATTTCAGGTTTGCGATGGATTTGAGAGTAAACACAGGAGTTGTTATGTTGTATAACCTCAGGAACCCCCCCCCCCCACACTCTTTCACTTACTCTTGTAAAAGTGCTGTATGGAGCTGTTACCCCCCATGTATACCCATGGGTGCTCTCACAGGTGCATGCACAAACATCATTCCTCTGAAACGGTCTTCCACCAAACACACATTTGTTTCGCGACAGTAGATATAAAGAATATGGAGTGAGTTGATTAAAAAATACTAATGCCTCAAAATGAGTAAAGAGAAGGAAAATGGTAAGAAGGTAGAGGTTGGAGAGAAAGAAAATGGAGTGTGAATGAGAGGGCGCTAAAAAGTAAAACTACAAAAATAAATGCGTTTGCCGTTCTCATGTTATTTCTTGTAATAAAGATGGCTCCTGTGATATAATGTCACAACAGTCACTTTCCTAATCCAGCACTCTAGTGTTTAAAAACCCAGAGGCATCACGGTCCAAATAGAATGGCGATAAAAATCTACTTTCTGTTATCTCCTGCTCATCAATGCTACATTTAGTATAACATAAATCCCTTTGCGGCGTGTGCTGTGATGGCAGTAGAGCAAAAGTATGCACATACAGAATGAAATTTAAAGTAATTCAAAGTATTTTTGTTTTGTTGGGGTTTTTTTCTTCCCCAGACACACTGGCCAGGCAACATCACAGAAAGGAGCGGCTTCCAGTATGATTGGCAGTTGCCTTTGTTGACTAAACTAAACCACACTAAGCCCCCATGTGAAAACCCTGGCCAGGTATGGAATTAGGAATCTTGGTCCGTATGTGTGAGTTGTGACAAAACCTAATCTCACCGAATGAAAAAAACATTACGGGTGACACCTGAAGCAGCAGAGATAGGCAGAAGCCAAATAAGACATTAAACTAGTTTGCTACTTATGGCTAAGTGATTGCACACTGAGTGTGTTTGTGTGATTGAGTGTCAGAGATGGTTTCTTGTTAGTTCAGCTGCCAGGGAGATTTGTGTTGGTGCATCGGTCCTGGAGGCCCTTAAACCTGCCTTGATCCCTGACCCCGCCAAGTCACGCGATACGCCATTAGCTCCTAACTAACAATTATATAGGTCAAAGACTAGAGGATATCATCAAGAAGGAATTAGGAAAGAAAGAAATGAAAAGCAAAATGAAATAAAGGACAAACAAACATTTGGTTTAGGTGGGGTCACCAGTAATTTAACAAGTTCTCGTCCATTAAGTATAGCGCCATGATGTTTCAATATTATATGCTGATGGTAGCTTCTGTTAATGTTCATTCTCTGTTTTGGCCTTAGCACCGACATGGTTTGCAAAGGTGTGCATTCTGGTGAATATGAATGGATTTTAGAGGTCATGAACACCACCCCTAACAATTCACTCTGAGTCACTCGTTGCAAAGTTTCCCCAGGCAACAGTTTCCAGATTCTCAGACATCTATGGGACGCACATAAAAAAAAAAGTCTCAAGGTACCATGCAAGAAATGTGAAGCTTTTTCCTTCCACTGACAGGGCACGGCATCAAATCTAGATGGTCAGGGGGCGGGGGGATTACCAGGGAAGCTAAGAACATATTTGACACCCCCCACCTGAGATCATTTTCCCTTACTAACACGGAAAAAAATAATCATTTTGGTGTGAATTGGCCATTTTGGGAGAATGACAGGACTCACTTTGCTAACCTGTCACAAGTGAATTTTCCCAAATGAGCACCAATAGGAAGCGCATGTGCTAGTTAGACTGATGGGCACTGTGTGTGTGTGTGTGTGTGTGTGTGTGTGTGTGTGTGTGTGTTTGCATATATTTGTGGGCCTCGCATGACATCAGTTATTAGCAGCGTGTAGTTAAAAAAAGTTCACTTTAACACTTACTTATGAATTCATTATAGCCTCCTTTGTCTTTATGGGGGTTGTAAAGCCCCCAAAGCACTATTTATCACTACCACTACCTGTTCCCAAACACATTTTAATCAAATAACCGAGAAGGCTACAGAATAGGGGCTTTCGTGTCCTCTTTTTGTCTTGACCTGCAAAAGAAATATGTGCTCCAAAAGTGTGCCATTGCCGCTTTTACCCAAGGCAATCTGAGTTGAGACGACAACAATGGATTTATCGATACAGGGTCAAAAAGAAGGAAGATGAAAAATGATGGCAAAACGTGCCAGACCGATGATCTTGAGACATTAGTTTAAAGATGAGGGAAACTAAAAAAGGAAACGGAAATCTAACACTTACATGGAACTTCAGTGTGGCGATGGATGAATGAACACTAAAAAATTGTGATGAAAAAACACCCCACCTCAATAAAGATTGAGCAGATACAGCTGGACAAAGTTGGAACAAATGCAAAAGTTACGCCATATTGAATGTCACCATGCTCAGACGGTCAGTTGAAGTTTAAATGTAAAAAAGAAAAAAAAAACACTTGAAGGGCCTTCTACCTGTCTATGCCAATAAATGTCTTCCAAATATGATTAATTCACCAAGAAATAATGAATCACAAAGTGGCCTGTCCAGGAAACTAACATGATTACATTCTCCAGTGAATGGAGGAGTGTGTGTAAATGCAGACACATGCTGGTATCGGGTTCGTGTGTGTGTGTGTGTGTGTGGTTGAATGTAAGGGGGAAAACTGCAACAAAATAAAAAGATCGTCCACAGTGAGTGAATACAAAATGTATTCGATCAAGGAAAGAAAAGGGAGAAGGACAGGGGACAAACCAATTATAGGAAAGAGCGAGGAAGCGGGAATGAAGACTTTCCAGATGGTAGGGGACTGTTGCCTCGGAAACACAGAAGAAGAGGGCAGAACAATGGAGATTTGGAGTGCTGGTTCACAAAACATCATAATACAGCAATGCCAGTTGGAAACAGATTGGTGAAGCTCTGGCCCAAAAAAGATACTGATACTCGGGGTAACTTAGTCATTTAGATTCGTTAAATGGACAGTTTGGAAGAGTACAATTAATTATATTCCTCACATGTGGCTCTGCTATAGACTTGCATGAGAGCTACAGCAAGGTTGGTCAAGTCAGCATTTCACAGCTAGAAGCTGAAGCTAAATGAGTAGCCCCGACACCCCAATATTTGACAGTTATTTTTAAGTGGATGTCGCGCTATAAATAAAATGACATTTATACCATTTTCGCTGTGGTATCCAGTCATACCCGTGGTAGATTAAGTTAGCAAGGTATACAGGTAATCAAAAAAAAACCGTAATACCTTCCTGTCAAAAATGAATTGTTTCAAGCTGACTGTCAGTCACTCTGATAAAATAATATACAGTCAAACCTCGGTTTTCGTCCATAATCCGTTCCAAGAAGGCTGTTCGAAAACCGAAATTGTTCGAAAAAACCGAAACCACGCTCTTTTTAAAATAAAAATGTTTACTGAACACGTCTGCTCACAATGGAAAGCAACACGAGGAAGCGCCACTTACTCATCTACCCGATGAGTCACTTCCTCGTGTAAGGAGGGCGAGAGGAGTCAAATGGTGCATTCAAGTGTGCTCAGTTTGTTCGAGAACCGAAATTTGTTGGTCATCTGAGGCATAAAAAACTCAAAAATTTTGGTCAAAAAACGAATTGGACGAGAACCGAGACGTTCGAAAACCGAGGTTTGACTGTACAAGGTGTTTCAAAAGTCTTGGGCACATTTGAAGTCCCCATATCTCTTTAACTATGAATGGTAGTAAGATAAAAGTCGTGCAATTTTAAAGCTCATTACATTAAGTTTCTCGTAAAGCTATTGATTTTTTTATTTCTTTTCAGACCCATTACTGGCGTTCACTTAACCAGAAAAGGCGTTTTGTGTGTTTGAATTTGCAAAAAACGAATCATGGACTGTTCAACGTGCATTTCGCAGAAAATTCGGAAAGGAACCACCAGATAGGAAGTCCATAGTAAGATGGCATGGTAAATTCATAACGGATGGGTGCTTATGCCCAGCTAAAAGAACAGGACGAATAGCAGAAGCTGTTGCGACCATTGACAATGCAATGCTGGGACGCGTTTGGCAAGAATTTGACTATCGGCTTGATGTGTGTCATGTGACCAATGGTGCTCACATTGAACATCTTTGAACATTCCATGTAAAAATTGAGATTACAAGCTTTCTGAATTTACCAGATGCCTTTTTATATCCTTAATAGTTTCCGAGATATTCAATGGCAAAATGTGCCCAAGACTTTTGGAACACCCTGTACAATATTTGTGTGTAGTGAGACCAAAAGCTGGACAAGCGTGCTGCAGTAGCCCGCGTGTCATCAAACACTACCAGTACCACCATGTAAGTGATCCATATTTTCTCTTTGAGTTTCACAGGTAGTGACACTCATTCAGATAATTGTCACAGTTGGTCACATCAAACTAAGACATGAATCATGTTAAATGGAAAATAAACTTGTCAGATAGAGTGCGTAACAGCGGTCAAATAATCATATTAGCTCCACTTGTTAAAGTAAGTCCGCTGGGTTTAATTGGGTGCATTTGGGCTTGAAAGTATCATACCAAACCTCTTAGACCGTTTAGTTGGTGACTTCCTGAAACATCATGAGATCCATTACGTGTAGCATGTTTTATGAAACTACCTCAATTATTTCACATCTTGAGCCAATAGAGTCCTCTGCTACATGTAATAGTTTCAAGCTGGGACATTTTGCTCAGAGCGTGATGACTTGATAAAAATTGCTTGTGAAATTACAAAACCACAAAATAGCACAGCTACTAATTTGGTACATGAAGAGTTTGAAAATTATCTGTGCACGAGTTGAGGAAGAACCCAGCCAACCAGGTGAGCTCATTACCTTGACAAAGGCAAACAGACCGCAAAAGTATTTCTTCTGTTTGCATGGGTCACAGCCAAGACTGTTTCTGGTTTCAAGTGAAACGAATAGTATTATTATGTAACCAAGTTTGCCTGTCAAAATTATTGAAAGCTCAGGCTCCTTCCCTAGCATGGGAACGGGGACCCACATTGCCTAATGGGGCTGAGCCTGGTGGCGGGGCCTTTACCAATGGGGCCCAGGCCCCGCCACCAGGCGCTTGCCAACGAGCCCCACCTCCAGGCCTGGTTCCAGAAGGGGGCCCCGATGACCTGCGTCCGGGTAAGGGACAACTTAATCCAGTTTTGTTATTCATCATAATGAACCTTGTTTTGTCCGGTACCTCACCAAGGACCTGTTTGCCATGGGTGACCCCACCAGGGGCATAAATCCCCAGACAACTTTCCTCCTAAGATTGTCGCAACATCGAAACCGCTCCACCACGGTTGGTGAGGGCTAACAGATGGAAGGCTGTCAGCTTGTCATTAGAATTCACAGATGCGGGAGGACGCCAAAGTACCTGAACAGATCCCATACAAGGTAGACATGCTAACCCCATGTACCACTGTATTATCATCTCACAATCTATCCGAGCGGATACATGTTAAAAACCGATTGTGTTATTACATTTTTACATTGACTGATGAACTTTGTTCAACTTTTGGGATGTACAAAGTAATTCTAGCAACGAGCAAAAACATACGAGGTATAAGGCAGACTCATGGGAGGGTCTTTTTAGCATCTCCTACATAACGAACAAACAACAAGGGGCTTGATGAGTCGAGAGACGCAGAACCAAAAAAAAACAGTGGACAATGGTGTTACTTATGTAGCAGTTGTAAAGTGGTCTGGGAAAATCTCAGGCCTGGTTGGGAGGTCTTGTCAAGAGAGATTGAGAGAGGCAGAAAAAGTGAGGGGCATTCTGTTTCTTTTCTCCCCTGAAGAGAGGCAAAGAATGTCCTTTCTTTTGTTTTTATCCACACCTTAGAGAGCACAAGGAAGTGGTTGAAGAGAATGCAATTTCGCAACGGAAAAAGTGGAAAATAGGGGTAAATAATGGGAAGACACAAGTAAAAGAGACATGCAGGGGGAAAGGATACCAAAAAAAACAGCATGCGCTTCTCATGAGTAATAATCACATTATCATTCTAATGAGGAAATGACGGCCTTCCCGGAGACCTGAACAACATGTCTGACTGGTGAGTTAAATCCAATAAGAGTGATAACAAGGAAAAATGGGACAGGGTGTTTTGGCTAATCTAATTGGGTCAAAACTGCATTTCAAACAACAGATTGCTATCAACAACAGAAATCCTGATAGATAACAATCATAATTTCATAACAACAAGTTGATGTGCTTTGAAAGTCATCCACAACTTAAGGCAACACAAGCATAAACAATGAATACAGCTGTAAACGATCAAACATCATCATCAATGTCCCCCGCCCCCTGAAAAATTTCATATAATATAATATGTCTTGAAACAAAAGCCACATTCTTCCTAAATTCACAAGCAATTGGCACATCAGAGGCACAGAGGCTTGATGTGGGTTTTAGAAAGACCTCCTCAAGTGGTCCACGTCTTGGCAGAAGTGCACACAGCTTGCCCCGTTAAGTTTATTAGTTATGTGGAGATATCATGCAACGGCGATCATGTTTTCACCACAAAGGGACGGGACGTTAAAATTTACACTCCAGTTATCGCGGGTAGTAAGTTGAGGTTGGTGGGTTGAGGGGAAAAAAAATAAGCGCCAAACACCATTCTGTGGTGCTCATTTGAGAACCGCACCAAAATTTATTTCTGCACCCCTGTGTCAGTCATCAACATAAATTTACGGAAAATGCAGGGCATTTAGTGGAATCCAGCAAAGCTTGAGAGATGACAATTTAGTGGGGAATCCAGTCAAACTCAGCTGCATGAGCAACACACCTGATTCAAATGACAGATCTTCTGCAGAAGCCTGACATTGAACCTGCTCATTTGAATCAGGTGTGTTGTTACATGCAGGACAGCGGCCCACGAGGACCTGAGTTTGACACCTATGTCTTAGAGTGTAAGTAACTGTTTGTACCTTTGAATGCTGACCAGTTATTTTGCAGATAAGCAAAGTTGCCTGCTCATGCACTCGACTGCATTCTGTGTAGCTGCTCAAAGTGCTGATTGCGCTGACCTTAAGCCCCTCCCAAATAGAAGAAAACAAGATAAAATGAGAGCGCAAGATATATGGGGGGGGGGGGGGGGCTCCCTTGACAGATCTGTGAACATGTCTCGCCATGTTTTTTTCAAATAAATCTCATTATTTTTTAAAATATTTGTTGTCTTGGTTTCCCTGGACAAGACACCAAATCCTAGCCTCATCGTAGCGACACACAGCTCCACAATCAATTCAGCAAAGGATTCCTGACTGATTTATTTCAAATGAGGAGTCTGCTTTCAACACAACCGTATCGCTCGCTTTAACAAATGACGAACTGGTCTAATCGGTTCATCGTTCCAAACTCTCGTAAAACTGAAAGCACGTGTGATCGTTTTCGAAGGCAGCAAAATTTGCATGAGAACGTCATACAACCTTGAAAAGTAAAATGATCGCCAAAGCTACTTACAAAAAAACAACAAATAATAAATACAGTCAAACCTCGGTTTTCGCCCGTAATCCATTCCAGAAGGCTGTTCGAAAACCGAAATTGTTTGAAAACCGTAACCACGCTCTTTTTAAAATAAAAATGTTTACTGAACACATCTGCTCACGATGGAAAGCAACACGAGGAAGCGTCACTTCCTCGTCTACCCGAGGAAGCGTCACTTCCTCGTGTAAGGAAGGCGAGAGGAGTCAAATGGTGCATTGAAGTGCGCTCAGTTTGTTCGAGAACCGAAGTTTGTTCGTAATCCGAGGCATAAAAAAATATAAATTTTTGGTCGAAAACCGAATTGGACGAGAACCGAGACGTTCGAAAACCGAGGTTTGACTGTAAATACATAAAACACTTGCCTCAGCTAGCCCACTAATATTTTAGAGTACTAAAATAGGGGATTCAAGATTGCCATGGCAGCGACCGAGATGCTATTCTCCTTAATACAAGGCAGTGTAGCAGCGCCATGATTTTAAAGCTCTCATTCTCAGGTCGAATCACCACATGTTGATTTAGCTTTGCTGGCTGTTTACAGTTGAAACTGTCTCTCGACAGGGGACTATTGTTCCAGTATAATGCAGCACTGTGAGATAAAAGTGGAGAAGTGTGAGAAACTGGTAAAATAGGGATAGAAGGTGTGACGTGGAGGAGGGGAAATGGTGGAGTGGCGGCAGGAGGAAAATGGCAGTGATAAGTACAATAGCAGTATCTTGGTCCTCATTTCTCTTCTCCTTTTGTATCGATTCACACATAGAGATCAGGAATGGCCTGTTTAATTTTGTTTGAAAAAAAGAATACAATCAGGCAGACTTACAGTAGCTCTGAATTTTTGAATGTAGGTATGAGCAATAAACCAACCAAATGGGCTGCTACTCAAACACTTCCAAATATGGGCAAGCTAGCCTCGGGACGCTGTCGTCCTTGCGCGTTTACAGACATGGAGATGCACACAAAGAAGAGTTTTCCAACTGACTGGTGTTTTTCATTGTTTGTTAGCATTAAGTGCAACGGACCTTGTAAGGCAGAGCTATTGTATGTGGTGGTTTTAAGTACAACGTTCTGTGTTTAGTTCAACAGTAGCCATCAAGTGGGAGTGGCAATAAAGAGCTCGAAGGCATTTCTTTTGAAGAACTGTTCACTATCTGTTAAACTGTTGCTTGTTGTGAGGTGTGTTCACTTGAGTGCACTGTCACTATACAGTTGTCTCATGAGCTCACCAGTAAGTGGTAATGAGGGCTGTCTCCGTTCCATGAGAGAGGGCCACCGACTCAAAAAGGCTAATTTCATCAGGACAAGAAATGAAGTGTGTAAAGCATGCGATCATTCTTCATCCTTGGGAGTATTTTGATGAAAACGACAGGTCATTGAGACACCTCTGAACTATTTTAATTTGTGGGGAAAAAAAAAAGATAATCTTCTCTAACTGTTGGTGCACAACTCAATACAAATGTGGATTGAAAAACACATTTTCTCCTGTTGCTGTTTTCTTCTCAATGGAACAGTGAACTCTCCCAGGCCAATATGCAAATGATCTCATTCATGGTCCACCACGCTATCAGCACGCAATATAAGCCGTGACTTCGCATCACTTTGCAGAGTTGCTCGAAGCAAGGAAGAATTTATTATCATTACAAAGGTACTGAATGGAGCAAACTGAAAAAAAATATTCGCCAGAAATCCTTTTGTGGTCAAAATCTTTCCACCTTGTTGGAGGTCAGTATGCAACCAAGTACGTTTCTAGTTGCTACAGCATGAGACTGAGACAGTGCCCTGTATGTGTGAGCGTGTGTTTCCAATTTCTCAAGGCTTTTCAAAGCGACAGCTCGACCCCCTAACGATCATCACTGCTCTCGGCCCCATCTGCTAAAGTCATCACCAGCCCAGACACTCTGCCTCCCTCTTGCTCACTCACATGCACAGACATGCACAAACACACACACATGGATGAGGTGTAAAAAAGCCATCCTTCAGCATTTCTAACTGAGATGGAAACCAGACAAAAATTGTCTTATTCTCAGTACTTCTTCTGCTGGCTAACTTTCTTTCATGCATGCTAAGAAGCAAAGACCAGTCTTGTATAAAGTACTTGAGAGTGATACTTGATTAAAAATGCAAGCATTGCAAGAGAAAATAAATCTGTGCTTGACATTAAAATACATTTTCTCACATTAAAAGTGCTTGAAATTGAAGTGAAAATTTTTTTGAAAGTGAGTTGTTGCAGTTTTGATTCTACATTTCTGATTATCTAATTTTATGTGTATGTATTTCATTTACGTCAGTACAGCTGCGTATTAGCTAAGTAGCAAAGTTAGCTAGCACGTTATCCTGACCATCATGTTCTGCCCCAACAAGCTCATGGTAATTAAAAGAACATTGACATTTTGACTTCAAGAGATTAATGTAAGTTAATTAAACTTAGCAGGATCAATGGGAAATTTTCACTGTGAATATTTCTGTCACTTTACGTGGGCATGAGGCACTTCATCTTGTAGGAAGAGTCTTTAACCCAAGTGCACAAAAATCAATTCACTTAAATATGCCCACCGGTGTGAATTAAGTGTTCATTTATACCGCAATGATATGGTGCAATTAAAAAACATAAAGACATTTATTGTTGTCATTTCAAAATAGCAACAGCCCACAATAACATTATAATGTAATATTAGCAAGGAAAATCCATAAAAGTATGCTCAAACAGAACAGTCTATTAATATGTCCAACAGCAAATAAAGACGGACTTTTAATGCATGTTCAACACTTTTGAATAAATTCCGTAACTCTTTGCTGCTTGTCTTACTGCAGAGAAAGGTGGGGGAGGGCCACGTGTCAAAGAGGTTATCTGACTGGCCTCTTCATTGACAGCAGGAAAAGTCAAAAGACGCTAGCAGCAGAAGTAGAAGGAGAAGGATTGTATTGCAATAAAAGTATGCATTTTATTTAGGAAATATAGTAGAATAAAAGTGTAGGTCATAAATAACACAGTATAAACAAATCTACATGCGACCTCTTACTCAAGTCCCGTCACAAAGTACCTTTACTCCATTACGGTACTGGAATGGCAATTTGTTGCTGACTTGTTGAGTATTTTACAGTTGAATTTTACACACAACATCTATCTTTAGACAAGAGTTACAATTTCAATTTTTTTTTTTACTTGAGGTAAGCAGGCCTGGCCAAAAAAAAAAAAAAAGATAGGTGAGTGACATGACACAGAAGTGAACAAATGCAGAAAATAAATGTAATGCTCCACATGTTGGTTGAAGGTGAGGCTTTGAAGTAACAAGGGGTTGCCTTGAAAATTGAGACCCTAAAAGGCACAGATGATGCATAGAGAATATACAATGTCTGCAACTGTGTTTCCCATTAGGAGGAACACGTGTAAACGGTGGGGAAGCAGCTGTGGGCCATCACTTGTCCCCAACAAGTGTTAGACAAACTTCGCACTGCAACTTTGACCTTTAGCCATTTCGTGGTCTTACCTTGGCACAAAACACAACCCAGCAGAAACTACGACACCAGTGAGATGGAATTTTTTAGGCCGAGGCTAACTCTGATATTTGGCAGAATGCAATTCGGATAATAGATAAATTGGCTGCTTAATTTAAAAATATACATGTATAAAATGAATACAATAACTTCTTTCTTGTCCTTAACGCTTACAACGATAAAGATAGGAATGCCAGGCAGACAAACTAATTGTTTTGCAATAATATTGTTGTTCTTTTCAGTCATTGAACATTAAATTAAATCTTACATCATATAAGGACTCTGTTTTGTGTACTCCACTTGAGTGGCCAAAAAGTGGAAAGCATCACGTGGCCGAAAATATCTTGGTATGCGGATGGATTAAGATTTGGCAGTAGCCAACGTTCTAGTTGAGCACATGATTAATTGAATAGAATGTCATGTGGAATGCACCCCCCACCCAAAAAAACGTAAGGGTAAACAACTGCCCTAAATTAAGATATAACAAAAGTTGAAGACAAAAAAACTAAATGTATAGTGTCGCATTGATTGTGTAACAGGGAGTCACATGGTCTTTTTTTTTTTTGTCTTTTCAACACCTGGATGGGTGGAGCAAGACAATATATTAGAGTGGTGGATATGTGGGGGAAAATAAGAAACAAAATGTAAAGAAAACAAGATTAGTACCTTGGCAGGGAGGCATACTGACGCTCCACCTCTTCATATTGTGGCGCGATTCGATGATCTTTCCCTCTGCCCGGAATCTGCAACAGACGAAGCAAAAGTTGTGCTGGCGTTCGTGTCTGTCAGTCTCTGTGGATCAGTGTTTATTGTGCAATTTTAGCATATTCAATAACAAGCCACAAAGAAAGTTCCTTTTTCAGAACCCCGCTCCATGTGTCGGTTCCCTGCCTGCCCTTGTGTTCTATCAACCCGAGGCTTGTCGGTGGAATGGGTTTTGAGTGATTTGGTAACACAGTATGCCTGATCCTGTGGCTTCCCGACACTCTCTTACTGCCATGGCTTTCTTCTGGTTAAATAAAAGTATTCCACAGTCTTTGACTACCTCATGCTGCTCTTTGCATGCTCTTTCCTCAGCAGTTCCACACACACAACACTGACACTTTGAATGGGAAAATATTCTTACATGGAAAGAAAATAAAACTTGATAAATTGCTTACCCAAGCATTTAAATGGCAAAAATGCACATATAAAGATGTGTAATACACACTCTGTACGTGTATGTGTGTGAGTGATAAGGATGTAATTTAGGATTGACAAAGGCTAGTTATTAGGGACTTAAGAGTTTGATCCGACAGAAAAGGTGGAAATGGTCTCCTTTCGATGAGGTTATTTGTGAATGTTTCACTCCAACTCACACGCGATTTAAGTCATGTTTCATCTCCAACTAGAGAGGGGGAAAAAATATTCCCCAACGTATTCCTTTTTTTTGCTTCCCCCAACACTCAGAATGTCTGTACGATTATCCCGATCTATTCAGAAGGGGATATTTGAGCTTTTGCAGTTCCTCTGAAAGCTTGAAACCTCACAGAACCCAAAACGTACTCTCAGTAGAGATCATATGGAAAAGTGTAAATACAACTCCTTTTGACATACTCTAGGGCAGGGGTCGGCAACCCAAAATGTTGAAAGAGCCATATAGGACAAAAAAAACAAATATGTCTGGAGCCGCAAAAAAATAAAAGCCTTCTATAAAACTTACAATGAAGGAAACGCATGCTGTATGTATGTAGGAGACTGGACTGTCTCAGAATTATTTGTTATTCATTCCTTTGTTGTGTGTTCACAAAAGGCCCAATAGAATTTATTTTGTAATTTCCTCGCTTGATTTTTTTTGTTTTGGTGCATTATTTTCGCTTTTCTTAGTGTCAGTGAAGTGATCATTAATTTCCGTTTTTCCTTTTAAAAAAACAACACCACAGCTCTCCTTTTTCGGAGCTGCAACATGTTTCTATATCTATTAGAGCTATATTAGCCTACTATCAAAATATTTTTCCACTTTCAAACATTTTTTTATAAAGCTCCAGGGAGCCAATAGCTGTCACTAAAGAGCCGTGTGTTGCCGACCCCCGCTCTAGGGTGTGAGATGTGATACATATAAGATGATTGGACTGCAGTCTAGCAATGCCTTGCTCAAAAGTATACACCCTTTTTGCCATCACATCACATGCCACAGGAAAAACCCAAATGTGAGTGTCGAGCTTGTTTACACACAGGGAAATAAAGCATTATATTAGCATCAAATCCAAGAAAACACAACAAAGGGATTGGTGAAGTGCTTGCGCGTGTCCAACGCGAGGAGGAATACAAAGGATTGAAGGTTTTTATAAAAAATAAATACATAAATAATAGGTTATTCTCCCTTCGACTCACGGTAATATTGTCAACATAAAAAGGCCTGAGCGTGAGATATCACACACATCCGCTTCACTTTGCATTCAAGGGAATGATGCCAGGAGGGATATAAAGCACATTTGCTGGCCCCGCTTTCTTTTGAACACCTGTCTTTATAGCTCTAATATCTCAGGTAGACAGACGTGGGATATTAGCGGGGGACAGATATGTGGAGGGAATGAATGAAAGGGTATTGGTTGGAGAAGAAAGGAGAAAAGAGAGATTGCATGAATGAGAAGTAAATGAGCCAGAGCAGTTGAAATACATTGAAGGGATATAATGAAGCCACTGAGCGAGGAGTCGGTGGGAGGAAAGACATGAGAGGGGGATTATAACAGGAGGTAGAGAATTGGGTGAAGAAAGGCCTGACGGCGTGGCGAGGTGATGGAAACATTAACAATATGATTCAAACAAGATAGCTCAAGGGGCGAGAAAATAGGAAAGGCTGGGTGACTACAACATCCAACAAAAAGGTCAGGAGGAGAAAAAAAAACATGAACAAAACCACGGACAGAGTCAGATAAAGACAGGAGAGACAATGTATGTTAATCGGGTCAGCAGATAATAGTCTGTGCTGTACTTTGCATCTTAAGACATCCCACATCAACACTGACAATGGTTTCTTGAAAATATGTGATTTGGATCAAGCTATTGATTTTTTATTATAATCTGATCTGAATGTAACCATATCAACTGGTCAGACCCGACTAGTATTGCAGTGATTAACTGTGAATACGTCAGTGAATTTGTCTTAGTTTACTAATTATTTAACACTAATGCATTGAGGTATAGTGTCTCACTCTTAAGTAACGCCAGAGGCCAAACAAACAAGTTCATGAGTTTCATAAGGTTTAAATTGTTTGGCCTATAAAGCTTTAAGGAGACTTAAAGTAAGAGAATTGGGTTATATGCATTACCAAAAGCCGGCGGGATAACGGTGAAACACCATATTCAAGCAAGATGTGGCTGAGGCAAAAAAAAAAAAAAATAATAATCTCACACCTCAAGGGATTGGGACAAAACATTAGTATAACAATAAAGTCCCCGTCTAGTGAAAATAATGACTTTCAAACGTGACACACCACAGAGACGAGTGCCGTTAACAACCCCAACATATTTGATTAAAAAAAGACAGCAGTATATATATATATAAAAAAAAGAGGATTCTAAATCATGAAAAATCAAGCTGTTCTCTTTATGCTCGAATGCTGTGGGTGTGCCTGCTGAATGGGCTGAAACCAAGCCCTGCTGAATTGACAATGAAATACCACTACCAGTCCTGGAAGAATTTTATATATGTCAACACATCATGTTTTGAGCTATGGCTGAAATACATCCCACGGGTCATCACAAGGCTTTTCCACACAACTACAACGGGGTGCTCTAATGTGGCCATACCATCCTGAAGCCCCAGTCCAACACGCTGGCTGTGAAGATGGACTATAATTTTAAAAATAAGAAAAAGATCCCCCATCCTCATTCGTCCAACATTTGCTGCATATTGTACTCATAATCACGGGTGAGAACGAGGCGCTCTAAATAGCCACGTCGGTGTACTCACCAAATGAAGGAATCTTTTCAGAGTGTAGGTATAGCTAGTGAACTGTGGATAGAGTGGATCAGAACTGATCAAAACCGAACTGCACTCAAGTTGTTATAGAATGGGCGACTACTGCCGAAATCCAAAGTGTCACACAATGGGGGGGGGGGGGGGGGAAAAAAAATCAGGAAAAACAAAATGATAAAAAAATGTCATGCTATATCTCCACAACTGAGTATTAAATAGTTCTGTGTGTATGCTTTCAGCAATTGTCATGTACTGTACATGTTTTTACAAACAAATCTTTGAATTGACTTTACGATGTCTTTCAGAATACCACTAAACATTGAGGCTAACGGTTGAATTTGCTTGGGAGCATGAAGGCCGGAAAATGATTTGTGGTCTGAACCTTCCTTATAAACGAGTGCAACCCTCCTATTATTATCACTTGAGAAAATATTAAAACAAAAATCCATTGTTTGAACAAAAGCCTCTAGTAAACGTGAAATAAACATGACAATTCCATTAGTGAAGGCAATCAACAGCAGGTGTGTGTGTGCGCACGCGCGTACAAGCATTCGTGTGTGTTTGTGTGTTTATTTCCACCTTCAAATTTTTGTTTTGTGCTGCTTGACAGTCAGAGATAAACTGGACGCGGAGAAAAAAAAAGTGTTGGTACCAAAGCACAGATGGTTGTTTAAAGCCAAAGGAAAGGCAGAATAAACAAAAACACACACGAGCATGTAATGATGTAAACATGTGAGTTGATGAAGTATGGAGAGAAACAACAGATGTGGAGTTTATAGGACCATAAAATATTACCAACAGCAACAAGGCCACAAACGTGACATAACAGAGACCCGCGATATTTCACAGTAGCCATGATTACCAGGAAAAGGGCGAAACAATACAGTATAATTTGTAAACTGCTCTTCAATTTGCCAGATTGATTTCTCCATCGCAACTGGATCAAATGCACTCTCTACTAACTACCTGCTACTAACCTGACGACGCTACTCCACAACTTTGCCCATGCATCCCCCCATCGCCTTTCAACTTGTTCTGCAGCATGATTCTGGCTAATCCCTTACACTCGCTGCCACTTGCTGGACATATTTTAAATGATTTACAATGCACACAAGCCTCATCCTCAGTCAGAGGCTGCATTTTACGATGCCCAAAAGAAGAAAACGAAAAAAAAAAGGAAATGACGTATAAATAGGTAACACATGGGTAGGCGGTCATAGTGGCTTGACGTACTCATACGTCATTGGGAATAAAAGAGTTAATGAAAAATATTTGCCATTAGCCTGTTTCTGTGTTTGTTTTTACATTTCAAAAAATTATTTCTAATTTGGAAAACATTTCACACTATTCTAATCGGATCGTGGTAACTGTAAAGGTAGAGGTAAAAGCTAGAGTTTATTCACCTAGAGTCAAACCTCGGTTTTCGTCCATAATCCATTCCAGAAGGCTGTTCGAAAACCTAAATTGTTCGCAAACCGAAACCACGCACTTTTTAAAATCAAAATGTTTACTGAACACGTCTGCTCACAATGGAAAGCACCACGAGGAAGCGTCACTTCCTCGTCTACCCGAGGAAGCGTCACTTCCTCGTCTAAGGAAGGCGAGAGGAATCAAATGGTGCATTCAAGTGCGCTCCGTTTGTTCGAAAACCGAAATTTGTTCATCATCCGAGGCATAAAAAATTCGAAATTTTTGGTCGAAAACCGAATTGGTCGAGAACCGTGACGTTCGAAAACCGAGGTTTGACTGTATTTTTTTAAGAACCGAGGTCAGGTTCACATGGCCTTTTTTTTTCCAAAATGAACATGACACATGATATTCATATCTGTGTGAAGACCATCACTTTAATGATTTAACAGTGTAGGAAAGAGACTAAATGTCAATATGCAACACTATTTTGAGAAATCTCTGCAAGTGTGTACATTTTCAAATGATCATTTCTACAATAGTGCCATCACTGGTGAGTTATTTTTTTAGAACAAGTCTGCTGGCTACTCATGTGGTTCTTGGGGGCTAACTGGTGCCCGAGGGCATCACGCGGGCAACACCTGATGTACAGTAGACTATATATCCTGCGTACATCAGTGGTCTTACTTCTTATCGACCGCAAAAATCCCATATTGGTCCAGCTCCTCAGTTGTCGAAAATGACGTTATATTGGAGGAGATTTACCATTGTAACGTGAGTGCAGTGCAATGCAAACAATATGACAGGCGAGCGTGTTGGGCCAACATATACACATCCTGCTCCTTCACGCTCTCCCTTTTGTCACAGGCTGAAGTGTAGCACCGGTACACTAAATGGTCCGGTGACATTTCTCAGCACAGTGAGCATGGAAGAAGTCATCATGAAAGCTTAATTTCTCTTCTTTCAACAGTCTCTTCACATCATTTTTCAAGACTGCCATGGATGGAGCATCTTAATTAGAGCACTTGTGGCCTCCTCTCTCACTCCAATCTTGCACGACTCAAGTGAAATACCGCGGTCCTGTGAGTGCTACAAAACACCCATCCTCCATGTGCACTCTTAATTAGGATCTATATGTTCCTCGTGTGCACAATCATGTACAGCGGGGTCCTTAGTTGCAAATCCACTCTTATCAGTGAATGTACAGCCTCGCCATTAATCCACGTAGTGCCTGTCCTCCATTTTTATTTGTGGCTTCTCTTCTGACTCTAAATCTGTCCCTTATGAGTTGGTTGAATTTCTCTTGCACACAGCTCTTTTGCAATCAGTGTAAACATAAATGAACAACAAAAACCACAAACCAATGGTCAGCAAACCACCAGTCTGCGACCCGGTACTGGTCTGTGGGCCACTCTATTTTATTTTTTTGTCTTTTGCAGAGCATAAAAATGTGGTTACATAGGGGTGTCAAACTCATTTCACATTGTGGGCCACATACGGACTCGGTAGATGTCAAGTGGGCCGAACCATTAACATTATACCATACTGTGCTATAAATCACCAAAATATCATCTCTTTCCTTTGTTTTGGTATTAAGAAGCATTGATTGGCACTTTCATATCATTTGCTGCGTTAGGTCTATCTCAGTGACAGACTGAGACTGCTGTTTTCTTCCCTGATCAAAACAATGTTGTCCTCTACTGTGATCAAAACAGGGTGCCCCCGAGCGAATAATCCACAAATTGCATTTTATTTCAAATATTCATTCTGTGTCTTTAATGCATTTTTTTTCACTTTTAAATGATCATGCGGGCTGGATCGAACCTCCTTGGGGGCCGGTTCCGGTCCGCGGACCGTATGTTTGACACCCCTGGGCCACGTGATCAAGATTTGTGATATTGCGGTGACCAGCTGTGAGCATCGGCAAGCGATCAGACGCGGTGGAAATGTGCATGACAGCAGCCAATCAGAGTGCATCTTTACCTTCTCTGCTTTGGTTTGCAAGGTAAAGAGGTAAACAAAGTAAAAGAAACAAGAAGTAAACAATGACTAAAAGCATAGTTAAACGCACAGCTAATGGACAGCCATAACTTGGCGATATCTTACCACAATTAAACAATTTTGACAAGATTGATCTCCACCGTTGCTTGTGTGGCGGTATCTCCAAAGCGATGTGGAGTAAATGAAGCCAGGGGGAAAGTTAACGCCTCAAAAACTGGCAACACAACAATCCTGTTGAATCATTTCAACAGGGAGAACCCAACAAGTAATGATGTGGAAAGCATGATAATGTGAGGCTCGTGTCATCTATTGTTCTTGCCCCCTACCCACCAAAAGATTGCCAGTCGGCAAAAAAACACGTACTTGTTTGAACCTGTACATGGTGCCAAAAAGTTGGAAACCACTGCCATAAACAACATTCCTTACTTTAAGTCAATACCAAGTCAATACCCCCATAATACCTTTGAGACTGACATTTCATTCAGAAACATTGCAATGTTCCACTTCAACTTGATATTCACTGTATTTTGTATATGTTATGCTGAGAAATTTAATGCAGACAATGTATTTCTAAACAGCAAAATGTGAGCTTGGTGACAGGGTGGATAATGACAGAGGGGACACTTGCTGGGTTCCTGTAAGCATTTCAATGAGCACTTGGTGGCCCCCATGATAATATGGATCAGTTAGCAAGCTGACTGAGTAATGTTGAACACATTTCCAATAATCCCCCCTCCATCATGGGGGTTATGTTGGAGATGTGCGCTAAGTGAAAATCCACAAAATGGCAATAATTTATTTGAATACACCCTGGGCATGATTTTTCTAACGTTTACTTAATATTATTCACGTCTGTAAACACGCTGATGTGTATATATTGCATACAACACAAACTATGCATTTGTAGAGGTTTATGAATGTTGTCTTGCTCTGCCCCGCAGGTAGACATTATAAATGAGAAAACGTTCTCAACTGCCTTACCTGGTAAAATAAATGAAAGAATGTGTGCACATTTGGCCACTTAGAAAAAGAGTTTCATGATTCTGCTACATTTTCATGATGACTATTGGCTTTAAAGCAATATATTGACCAACATATCAGCACTCCTTTGTTTTCAGTCCACTTCCAATATCCTTCTCTCCATCCCACTGTTGATTTGAATTGGAATGCGCCTCCCACCCCCCGCTCGCCCCGCACTCCCCCATCAAGCAAAAGAAGCGCAGATTCTAATGTGCATCAGTTATGTTGTTCTGCAAAGCCAGCAGTCTAGGCTGGCTCAATTAAAAGACATCTGTCAAAAACCTCTACGTTTGTGAAGATGCGGACGTGTGTGTTGCAGCCAATACCTGATGACACAGGACTAAACTCAAGCTAACATGCTAAGCCAGATAATTTCACTCGTACGTAGAAATGAATTCAACCCAGTAAAAATATATACAAGTAACACAATTTCATAATCTACTTTCCCTTACTGTACTGTCCCAAAATGTCACTCATCCTCCTCAAACCATCTACAACTTATTAGCGGTGTGATGGACAAATCAACACTCAGACTGTGAAACTCCTCTACAACGAAACCTACATGGGCGGAAATACCCCCTAGTGTGAAAAAATCTTCATGCATTAACACCATTCCCACTTTCCTGCCCCCCATACAATGAAAAAAAAAAAACTGTCGCGTTATACGAAATCTTTTTCACTGGTCTTGCCTCGCGACGAGATTCATTACAACGAAGTCTAATCCAACAGTGACCTCTACTGGTTTGTTCGGAAACGGCAACAGCAACCACCACGCTGGTTTACACATGCGCAGTAGTCCAGGAAGTATTTGTTATTGTTAGTTTCAGACGCAGCAAGAACGTTGCATTGCTAAAATGGCTACAAAACGGACCTTTGGATGTCAAGCAGCTCAGACAAGAAGCGCTCTGACGCTGGAAGAGAGGGTACAAGTGATCAAAATGAAAGACGGAGGAAGCAAAATAAAAGACATTATCCAAGAAATTGATGTAAGTGAAAGTGAATGTTGATCGTACATTTCGCAATTTCTTTCCCTTTTTTTTCTTTCTACACTGACTATATTAAGTGTCAAATAAGTGTATGCTCATACTTATGCACTATTGGAATAACAATAAAGAGTACACATACGTTTGTGTGTGTGTGTTTGTGTGTGTTTACATCTGAGATCAAATTTGCTACAGTGAAAAACCCCGTTGTGAAACATTTCTTGCTGCAAACATGATTTCGTTGTAGAGGAGTTTCACTGTACAACAGTTTGTCAATAAAATATTGGATGGACAACAATGTCATCCATTGTGTACAATGGTTACATCAATGGGATACAAAAAAAAGCTGTTTTCTTTTTGGATTGAGCTACATGTAAGGGACAACCAGATATAAGCCTTAGAATACAAAGCAGTTCTTGTGATTTACTGTATGTGACAGCACTTAAGAAAGTGTTGCCTTGGGTGGTGTTTCTGTGCATGTTTACATGGCAAAGTGAAGGCTGTGGGCTGCTGAGTGGAGTTTTGAAACCAGAAGTTTCAGCACCTGGCAAAGTGATTGCTGAGTCACTGCTATTGAACAACATGCCCATGAAATCTCGGCAGACAAACCCCATTAAGGTCACTTTGCACTATTGGACTGTAAAATCTCACTTAGAGAGACGGCGGGGCGTGGCAGTCCAACGTGAGGGAGGATGGAGCACAACAAAAATCTGCATCTCGAGACGCATGTGGCAGAGGCAGAGCAAAAACATGAACATCTAATAAGAATGGAATTTTGCGATTTCTGTTTAGATTGTTAACAATGCACACCAGGCATGTTTATTCACAAATGTCTCCTCACGGAAATGTCACCGACACTCTCGAATAGATGGCCAAGAGTTAAGACTGGAGCACAGTTAAATGTCACAGCAGTTTAACTTGTGGTACAATTAAGACTACAGAAGGTCAATTTCTCTGAACGCACGCAGCCGGGTGAGTCTGGTGAATACAATTAATACTATTTAATGCAAAGTGTGTCAGTGGCATCTTGTTATTCAGAAAATACCACACAAAGAGACCAAATATATAAGACTATCAAAGAATGTGTGTTTTTGGATGCAGATGCCTCAAAACCATTAAAAAAAAAGATCAATTTCAATGTTTGAAGTAGGTGGCAGGCTTCACACAGTAAATCTGGAGCTAAATAACCGGACTGCTATTCGGTGCACAATGTCATGAAACTTCCCAATTAATGGTGGTCCTGTAAAAATCGTGAGCATATACAGTGTACAAACTGTTGTAATTCCTATATCGGTCACCTAATGGGGATGGAAATACCCCTCCAATTAAAGCTGAAAGTCTGCATTTAAACACATTGTTTCATTTCAAATCCACAGCGGTGGTTTTTAGATCCAAAAGGAAGTGAATCATTTCTGTGTCTGCACAAAATAAATAAGACATACTGATTCTGAGACGATAGAATAGTTGCATTGTACAGATACTATCCAAAATGAAGCTTGTTTTTAGTCTAGGGTGTTTTGAGTCTACTGTGTACAAAACAAATATTTCAAGAATACAGTTTCAAGCAAAGAATGACAAAAGTGTGGAGCAGGCAAGCGCAGTGGGGGTATAAAAAAATGGTAGTCAGAAGGAAGGTAAGGTGATAGCACAGGAGATAGGATTAGTCTCCGCTGCAAATCCTGTTGAAAAATGAATGCAACACACCAGAGCTAATACACAGGCAGCGATACAAACTGTATGTCTCTATACGAACACCTAAGTTTAGCGCTCACACACACACACAGATTTTTCCAAAGCGTAGTGTTCTCAAAAACGGAGCTTGTCCTTGAAAACGCAAGGTGGGTAGTCGATAAGCAGAGAAAAAGAAAGGAAGTCAGAGGTGATGCTGGAATATATGGGGCCATAGAGAGAGGGATCATCGGAAGAAGTGCAGTGAAGAAGTGAAAGTGAAGAAAGATAATTTACTTTTCTCTAAGCTTCCTTCCTACCACCCAGATAGTATATCCCTGTTCCTCTACCCCCCACACAGCAATGGGCACCCCTGAGTATGTCTGTCTGTCTAACTCCAAACTTCCCCACTTCAAAAAGTTCCCCTTTGCGGATTAGGCGGAACAAAGAGAGGTGAATTCCAAACAAGACTGGGGGAACAGAAGTAAAGTGGGAAGTATGGGTGAGGTAGAAGTTGAAGGGCGGACAATTAGGAGATATAGGAATGACGGAAAAGAAGGCTGAGGCAGCAGAAATGGGAGTCTTAGGTTGAAAAGTACTGTCAGCTCCTAAGGTAGAAAACTCGATTGGATTTTTATTTGGGGATCCGAGGAATTTGTTGCTATCTCCCAGGCAGGAAGTATTACGCATAAGCACATATAGAAGAACATGCAACCGCTACCTTTCAGTCCCAAAGAAATTGACACGAAAGAATGCATGGCTATGAAAAGAGCCCGACTATAAAAATGAAGATGTTTTTTTTTTCCTTTTCTGCATGCTGAGAAGGGGAACAGGTGTCCACCTTGGGAGGATAGATGGCGATATAATATGATGGAAGCAACACTCTCCCCATCTTACTGGTTCATATGATTGTCATTTTCATATACAGTGTGTATATATAATAATAATAATAATAATAATACATTTCATTTTCTTCATAGTCCTGACCAATGGTGTCAGATTGTTTTGTTTATGGTGCTGTTGTTGACCGCTTGACTGCAGGCAGGTTCAATCCCATCTTGGCAAAAAGGTCACATATCGTACACCTGAGGCAAGTCACAAATCAATCCAGAACTACGTGAGCTTTAGCTCCAGTAAGTATTCTTGCGTGGTGTTTTTTTTCCCCCCCTGAAGGACGACAGCATTTGTGCAAAATTTGAATGGGTGCATGTGTGCCAGTGCAAGCTCTGCACATCAATGGACAAGAAGTGAGGAACATGTCGGCAACATTTCATTTAGAGTTGGATGACATGCCTTTTGAAAGGGCAGAAGTCCAACTAGAGTGAAGGTTTCGTTTGATATGTGAATGAAGTTCATGGCTAGAGCCATTTAAATATACAGGCCCAAATGCCAGAAAGCCAATAGATGAGTCAATTATGGAGTTAGTTTAACAGAAAGAGTTTGTTCTTTTTTCCCGATTGAAATGATCTAAAAACGGCAGCATGATTTGCATTAAAACGTGACCTTGTGTGTTACACAGACAAATAAAAAAATGATTGAATGAAAAGATATTAAAATAATTTGAACAATTTTGAATTGATCTGTGAACTGACTTGTCCGAAAGGATAAATTAGGCTCTATCATCTCGAATTCTCCTGCAACAGTAGACTCCGCTCCAGTCCAGGCTAGATGAAGCCGGGTAGAGAAGTACAGACAAAAATGAGTGTTGTGGGAATGGGCCAGAAATGTAAGAGGAGAGCATGGTGGGGATTAGAAAGTCACTGAAAGTCAGTCACTTAATTTCCTGGCTAACCTGGCTATGATTATCTCCAGAGTGGAAAAAGACCGCTTGAAGTCTGGGACCAGACTAATCCACAGTGACTAACCTCCACCTCTCATTTCCTCTAGATTAACCCACTCTGCTACTTAATGAAATGGTAAAGGTGGGCCGGTATTACAGAGTAAGAAAGAAAGATTGCGTGTGGAGACACACCACCAAATAAGGAAAATAAACTTTGCAAAACCAGAACAGCTCTCAGTAGAACATTTCGCTGAACATTTAAAAAATTATAGTTGGATACATGGACCCCTTTTGATTTGGGTGGTCTGAAGGCAACACATTTAAAATCCAGCAATACATTCGTCAAACTTCACCTTTTTCCTGAATATGAATTTTTTTGGTCAATGCACCTTTTTCACATTCCTGTTAAGTATTTAGCCCACTACCCAAACAATTACAGATGGCTAATCAATTTTTGCTTCACTTTGGGGCTAGGGTGGGGGGTGTCTTATCAAATATGCCGTATGGTAGCTGGTTACTACTTGGCTTAACTAATGTGCAGCTCTGTCAAGCGAACTTCATAATGGTACTGGCACCACCAAACCAGTTTATTCCGGACATTCACTTCAGCGTGTGCAGTTGTATTTTTTGGCACATACTGGAGTTTCCTCCATGTACCATCCCTGCCATAAAGTGGTGTGTGTGTGGGGTCAGCTGGGAAAGTTCCAAGCTCCATGCATAATAAGAATAAGTGGTATGGATAATGGCTAGCTGGATGGATGGTCTGGTGTCAAGACTCCACTATAATTGAGAAAATGTGCCAATGTAAGGATTGCCAAGTCTCGAACGAGATAGCAACTGGGGGAAAAGCCAAAATAGAAAAAAAAAAAAGACGAGAGGGAAAGACATCCAGTCGGATCAAATAACAGATGCTTACTCGGGAGATAGAGGTTATCTGTACCTCCTGGAAAAGATAAGGATAAATGCACACATGTAGTACTTATACTTTTGAGTGTGACCATTTGGGCAAGATTATGTATCACTGTTGTTGTTGTGGGGTTTTTTTTTATAAAAAGATGACACTTGAATAACAGATCACATTCACAGGAAGAGAAAGTTCTCAATCACAATTTAACCTCTCCCAAAAGCTACTAGCAAATGCTCGCCGCAACGGCCAGCCTGACCAGTGTCATGCCACTTGCCCCGCTATGCCACCGGCTGGGCCCCAGCTGGCCAATTAGCTCCTCTCTTAGTGTGGAGCTCAGCCAATGAAAATCCCTGTGAGATTTCAGTTAGTCTGAACCCACAGATGGGCGAACATAGAATAAAAGCGAGGGAGAGGTGACGCGGAGGGCTGGCCATGAGTGTGAAAGAGAAGGTGAAACCCACTTGGCTTTAATTCTCTGCCACGACTGTGACATCTTCGTTGAGTTCGCGGTGGGAAACAAATGTACTCATTGAAAGTTGACATGAGACTCCTGATGTCTGTAACAAGCAACCAATGAGTTTTCTGTATCCAATTTTTAAGACATTAATAATGTATGCCGTTTATGAAACACTTGCCTTAAGAATAGATGTTGGATTAATTACAGGAGGGCTTGAATGTTACTGGAGAATACGTACCCTATGTAGATGCATAATAGTTCTGTCACAATGCAGAATACTAATTCCTCAAGACAAAAAGTCAGTTTTCTTTTAAAGCTTTACCTCTTGAAAATATTCCAAGTGAAAAGTAATTGAGTTGGAAACAGTTAAGACGAAAGCATCTGTGCTCATAAAAGAATAGCCGTGTTGCCTTACACCAAAATTAATTTAAGGAAAAAAGTGTGTATAGTTTTATGACAAATACATTCCGGGGAATCGGCATCTGACAATAAAATGTCTAATGGGTCTGGCATTGAGTGCCCACGGTCAGTGGAAGCCTGACTGGCCAACTGGCTTATGATGTACTGGTGGAAACCCTGCCTATTGGAACTGGCACTCGCTGAAGTTAATATGCAAAAGACTGACTGAGTGACTATAATACTAGTGATTGGATGGTGTGAAGGAGAGAGGTAACCTGAATACAGAAACCAGAAAAAAACTATTTCCAACTCAGTTTTTTCCAAAAGATAAAGAGATTCTACTCCGTAATCACTGTACAGTGTGTGAATACACAAAATGGTTGCACATGTCTGTAATGTACACTGTAGGTAACAGAATCAACAATCTAGAAAAATGTACACACACACATACGGATATATAGGCATGAAAAAGATGCTAGACGAAGCAGCATATTTATTTTTATATGATCTATTTTTCAGCGGGGCCTGGTTTCTCACATTCAGGGGACAGCCCTCGGCGTTTGAGAGCCGAGACTAGGGCTTGATTTTTCACCATTTTGAAGATTCATTTTAAATCTTTAGAATTTTTTTTTTATCATTGAAATTGGGAAACAATTACAACCCTTCTTAATGGTGTTTAAAGTTTAGGCGACTTTAATGTTCATTTTAAATGGTATTTAGAGTCATAAATTTCACAAGTATATTTTATAATATATTAATAGACAGACACACACACACATATCCATACATATATATATACATATATATATATATATATATATATATATATATATATATATATATATATATAAAACAATGACAGTGTAATGATAGAAAATTTCTCGCTATGTGCACCATATGAGGTATGAGGTATAATTATCTCACAATTTGATCCTGGAAAGAATGTTTCTTCAGTTTATTGTGTCAGGAAATGATGAATTGTGTCTGTTGAAGCTGGGATCATGGCCCAACAATCAGTCAAAGAGTCATGGGTCACCAAACCACAGAGCTGCTTTGACCCAAACTTTATGAAACCTAATTAGGGGGAGTCATACGTGTTTGAAAGTGATAACTCATGACATGTTAACTCATTCTGCCAGCCTATGCATATATGTCTACTGACATATTTTACTGTGCAAT
Organism: Hippocampus abdominalis; assembly: GCA_018466805.1. Classification (NCBI taxonomy): domain Eukaryota; kingdom Metazoa; phylum Chordata; class Actinopteri; order Syngnathiformes; family Syngnathidae; genus Hippocampus; species Hippocampus abdominalis. The sequence continues at coordinate 12,054,906 of CM031706.1, read as the reverse complement.
ATAAAACTATTGGCTGTTCATATATGTCAGCTGCATGTTTTCAACCTTTCATTCTGCTTTGTGAAGGCTCAGCACTCAGGGCAGTGAGGCACCAGGGCCAGACAGCATGGCCAGAGTCATCCACTAATCATATTAACATTCCTGTGTAATAACACAATCCAACTCTTCTTTCCAGACGATCTCTCCAACTCTAACCCCTGACTTCCCTAATGCTAACCATTTTGTTCCATCCATTCCTGGCCAGATTATTTTCTGCGTACAATTCCTTCCATGTGGTATTAAAAAAAAATCTGATGAAAATGACTTGGCACTTGATCAGTCCCAAATGCCCAACAACAGTTATAGATTGTAAATCGATATTTAATACCTTCCACCTCCCAATATGAATCGTGTGGTTATTGTATTGTCATGTTTGCTAACATGAGACCTACTTGACCAGTTCACACAAAGCATGGCCCAAGGAATGGCGTGGCCCAAGTTCGGATAAAGGAACTAAACACAATGTTTTAAGTTTAAGTTTATCCTTAAACTAATCGGCTACTTGGAGTTTATTGGACGGAAACCTCTTTAGTTGGAAATGTGTGACCACTACTACTTGCAAGCATTCCAGATCTGAAAAATTCTAACTGATGTCAATAGTGCAGAGCCCTCATTAGGTCACCCCGAAGAGTTTTAATTGATTTCATGTCTGACCTGTGGCCAGGTCATTCCAAACCTTTCAACCGCTTTAAGTGTAGCAGTTTGGAGTTAATTTGGATGTATGCTTTGGATCGTCATCTCGCTGATTGTGGCATTTTTAATCATCTTCACTTTGCCCAAAAATTACTGACATTTGAAGCTCTTCGTGTTTCCACTTAAAGTCTCTAACCGCATCAGACGAATTCCAAAGTGCTGTGGTTGCCATGATATAAAAGTATGGTGGACATCGGAATGAGAGTCATCTTCATTGGCCAAGTATGTAAAACACACAAGGAGTTTGTCTCTGGTACTATGAGCTACACTAGTATAGCAATAACAAGTACCTACGATAAACAAAGACATGACATACAAGTATAGAAAGACTTTTCGTAATTAAGGGTACCATTGTGCAGTACCAGCTGATGACAGCTGTAGCTTAGCCAGGTTTTGGTGAAGCAGAGCACGGCAGAACATGCAAAGGTTTTGTTGGTCCTTATGAGAAGAAGTCCATCCGTCGTGTTTGGCAGAGAACGTAGATTAGTAAGATGGTTCGACGGGAGCGGGGTTCGAAATCCACACTGACGTAGCTTTACAAGCACGCTGGCTTGTCCCCCCTTTTCCGGCGGGGTTTCCATGCTCGGTACAGAGCGGCCGCCCCGCCAGCTATTTACTCCAAGAAACCTTGTGGGTTTGTGTATGTTGGTGAAAAAAGTCAGAGCGTCAATTCCCGAATGCTTAACAAGTCTTCTCTCGAGCAAGTAAGCCAAAAACGGATGAAAATGACAGAAACTAAGACAGTACTGGGGAGCACATAACCGAGGCAGACAGTTGTGCCGGTGCCATGTGTAATGTTTCTGTGCCAGACATATTTATAATCCAAAAAGTTAAGCAGTTTATTATCCACCAGTAGCATAATTTCCCAAATGATTCATATTTTACATAACTTCGTCTGGGTTCTTCATATGAATGGAGTCTTGTGATCCCGCTAATTTAGCCGATGAGCCAACAAATGTAAAAAAAAGACTAATTGTTAAGTGTACAATGAAAATAAATGACTTCTAAACTTGACACGCAAAAACACCAAAAACATTTTGCTGCTCCTTCCTAACACTGGAAGCATTTCAGTGAATTCAGATTTAAGTATTAGTATTAGTATTTTTCATACTGGTGTGGAAAAAGCTTTTGCACTTTTTGCTGAAAATGTGGTGTTTTAAAAAAAGATGTAAACTTTCATTGGCTACTTTAATTAACAGGGAAGGGTGATGCCGCATCATATTAACGCAAAACTTCAGCCGAGTTAAGCTACTTTTGCAGATGCCTATGGAATGAGCCACCTGTTTTGGCAACTCCAGTGCAGAGATGGCAGATGTGTGCTTTCAATAAGTCAGATTGATGTCATTATTGCGTTTTTTCCCTATTGCTTAATGCATGCGGCTCTGAGGGGATTTCCATCAACCAGTCAATTTTGCAACTTTTACTGTTCTGTAGCCAAATTATATAGAAACCGCATTTGGCTTTGACTTACTTTTTTTTTTTTATCCCCTTCTGGAAACCACTGCCGCAGCTTCAATCGCACACACATACACATTAACACTCTGTATTACGAGACAGTTGGTGTGAATGATTTAAGTGTTAATGGCTCCAGATCTCTAACAATGACTCATCCGCTAATTGCTTCAGTCAGTCATAACTATGGAACCTTGCTGTAGATTACCTCATGACGCAGTTTCTGTGTGTGTGTGTGTGTGTGTGTGTGTGTGTGTGTGTGTGTGTGTGTGTGTCTGCGTACAAAAGTATATTTGGCTTCATGGCACCAGGTCCATGGGGACACAGGAAGAAATGTAGGGGGATACAGGTGAACAATTAATGTCCAGACATAAGTGCATCTCTATTATTGACTGGGACAAGGAGAGGTTACATATATCAAAACAGTAGGCGTGGGTGTGTGCATGTGTCTAAGTTAGTCACGCAGACGTGAATATGCCGGGGTTCACTGGGTCGGCACTGATCCCATCTTGTCTGATTTGGGGATTATAACCCCATGACCTGAAGCAAGCCTAAATTTAAATGCACACACACACGCACGCACGCACGCACACACACACACACACACACACAGTTTTATGGAAACCAGTATGTGTTGGATCACAGTTTTGATTAATACTATAAAACGATTAAGGAGGGAATCACATATAAAATATAAAGTAATAAGTAGAGGAAGAAGACTATACTCTGTGGAACATTGGTATGATCAGTTTGCATTTGTCTTTCCACTTTCAATAAGCATTTTGGCTCTCTTGACCCTCCCTTCTCTAATTTGAGTAGCTGTTCTGGGACAATTAGCAGGAACCAGACTCCATTTGCTTCCATTAGATTAATCTTATTTGTCCTCTTTCAACGCTCTTCTTGTCCTTCTCAGGTTCGGATACAACACAGAGTTAGACAAAGCAGTTACTTGACTTGATTCTCACCACACCTTACTTCACCTGCGAATTTACAATGACACATCCAACATATAATTTACAGTGGCCTCCATAATTATTGGTTAAGATGTGTTAATAGCCTTTGTTGATGCTAAGATTTAACCTTAAGCAATTAAAAAAAAAAAGACGTTACATACTGTGCATACAGTCCATACTGTACCTCCATTTTCAATGTTTCCCTTTTAGATAAGTGCTTTTTAGTAACAGATTTACAAAATATGTAGGTCGAAGTTGCCATGGTATTGTATTTATAGTGCATACACATCAGGATTCATTGATTATCGGATTGGCGGCTGGCTCCTACCATGCTAACTGCTATCGGAGCCTTGAGACGAATTTTAGGTAAAATCAGTGCTCTTTTAGCTAAAGTTAGCCAAACTGTCAACCATGACGGGCCATTAAGTGAAACGGTCACCATTTTATTTATGTTTGTCTTCTCACAGTTCGGCAATGAGAGATCTTGACGAGGGATTGTAGTTGTTTAGCGCAGCCACTTTGTCATCGTGTCATGTTTTTGCCACTGCATTCAAAGTCTCTTCATACTCTTGTCAGCTTTTTAGCCGTTACCTTTGCACATCTCAGGACATTGGAAAATTCATAACATAGCTGATATTAACTTATTAGGGTGATACAGAAAAATCGACCAAAGGAAAACAAACACACGCCGGTCAACTAGGTTTTTTGTTTTTTTTCAAACCTTGCTTATCCTCACGATCTCAATCACACACAAGGCCGAAAAACAAAAAGTGCTCGCATGACCGCAAGAGGGGGGTGGGGGGTGGGGGGTGGGGGGTGGGGGGGGGGATTAATAAATAAAATCTGGAGACAATTTGGTGCATAACTACATATCAAGCCGATTTTTTTCTTGAGAAGACTTCTCAATCTTGAGTAGTGTCACTTTTCCCAAGACAACCACAAAACCTCAAGTGATTCCTGTGTGAGTCACACAAACTCTCGACTGCCAAATCTCTGTACAGTAGCCTCATGCACTTCCCTAATACCAGCTGCATAATTCTTTTACTCTCTCACATTGACTAACGCATATTTTTTTTCTGGCTGAGCTACCTGCTTCAGCTATCTGACTGCAGGTCATTCAGAGTGCTGCTACTCATCTATCTAATCTAAGTTAATTCTGAACACTCCCCTTTTGTGGTCCTTTTACCAGCTCCCAATCCATGCATGTGTCTGATTTAAGAGACTGATATGCTTTGGATATTAAACTAGCCATAAATATATGTATCACTGGTTATATTTCAAAGCAAACCCAGCGAACTGGGCTCCTTGTTTTCTGTATTAAGTCGGTAAGGGATTCGTATGACTCTTCAACGGGCATTTTTTTTCTCTCCCCTAGACAATGCAGTTGAAACAAACAAAAAGTAGCACATTCAAATCCTCTGGCAAATAGGAAAATAGGTATTTTTGTCATGACAGTTGCGAATATAATATTAACACAATAACGTAAAATATTCACTTTTGAGGTTGCTTCAAATGGTGCTTGATTTTATTGTGCTACATTTAACTGTGCTCAATCTTCCCCCTTGGCTGAGTGACTGACTAAATAACAGATGGTTAATGCATAAACTCATCAACTACTTCATGAACAACTATGGAAAATCTCATTCCAAGTACATTTTATGGTTCCTTTGAAGCTGTTAAGTGCAAATCATGCTTGAGCCACTGTGGTAAACAATAGTGCACAAACAAATCTCTTAACCTCGCCTGTAACAACGAGCTACACTCAGCCACAGTGTTTATTGCCATCTATTTCCATGAAAGGTATAAGGGTTCCTTCCATGCACAGCCATACAATAACCAAAGATAGAGCAGAGATCACATGGGCAGATTGAAGGTAGCAAAGAAAGGGGTTGAGTGTGTATGCACTTGTATAGAACCGAGGGTAGGGAGAGAGAATTTTGCCTGCCTCCAAATGGCCATAAAAGGTCTGATAAAATATGTATTATTCAAGGTATCTGGCATGTCTATAAAGCCTACAATTGTAGCATCAGTGCACTGCCTTTTTCGGAATGTGGGCACAACTTGATGGTTAACTGCAAACTGCAGTGGTAGAAACAGTTCGTCTATTTAAACATATTGAATGTATCAAGAAACAATTGATGTAGATTTGTAGGATCTTGGAAGCGTGACGGAAAAATGAGAATACCCGGATTTTAGTCATCGAAATAAGCATTTTATGGGAATTGTGGCTTGGGATTTTCCCCAATTGTGAATCACACAATAGTGAAGTGATGCAGAGGAACACGGGATACCGTTCAGAAGACTGAAACCTTGAACGGGAAGAGAAACAATCACAGAAACACACACATTCATTCTGAACGGAAATCTGTATGAAATCTGGAAGCACACCCAGACAAGCAAGACAGTCTACATTTCGAACTGGGAATTCCGTCGTAATCAACAGGATGTAATACAAGGCTGTCTTATAATAGTACATGAGTGACAAAGGCACATCTTGATCTTCTATTGTGCTGTGTCCCAAAAGGCATACGTCAATGAAACAGACATTTGTCATCAATATTAAAATGTATAATGTATAGGTTCGGGCTGGGGAAAAAAGTTGACCAAGTCAACCACAAAAAGAACTGTCGAAAGATTTATTTAGTTATTTTTTGCGCTGAGGCATTGCCAGCATCAATGTACGCCATCCACACAGACTTTCCAGGCCATATAAGTCCACTAGGTGCACAAGGTCCACAAGTGTACTCGAACAAAATCACACATCACCTTTTTCGAAATCTATTAGCATCCTCTCTTGGTGGAAAGTTGACACTGCATCAGTGATGTTTTCCACGTTAGTGTGGGGCACATCTCGTTACGTGTCACCACAGTACGTATGTTCAACATAGTTTTTACACAGGATGCTTTTCCTGATGCATCCCACTCATTTTAACAAAGGCAGTGACGTGGAATTAGGGTCAAGCATATCCATTATGTTAGCATCTCTCTCTCTCTCTCTCTCTCTCTCTCTTCTCTCTCATTTATGTAAATTCATACATGACTATTAAAAAAAATGTTTTTGACTTTCAATGGTCCTGTCTAAAAGCCTCAACGCAATGACTATCAAAATAACATATGAATCACATGAGAGCTCTCACAGTGCATTCTACTTCAACTCCACTAAATACAAGTATTAGGGTATGTCTCAAAACTGTTGAAAGCAAGGTGCATAAGCACTTCACACTCAAAGCACCAAAAAAAGCATTTCGCCCCGAGCTGCTCCTTTGATGGCAGGAAGAATCGATTTAGACTGCAGCTGTCCCAAAAGTACCAATTGTAAGCTTTTGTACAATAAAAAAAAGAAAGAAAAAAAAAGAATTTGAAAGAAAAAAACTGATGTAGCCAAATCTTCCCCCTTAATACGGAAAATGGCACCAGGAATTATTTTCTTCCTAAATTCAATGAGATTCGAAAACTGATTCAATTTGCAAAAGCAAAATAACACACACTGTATGCAGAGCTCCTAATTTATGTATGCTAACCTTGTAGCCGACTGTTGCCACTGCCAACATCCTTGGTCTGATGCCGTGTAGAGAGAATCCTCGGTTTATAACGGTACGGACATAGGTTGATTTGAGGTTCGGAATTGAGAGCAATTCTAAATAGGTCATTACACAGTACATGAAAACATACTCTGTCACCGCCATACTCATGCATTTATGGCCAGGAAGTGGTTTTCATATAAACTCTATCACTATTGATCAATCTGCTAATTATCTGGCAAAACAGCCAACGAAAACAAGTGTGAAGCACTAACATATTTTAAAGGGCAAAGCTGAAGAGTTCTATATGTTCTAATTTATTTCCTTATTGATGATAGATTCATGGGGAATGTTTCTATGTTCTGTTGTTGTTTGTTCTGTGGGGTCTGGTGAAACAAAAAAGAAGAGACCATGTGTGTAAAAGTAGATCTGTTGTTAATTGAAATACATTTGTAATCTCTCAAAGGTGAAAATGAATGCCAACCTCTGAGGCTTTTTAATTGGTCTCCCTACCTGATTTATAAACAATAACAAGATTTTCTACTCTGGAGTCAAGTGTGGCTATTGATTCCATGAGGAAGGTTGCCCTCGCTGTAACCAAACCAAATTACTTTGAGAACTAAATTAAAGTAAGGCAGGCATAGCAGGGAATACATTCTCAGATGTGACATTTAAATGATCTAAGTATGATTACATTGTAAAATGAACCTTGTACGTAACTATCTTGTTGACAAGTTTAGAATTTAGCCAAAACTAAAGAAAATATTTTTAATGTGGCAGAAGGAGATAAAATGTTTTTCGTCATTTAGTATCAAAAAGGAGTCTCTCTTTGAGGACCGGTCAATAGGACTTTCTTGGAACATGAAATATATTGTATTTTGCCAAGATTGATTTGATTTAATAAATTGCCATTGTTAATTAACCTTACCTGGCAGCATATTTTGCCAAGAATTCTCACCACTTCAATTCATCTCAATAACATAGTGTTATACTGGACAATCACTCAACAACACACATGCATTCACGTTATAATTTAAGTGTGAGTGGTTTGTCCATCTGTGGTGATACTGTTTGAAATGCAAGATAATGAAAATCAAATCAGTATGGAAATGAGTAAGTGATACGGTGCAATAACCATCCTATCGAAAGAAAGACCGTGGGTGTCTTACGGACAGAAATATTTACATTTGGCAAGCAAAATAAGTCATTGCTGGATGACACCTGACAACAATGTGGGAGGTGATTCCTCATTAGCACTTTGATAATGTACTGTTATTCCAGCGACTTGTTTGAGTCAACCACAGAGGGGGAGCTGAGAGGATGCAACAATGATCTTGTGATTTGAGCATGAGCAGCTGGATGACAAGGTAGCAAAACCTTATCTGGGAGATTATTCTATGGCACTATCCTGTATATTCTATAATTTATTCAGCGTGTTATTGCACATTATTACACATAATTAGTATCAAGGACAATGCTGTAAAAAAATCTATCAATTCCTACCATGACATACCACTGCATTTGATCTCTCACAAAGGCTAAAATGCAAAAATAATTTTGATAGATGAGTGTTGGGTTTGGAAAAAAACCCCATTTCATTTAAGGCTTCAGGTCTGGCTTTTGTTGACTCTCTCAATGTTCCTTCTCATAGAGAGAAGGAACATTGAAAAGCTAAACAAACGTCACAAGACTTGCTTAAACTGTTTTGTCTGCTTGAAGTAAAGATCCTTACCCTGTCCTTATCATGTCCGAGACGTCGAGGGTCCAGTTCCTCATATGCAGGCACCATTCCCTCTCTCTTTGCCTGCTGGTATTCTTTTTTTAGCAGCTGGATTCGATCCATGTTGCTGCAAACACACAGGAAAGTCTTGTAACAATAGGCACACAATACATGTTATTTATGAGCGTTTTTCTACTCACTTAAGGTCAGCATTCAAACATTGAAAATGTTAAAATGATAATGACAATGAACAAATATATAAACAGACGGAAGGAACCGTGAGGTGGATGGAAAAGGAACACCTAAGAGTGCAAGAATGGCATTGAAAATGAGACGCGAAATCTTTCAAGGATACGATTGACTGCCAAAGATCAGGGGTGATATAATTCAATGAAAGGGTTCGAAATGCGGAATTTTAGACAGATTGATAAGACGTTTGAGCCATACTGATGTATACAGCAGCTTGTAGCAGTGTACTCAGAACAGAACCTTGAGGAACACCAGTAATGACAGTAGGTGAGCGGGATTTGAAAGATCCAAGAACTGAATGTATTTGCATGAACTGAGTGGCCAGAACAGTATGATTTTAAAGCAGCGAAAGAATGTGTTGTGAAGCCTGTGGACACAAAGATTGCTATGGGAAATGCTTGGTATGCACTAGTGACTACATTGAAGACAGTCCACCTAGTCCGACAGATGCATGCTACAATCACAAAACTGGCATGAATAACCGCAACACAGAGACATTTCCATTTCTACTGATGAAGAGAGAAGGAAAGAAGGACAAACAACAACATTGTGGTGAACAACCACCAACATGATTGGCCAAAGTGACTGAACAGCTCGATGGCTCGGCTCTTATGTTATCCGATAAAAATAAATAAAAAAATATTGAAATAACATTTTATCAACTATTTCTGAGGTTGGCTGGGCATTTTCAATGCTAATATTAACACCGCAGCCCTGTGACATGTTTCTCTCTCTTGCAGAAAGAGATCAATTCTTTGCGCTTGCTAGGTCACGCCAATAAAAATTCAATGAATGTTTAAAATGAGTCACACAAATATGGCATGTTGTTAATAACGCTGGGATGAATATTTAAGTAATCTGTTCCATTAGTAATGTTATAAGAATGATAGATCTACAGTATCGTCTTAAATAAGAAATGTGTCATAAAGAGCTATAAATATTAACATGGTTGATAAGAAGACGCCGTCTAATGATGCACATTCAAAATCTGTTCAAGATGAAAAAATGTGGGGGTGCGGTGTGGATAGCAACAGATTAGATCAATTGAAAATCATAAATGATGATACATATTAGCATTGGGCCAAGAGAACCGACAAATCCCGAATCATTAAACGAGTTAAACACATCAGACATCATTATTTATTTAAAATCTAATGTCTGGTGGACCAAATAAAAAAAAAAAACAACCCAAACCCCCCCCAAAACTATGTTTTTTCCACACTATAAGGCGCTTCGGCGTATAAGGCACAAATTCTATGAATGGCAGATTTTAAAAGTGTTTTCATTTATAGGGCACACTGCATTAAGAGGTGCATGGAATAGAAGCTACAATAGTGGCCCAGGTTGCATTATGCATTCACTAGATGCAGCTACACTTAAGGGCAATACAATACAACACAGCCTTATTTATATGCCGCATTCACAACCACTGCAGCTGTAAAAAAAAACGCTTGACAGAACATTTAAAAAAACACGTCCAAGAAATTGAAATATTGATCCATATATATAAGGCGCATCGGATTATAAGGCACACTGTCGCCTTTTGAGAACATTTATGTGTGCCTTGTAGTGCGGAAAATACGGTAGGAGGGATAATACAATCACCCTTCATGACTTTCATGTTTAGCATGAAACATCAGATGTTGTGATAGTTCCGAATATTGCACGTATTATGAAACAAATGAGTGTGTATACGTAAATACATTCATCCATCCATCGATACATACATGTATATATATACACACACACACACACACACGCTATTGGATCATTTTCTTTTTTTCAAAGAAGCGAACAATGCCTTGACAAGAGGGAGTTGTAGTCTGCGTTTGTCCCTGATGCCTAGTAGTAGAAGATCATTACGCTGTGTGTCGTAAAAGAACGAACTAGACGAGAACAACGAAGGCCGATCAATGTGTTATCTGTCCCTCCCTGTATCTTGTATCTCTGCGTCACTCAGCTGCACTCTCGGGCTGGTAGGTGAACACACACAACATACATACATAAGTGCCCTAAGCCATGTGGTAAATTGTGAATAAGTAAATGCGTCAATCATTTATCATCTATAATTTTTATACAATCCATCTCTCTATACCTTCCACCCTTAACCTTTTTATCATCTGCTTATCTCCATCGCCTCTGCCCTGGCTCCGCCTCATCTCCCTCCCTCGTCTCGGCCTTCATCATTTTTGTCTCCCTAATCTCCCTCGCTTGTGTTTTGCACTAATTACCTGACATCTTCACTAATGAAGTTTGACAACAAAAGATGACCAACGATGGCAGGTGGGCCAGAACGGAAAGGCATTGGAGAAAGTAAATACGTGTAAGAGACAACTACACACTCGTACAGTGTGATTGTGTTATGACGTTGGTACTTCTACTCGCGCAGGTTGTGCCAAGGCTCACTTAGCCCTTCAGGCTAACAGGAAGCGACATGCGTTTTTAAAGTGCAGCTGACAGGATATGACACCGCTCCTCTTGCAGCACCATAAGCACCGAGAGTAATTACGCTTCTGTCGACTGCCATGACATCAATCGGACTGGCTGTCGTAATGACTGCGCATGCTACACTCTGTGGAAGAAAAGGCCGGCATCTTGCTTTCATAGCGTTCTGGGTGTCTCATTCAACAGATTGAAAATTATGTAGCCATGTCTTCTGCATGTGCATCAGGTGCTACAGGTGGTAGAGTAGGTGGCATCAAACCCTCATTGTGGACTTTCCCCTTTGACTCGGCAGCAGGCTAATTTGCTCAATACCAATGCCAGTGTGTGGATAAAATTGACCGCTTGTTCTTAGTAGAGTTGAGGATGTTTTTTGTGATGTGCCCTGGTCTAGGGTGGGGGACTGGTGTCGAGTCTACACCAACAAACTACATCCACATTATTACATCACTCGCCAAAAAGCGTAACTGCCAACATCATTTTTCAACATTTTAGATAAGGCGGAGAAAAAAAAGTAGTGTGTTTCCGGTAACCCGACCGACCGAGAATTTCTACGTCGAAAAAAAACCTTTCCGGTCGGCATTTTTTTCAAACAACCCGCCACATTTTTGTGTAGAGGGTTTACATCGGTGCAAACTCTCGCGATATTCACGTTGAGCGCTCGCGTCGTTTGCCCTGTCGTCTGTCAACAAAAGTGAATCATGGCGGCGGCCACGATCTCCGACGATAGTTTAAACCGTGTTTTCTGTGTTACAGTCGCATGCTCGCACCGTAATGTTAAGAAAATAGCATCCATTGATGTATCGAAAAAATTCAGCTAACTATTTGATGAACACCACGGGCGGAGGAGGACGGCAGAGGCGGCGGCGGCACACTATCTTTTTTGTTTGGCCTAAACATGGCAGAACAAAAAATTCATCAAACAAACAAAAAAAAAAGTTACATTGTCCTGATTCAAACTTTGGACATTACATCATCAGTTCATTTTCATTCTGATGTTACTTTTACAAGCTAAAAAGACCAGAATTAGCTCCTCAATTGATACCACTTTTTTTTTTTTTGCTGTTTTATTTGAATGGACCTATATTCAAAGTTATTTCGATAAACATTTGAAATAATGCATTGTAGAGCTGTAACTGCAATACTGTGGCACAGCACTATTTTTTGCTCCTGGTTATCATAACGTAAGAGTCACATAACGGCCCATCTTTACATTTCCATAACATTTAATCCAATTTGGGACACGGCTAAAGACTACAGCCAGCAAGTGCCGCGCTCTGAGAGCAATAATTCTGCTAAAAAGGAAATGATCATTACAAAATACATTTTTGGAGCTGACCTTTCTGGTCTCATCGTCCTTCCCTGCCAATTTGGCTTTGCTTGTTGCTGGCCGTACAAACTCATGTCCCAAATGTACTGCGGGGATCTCTAAAGAGACGAATGATGCCCTTTGATGATGCCTCTAATTTTGCGCAGATCTTTGTTGTTAAAACCAATATCACGCATGACATCAAATAAGACATCAGCACGTGCTCAGTCCAGAGGATCAAAGGGATGAGTTGTTTATCACTACTTCTACTTTTCCATCAGCTTTTTATTTTAAATTTTTTTGCAGAACGTATTACAAAATAAGATGTTAAGAAAGGGATGTTAAGAAAAGAACATGAAAAGAAGGAAACTATTTACAGGAAGTTGCATGTAGGGGACTCAAGGTCAAAGAAGTATGACTATCAACACAAATAGAATGATTTCATCTCCACGGTGGTTCATTTCTTATGCATCAAGCCCCTATCCCGCCGATGTTAAAAGCTTAACTGTGGTCGGTCTTATGTGTTTAGTCCATGAGTGCATCGGTGGCCCTTTAAAATGAATGGCGTGTCCTTCTACAAGACCACCAAGTACCTAGTCCCTGCCTGTGTGTGCTTTTACAATGTAACCCCCCCCAATGTTCAATTGCAGGCAGATGCCCTTTGCATGAAATGTATTTTTCATTGCAGACTACTTGTGCAAATAGAGGGGGAAATCATAAATGACAGGAAGAGAGTGCAACAGGGTGAAGAGAGGCCGAGAAAGGCTTCATTGAAGGAAAGCGAGCAAGGGGGAGGAAAGGATGGCAGCCGAGTGCCTCTTGAGAGCTTTCCTTATTAGCCAGGCTGAATCATTCACTTTGAGTCCAGGAAAACACACATGCAGGCCCGTTTTACAACGACTGCCCACCGCTGACTCCCCCACCTCTTCTCATTCCTCTCTTTTATTCGTCTGTACATTCTCTGCACCCAGCATCTCAATTTAGTTCAACCCCTATTTTTCCTCTACTTTGACATCTCTCTTCCCACTCTACTTTGCCCTTTTTAGGCCCCAACACTCAATGATCCCAATATTTCTTCCCCAAAGTAGCCCTCCTTGGTTGCTACTGTTTCTTTATGTGGGTCCATTCCTGTCTCCTTTAAAACCACTCGTTTTTTAAAATTCATTTCGAAGTTCCAAAAACGCACTGTCCCTTCCATTTCCTCAAAATCTTTCTCACTCACAGTTCAATCTTTTCCGTCTTATTCTCAAGCCCTTATCCACTGTCAGTATTCAGTGGCTTTTTCATGCTTTTAGAACTAAATCCCCCTTTTCTCCAGCACTTTCTCTTCCTAATTTGTTCGTTTAGCACCAAACACTCATTCTATCTCTTTATTCTCCATAACTATTTTCTGTTTCGCCCCCGCTCCCTGTTTTCTTTTCTTTTAACGTCCCTTCTCTTTATTCCTAATCCTACTTGACCTTCCGTTTGGCCTCTTTTTACTTTCAAGACACTTCAAATCCCTCTTCTTTCTCATGCTCTGCATGGTCCTTGAACCTCCTTACCGCTCACATTTTTCAACAAAAAAAAATCGAGTTGGATTTTCTCATGCATTCTAATATGCAATAAAGCCAATGAATCCCACTGGGTTGTGATTAGCAAGAGTTAGTAATTTCTTTCTATGATATTTTTAATTGGAAACAAATCACATTATTTTTCTTCCACCTCAATGAGGAAACATTTCCTCAGCATGCCAGCCCCACTTTTTACCTAAATTTCAAGGCATCCATTCATTTTCGAAAAGTTACCCCAACTGTGTAAATTGTAAGACTACAGACCTCTTTATACTCCCGCGCAGGGGGCAACGGCCACCCTGCATCAAATTGTTGCTGTGCGTAGAATGCAATGTACATTCCCTTTTGTGATTGGTCCATATCATCACACGCTGCCGATGACGTAACCAACTTTCCCAGGCTCTCTTTAAGGATAATTTATTTGTCATCATGGAAGAGAAGATCTGTACCATGCAGTTGCTGTGAAGGATTGGTAACTTGGCGGTTTTACCTGTGTGTGTTGTATGTGTGTGTGTGTGTGTGCGTGTGTGCGTTTCTCTACACATGCAGAGGAAACTCTACCATGTGGTATCTGAGCCAGCCTCAGCCGTAGCGACACCCTCCGACTTGGAGTGAAAGTGCAACATATTTTCGAAACAACGCAAGTGGGTTGCGCGCGAGTACAAAGGCAAATTGCACGCAACATTGACAGTGACATCTGCGCAGTCAGTGTAGAGTATAAAGAATATGGAACATGTCGGGTCAAACAAGGCCAATTTTATCCACCTTATTTTGAATCAGAAAGTCAGGTCTTAAATGAGTGTTGGCATTCAATGTTTATGTTATTGCTGGTCAAGCTACAAGTTGGCAGTTTTACTTTCATATAGTGAGAGGCCAAATTCCCAAATTGCTAGACCCATAGATGGTTTTTATTTCATTTTTATTGCGTCTTATAGTTCTTGAGAATAATTTGCTATTGATCTTTCTTGCTCATGTGCAATAATAACGCTGTCTCTCAAGCTGACTCTACTTCGTCGTCTCCAGAGTGATTGCATTCTAATTGGTCAAGGGCCAGAGGTGGTGGTTGTTATGGTAACCTGAGTGCACTTGGGATGCTTTGGTGGTGGTGGTAGTAGTTGGGTGGAGGTAGGAGGGGCAGCCACTCAAGACTGTGGGGAGCACTAAACCAAGGCTTTGCAGTCACTTCAGAAAATTGGTGGTGTCTGACATAGCTTCACCTGACAGTGTACGTGCACAAGACAAAGGTGTGTATGTGGGCTGAATTGAAAAAAAAAAAAAAATCGCACCCTCCAGTTTCTTAAGAGCAACAGGCATTGCTTGTTGAATTCACTCACATTCTAGCCTTACTTCTTACTTCCCTTTTCCCTGCTGGAGTCTCAAATCAAGTGCATTTCAAGGTGTTTATTTGTCGACAATATATTTGTAATTCTGTGTTGAATAAGTTTACCAAATGAGCAAGCATTAAACTCTGTGCCATTTGCAAAAATAAATTTTGGAGCAGTTGGGAGAAAACAAAACGGCATATTACTGTAGTTTGTTTTAAATAACTGCCCTCGAAAAGCACTGGGACAATATTAGGTCTCTAAGTGGTAGACACTTTTGCAACCACACTCACATCTCAAAAGCTTATTTTTAACTTCCCCTTCATCTTTTTTTCAACTGAATTGTACATGGTGTAAAAAAAAAATTGAAATGTTTTATTTGGTCTCATTTTTTAATAGCATATCGCAAAAACCTGGCATTTAAACAGGTGTGTGTGTAGACTTCTTACATCCACATTATTAGCAATTTCTGCTGTTGCTACAGAGTCTTATTTTGAGTTTTCAGTAAACCCTCCCCCAGGTGTTGACAAGCAGGTGCCTGACTGGAGTGTGCTGGTCTGGGATGACATTTCCATGACTTCAAAAACGATGCTTGTCATTGAGAAAAGCAATTTCAATGCACAGAGCAGAGATGAGATTGTACATCGAATGGCAATCGTATATCTCCATAGTCTGGGACCAAACTCCATCCTTCAAGATGACAATGTTCACCCCCACAGAGCGGCATTCATCTGAGACTTCCTTCAGGTTAAAGGCGCACAAAGAATCGAGGGCCGTGTCAACAGTCCTCAACCAAACCTCACAACAATAGCAGCTAGGTGATCAGATGGCCATTTGTTATAATAGGGTTTGCAAAAGTGCTAATCGTCTTGTTTTACTCATTGTTCAGACCTGCACAAATTCTTTATTTCTTTTGTCCCAAGCTAGTCTTTCCCTAAAAACATTGCGATTCTATGACAGTTGTTTGAAACAATCATTTTGACCATTTTCCAAAAGTTTTGTGTGTCACAGCAAAAAACCAACATGATGATACCATTTAATACCTTTAACTCATGCACTGTCGTCATCAGCTAGACCAACCCACCCAAGACTATATATTGGTTAAGTAAGTTTTTTAATAGGAAGGTGTGGAAGAGGGTCTCACCCAGCTCGTCTATAAAATTCAAATTTGTAAAGGGCGGTAATGCCGAACAGATCTCTGTACATGGCAGAGTGTCATCGCTTTGGATTTGATGGTTACCACAGTTTTTGAGTAGAAGATAAAGATTAGGGGGTGAATTTTGTCTTGTCAAGTAGATTAAGAGGTCGAGAGATGCCAGCATGTTGGAAGTCGGACAAGCTTAGGTGCCAGACACTCGAACAGATAAATAAATGTATGGTACAAACAGTGAGTAGGTGACGTGATAGTTAGTCGAAAGTGTGCTAATTATCATGAGGGAAAAAATGACAGGGTTCATCGAGTGAAAAGTCACAGGAGAGAATATTCTGCGGGCCTTGACAGATCACTGAAAATGGACCGTTAATATGAGGAACTGCTTTGAAAATGCCTTGCAGTGAATGAGTTGATACTTTTATCTGAATAGTTTTTCATTCTTTCACCTTTCGTACCATTTTAATTCAACTCTATTTCATTTACCTTTCTGTGCATTTTGTATAGGTGTGCAGGTGTGAACCCAATAATTTAACTCAGACGTGAACCAAATTAACCAGTGAGAAATCATCTCAATTATTGTCAAGCAAAAGCCCCAAATAGGTTGATTTTTTTACAGCCTGTAAAACACACTCATCCGAGTCCTTACCTGTCGCTGGAAGTTGCAGAGACAGGAGCCGAGGCAGTCCCGGTTCCTTTAGGTTTGTTGACTTTTGCATAAAGCCTATCAAACTCGTCTTCAGGTATTGTCCCTGGGGCATAACTCAGATTGGCTTGCCCAGAAATTGTTGATGGGCCCTGGGGAGAAGGGGTCCTGAGATGACCATGCTGGACTGTATTGTGTGGCGAGGACTGAAGCAGTGGCTGTGGTGGTGAAACCATATTACGGTCCTTAAAAGACTGTATTTGGGCATAATTGGGATCTGTGTCATCATCCTCGATATGTTCATATATGGGTCCGCCACCTGCAACTTGTTGGTCTTTGGAGCGGTGCTCATGCAGCTCAGAATGTCCTGCCTCATTTCTGACAAATGGGAAGAACAGCTTTTGTTAAGACATTCGGAATATTGGAAACAACAGAATAAAGAAAAAAACTGAAACATTTAGGAAGCATAACAGCCCATGTTGTATTTTAGCATGTTTGAAAAACGGTGATTATGGGCCATCAACTATGTAAAAATTAGGACAATTATAATTCAGATTTCTATTGGCCGAGGCTCAGATGTTGACAAGCATGGAGTAGTAAGGAAACAAAAATCAATGTTAGATTAGTGATGGTGAATTAAAGTGTTTACAGCAGAAGCCTTGAGGTTTTTTTTTCTTCTTTTAGTTCTTGAATCCAACAGTAAATAATGATGAGAAAAATAAACTATTCCCACCTCTCACGCTCTTGTTTCATCCTTTCAAAGTCCAGGTCAGTCAAAATGTCCGACTTCTGACGCGGCAAAGCTGCCTTGGCCTCCTTCTTGTCCTCTTTTTTCTTTCCAAATCTGAGCAGGTCACATAAATGGAAACAAAAAAATAATAGGGAGGAGGAAAATAAAAAGTGTATTACCAAGGGGATCTGGGCATAAAGTCGTGTGGCAGTTTAAACGTAAGAAAAGTTGTCGCCAGCAGACCATCTATAAAGTGGTGTGGGTTATACAAGTTTGGTGAACTTTTAAAAACAAAAACAAAGCTATAGCCTGAAAACTGCATGACATTGACAGAGATGTATTATTTCAAGGAGACTTACTTAAACTACAACACATTATACAGTCAAACCTCGGTTTTCGTCCATAAACCATTCCAGAAGGCTGTTTGAAAACCGAAATTGTTCGTAAACCGAAGCCACACTCTTTTTAAAATGAAAAAGTTTACTGAACACATCTGCTCACAATGGAAAGCAACATGAAGTAGAGTCACTTCCCGTCTACCCGAGGAAGCGCCACTTCCTCGTGTAAGGAGGGCGAGAGTCAAATGGTGCATTCAAGTGCGCTCAGTTTGTTCGAGAACCGAAATTTGTTCGTCATCCGAGGCATAGAAAACTCGAAATTTTTGGTCGAAAACCGAATTGGACGAGAACCGAGACGTTTGAAAACCGAGGTTTGACTAAATTTGGTTTTACAATATTCCTTAACTATATTTATAATGTCATATGTACAGTGCCTGTGGCTAGAATGCAAAGTGTGGAAAGTCCCTGTCAACAAAATGTTTGGGTGCAGTCATAGAATGGGGCAATCGGCCCGGCGCCAAAACATAATTCTAACCTTTTACGTGTACTTTATTTGTCTCCGAAAGGCATTCCCACAGTGTGAATGCAGTGACACGCACTGTATGCATTAACACCACTAAGACCATTGTTCACAGGAAATGTAACAGAACAGCATCAGCAAAGACTGAATGGCAGCCAGTTGGATGACGGCAAAAGCTCCTGCTCTGTCATTAGTGGGAACAGAAGGATGACTTGTGAATATTCATGACCTCGCACTACATTCTTTACCACCACTCATTTGCATGTGAGGATGAGTTAATCAGAATTATGTACACATGTTATTAAGGCTACCATCTGGGTAAGAGAAGGTTGGTTGTGGGGATAAAATCATTTGCTGGGTGTGAGCTATTGATTTATTTTCATGGTTGATGTGTTCATAAGCAATAAAGTGCCAGTATGTACATAATATAGGTTTTCAAATGAACCAAAAAGGATTAGTCCATCACTCTGTTCCAAAACAGCGCCCTCCGAGGGGTTTCTATAATTGAACCGCATTACAGTGTTAAAACTGTTATAATTCCAAATGTCTTGAGGAATTTACTGCAAAGGGCATCAAAGCATTTTGCCGCAAAGACCGCCTGGCTCTAATTTCTGCTTTATTTTAGATTTACTTCCTTTGCCATAGGGAGGAACATTTTCTTAATTTACATGATCGCGCATTAAGGTATATCTACGTCTGATGGCGTGGTTGCTGGAAATGGGAGTGCAAACCCGTTGTTAAACCCTCTTGGAGCACAGATGGGGATTACTAACGAGTAAGACGGGGAATTTGTAAAACCTTGATGGATTTTTGTTGACCTAGCAGACATGGGATCTCAGTTTACTGAAGGTTAGAAACGTAAGCACAGAGTATTGATGAACAACCTAAAACCCATTCCGATTCAGAAACAGCGTTGTAATCTAGACCTTACACCAAGTGACTTAATGAGTGCAGTGGTGTTGCATTCATTTACATTACACACTGTACTGTATAATTTTAAGGCTCAAGAAAAATGTCCTTAGTTTGTCTCAATTCAGAACAATTTGGAAGAGAAAAAGCTGATCTTGTCTCTCCACAACCGAGCGTAAAGTCAAAGCAGTGATTATTGTGTCAGCTGTACATATATGACATTTTGCGCTGCAGCTATTAAATATTTTTAGGATCAATGACTTGAACTACTTTATCCCATAAATTAATCGAGCTATCTGTTAGAATTAAGTTTGTATTAGTAAACAGAAAAACAGTCAACCCTCGGTTTTCGAACGTCTCGGTTCACGACCAAATTTCGGTTCTCGAACAAACTGAGCGCACTTGAATGCACCATTTGACTCCTCTGGCCTTCCTTACACGAGGAAGTGACGCTTCCTCGAGTTGCTTTCCATTGTGAGCAGACGTGTTCAGTAAACATTTTTATTTTAAAAAGAGCGTGGTTTCGGTTTTCAAACAATTTCGGTTTTCGAACAGACTTCTGGAACGGATTATGGACGAAAACCGAGGTTTGACTGTACCGATACAAAATTAGGCACGTGGAACGGAGGCATTTTCTTTCCTTTTTTTGGACAGTAGCACACTCAATTTTCAATGTGCCTAGCTTTAAAAGGCGGAACCTAGCCTGGTGAGTGACATGTACGTCAGCAAATGACTGTGGTTGTTTTGTTTTAGCTCAGGTTAGCCAATCTGTGTGTCGAGGCATCAGTTTTTACCAGTGCAGCTAGTGCGTGAATAAGTTTATTACATGTGTAGTTTTTTTACATTTAATAAATAAACAGAAAGTACACCAGTGGCTTGACTTGACCACTTGTGAGGTCATACATTCGAACACCATTTGAACTTCTTAATAGCCAATATGGAGAGGTAGAAAAATTAAGCACGCATCTGTTGACTTTCCAAATGAATGTTACTTTTATTATGATGCTTTTCTGTGTCCCCTCCCCCTCTGCCATCATAGCATGCAGATCCTTGAGGAAATCGCTGACTGACATTGTGCAACCGTGACAAACAAATGAATGCAGCTCGCAAACACACACACGCACGCACGCACGCACAACCACAGCTGATTGGCAGGCGTGACACCAGTCGGTGACACACCAATGACTTCCTGTCACATTGTTTGATTGGCAGCTAGGGTGTCCATCCACCCATTTTGAGCATGTTCTCTCTAATTATAAAACAAAAGCAAAGTCTGGTCAGAAGACAGGGTAGTTTTTGCATAATAAATTGAGAGGCAGCCCCTACACAAAACAAACTTGTTTTAGAAATTTGATAACTCTTACTACTTGTGGTTGTAAGGTTTTCTTTTAACAAAGATTCAAAATTGTCCTCTCACTTATTTTGCATTAAGAATCCTTTGAAATAGTGTTGTTGTGGACCATTTGGATTGAGGTGCTTGTTCCTGATGAATCAAATGTCAAACAATCAACGAGATGGTGAATATTTTCGATGGCCAATCTCATTTGCAAGAAAGTAAATAAGTTGTACTGTATGTAGCTCTCCTCAACCCCACAATGGAGGTAGCCAGCCGTAATGGGCCCCGCTGTTGAGAGTGGATAATAGTCTAATCTATGGAAGATTTTTAAGTCCACCAGAGGTGTCACATTTAGGCCAGCTGGCGAGAGAAGAGCGTGAGGAAGGAGAGAAAGAAGGAAGTGCACGCACAGCTGCAGAACATTAGCAGGGTACGCACACCGCATACGCGCACCAATGATTCACGCCGACCGTGAGCCAACGATGTGACGACCATCTGACTCTGTAACCAATCACAAAGTGAATATTCATAATCTCTAGCCTGCATATTCTTTCACATTTATTTTTACCAGTCTTAGTTTGCATGTGTCTTTTTGTAAAAATGTACTCATACACATTCTCTCTCGTGCACACACAGGCGCGGACACCGACACACACAGACACGCACGCATGTGCGCACACGTACACACAAACGCGCACACACACAAGTGACTAGCGTATCTGATTGGCAGATGGCAGCAGTCTAGTTGACAGAGCCAGCTGTCCACTTTCATTTTAATGAGTTAATGTGAATTAAAATGGATCTGCATTGAAGTCTTTCTGTTAATGTGGGCTTTATTTGAGCAATACTTTGAGAAGTCCATCAAGAAAGAAAAAAAAATGCACTCGATTTCCTTTCTTTTCAGATGGCGCACGAACAAATGAAACGGTAATTGCGGGTAAAAGCAAAAAGTGTGATTACTAAATATGATTAATATAATCACACCATTAGGAATACGTCTGACTATACCACTACCTTCAGTGCATTATGGTACACATTTACCCCAGAGCGAATGTGGCAGGTCTCGGCCGAGATGGAACTCTGAGCAGCGTCAATTTGCCCTCTTAGTCTCTCACCATTACATGCAATCAAATGCAGATAGAGAGCTGAGGCTTGAGGGAAAAGAAAGTCAGGAACATTTTGAATGATTCTAAGATTACTGTGCTACAGGGCTGAGCTACAGCAAGAGGCACAAAAAAAGACCTCCATTAAAATGAGATTAAATGTAAAGGTCTCAAAATACTGTACTATTCGGAGGGGATGCACGGTTTACGACAGAGTTCCGTTCCGTGCCAGTGAATCATTTATGATCTTTTTCAGACCTAAAACTTGAACATCTCAATAACAAAAAAAGAGATAATAGACGCACATCTGTTCACACAATTACAAATAGGGACATGACTGTGGTCAGAACAAACCAATCATGTTAAATGGGAATCAGCACACTCCTGCCACCATTTCGAGCGCCGATGATTAACCCCAAATAAAGTTCAAATGTTCGAGTTGGCTTTCTAGTAGTCAAGTCAAGTCAGTTTTATTGTCAAATATGCTCTATGTGCAACATACAGCACAGACGAAATTACTTTTCTCTCTCAACCACAGTGCAAACATGTTGTGCATTGAAACACACACAGGTGTTGGAATGTCATTGTTCATACGTAAGAAACGTTCACTCTCAATGCATGAACAAATTTACAGTCAAACCTCGGTTTTCGTCCATAATCCGTTCCAGAAGGCTGTTCGAAAACCGATATTGTTCGAAAACCGGAACCAAGCTCTTTTTAAAATAAAAATGTTTACTGAACACGTCTGCTCACAAAGGAAAGCAACACGAGGAAGCGTCACTTCCTCGTCTACCCGAGGAAGCGTCACTTCCTCATGTAAGGAAGGCGAGAGGAGTCAAATGGTGCATTCAAGTGCGCTCAGTTTGTTCCAGAACCGACATTTGTTCGTCATCCAAGGCATAAAAAACGTGAAATTTTTGGTCGAAAACCGAATTGGTCGAGAAAAGAGATTTGACTGTATTATGAAAAAGATGTCATTGTGTCTCTGCATATTAATCTATGGAGTCCATTCTGTTATTCATATAACTCTGATTTTGTTTATTTAACCGGAACGATTCCATTTTTACCCTTGTGAATATGTTTTCCCCTTCGTCACCACTGGCTTCAAATTTGAATTTAAAAAAAAACTGTGGGGCCCAATGTGGCTCTTTGTTTGTTTTTTTTGAAAGACTCATTGTACTTCACCGAGACAGTTTTCCAAGCAAAGGTGATTTAAAGATCAAATTACAGCATATGCTTTTCTACAGATGCGTATCAATGTAATTGTCATGTGAAATCCCAGTTCAATAACAATCATGCTTCGAGGAAAAAAAGACCTGGTATCAGGGTATAGAGTCCACATTGTAAATAGAAACAGTTGACCTATTCAGACTCTGTATGTGCCTACTGTACTCTGCCTCTCACACTGAAAGATTCGGATAGTGTGAGTTAATCACACCGAATAGCTCTAACAGATAATTTTAAGCACCTCTTAAAGAAATTGGGGCACCGCTCTTAGAGTGGTCTTTGTGTGCTCGTGAACACGTGATAGCGCTTCACAGGGGTAAGTGCTTGGTGTGTTGACGTGTGCAATACGAGTGAATGGGGTGATCACATACTGTGCTTGTTTATTTGCATTGACTGAAAAAAAGAGGTTACACATCCTGAATTCCAAATCATCTTCGCTGACATTTTTCTGTAGTGAATGGGGCACGTTAAATAGGCGCACCAGGAGAATGCAAGATATACAGTGTTAAAATTGTATATGGTGCTGGAATCTGAAACATTGAGGGAAAACAAAAACATACATGTAAGGCTTGCATCTAATTCCCGCTCATGTGACACGTGCCGATATGGTTGCAATCCAATTGGCAAACGTCCATGCATCCATTTTCTCAAGCGGTTTCCTTCATCAGAGTCACGGTGACCGTAGCCTATCCCATCTTACTTTGGACCGGGCACCAGCCAATCGCAGGGCACATCTCGTAAAACAACCATTCAGACTCACATTCACATCTACAGTATGTATAATTTAGAATCGACAGTGAAGCTTAAATGCATGCTTTTGGAATGTTGACAGAGAGCCAAGTAGTAGAGAACATGGACCACCACACAGGAATGCCGAAAAACAGGTTAAAAGGCAAAAATATCATACCTGTGAGGTAGATGTGCTAACCATGGCTGTCAAACTCCGGTACTGTAGGGCCGCTATTGTGCATGTTTTCCATCTCTCATCAGCAAGCTCTGCAGAAGCCTGATATCGTGTTGCAAAAGGAAGGGGGAGATGGAAAACATGCAGGACGGTGGCTTTCCAGGACCGGAGTTTGACACCTACGTGCCAACCACTTGCCTAACGTGGTGCCCTGGGCTGACACTGTAAGAAATCAAAATTTATTTTTCAAAGCAGTAGTCCGAAAAAGCCAGCACTCCATGCTGCACATTCCAAAGGCAACCAGAAATAAATAGCTCAGAGTTGTCCGGATTGATTTACAAAAATGAACTCTTGTTGCTCTGACCGACCTTGATGTCAAACTGTTTTGTGGCCCAACTAAATAACTTCGGAAGCTCATAGAAGGCAAAATAAATAAAATGTTGATCGGGCTCTGGCGGTACTAGAGCAAGTTCAAGTGGATTAATCAATTTATTGTGATTCTGACAGTTCTTGCAATCAATTGCTTGTTGTGCCTGACACCTGTGACAATCACTCAACATGCAGACGTGCTGTCATTTTATTATTTTTTTTCACTTTCTTGTATCTTAGCAGGGACATTCATCAGTTCAAGTGTCAAGCTGTTATTTTAAACCCATTGACATACGTAAGAAACCTTCACTCTCAATGCATGAACAAATATTATGAAAAAGATGTGGGGGAAAAAAAATCTTACCTCAACAGGCCAAAGCCTATTTTCTTAGACTTCTTTTCAGGCTCCTCAGATTCCTCTGCTTTTTTCTTCTCTTTTTCTTTTCCTTTGCCTCTGTTCTTATCCTTCTTCTTGGTTTTGACTTTCTTTTTCTTGTCCGCTTTAGTTTTCTCCTCCGCTGGATCCCCTAGCCCTTGGCGTGAAGAGCTACTTGCTGGCGTTTCCCGTCCTGAACTTTGCTCTGATGCATCTAGAACAGAAGATATCGGAATCATAATGAGAACTGGACAATGTGGAATCAGAGAACTAAAAGGCACTGGTGTGTTTCGAACGATCAAACACCAAATTTGCAGCAGTTAAACCCTCTTGAAAATCAATTTCACTTTGTTGACCCAAAACATTGTGGCTGTTGGCTAATGTTTAAGTAACAGCACATATTTGGAAGGGCAGTGTGGTTTTTAAGTGGATATCACATCTGCCTCACAGTTTTTAGGTATGGGGTTCAAATGACTGCTCCGGCATTCCTGTGTGACGTTTGTATGTTCTTTCCGTGCTTGTGAGGGATTTCTTTGCATACTCCTGCTTCCTTCATTTCGAAAAACATGCATGTTAGGGTCATTGAAGACTGTCCAATGTCCACAGGTGTGAATGTATGCTGCTTCTCACCCCAAATCAGCTGGTCAAGGCTACTACTTAACCACGAACCTGATGTCATCATCAAGTGTTACAGAAAATGAACAAATATCTCAGCACTATGCAAGAGAGATATGGAAAAACAAGAGTAAAACAGGGGTTCTTAAAAGAAAAAAAATATTTAGCCATACTTGAGAACACATTCGATGCATCTCTTCAAGTATATTCAAGTACAGTCAAACCTCGGTTTTCGGATGTCTCGGTTCTCGTCCAATTCGGTTTTCGACCAATAATTTAGTTTATTATGCCTCGGATGACGAATAAATTCCGGTTCTCGAACAAGCTGAGCGCACTTGAATGCACCATTTGACTCCTCTCGCCTTCCTTACACGAGGAAGTGACGCTTCCTCGGGTAGATGAGGAAGTGACGCTTCCTCGTGTTGCTGTCCATTGTGAGCAGATGTGTTCAGTAAACATTTTTATTTTAAAAAGAGCGTGGTTTCGGTTTTCGAACAATTTCGGTTTTCAAACAGGAACGGATTATGGACGAAAACCGAGGTTTGACTGTATATTGTCTTAGTTTGCTGTTGATCCACTCCCGAAAACAAATTCCAGCATGCTTACACTTGGCGCCAAGAATAAAATCAGTATCCATGTCCAATCATCTGTCATTAGTACAATATTTACCATACCTAAGCAAATATTTTTTCTGAAATTCTGAAGCGCATCATTGTGAGGGCACTTTCAAGGTCTGTTCTCTGTCAATTAACAGCGGCTTCCAAAAGTTTTGAACAATTAGAAGCACGGTGACAGACAGGACCAGTGCGTGTGTGCAGTGTTGACATGCCCTATTAGGCCCATCCTGTGTGTAGTGTAGTGATCTGAAACAGGCCATCTCATTACTCTGGTGGTGACTGATAAGAGTTTGCTGCTAATAACACCACTGGGAATTGAGCCACACCTCACAGAGAAACAAACCAAGCAGATAGTGTTTACCTCCTGAATAAATATTTGAAGCTAAAGCCCGACTAAATATTGAATCATATGCTGAAGGGCAATCTGCTGCATTGCTTCATACTGATTGTGTTGACAGCATTGTGGTATTCTGGTAAAAATCATTTTTCTAGGTCGACAAAAAAAAGTGAAGGGGGCATACATGGCAAATGGATGAAAAGTAGTAAGTATACATTGATCACTAGGTCAAAGAGGCGGAAAAAAAGAGGAACAGTGAGGACATGCAGGATAAACTCTGCAAACTATTAAACGCGGGTAAAATATAATGGCTATGTCCAAATCCCCAAATAATTAATAGTCACAAAATAAATAATTTCTACCTCAATGATAAGGACAAAGTCAAAAGGCTGCAGTGAGTTGTGGCAAAATGTGATTGTCAAAAATGTTCTCCCTGGACCCGTGTGGGTTTTCTCCGGGTACTCCAATTTCCTCCCACATTCCATAAACATGCATGGCAGGCTGATTGAACACTCTAAATTGTCCCTAGGTGGCAGTGTGAGCGTGAATGGCTGTTTCTCTCTGTGTGCCCTGCAATTGGCTGGCAACCGGTTCAGGGTGTCCCCTGCCTACTGCCTGAAGACAGCTCGGATAGGCTCCGGCACCCCCCGCGACCCTTGTGAGGATAAAGCGGATCGGAAAATGGATGGATGGATTATACTTCATGTTGATTCACACTATGAGAAGTTTGTATGTATGCTAAAAATGTCGGCAGTAGCACCATTGACTGCATCTATCCATCCAGCGGTTCCCTCACCTCACCGCTATGAGAGGAACATGCTAAGCACAAGAATACTAGCTTTGACGGCAGTGTAACTAGTTGCCAAAGTTCTGAAGCCGTCAACATTGTAAATCATTTTACACACATTGATTAGTTTGATACTGAGGTTTCCTCCAAATTAAACTTACTGTCATAGTCATCAGGTGGCCCATCATAGGACTTATCGATAGCTGCCCTGAAGCTCTCGTTGCAACCTCTTCCTCTGCCCATATTTGGACGAGGGCGATGGAAAGGTAGGAGTTCAATCTTTCTATTAACTTCAGACATAGCAGTTTGCAAACTCTCCAGTGAACAGGACTTTTTCAAGCCCAGAGTCGGACCAAGTCCAGCAGGGGTTTGTGGAGCTAAAAGAGAGGAGTCAAACACAAAGATACAGTTACGGAGGTGTGTGCTTGTGCTTCAGTTGTTAAAATGATGCAATTTTATAGAGACAATAAAAACAAAAACAGATTGTCAAATACGAAACACTCAGTGCAATTGTGTCTGGTGGAGATTAAGATGGGGCCAAAAATACAGAACAGGCTGGCCAGAAGTCAAAGACTACTGCATGGATGGCCTTTTTAGAGCAACTGTGCCATGGAACCAAAACTGTGATCAAGTTTACTGTGGCATTGTTGAGTTTGTGATGGATGTGTTTTCTCGAGCCAAAGGGTTTCACTATCCATCATTGCTGCATTGAGAGATATTACTGAGGGAGGAAAGGGAGCAGCAGAACGAATGACAAACGGAACTGCAGTCGATTGCAAAGAAATATCCAAAGCCAAGGAGATTGTAGGTGTAAGTTGGACCATCTGGCAGATACAAAGGTGATGTGAAGCGTGTAACAGACTGGATTGCAAAGTTTTAACATGATCAGATGTTTAAAAAAAAAAAGAAAGAAAGAAAACAGTTGCAATCAGGGGTGTTATTTTTTCAGTGACTGGGTGGGAGTGTGGATATTCACCAAATAAGAAATGTCTTTAATTAAATGGTTCATAGTGTGACTTTTCAAGCAAGCAAGAGATGTTCTGTGGTTTGCACCTTACTTTGGACAAAACTGATGGGAGGAATAACATCAAGGAGGAAGCAAATCAAGTTTATTCTCGAGAACATGGCGACAGAGAGGAAGGTGGGGAAAATGGAAAGTGGTGAGCAAGACTCGGCCTGCTGCCAGCTCAAAATACATTTGTACAGGTTAACATTATACACGCACACTCACGCGCGCGGGCACACACAGGCACACAAACGCAGTTGATGGCTGCAGATTGTCGATACGATGTCACTTTGATTCATGATAGCTAAAGCAGAATCACTTAAGATAATGATTCCCTATACACATGACTGGTTTTGCGGTGTTTGTATGTGTGTCTATTTTGTCCTGAGATTAGAAGGCTGATGACGACGTGACTGCTGCATCAATTTTGGCCCACCCACACACAGATTGCATGCATGCATAATGTCCTTTGGCTGCTGGCAGGCGAGATGGACAGGGGCTGTGACTGGTGATGCTCCCATCCATAAACACACCACGCATTATGTCCAGATGCCGACTATAATTATAATTTAATGTAGACAATAGGCAGAATATTTATCGGTAACATAATACGACAATTAGCTGCTGCCTTGTAGAAAAGATGCAACCGGCTATCAACCTCATTTGTAGTTATTACCGTATTGGCCCGAATATAAGACGTTGTTTTTTGCAATGAAATAAGACTGAAAAAGTGGGGGTCGTCTTATATTCGGGGTCTAGACATTATACCTATTCACGACGCTAGATGGCGCCAGATATCATTGAAGCGAATGCTGAACTTGACTCCCCAGGCCAAAGTGAACCCCTGTCACGAAGAATAAAAATAAAAATAGCGGTAGCACGAAGAAGAAAAATAAAAAATTGCGGTAAGAAGGAAAAGAGAAGAAAATAATAGAAGAGATAACAGAAAATGGAGAAACGTAGCGACAATCTGGAGAAAAGTGCGTCGAAGATCGGCCAGGTTAACCGGCAGCTGAGGAGAAGTTATGATGTAATTTACATTTAAAAAATCAGAAGCCATTCATTTACGAATGTGATTGCAGTTTAGTTTACATATTTAAATGTTCAGATATTAAGATTTGGATGAGGAAAAATAACATGCTTTTTCTCTCAAATATATTGTTAAAATCATTTGTTTCAGATGTACTGTAATTATTTTCTGTATAAAAATTAATTTGGTGTTCAAAAGTCTTTTTTCAAACTTGAGTCTTAAAAAAGAGGGGGTCGTCTTATAATCAGGCCCGTCTTATATTCGCGCCAATACGGTATATCATGAATTCAGAGCATCAATGTTATGAAGCAAAAGTATTTCGCTGAACATCATATCCAAAATGGAATTGTAGCTCAAATTTATAAAGACCAAGGACGAAAAAACAGTCAATACCTGGTGTGACTCCCGTTTTATTGCACAGGCGTGCTTCAGGCTACCTAAAATGATAAAACTATTCCAAACAGCATCTCGCAAGTTAATGGAATATTTTGGCAAAGGGGAAGTGCTGACTAAGACATATTTCGACAATGTGCAACAATATTTGAGAAAAAAAAGCCTTGTGGACAAAGGAAACGTCTCATGAACTCATGAAAAATGGAAGCAAAAACAAACAATACATTTAGTGGGAGTTGAGCCATCAAACCATCTATTTGTTATGTAATGAATGTACATTTACGAATGCCAAACAGTGGTCGGAATATAAATGACAGGGAGCCAGGTGGAACTGGGGATCAACAATTCTTGAGGATTAATATCTTCAGTTTAAGATATCAGACACAAACCTCCCTTAAGCGTTTGTTACGTTGTCACTCAAACGCACTTGCTCTCCAACACAAAGTATTTGTTCATGGCGGGATTTGTGCCATAAATGTAATTACTGCAGTCCAAATGTAAGATGATAGCATTAAGCTGCTTTTGGTGGGAGAGCGGGAATGAGAGAGAGAGAGAGAGAGAGAGAGAGAGAGAGAGAGAGAGAGAGAGAGAGAGAGAGAGGGAGAGAGACATGACGGAACAAGTGATTAGTTGGAAAGGGTGAGAATAGGGGACTGGCAGAGGAAAACAGACACTAAGACGATGGCACAGAAAGAGAAACAAAGAGCATGAGAAATTAAAGAGAGAAGAGGAGCGTGACAACAAGAGAGGAAGCAGGAGAGAATGAAACAAATAAATAAATAGAGTCCTGAAAAGAAAATACAATGAGCTGGCCTGCCAAGCTATCCCAAAGCTATTTGGTTGGCATCAAGGCAATAGGGTACTTTCAAAGTCAAAATTACACAAAGGAGAAGCTTAACATTACACTGCAGCAACAGAGCCAGCAGACCTAACGAACAACAATCCTCGCTCCAAGAATGTCAAAATACACTAAAGGGAGTCTCTTAAACTGAGATATAGCTTAGTTACAGACTGAGAGTCCAAGCTTAGCCTTTCTACATTCAAATGCAAAAGACAACCTGAACAAATAAACTGTGGGTATCTTATAGTGACCGAGTGAGAAATACAATCACGTCAGCACGCGAAAGTGTGCGCATACGACACTAACTTGCCACTTACCACTCGTCTGTGTTGGAGAACAGCAACTTCCAACATACTCCACCTATTTTTGTTTTTTTTAGTTGTAAAAAGTCCCCACCCAACTGTTCACTCTTCCTGTTCATGCTGTTTCTGTATCTGTAAAGCAGCCGGTGATACAACAAACGAGTTGGGCCTGAATTAAATGCCCTTTCCGCCAGGTGCTGCCAAGTCAAGGAAACCTGCGCAGCCAATTCACAACACGAGCTCCTTGAGACCAACGTCAGATTGATCCATTTCAAAGAAACAATCGAAACATTGCCTTACAAAAAATATATGGCTATATTTAGCGTATTATAGTATATACTAGTAGATTGATTATCTGTTGCTGAAGTTGAGTAATGTAAGTCGTCTTCACTGAGCTGGAATAATGAATTATTGTGACGGGTAGCAAAAGTATTGAACTGGCGGCTTGATACTAATGCAGCGTGTTCTACCAGAGACAAATTCCTTGTGTGTTCTACATACTTGGCCAATAAAGATGATTCGGATTCTGATCATACGATAATGCACGTCTGCAGCATTTGACGTCGTGTTGGGCTTCACTCCAAATCAGAATAGTTCCTCTCCTTGTGGTACCTTTCAGGGGCAGGCACCATATTTCAAGTTCCAATCTAATAGGCCAAGTGTACGAGCTGTTGTCCCATTTGTTAAGAGGGGACTCCTGAGTGGCGGGATTTCTTTCCTACTCATCTGTGCTCATTTTCCAAAAAACAAACCTGGGATTCATTGAGTTACTGAAATTGCCAATCGTAATCCATTTGGGTTAGATAGCCTGGCCTTTTGCTCCTTTTGCACCGCGTAGTGGTAAAATTTGAACATCAATGGATTCTTCACTTCATCCGTGCCTCGAGGAACAAACTGTTAGCACAAGAAGTGATAGCAGGCTTGTGTAGATGCTTTGAAACAATCCCTTGTATCAAGATGATCCTTAATCTGATAGCTGTAGTTCCACTACATGAATTTTAGATTACATCTTTCCGCTTCTAATTCACATCTTAAATCACACCGAAAAAAACAAGTGCAGGATTATGGTGCAATGAGCAGTTTATGTTTCATTGGCCCTGGGCAATTTCTGAGAGTAAGAACATTTCAGTTATTAGTCCCTGACGGGAAATCCCATTAACCGAGTTTAAATGTTTCTAATAACCTCCTTACAGTAAATTAGGAAAAATACTCACAGAAAAAAAATCCAGAAACCTTGTCGTGATCTAAGGATATACAGTTGACCCGGGATATTTAAGAATATTTGAATGATAATGATATTGAAATGCATTGCATTATCTCTTATGATACAGTAAGAATGTATCAACAATTTCAGATCATGATACTTTGATTTTCCAACAGTGAAAAAACAGGAAAGAGAAAACAAAAGATACATATGCAAATCTTTTCACTCACTTCTCCCTAGCCTTACTTAATCTCCAAGACTCAAAAATTAACAAATTTCGTCGAACCACTGAAAATCATTGATGCGCACAAAGCAAACAAACAAACAAGTAAATCAAATCACAGATCCATCTTGATACACTTTGTAATGTTACAATTGCAACAGCGGCAACATGAACAAAGTCATCAATAAAATAAACTGATGAGCCATCGGAGATCAAGACAGAACAAAAATGTGCTTTCAAGCTAAGAATACAATCTCCTGATTGCCCAAATCAAAGTACAGTCAAACCTCGGTTTTCGAACGTCTCAGTTCTCGTCTAATTCGGTTTTCGACCAAAAATTTTGACTTTTTTATGCCCCGGATGACGAACAAATTTCGGTTCTCGAACAAACTGAGCGCACTTGAAAGCACCATTTGACTCCTCTCGCCTTCCTTCCACGAGGAAGTGACGCTTACTCGGGTAGAAGAGGAAGTGACGCTTCCTTGTGTTGCTTTCCATTGTGAGCAGACGTGTTCAGTAAACATTTTTATTTTAAAAAGAGCGTGGTTTCGGTTTTCGAACAATTTCGGTTTTCGAACAGCCTTCTGGAACGGATTCTGGACGAAAAACGAGGTTTGACTGTATTCATTTTGTATCAACATAATAAACTGCATATAGTATTTTTTCTCCCCCCTCACCACATGAAAATCTAGAAATCTAGCGGTGGAGATTCGCATCTGGAAAAGACAAGCGATGAGTTTTGACAACTTGTCGGTGTTGTTGGAGTTTATCACTTCAATGTCCACAAGACTTTGGCTTTCAGAAATTCTCTTACGTTTGATGCGAACAAGTTCATCTGCTTTACTGTTAAGATTGCAGCCGCCGCAGCACCACTGGTCGATATCAGTGAGGAGGAAGAAACTGCAGTCGTGCCATCACCTGCTGCTGTGTGTTTCTTCCCCCTCGCGTGGTTGACCAGTGTTGCCGCTCTCGCACTGCTTGCATCAAAGTACTTGAAGCAAAATCTGAATTTTGCATGTCCGTGGCGAGGGTCTTTTTTTTTGCGGGGTGGTAAAGTTGAAACTTCACTTTCAAAATATTTCGTTAAGACTACTTTTCTGTCATTTTGTTTTTAAATAGAATACAGTGATCCCTCGCTCTAACGCGGTTCACTTTCCGCAGCTTCACTGTTTCACAGATTTCTTTGTGTGCAGTTTTTTAATGCTTTTAACCCCTTAAATCAGAATGTGTCGGCGGGGCCGCGCGTCAATAGTACAGTATTTCCAAAAACTATTATAGTTATTTGTTGAAAATGTTTGTTTTGTTTTTTTTAATTGGGCCTGAAAACAGGGTTTGGTCTTTGATTTCATTGTATATATAGTTAATTATTGTGTAATAACTGTAAAAAAAAATAAAGTTCACTACTTCACGGATTTCACTTATCACTGGTTCTTTTTGGAACGTAACCCCCGCGATAAACGAGGGATTCCTGTATTTCAGAATCCGCGCTGGATATACATCAAGTACCACTATTGCATCTGATGTATACAAACATGTCAGTCCAATCCTCCTTAGACAAACACAGCTGTTTATAAATTAATCCATCTTATGGGAAGTTCCTGACAAATCAGGACAGAAACAAATGGCCTCCCTCTCTTGTTGCCTTTCTCTTTCAAGCATCATAACGTATATTATCCGCCCACATGTCATTGATAACTGCGTAGCAGCTGATAGAGATAAATGGGTGTGCCGGCACAAAAGGACACTGCTGACCATCTACTGATTACTGCTCACTTTTATTGGCTTACTGGGGAAGATGGAGAGGGGTCAAGGGGCATTCACTATATAAGGCAGAAGCCAAGAGAGCTCTTGAACCCTGTGTGCCACTTTAAGGAAGATATGAGGGCAAACAAAAGGTTTTCTATTGCAAACAGACACACAATACAAAGACTTTGAGCTACTTGTACTGCGTGTCTACGGAGTGTTAAGAAGCGCTAATGTGCGGAAATATACACGTATACACAGCCGCAGAGACTTACAAAGATAGACTACGCTCTCGCTCGCTCTCTCTCTCAAATCAATACATCAATCCATTTAAGCCAAACTAGGTGGGTTTTAGCGTGAATCCTAAGCAAAGTCGGCAAGAACCATCAAGACAAGGAAACGATCGACTAAAAAGCAAAGACAAATCCATAAAAAAAGACGAAGAGGAGTTGACGGATGGTAGTAAACAATTGCAGAGGCACGAGGATATAGTGAGACATGACTCTCTCAAGACGTTTTTTTTTCTTTGGCAGACTCGAGGCAGAATGTGACTGTCATCAAAGTCAAAGTTGCACCAGGGAGAGATTCAGACAATGGGCTGCACCAGTCTCCCTCAGCATCACGTACAAACACATTTTCAGGGAGCCGTTGTTCATTCTAAGCCCCTCCGCCTGATTGTCAGCCTCTAAGCCTGAATGGTTTTGGCAAGAAAAAGACTGCGCGAGGGCAACTAAGAGCACAAGAGTGAGGACATTAGCGGTGGGTGGAGGAAGAAATAATTGGGGAAGAAGAAGACATTAAAAACTCAACATTAAACCCAAAGCTGAAAAGTATTTACTCCAAATAGTAGGTCTGCGAAAAGGTCATTATAAAATGGATCGGTTGGACTTGTGCTGAGTGTTTTATTCCAACCGTCTGGTAAAACATTCTGACACATATTTAAAATGGACTTTTTGTGCATTGCTGAATACATTTATCCACATATTCATATGCTCATTAGGCACGCACACACAAAGCTCCGGGCTGTTTCTATGAACATGGTGAAAGAAGAAACCTAACTGTAACCACTTTTTTTTTTTTTTTGTACCATCAGCAATATGCTGAGCAGATCGCTCTGCCCTATTTAAAGTGGCTTCAGGAAAGACACCAACTGCAGTTGAAAAAAAGATTTGGATGATAAAATACCAGCGCGGATTTCATGCTTTATCTATTAGAAAGCAATCATCTGAATCATTGTGACGCGGGATCGCTGGTCGACTGCGTGAATATGATGCACATCAGTCGACACATTTCCGGACCGCGCTGTATTGAAATTCTATACGGCCTAATATTACATTTATGCGAGAGAATTCATATGCAATAAGAACTGCCATTTATGACACACACACCCATCTCAGACTCGGCTAAATTACAATATAATGTGGAATGAATTATTTTCCAATGCATGATGCAGAATTTCCATCATCATCATCATCATCATCATCATCAAAAGACCATATGGAAAGGATGATCATCAAATGTGTGTTGCCTTTTGGGGTGTAGAGGTGGAAAAATCATCGCTCGATGTAAAAGAAAAAATTCCCATAGATGACTATTTGAAAGCTGCCGATAGTTTCCACAAGAGCCCACCCAACACTGCCCACTCTCTTACCAAATCTATATTTTACAAAAGTCCTGGTGAATCTCAAAAAGAATTGGATCAGAAATGCAAGTGAGCTGAGTTGTGTGCGGACGCCATGAATAAACAATAAGGTCAATATTTTCTAGCACGCAAAAAGCCATATAATCGAACATATTGTAGACTCCTGAGCCTAAATCCTGCTTTTCTACTTTTTAATTGTACCTCATCATGTTCAGAGATTCACTTCTTATATTCAAATCCACCATCCACCAAACAATGTAGCACTTTGCCAAACTCTGGCATACCAAATATGCAACAGGATTAAAGAAACAGGTCCAAACTAATGTTGGTAAAAGGTTCCATAAACGTGTTTTGCCCTCATCTGTTCAGCAGTTAGAAGAACGTCATTTTGTTTTTATTAGCGTTTCAGTTCTATAAAGCCCATGTTGCATTCCTCCCATGATTTTGCTGCACATTAGGCTTTCGTGCTAACTCGCCTTTGTTAATGGGTGTCGACCTATTAAATCAAATATAATAACGAGTTTAAAGCTGAGGACAAAGCAGAATGTGGAAAAAAACAGAAAAGGTATTTTCCATAAAGGTTGAGGCACTCGACAGGAAGGAAATTTCAGTGCTCTTACAGTGCAGCAACGTAGTCCACCGTTATATTGGAGCTCAGAGTTAGAGGCCTCGGTTATTCATGGTTTTCAAAGCCAACTGCAAATCGCTTTTTTTTTCTTTTCACTTTGAATTAGGGTCACACAGGTTTAGTATCTTCACAGGTAAACTGACTTACACTAATTTACAGTGGTGACTTGAGATATGAGCGCCGTCTATGAGCGCTATATGGTGGCAGTGAACTCATCTCATTTAACAAGTGGCAGTTTGGCATTTGAAAGCGCTATATAAATAACGATTTGTTGTATTGTGTTGAACATTTCCGTAGAGGTGTATTCTACGGCCCCCGGGCGGCTAAGGCATGCACACCAGAAGAAGCCACACAATGTCCATAGAATTGAAGTAAAAAAAAATATGGCGAAACGTTTCGTTACTATCTATTGAAGTAAGGCATTGCTGTATATTTCGAGAAAGAAAATATTGAAGAGTGATTTTTTTCTCATTAAAAAACAACAACTTTTTTTTCTGTAATGTGCTTATGGTATTTCCATTCTTTTCAGTGCAGAAAGATGATTTGAGATAAGGATGTTGTGAGTCTTCAAGCATGGTTGGGGAACTCAAGGCGTGATGGCTTCTGAATGTACGTACAGTCAGACTTCGGATTTCGAACGTCTCGTTTCTCGACCAATTCGGTTTTCGACCAAAAATGTTGGGTTTTTTATGCCTCGGATGACGAACACATTTCGGTTCTCGAACAAACCGAGCGCACTTGAATGCACCATTTGACTCCTCTTGCCTTCCTTACACAAGAAAGTGACGGGTAGACAAGGAAGTGACACTTCCTCGTGTTGCTTTCCATTGTGAGCAGACGTGTTCAGTACACATTTTTATTTTAAAAAGAGCGTGGTTTCGGTTTTTGAACAATTTCGGTTTTGGAACAGCCTTCTGGAACGGATTATGGACGAAAACTGAGGTTTGACTGTATGTGTTTGGGCCTAGGTGTTCAGAGGTCATTTTGGGCTTAAACTATGAAACATTTAGCGGGGGTAGCAGTCATTACATGTATATGTTGAACTTTTCATAGGATTTGGTGGTACCCACCACAAAAGACAATGAGTTATGACAGCTTCATATAAGATAATGGAGAAATCTAGACCGCACGTTTGTATTCAACATTAAACTTAGAAAAAGTGTAAATCCATAAATAAATAAATAATAAATACATCTCCCAGGATATGTGTGAGTGTGTGTTGCCTTTTTGAAGGTGTAATTTGTAAAAGGTTCCCTCACCTGCAGTGTTTTCAACCAGGGATCCTCCAGGG
This sequence comes from Hippocampus abdominalis, assembly GCA_018466805.1. Lineage (NCBI taxonomy): Eukaryota > Metazoa > Chordata > Actinopteri > Syngnathiformes > Syngnathidae > Hippocampus > Hippocampus abdominalis. The sequence goes on along the minus strand of CM031706.1, from coordinate 12,017,386 downwards.
ATTTCATCTGCAACTGAAATAAAACAAAAATAATGAATCATTCTGACACGTGCTGTACGCACCAACCCCAGTTAGAAATGGCTTTGGGGTTAGTATCTCCACTTGATCTACACAATTTCCACTCATCATGTCCAACTTTCCAAATGTGCGAAAGCCCCTCTTCTCAAGCCCACCACCAATCTTGTCATCGAGACCATCTGATTTTTATTCCGGGCCGTTTAGTCAGCATCACAGCTAGCAAGTCATCTCATTAATCACTAGCCCTCACTTTTCTCTTTGAACATATCAGTCGAGGCTCTCAAAGACATCACTTCACTTTTGCCTCTTTCCATTCCCCCCACCTATTCAATGGTGGTGTTTCTTCAGCAACACTCAAACTAAACCAGCTGTGTTGGCCTTTTTCCCTTCGGTTGGACACCACAGCTTCCATAATTGTCCCGAGTCAAGCTTTGCATTACTTTACACCTATAAAAAAGGCACTTTCGAGTTATTTCTGCCCTTGGTGATGAAGAAACACACCCACACACACACACACACACACACAAAACGGTCCAACGACGACACTAACTGGCGGGTAGCACTCTGCCAAATACACACTGAGACCACAAAAACCAAGCAGTAAATGCCTGTGCACTGCAAATATTTTCCTAATCAAAAGCAAGCTCAAAATGTTATTTGAGCCCTGCGCATTGCTGTGTGCGTCTGACCACATCAGCGTGTGGCTAATTTTTATGACTGCTTCAGCAGCCCAGATTTTTTGGCAAATCACTACGCGTCTACTTTGGTTTCAGACAGATAAAGCGTAAATGTGCATACGTTCGCAGTTGAGATGTCTCATTTCATTTGAAAAGCTTGATTTAAGCTAATATAACGAGCCTATTATTTTCAGTGAAATATACTGATTGATGGCATACACAGACCCACGTCTGCAAAACACAAAGATATGATCAAACATCCAGAGTAACTGCAGTAAAAGCATAGATGATTAAATGTTGTCTAAATATGGTATGTTAGAGGCGTGTCAATCATTGAATAAGAAAAATAATTGTAGAGGGCATCCAGTGGAATAATATGGAGCTTATCATCATTTCAATCAATAGTGGGAAGGGTAAGCTCAGACCGATGAAACGATATGCCGCAAATAGCAAAAATCCGTGATTAATTGACCCCGTCCCCCACCCCGGTTAATAATTGCCTATGTATGTATGGCACAAAATGGTGGCAAAGCACATCTTTTGTCTAAAAGAAGCTATTCAACACACTTTAACTTCCATGGCGATGTCACACGCTTACAGCAGGACAATATTTTTATTCCTTTGGCCTTAGCGCGCACACATAGAATAGGTACTTTTTTTTTAGCGCTTAATGAAGGATTGGCTCTGCCCAAGATCCCCCCCCACCCCCCCCCATCCCGATGCTGGACCGAAATATATATCCCTGCATTCGCATTAACATCCATGTTGTCACAGCTTGGTCTATGTTTATGTGCAATCTTTGCATTTTGGATGTTTCATGTCGTGTGTGAAGGTATTAGGGTTACGTGACATAGATTAAGACAGTCAAAAAAATCGGATAAAGACATTCAAGTGATATTTCCCAGTTGGACCTGTCGTGTAAATCAAGCCCAGGAGTGGCTGGAATTGCATGAAAAGGGCGATAACGAGACGGCAAAAAAGACAGTGTAAGAGTGAGTGGAGCGAAGACCAGAAGGATTTTAACATTTTAAAGTAAATATATGTATATTTTTTTAATCATCATCTTGGTGAAGAAAATCAGCTAAATTATGCAGATTGGCCCGTAAACCAAACGGTTATGGGCCGGCATTGTTGCCGTTGGTGTCTTCAGGGGGTCCTCAGTCAACGATGTGCCGTACCTAAGACGGCGATGTACACAGTAGTAAAATCATAATGACATTAAATATGTGCGTGTAAAACACATCCATGCCAAAGATATAAAACTAATTTAAAAAAACAGTAAATATGGCGATAACTGATGGTGCCTTCATGTGCCACATGACGGTTTACTCTGAAGCCACAGTGCAAAAATTGAAACGTCATATGTCATCCTTCCATGCCACGTCCATAAATCCTGCCATGTGGAATTTGTCATGACAATATAGTCGTAGCTCTTGTTCCAAATCTAATTGTATAAATGCAACGAAAACTTTCCTTTGTCTATCTCCTCATTGTCATTGATGTATCCTACAATTTTTTTTTTCTTTCTATTTTGTTAAATGAACCTCTTCTAATGTGTATAACACAGACGGACATGCAGGCAATCACAGAGGCCAGCGCTGATAGGCTGAGGCACAGCCACTGACTGATATTATTAGATGCAAGAGACCATGCAAGATGGGTGTGATTTGTGTGAGAGTGTGCTTAGTATACATTCAATATCAGCAGAGACATTGGTAAGAATGAACAAGAACAAGTAAGAATATTTAAATGTACAGTAAATGAAAAGAAGAAGAATGAAAACAATTGAAAGTATTCAAAATGCCCACCGATGTGTGTCTGGTTCGGAGTGGTGCTTAAGTCTATGCTCTTGGAGGCCTTTACATGCTGGAACTGCTGCTGGAATTCAGACTGGGATGGGGACATTTCCCTGGTACGACCAACCACAAACCACATGTTTGTTTCAAACTCACAATATTTTATAAACAACAAAACGTCCCAGTCGCTGAAATGATCAACTCACCTTTCATGAAGGTAGGAGAACTGCTGAGCGGAGCTTCTTGCCTCTGCTCCATGTCCATTCTGCTCTGCCTCTTCATCCATGTGAGAATAACTTGTATATGATCCTGAAACGTATTCCGCGTCATTCAGAAAATATCCAGAGGCCTTGTTTTTGTCCAGAGTGATGATTTGTAACCTCACATAGATCATTAGGACACATAGGTTATAATACAAGGTGTCGGTAATCATAATGGAATGTTCACATTTGTTTCACATATGTTTCGCCTGTACACGAGTACGTATTTGGAGGGCTTACACTACTGACACAAATCCATCGAATAAAAATAAAGCAACCCAAATGTATGTTTTTCCTGGTTTAATTGCACCCTTAATTCAGTTCCATGTTAAAGTTCTCCTGTAAGCACAGAGGATATCCGGAACTCACCCTGAGAGATTTTCAGTTCAAAGTTCAGCTCATCTCTCTCTTTAGCCCCTTTCACACAGAACTTTTTCAACAAAAATGAATCCGAGCCAAAATAAGTATACCTGGTATTTTGCCTGTACCTTTCACAGTGGACCCAGGTAAGTGAAATATGACTCAACCGCGTGGGCTTTCACACAGCCTTCATGGAATCTCAAATTTAGATAATCAGATGCATGCTCACGCTCGATACTCGCCTTCGTCCCTCCATTTCATTCGTGTACCTTTCACGCAGCTGCACTGCAGCTCTCTTTGCATTCTTACAATCTAATATGTATTTATATTTTTTTGCTTTTACTCCTTGTACCAGCTCCCATTTATCATCATATCTTCCACTCCATTTTCCTGTTTTCGTCGAAGTTAGTCGTTTCTCGTCAGTGCCAGCACCGTAATCACCTCAACTGTCAAAAACACATTCTTCTTTCACCTCACACGCACACAAATCTGTTCTCACTGCCTCCCACTCTTTGATGTGAAAAAGACATTTGTTCTGTTAAAGACAAATCATTCGGAGCATGCTCCAGCAGCAGATGTCCAATTTTCTTTTTTCTTTTTTTGCATACGACCTTCTGTATTTGGAACCCTCTCTCTCGTTTTCGCTTTCATGGCATGCTTCATTCGCATGGTGACACTGAGCTCAAAATAAACACACACACTCACTTGGTAAAAGAAGAGCTTGAAAAAAATTGTCCTTACTATTATGTGCATGTAGATGAGTGCTGTCGATGAGGTGAATTTGAAGAGCAAGGTCAGACATGTTTGCCAGAACCAGTGTAAACACACAAAACACACAGATAACACAGTTTGATTCTGGCTTACAATTCCAACATCCGAGCACAAGCGTGCTTACTCTACCACAAACACATTTTCAAACTCCAGAGACGGAATACACAATTTTTTTTTTTTTTAAATGCACATAATATCCACTCCGATTATATTGTGCACACTCGTGCATGCTCATACACCACACAGATTAGGTGGAAAAGTTCAACATTTGAAAAGGAAAAAAAAAAACTGCTTCAACTGAAACACAAAGAAATTTGACAAACATGACAGGCCGGATGACTGAGGGAGAGATGAAAGCGTCATCATCAATTAATATGTAGAGGAGATGACAGTACCTGTCCCAGTTATTTTTAGTTTATCTGTGAAACATTAATTAGTTTGATTTAGATTATTAACTCGGTGTCTCTGTTTGACTGAAGTTATTGGAAATGAAATGCCAGCAATAAAGGCCACTTCAATGACACAAAATGATTTTCAAAACTAAATAGCACAGGAGTGCATCGTGTTCACTTGAGCTTCGAGGAAGAACTCTAGACTGAATTGGAACACTCTTCCTTGAAGGGCCAAAAATGTATTTGAGTTCAGTTGAGGAGAAACATGTTGGGATTGGGATTTTATTTACTTGAGGATGGCGATCCCAATTGGGAAACAACAATACCGGCGCGCCTCATGCACATTTTGTTGTTGAATACAGTGATCCCTCGCTATTTCGCGGTTTGTTTATCGCGGCTTTGGTGCATCACGGATTTTTTCCAAACATATAAAATAATGTTTGGGGGGTTTTTTTTTAAGTCTGCAAAAATCAGTGTCTAGGTGTTTACAATGTGTGCTAGTGTGTGTGCATGTGTGTGTGTGTGTGTGTGTGTTTGTGTGTATATGCGTGTGTGTGTGTGTATATTAGTGCACTCTGCTCAAGCGCGAAGGTCCACGTGGGGCTTTTTTTTTTTTTTAATACAGTATGTTTATTGGTCGCTACTTCGCGGATTTTCGTTTATCGCGGGTGGTTTTGGGCCCCATTAACCGCGATTAACGAGGGAATACTGCAATGCAAAATTGTTTTGTTTTTTTTAATCAGATTACTAACCTAATCAAAGTGACAACCGGTAGAAAAAGTGATTCTAAAAATACTTTATAGGTGAAGCCCTATTTATTTACACAACTCCTCCACCTTTAACAATGTATTGAAAACATTTCTATCATATGTCACTGAATAACTTGAGACTAACACAAACAATAGTTTATGAGATGGTATATTTTTTTTACAAAGTGGAAGGTTGTTGGGAAAATGTCCAGTTTGTTATATCCATAAAAAGCCAATCAGGTCAATGAATCAACATCGTAGCCACTCTAGCTAGCTTGACAAACAGCCCATGTCTCACGCCAAAACCATTAGAGTAGTGGAAAAATCTTGAGCATCCATTAGTTGTTCTTTTCTTCTCTTATTGAAATATAAATGGAGAAAAAGCAACAATGCCACAGCAGCAAGCACACAAACCTCCAAATAGAACGCCATTGTTTCCAAATGTCACTGGTAATAATTCAAAGGGTGCTGATTGGCTGATTTTTTTTAATTAGTATATGATTACATCCCTGCATAAACAACAGAGTAAAACCAGACTAACTCACCGTCAGATGTGTAAAGTGTGCTGTTCATGTTCGTTTGATGAACCAATCCTGTGGGACCATTCACTTGATTCACCAAGCCAGGCAACATCGGGGAGTTATCAAATGAGTAGCTGGATGACAGGCCATGTTGATCCTGAAAAAAAAGACAAAAGACAAAAACAAAAGGCCTGTCATTTAGAATGAATTTTGATTCATGAACCTACACAGTGGTGAGAAAAAAATGAGCCGTCACGCACCTGTCGTGAACGCAAAATCCGACGCGTTTATTGGCGAGTGACGCCCAGGGATAAAATGAAGGCTCTTAAATCAAACGCAACAGTAATGTAATTTTGACTTCAACCAAAATTGTTGGAAAAATCATTCTCCCGTTGATCGTTCAAATGTATCTGAGTGCACACTGTTGCAGGGAGAGTGAAAATAACTTAAATGAGGCAAGAAAAGTTGGCAAAGTCATATCAATGACAACCATGCTAACTGCAATTGTCTAGACAGTTGGGCCTCTTAAGATGATGATGAAAACAAATCAGGCATTTCTGCGTTGTGATATATTTTTGTCTTTTTCATGAGAATTCTCTGGGAATTTAATTAGCATATATTCATACTTTGTCTGGTAAGCAGAAACTCTGTATTATTTAGCATATATGCATATGCATGTTTTCTCTCTCTCTCTCTTTAGAAAAAGAACTCAAACAAACACAAAAATGTAGCTCTCAAACCACCTTCATTTCCTCCCTGAACATGTCAATATTGTCTGGCAGTATAAATCTGAATATGAATATTTAGAAAAAGAAAGCCACATGCTCAGAGCCAAATCCATCATATGAGTGGACACCACTGTGCTTTTTGTTTTGTTTTGTTTTTTTATTTTGATGGTTGGCGCGTTCATTGTTTCGACGAGGAGATCTCCACAGTTGCTTATCTACACTCACAATTCAGATCTTAGCATTGTTATGTTAATGTGGAATAGCATTTGGTATGCGCAAGCCATATTTCTTAAGCAAACATAATATTTGTGACTAAAGGGCTGGGGAACCATTTGCACTTGTTTTCAAGCAACGGTGCATGCAGTAAAATGTCTGAAGCAGTGAAAGTCGTTATGCTGACTTGTAACGTGTCAGGTTTAAAAACCTATCCAGTCATTCACCACGACTACTTCAAAGAAAATGGCACTGATCATCTTTCTTTGTACAGTACGTTCTGTTTCAGAACACGCTTGAGAGAGCCGCTCGTCTGTGGGCATACATATGGTGGACTACAAACAATTATTTGGATTATCCCGCTTCATAAAAAGAGAAAATAAGAGTCAGATACAGGGCTGAATTAAGTGTAAAAAAATGTGAAGCATGTGCTAGAAATAAAGAGAATATACAGTGAGGGTGGGTGGAACAGAAGATTCCATTTGTGAAAAAGATCCATACTCTATTTAATAATGTCATTTCCAGTCTTCCAAAGATGACGCCTTGTTTGTTTGAAGCCTTTTTTATTTTTTTTTAAGATAAATTTGCCATTAGGCTGTTGCCGAGGAAGTGTGAGTACAACATTACAGACCCAAATATATATTTTAAGAAATGTGGGCAGTATTTCCTCTGCAGTTTATAAATGAGAAACTAGACGCAGAAGATCGTCATGATTGTGTATGATGCATATCATCGTTGTCCAATGAAACACATTTAATTCTAAATCCTGTGAGTTTTCTGAGAAAATAAACACCCCTCACAACCCTGAAGTTACATGTTTTCACACCTCTGATATGTACTTCCCCTCCACTATCAGTAGCCAATGCAAAAAAAAAAAAAAAAAAAAAACATTTACATTCGAGTCAAGCTCACTGTGCACAAGGCCCTTGATAGATTCTACAGAGCGATGCAAAGTGGATCTGCTGAATAGCAGCCAGGATGAAAAGAGCCTTTTTTTGACTTATAAAGAAAAAAGATACAGCTGAGAGATGAGCACCAAGTCACACACGCTCACTCACAAAAGCACAAGGACAAAACCAGTGCAAATGTTCTTTCGCAGTGAGCTGGTAAGAGCAGAAAAGAGAGCAAGGGGGGACTCGTGTCAAGTATAAATGGAGCTAAAAGCACAGAAAAGTCAGTGTGGAAAGAGGCAAATAACCCGTGAAAAGGAATTTTACTTTACCGTGCTTGCATGGTTCTTTCTCTGAGTACTCTTGACTTCCTCCCACATTCCAAAAGCATGCATCTTAAGATATATCAGAAGACCCGGTTGTCCAAAGGTGTGAATGGCTATTTGTCTGTATATTGTATGTCCTGTGATTGGCTGACGGCCAGTCCGATGGTGTAACCCACTTCTCGCTCATTACCAGCTGGGACAGGCTTTAGCTAAACCGTGACACAAATGGTTACAAGCGCCTTTTTTTTTTTTTTTTGCAAATAGAATTTTCGTCCATTTAAAGCAATTATCGGTCGCAACTAAAATGCTACCAAAAAAAAGTAATTTGTGTGCGTGTGTTTGTGCTTGTGTGCGTGCGTTCATGCGTGTGTACCTTCACAACTCTCATCACCACGAGCTGAATGGTCCCTCTTACATTTCCCTCATGTGACATGGAGCGGCGGAGTGTCTCCATGGCCACATGATTCGAGCGTCCGAGCAGAGACTCTCCATTCACAGCGACCAGCTGGTCATTGACGTGCAGGCGTCCATCCTATAGCACAAACACACAGACACATGTTAATTGGATAAGCTTCATTTCTGGGTCAACAGCACTATTTTATAACGGGATAGTAAAGGTGAAAAGAGCACTATTAGCTGACAAGTATTATTTTGGTTCTATTCCATAATACTGTTTTCATTGAGGGTCACCGATGAGCTGAAGCCTCACCCATTTGTCTGTCGACTGAAAATGACATCACAGTGACACGGGGCTCAGGTAGCGTACGTCATATGAGCAAACCCAGAAAACAGGCGAGCCGTGACTGGTCGCTACACTTGAGCCCTTGGGCACTGCGATGTCATTTTTAGTCAACAGCAAGTGGCAGTACAAGGCAACATGGCAGCACCCTGAAATGGATGAAAACAGGTGGATTTGGCTGCTTAATTCACATTCCACAAATGTGTTATTAATCAGAATACTGTGTTTTTGACTTGACTTTCCCATTAACTTCTTTTTACTCTTACAAATGTTAAATGTGACTTAAACATTGCATGTGCACTAAATAAGGTTATCTGATACGGATTAAGTGTATTGAAATTCCATTAATTTTAAAGGCCGTAACTCGCTGAGCAGCAAAGGTTTGCATGTACGTGCACATCTTGTGAATGTAGTTTATTTTTTTGTGAGAGTTTGTTGTTGTTGACCAGTGAATCAATGTAATAAACACATACCAAGTGGGCCTAAATAAGAATAATACCAAAACAACTTCAAATGAATGCATTCATTTCGGGAACGCGGCGGGTCAGTCACCTTGTAAGCAGCCCCTCCATGTATAACAGATTTGATGAAAATTCCCAAGTCCTCTCCGGTCTCTCTTGACTTGTTTCCTTTGAGGCTGACACCCAAACCTGCTGACCCAGAGTCATTGAGGGGTACCTCGAACATGAGCTGCTCCTTTCCATTCTCCAAAATTAAGCCAGAGTCATGGGACCCCTCATCTTTCTAAAGTAAGAGAAGAAAACAGCAAGAGAGGGGCATGAATCATTCTCAATTTACCATTAAAACAACACAAATGGTTCGTTTTTAAGAATCTGTTGTTAGTCACCCAAAGCACATGCATGTTACCTTACCTCACTTCTTTGCAACACACTTGTAACACAACCACACACATGGTTCAAGCACCAACACAAAAACTACAAGGGGAAAGCCAATTGTCCAGTCTTATCCTCAAAAATGAAACTCTCAACGAATTTTAATAAAACGGAACACGCACAACTGAAGAAATGGCTTACCCCTAACAGATGCCTGAGACTCTCTGCTGTTGAGTATATACAGTAAACATCCATGGCCACTGTATGAGGAAGTACTGTGCGTCTTTTCTCGGGTGTCCATGATTTACAAAAGAGCATTTCTATGGTGTCATTCTAATCCGAAGTTAACTGCTACTACGGCAGTAGTAAAGCCATAAGAATAGTAAATATTTAAATGCAAAATATTTCTGGGCCATATATATGAAACAATTAAATCGATTGATTTGCGGGAGTCTTCTTATACCGCTTAACCATGGCGCTGTGCAAATTAGTTAATTCTTCACCATTCCTAACCTTGTCGGTGTGCTTGTAAACCCAGGACCCTGTGCATATTTCTCAATGTAACAATAGTGAAAAGAGTGGGAAAAATGTGTTTAAAAAAGTGTATTCATGTTTTCTGTGCAGTCAAATACGTTATACGCAGAATCAGGTCAAACTGCGATGATAAAAATTCGGTCAAGGAAAGAAAATGGAAGAACCCACATTAAAATGTGGAAGTTGTAAAGGGGAGTTGACAATATTTTTTTTAAAAACACGTTTTGCCGGATTTGTGAAACGTGTCTGTATGACAGTCCAATAGTAAAATGTTCTGTGTAGGAATAAAAAAAATAAAAAAATCAGCCCCGGTCCCATTTTGTACTGATAATATGATTTGTACAAAATCACCACGCCTGAGGAAAAACAACCAGAGACAATGTCGTTTTAGTTTGCTTTGGGGTTTTTTAAGCATTTTTTGAATTTCATTAACAAATACGTTTTTTCAATTTTAGTTATTTTGTTTTCGTCAACTACAATAATCTTGAATAAACGACACCATTTAATCTTTAGTCACCATTGTGAATAATTCATGCTAGCAATGTAGCAGTCATGGCAAACATTAGCTTGTTGACCGAGCACGTTAGTGAGGAGTGTGGCTTTGTCAGGGACTCAGGAGGGAGGGACGAGTGAGGTGAGGCTACAATCAAATCTTGCTAACAGTTTTAGCATAGCAAGGTGCCCACATAACCAACAAATATAAACATGTTACTGACAGGAAAAGCCTGTTCCTCACGGTCTCCTGTTTGCTTTTCATCAACAAGGTTTCCCCAAAGCTACAACTGAGCGTGTATGTTAATCATTCTGCAAAGCCGTTCAAAGCACAGCAGAACATTCATCATCAAAGTACTGTACACTAAGCACATGTTCCCAAGCAACGGAATCATTCCCATTTGCAACTCGCCTGTAGCTACAACTGGTACAGGAATAATCTGTCAGTCCTCTGCCTCAGGTGAACACAGACATAATAGGCATCCATCATGATCCGTGTAGCAATTGCAAATGGAATATGTGATGACAGCTAAAAGGTTCAACAAGATGCTACATGGACTGGTTTCCAGGGCTACACAGCTCACAGGGTGCACATAGCCTTAAAAATAGAGCTGTGGCAGGGGCATCATCTTCTATAAAGCGGCGGGGACTAAGATGCACAAATTTGACATGCCTCTTATCAGCAAAGTAGAAACTCTCACCAAACAAGAGGCAAGAGCCCACGAGGTGGAGTGTAGACACAAAACAGGCTGGTCTTTGAAATTAAAGCTCAAGTGTGGTGAGATTTGCTGATAAATAGATTATACAATTTAAGATAATTACGGAAAATACGCATTGAACGTAAACGATGTCACCATTATAATTTTCCAGATTTTTTTCTTATGACAGCAAAATGTTTTCGTGTCAGACTTTACATCTTACGAAATTATGGTATAAGAAATGCGATGAATATCCGTACAGCCATTATCTGAACTGCTCTATCCTCAAGGTCGCGGGGCATGCTGAAGCCTATCCTAGCTGCCACTGGGCAGTAGGCGAGTTACACAATGAACCGATTGCCAGCCAATTGCAAGGCACACATACCTGTCGACAAATTCATTCTCACAGTCACACCTAGGGAAAATTTTGACTGTTCTATGAGCCCACCATGCATATTTTGGAGATGTGGGAGGAAACTGGAGAACCCGGAGAAAACCACGCAGCCACGGGAAGCCACACGCCGCGGCCCGGAATCAAACCCATGACCTCTGCACACGTGCTAAGTAGTCGACCATTGTGCCACACATGACATGACAATACATCAGCAAATATGGTCATGCTGTGCCTCCCCAAATAGGTGCGACCAAATCCTGTATGGTGTGACCAACTGAAAAAGTTGGTAGCGCCAGTGCTACTAGTGCAAAAGTTAGCATAGAGCCCCGCGTAAGCTAGCTACCTAGCTATGCCTACATATGAAAATGCATCTTCATGGATGCCACAATTTATAAAATAGCGACATCATAATTTAAATTCTCAACCAAAGAGGCGACAATACGAATGACCCTGCTTCCTGTCTGCCGGCTGGGATGAAACATGTTTGTTCGTGAGCTAGGTGCTGCTACGCAGCTCCTGTCTCGGTGTGTATGGAATCTATTCCAGTCACCGGAGGCTTTAGGTGGTTATGTTTTCATGGCTCCAACATATCGGGATTTGTCGGCAAAGTGATGTGCTAGTACTTGAGAAAGTAGCATTCATTTTTCAGCAGGGAAGATTCTCCCACATACAGCAGACGTAGCCACAGCCTTTGAGAGGGAAGATAACGGTAAGGATTTTTAAGCGCCATATTTGCCGATATTGTTCATCATTCAAATTAGGTAGGTTTGTTAAAAACACTCTTCTCTGTTGCGTGTCATATCAACAAGACATTTCTTTTCATTTTTCATGGACTTTCAGAAATTGTAAATATTCATTTCATATGGATATACAGTGCAGGGATTACAAATACTCTTTGTGACTACAATGTTCCTTCCTGCTCAGTGCCCCGATCAGAGTGTCAGTGTCTAGACAGGATAAGAGGCACCACAACCCCAGACATAAAAGATAAACACCAGGAAGAACTGCTGACAGATAATGGAACTGAAAATTATTTCGACCTATCATTTACCATGAAACATTTCAGCTACTACTACACTATTTTATTTCGACATCCTTAATTCCGATAATCTTTTAAGTATTCAGCATGTTGCTAGAATCACAAAAAAATGGGAGAGATGACAACTTTTGAGGTACTTTGTACATAACTTAAACCAACAGTCTCAGCAGCTGGTGAGGGACCCTCCCCCGCCACCAAAACCCCCCATCACAACCCTCATGGGCTGTGAGAGTGCTCATAGAATATGACAAAAATGCAAAGCATGTTAAGTTGTTTATCTAGCTAATTAATTCCACCTCCTTGTTACACAATACATAAGCATAACCTCAAGTGACTTCGTCAGTGCTTTTTAAGAGAAAAGAGCAGACGGAGGCAGCACCATTAATCAGCGTGTGTGCGTTTGGGTCTGAAATGAATTTAATAAACAGAGCAGAACATTTCAGAGAATGATACAACTGTTGCAATGAGCCCTTATAGATATTTAACACATTGTGGTGAGATATACAGTATGTCTCACGGCCAACTGTTGCTTAATAATGGCGGTATATGAGAGATCAAATCACTGGAGAATACAAAAATAAAAGAACAAACACTCCTACCTTACGCCTGTGGGTTTATTTGTTGGCTCTTGGAGATACTCTCTCAAATGTATCTCATTATAGAAAAAGATGTTTGCAAATTAACCTCCCCACGCTGGTCGTTTAACATTTAAATGGCTTACTGCAATGATGGATCAACCGGATTATGTACCATTAACAGGTCTCAGTTTGTCTATTGTTGCACTTATGATTCATCAAACTAAACATGACCGACTCCACATAAATCACAGTAACCTTAGTCAACTAAAACGCGCGCACACAAATCATTTACATGAATCAAAGGCAGAAATACGGGAAGAAAACTTGAAAAATATGGGCAATACAACATATACTTTGCAGTGAAGCGGTTAGTGTTTGTTCAGCCCGCGAACTCGTAAGCAAAAGTGGATTAGAAAATGGATGGAGTTTGTTCACTTTAGTTTAGGCGGAGCTCTTAAGGACTTAGTGCAAGGATTGCATTCTCAAGACATGATGAATTCTGTAAAAACATTACCCACAGGTATAGGTGCATTTCGATGATCACACAGTTGCTTCCGCCATCTGCAATACTGCCTTTCAAAGTGTTTATGCTTTTAACTTCTGGAAACAACTTTCCCATTTGTGCCTACTCAACTTAAGCGCCTGCTGTCAAATCACTCAACACACCATGATTACCTAAATGCCAAAAGGTAGAGGCTCCAACAGGACTAGCTTAACGGTGGGCAGTCACTGCCCTACGGGGCAAAAACAGCAGGCAGACCACAAAAGGAAGATGAAATAATTTATTATTACAGTGGTGCCTTGAGATGCGAGTGAATCGGCTTACAGGTTTTTGGAGATACCAGCGGCTGTTTGTATGAAAAAAAATGAACATAATACAGTATGCTGGTGCGCGGTGGGCCTTGAATCCGGTATCCTCATGCAGGATGTCACTTGTTACCAATGTTTAAGTCATGTTTCGTTTTAACTGACTCCCTGACAAAGGTTTGTATGCCAAAACAGGGGCAGTTTTTTTTTTAAGATTAAAAATGACCTCACCAAAACAATGGCGATAATTTTTTTTTTTTTGCTTTCCAAAGGATGTGTCTGCTAAATATGTTGGAACCTTCCAAAGAGCACCTCAAGCAAACAACGATAGTCGTTTTCATGGTTCTGGTGTTTGTTAACAGTTCTTTTTATGTTGAAACGATAATCGTGGTTAAAGTCTTGTATCACTTGTGTGACACTTCCATCCATTCAATATCTGAACTGCTTATCTTCCTGAGGGTCGCGGGCATGCTGGAGTGCATCACAACTGTCTTCGGGCAGAAGGCGGAGCATATCCAGAGCTTGGTGCCAGCCAATCGCAGGGCACACATAGACAGACAACCATTCGTGCTCACAATCACACCTAGGGACAATTTAGAGCGTTCAATTAACATACCGTGCATGTTTTTTTGGAATGTGGGACAAACATGCAAACTCCACACAGGAGTAGCCAGTCACCAACCGTGCCGTCCATGTGTGACATTATTCATGTAAAATGTCTACAACACAGCCCATGATAAAAATGATAATAAAAAGGGGAGACAAGCAACAACAAAGAAAGGAGACATATTCTACGATGACATCCCCCTGAGAGGACGGGAAGTCCTACAGAGACACTAAGCTGCCTTGGAGTTTGTGTGTTGATGTGTACAAGTGCACACACAAGTCTCTGAGGGCACAGCAGATGGGGAAATGTATAAAGACGGTTGTATGAGGTCACAATGGTGACGTTACCAATGCAAACACAGGAGTGGTGTCAGGTATGGGAGAGCAGAATGAAGCTGCTTCTCAATATGTCGTCTTAATACTGACAGGATATGCTTTAGGGTCCATCTGGTGTAATCAATACCTTTGAAGCTCTCTTTGGGTGGATTTATTTTTTTCTTTCAAGGTGGTAGCCATCTTAAATGCAGAATTCTTCATTCTTGAGATGTATTAAGCATGAATAATTGTAATGCAGAACTGGTAGCAAGATGGACGGCATGGGGGTTGATACACACTGTACATTGTGTTCATTAACATGATGATATGCTTCGGAAGAGGTGAGGGTGCCAGTGTGTGTTTTGGCTGTACAAATATAGTAATGTGTTTGTACTCCACTGAGCGCAGATGTTAACATACAACACCAGATGGTGGTCTGAAGTGAAACATCAGCAGTGATGGGGGAGGAGATCGACAAGATGGATCCATTATTTCATCGTGGTTCTTCTTCTGGCTCAATTTCTCGTACACAACCAACCTGCCATGAACTAGCAATTACAATTAACTCATTCACTGCCAGCAGTTTTCAAAGCAGAATACGCTCTCTTCTTTAAAAAATAAAAAATAATCAATAAAACGGTTGCTTCTCACTTTTTACATTCTTTGGTAATCAACAGTAGAACATGGGATGTTTTGACCGAAGAACAATGGTTTGGGACCAAAAAGTGGAGAAATGAACGTTTTAAAACAAGAAACATGTCAGGCAGGACAGCAATTTTGATTCTAATCTGTGATTTTGTGACACCTTAAACCACAGATATCAAAGTCAAGGCCCGGGGGCCAGATCCGGCCTGCCACATCATTTTATGTGGCCCGCGGAGCAAATCATGTGTCAACTTTCATCATCCTTGCTGAAATCTGTACCGAAATGTCAAATTGTCATGGGTAATAAATAACATTGAGATTTTACATCGGCCCTCCGAGGGAAGGCATAACTCCAAAGTGACCCACGACAAAAATGAGTTTGACACCTTAAACGATAAAACAAAAAAAAAAAAATACAGATTTGAAGGCAAAATTATTTACAGATATACAACTAAGAAAAGTGCTCTTTGCGTGACTGACTCAATGCATGGCTAACGCTGAACATCAGTGGCTTTTATTTTTTACATGATGTTATGCATTCCCCTCACATAAACGGGATCATCTTTTCTCTATCACAACACACTTGTTCTCCTACCTGCCACAAAAAAAGGGGAAAAAAGGTGGGAGGTGTGTACACTTATGCAACGTCCAGCGTGTTGGCATTTCTTTCCCTGATCAACATGGATCTGTCAATCATTACAATGGTTTATAAATCTGAATTTCAGAAAAACTGTAAAAGACCCTTTCCGACATCTACCTGTTGCCGACTTAATGCTTGAGGGGGCTTGGGTTATATGAAGCGCCGTTAGCTGCGGTTACCTTTGTTGCATCTTTTGATCTTTTTAACTACATCTATTTTGGTAAGAACCTGACATCGGGAAAATATGACACTGCCAAGAGACCGAAATAATTTGCATGCATTTTAAATTCATCAAGCAACTTTCAACTGTGAGAATGTCCATCCAACTTTTAAAGCGTTGAGCAAAAACACACAGACATGGCCTATTCTTATGTAGTCTCATTGCTTGGCCAGAGTCACAAACAATGTAGTAAATTGTTTTTTGTTTTCTTTTATAAATAAATAAATAAATAAACATCCATAATCATGGTTGAATTCTCTATTCTGTGCCCTGTTTGTCTGTATCCTTGATTATACACAGTCACTAAATAATTATATCCAAAACACACAAACACCCACGCATTACTACTTTATTGACATATTCAAGCTGAGCTAAGCTATTCTATGAGAAATTGCAGTTCACCCGAATAATTAATCAGTTCTCACGATTAACTGTAATAGAGAGTCAATCCATCCATTTTTCACATTCATTCCTCAATTCCAAGCCGTCGAGCCGGAGCCGTATCGATTGATCTGCCTTATTCTCCAATTCAAATAATCACCACAGTCAATTTTTCCAAGACAACATTTGCATTCTCATTTGTAGAAACCAAACTCAAGATTACTTTGGTGCACTGGGTGCCAAATACCACCTCGGAAGAAACAAGAGCTTCTGAAATAATTGAATGTCCGATGCCCCAAGAGCAAAAGGGTGTCACGGTACATGAACTCTCTACAAGTGGCAAAAAAATGGCCTTTTAGAACTGTCGCATACAGTGTTAATGGAATATTAATTAATTACTTTTTACCTTACAAATGAAAATCAGCTCTGAAGTGTACTCATTAACTGAATGGAGATTCCCTCTCAGGACAAGCGTGTGAACTTGACCAAAATGGTAATCTAACATTGATTTTTAGTGTGGGGAAAAATTCTATTCTATGATTCATAGTGGTTTTCATTTGTATGTACAGTATTGTTTGTTACCTAGAAATGGTTTGAAATAAGCCCTGGGTGAAATACAAATTAAAAGCGCATTATTTGATGTAAGGTCTCGCAGCAAAGTTGAAAACATTTTCCAAGAAAAAAAATAAAATGAAAGAGACAGACTGAAAATCAGAAACAGAATGAATGAATGTGCATTTTAATAATTGGTAAATCACCGGTGAGAGAGAGAGAGAGAGAGAGAGAGAGAGAGAGAGAGAGAGAGATTTTTTTTTTCTCCTATGGGCTGCTGAGTTGGTCGTCATCCAGAACAACAATTAAGGCACAAGTTTGTTAAGGATTGAAAAGAGTGACTCTTTAATCAGAGGAAGAAAATCACTATATGACATGAAATGGAAAGGAATAGTTGATGAGAAAGATATTATTACTTTGATTGGTTTGAGGAAATCACCAAGGGTCTCCAAATAAAGCATTAACTGGACCTTACCATCTCGCGGGGTAGAAACATGTCTTCTTGTCGTAGAACCACAAGACACACACTCTCTCCGTGCCGCGTGCTTCGCAGCATGCACACCAGTTCCTCCTGTCCGACACCTGTTATGTCCACACCGTTTACCTGGAGACAAAAAAAGCCATTAAATATACAGTACCATAAACATCAGGAATATTAACATTGGAGCAAAAAAAAAAGTTCTGATCTGATGATTATCTCTACCTCCAATATGCGGTCTCCTGATTGCAAGCGTCCATCTTTGACAGCCGCCCCACGTGGTAGAATGTTTTTGACAAGAATTGGACCAGGACCGTGAACTGACGAATCTCTAGTTACGACTGTAAATCCAAGACCCTCTGAACCTAGGACAGTGAGTGACATGAACATACAAAATATTGGTTACTCCTTTCACTCAAGTAGAAACTTTCTGGATCCAATTCCCACTGTAGACAAATAGACAAAAAAAAAAAAAAGAATAAAATCACGTGGACTGAAGATTAGTCATGATGAAAAAAAATTCTTGCGACTTTCGGGTTGTCCCATTATGGTTTTTCACAATTGTTCACTTGCATGTTTTGTTTGGCACACTTTTCACACTGTATTCGCTCTTGACATTTCCCATCATTTTTATTTATTTATGTTGTTGTTGTTCTTGGTAACTGGGTTTGGAATTGGCCATGGCTGGATCTTAGAGTACTCGCCGGGAATTGACTCTGTGCCGAACGCATGGACGACAGCATGTACCACAACACGAACAGAACACGAAACCAAAAATAGTTCTAAACATAGAATATGTATAGATATGCACTGGTATGTGTCCATTTCGTCGCACTAGTCGTCCACTTTTTGTAACATTAAAGTAATTGAAAGTGGGGGAAAACGTTTTTAAAAAAATACTCAACTTTTTACCATCATAAAACTTGTGTTAATTAAACACGTAATCATTTAAATGAGTGATTCTTATCCATGGTCATCATCATGGTTGCCGCATTTTACTTAATTCGTCAAGCGGGAACTATTTGTTAATTATACGTATGTCTTTTTGTTCAACTAGCCCGGGGGTCGGCAACACGCGGCTTCAGAGCCGCATGCGGCTCTTTAGCGACATCTAGTGGCTCCCTGGAGCTTTATAAAAATGTTTGAAAATGGAAAAAGATTTTGATAGTAGGCTAATATAGCTCAAATAGATATAGATACATGGTGCAGCTCCGAAAAAGGGGATAAAACGTACACTTTATTTTTGATAATAACCTCTCTTTCGACCAACACATTCACCAAAACTGAAATTTCTCGTCTCCGCCGCTCTCTTTCTTTCAAGCTCAAACCCTCATCCATTCATCACCTCCCGCCTTGACTACTGCAATAGCATCCTCTACGGCTAAACTACAGTACATCCAGAATGCTGCCGCCCGCTACTCACCCACACCCGCACTCGTGGATATAAACTCCTCCTACTCACCTATAAACAGGCCCCCTCCTACCTTTCCGATCTTCTTTACCAATACACTCCTTCCCGCAACCTGCTCCTCAAACACAAAGCCATCCCCTGACCAAGCTCAAAACCTGGGGGACCGAGCCTTCTCTGTTGCCGCCCCCACCCTCTGGAACGAGCTGTACTGACCTACAATCCTTCAAATCATCTCTTAAAACTCACCTGTTCCGCGGCCATTTGTTCATCTGCTTGTTTTTAAATGCACATTTTTATCCTGTTTTAAGCTCATGTACTTTGAGTATGATGAAAACTATTATTTATGCTTTTAACAGTCTCGACAAACACAGACACGTCTGCGTCCGACTCCGTGCCTTCGCTCTTCTCGTTTGACTCGAGAGGCGTTCAAAGACAGCCTCTGAAAAACGGAAATTCATGATCACTTCACTGACACTAAGAAAAGCGAAAACAATGCACCGAAACAAAAAAAATCAAGCGAAGAAATCACAAAATAAATTCTATAGGGGTGTTTGTGAACACACAACAAAGGAATGAATAACAAACAATTCTTGACAGTCCAGTCTCCTACATACATACATACAGCATGTGTTTCCTTCATTGTAAGTTTTATAGAAGGCTTTTATTTTTTTGCGGCTCCAGACATATTTGTTTTTTTTTGTCCTATATGGCTCTTTCAACATTTTGGGTTGCTGACACCTGAACTAGCCAGTAAAATATAAGCAAAGGCAGAACCAATAAGTACTCCCACATTAGACTGCAGAAGGTATATAAAGCTGTGTACCCATGTACTGCCATTCATGCAATAAAATAAGTCACGCTTCCAATAGAACATTCTGCCTTGAATAACACATGACAATAGCAGTTAGCCAGTCCCGCTCCAACTTTCCCATGTGTGATCACCGCAGATGTCCCGCGCCATGTCCCATAGGTTGACAGTTTCATCAGTTGTTTCTGTGTCACTTTTGAGGTCCATCGTAAAAATCCCAAATTGTAAGACCTTTGAACTAACCAATTTTGTGTGTGTGTGATACTGTGTAGGTTTGTGATATACTCTCGCGCAGGTGTCGCTGGGCCATAACGCAAACACAAGCTATACAATGCACCTGACCACATTTCATTTCCAACCTAACACTCACATGTAGGCCGCATGGGGAAGAAAATTACTTCAGCATGAGTTGGAACCAAACAAATGTTGCAATGTGCTTTGTGCTGCACATAAGACAGAAGTCAGTGTGTGCATTGCTTTAAACAGGTGGCTTGTATCTGCAAAGAGTTCAGGTGTGTGTGCGGGGGCAGGGGGGTGAAGTACAGAACAGTAAAGCGGAAATGAGGTATAAGGCTAACGCAGCAGAAGAGTGAATGTTCTGGAAAGAGAAGTGAGGAAGATTAAAATACTAATCAGTGAAAAACAGGCTCACATATGTGCACACGCACGCGCAGCCACACACACACACACACACACACACACACACACACACACACACACACACACACACACACACACACACACACACACACACACACAGCTATATGTAAGAAAGCACTCAAACATGAATGCCAGAGTCCAATACACAGGCTGGTTGTGTGTTTCATAGACCTCATTTAGTCTGGTCTCTTTAGCAGTGCCAAGTCAGCAGTTAGGTCTGCTATGAATTCATATCAGCAGAAATGAACAGATCAATAAAGACTTAATAGACCTTGAAGAGAACAAGTCAAGAAGATGGAGAGAGGAAGGAGAGCTCCAATAGCAAGGGAAAAGGGCACGAGAGGGAACAGAAAAAAACAGCGACACTGTATACATTCGAAGGCCTGAAATATGTGAGAGGTGGTCAATAATACGACTACAATGTTGGTCATTGTTTTGTTCATGTTCCTCTGGACTGGTTGTAACTGGGAAAGTAAATTCCTCGTGTGTTTACATACTTGCCAGAGATGGCCCGTACAGAATCAAGTTCATTATAACTGTGAAACAAGGATTAAACAATTTTACACTACAGGACTGACTGTACAATTGGGTTTTTTTTCCACCTCGTGTGTCAGTATTGAGAGCAGTCATCTTGTTACCTCAGCGTCCCGCGTCCTAGACGCATAATTTTCCCAGGGGACGCACAGTTCCAAATGTGCGTTTTTGGGACGCAAGGAAATGTCTCAGTCAAAACAAACAAAAAAAAAACTACGGTACATCTTTTTTCCAGCAACGCAGTGTAGCAGTTCGACAATCGCCGCCATTGTTGTTTTGATCTCGCGTGACGAGATTTCCGTTCTCGCGAGACAAAGTATTACGAAAGTTTATTGCGGAGATATCACAGAGGAAGCAGCTAAAGTTGGATAGTTTTTTGCGATAATAATTTGACTTTGAGAAAGTCTTGCATCATTGGAAGCAGAGTAAAGAGAGGAGAATTTATGAACTCAAAGACTGAACCATGGGATGAAATAAGAACCTATTTCTCAGCAAATGTTATATACCTGAATTAATTAAATTTTTGCAGCATTTGTTTATAAGAAATAAACCTATTGTCAATGTATAGTTGTTGTTATTTGTGTTTTTATTATATGCAATTGAATAAGTAAACCATTTCAGAATTCGAAATTTCGGACTCTCTAAATGCATAATGGGACTCATACTTTTCTGATCAGCAAGTCCCTGGGACTCGCTGGGGTTAAACTGTAGAATTGTCACTGGTTGAGAGGCAGAGTTGGATTCCAAAATTTTGGATATGAATGTAAATCCATGTTACAAAAATATGTGGTATAATTTACCTTTCTTCAGGTCAATTCTTAATCTGCGTCCTCCTTTCTTACTGGCCATCAGACTGGACAGGGCAGGGCTTTTTTCTGAGAGCGAGCTCTCACTCCCTCCTTTAGATCTCTAGGTAGACAGAAAAGAGAACAGTATTAAATAGTTTACAGTGGTAACAAAGATCAAATAGCAATACAGTATAGACTGCGGAGGCTGGTGACGTTCAAGCACATAAGTAACATATAGGAAACATTTCCAAAGTTAATTAAAATTAAAATATTACAAAACAAAGTGCAAGACAAACCACTGTGGCCTTGGTATCAAAATTCTGATTTCAATACGATCTCTGTTCTAGTAGGCGATTGAAACCAAACTGAACTGGTATCACAGCAAAAACCCAAGTCAGTAAAAGCAGTGGAATACTAGCAGAAAAAAAATATTTGCATTTGTATTAATTCAAAACTATATTAGGACACAAATTAGGAGACCCTTGATAAAATAAATTCATTTTGAATCCTATCCTCCACAAATAGCGGGTGTTCACTGTTTTCAATTAAATGTAGTAGGAGTGATTTGAAAACATTTAGTTATTTCGAAATAATGTTTTGGATGTTATTTCTGTCAAGCTATATTGTGAAATAACGTTAGTTTGGATGTGCTTAAGACTCACAGCAGCTTCCAGAGAGCTAGCAGCTTCTGCCACTCTCACAATGGCACTCTCGGGAGGCTTGAACACAGGTTTGGCTTTGACAGGCGGAGGTGGCTCTTTGGTTTTGGGAATTTGGGAATTGCTGTCAGGAGTAGAATTGTTGCTAAAAAGCTGACCGATCAGACTCTTCTCAAAGCGTTCTCGGTTGGATGAGGAAAGTACTTCCAAAGTGACCATGGGGTAGTGCATTGCCTGCCGGAAGATTTCTTGGGCTCTGGGAGAGGAGAATAGTGACAAATACAGAATATCAAAATAAAGAGGGTACCATTGCAGATGAAAAAGTGGATTAAATATACAAAGTACACATGGCAGCCACTAACATGGAACAATGTCAACAACAAAAAAAACCAGCTTCACAGGCCAACAACTGATGTCAAATTATGGATTATTTTCAGTGTTGACATGAAACTGGTGAGTGAGAGTGTTTGATGACGGACATGTGTAATTATTTATAATCCTCAAACCGTACTGTGAAGCAGATGTGGCATCTTTTTTTTTGCTTTGACTTGAATTTGAAAACATTGCAACTTTGAGAAAATATTTTATTAGAAGTAAGGCTGAAATGGGTCCTCCGGTAATGCCTATGACACTTTTAATTTGAAGTTGCAGCGTAACAGCTGACTCGACTCTACTCCAGATTGCGTTTAGTGTGTCATTTATTGCTGTCACAAATTGTTGCTACCGTAAACAACAGCACAACAATGTCCTGCAATAATGTGCAATCGCGAATTAAGGGCGCTAAGTAAATGACTTCATTACGCTGATACTGTAATGCAGAATCCTTTCGGTCTATTACCTTGAGTGCTGCTAGCCTAGCCGCGCTAGCAGCACTAAAGTTAATAGACCAAAAGGAATGCAGTCTTTGTTGCTGACACCCTGAGAGAGTTGCCATTTCCACTGATCAGTTTTTAATAAAGAGGGTTTACTCAAGTGTAGCCACAACATTACTACTGCGATCCTGACACCACTTTGTCTCATAGGCCAAAATTTATGGGGAGAAATTTGTCTAAACTATCACACTGGCTCACGAGAGGGAAATTTAAAATGAGGGTGTAAAATGAAAACTTGCTGGCTGTTTCTTCTTAAGCCCAAATGTCTTTTTTGTCATCTGTATCTTTAACAAAAAAAATTGCTATTTTTTTGGAAACATTCTTATCCGAATAGCCAATTATTTGATTCAAATTTTCACATATCCGAATACCAAAACATTCAGCCCTACTGTAATTAGATTCATTAAACACATAGGAAAATACTTTTTGAAATGCCAATCCTTACCGACCTACACAAAGTTTTTTTTAACTATTACGAAGATTATAAAAAAACATTTTCTGTGTGCGGTGAAACAACATCACATGACTTTCCCCTCATGAATTAAACTATTGAACTAAATGTTTTCAACCGTATCATGTAGTAGGATGCACTTATAGAACCTGTATTAACTCCACACCCCGAATTCAAGGATAACTCTCGGCGATGTCATCTGTCCCTAAAAACGTGTGTTAAATATGTCAAATTTAATATGAAAGGCAGAAAATGCACAGATGGAGACCTATTTTTTGCAATGCAACCCAGGATAATCATCTTATAAGTTAAATTAAAAGGGATGACCTTTTTTTTTGTTTGTTTTTTTACATTAATGGAATGTAATCATTCAAGCATCTAGTCCATGTATTGCTTGCAGTGGCACATTCCTATGTGTATAATTAGGTTAGATCCCCAAATCCCACCAGGTTAGCCTACTTGGTGGGTACTTCACTGATGTAATAAACACTGACAAACATCAAGTCTCAAATGAGTCCTGAACAAATCTTCTCTGAAAGTAATAGAATGGGATGAGTAGAAACACGAAGTGATCTCTGTGGATTACCCCTCAGACATCTGCCAAGAGTCTTTTGTATTGTTCTGTGATGCCGCTACATGTTAAATTAGCCTTCTGACAAGAGGAAGGCGACATCATAGGTAACAGCAAGAGAGACCGGAACGAAAATCAATGTGTATCGACTGTTCAAGATTTTGGATAGGATAACTTCCTTATACATTCGATTGCATTAAAAATGTTTGATTACGTTATTAAATTATTATCCTTTTGCTTGCTAAATTACGACAGTATTGTCAATCAGATGGCCCTGGATTTTTTTTTTTTTTATTTTATCGAGGCCTGAAAAACAAAGGCAGGAGTAAACTCACTGGCTAAAAGTCTTGTCCATGAGGTCCGTGTTGTTAATCTTGACAATGCATTCATCCTCCTGGAACAAACCTTCCTTACTGGAGCGACTTTCTTCCTCCACTCCGCGGATATACAACCCAAGAGACCTGTGGGCAGAGTTACCAGTTAAATTTATTATAGAGTGCCCTGATCCATTTACATTGTTTTTCTATCTATATGCATACCGTACATACGGAGTGGGACCTTGATTTAGCAGTGACCCTCTTTCGGGTGCTCATCAGATGTGTGTTCTTGAGTTGTGAGCAAAAATTATAGCTATGAGCGCCTGACAGCAACGGTGAACTTCACAAGCAGCAGAGTGGCAGATCGTGAACAATTCTTAAAAAAAAACACAAAAATAAAAGGCCTCGTGCTCGATTTATTCTGTTTGTCGCCACACCGAGTTGAGGTTTACTCAAAAACTAAAACAAAGACTTTTACCAAACACCAAATAACTGTCTGGGGAAAAGTCAGCTAATATTATGCTAACACGTAATGCAACAACAATAGGCAAACAAAATTAGCATTAACGTCGCCAAACAATCCTTAAGCCACAGGTGTCAAAGTCAAGGCCCTGGGCCCAGATCTGGCCCGCCACATCATTTTATTGGCCCACGAAAGCAAATCATGCATGTCAAGTTCCATGATGCTTGCTAAAGTCTGAACCAAAATTTCAAATTGTCATATGTAATCCACAATAACTGTCATTATTCTTGACTTCTGATTTTAAAGGTAGTTCCATTTTAAAAGTAGTTGCGCTGTGTATGTAATATGTGGAGGTGATTAAACATTTATAATGGTTTCCCCAAATTCATAACGGCACTCCAAGTCAAACCGTAACGACAATGTGGCCCGCGACAAAAATTAGTATGACACCCCTGCTTTAAGCGATGAATATTTGAACACAAACTGTGCAGCAACAAATGTAGGCAGACAATAGACAGGAACAATATTCACTGGCATATTTATGTAAAACATCTATTATTGCACCTTAATGAGCAGCTGTGACTGTCTTAATCATGTTTATACATATGCATGCATTATAATGCCCCACAGTGGCGAAGATGTGCACACCAGAGGGAACCACACAACAAAAATTGTTTAATTCTTTACATTCTGTTACAACTATAATGGATTGATGCCATTTGCATTGATTTCAAATGGTTAAAATGATTTGAGGTAAGACTGTTTAGAGAAATGAAACTCAAGTAAAGGTACCACTGATCACAGTTGCATCGGTCCACACCAAAATGACAAGCACAACAAAAAGCCTATTTTGTATTTAGGTTTGTGTGTACATAACTCACCGTCCACTGAGCGATGAGCAGTACGGAACCACGTGGATTCCCAAAGGACTGTCCCCTCCCAGGATCTCCACTGTTCGGGTCAGGCTTTACAAATTGAGAAAATAAATATAAATGATTATTATGTCCATTTCCTTGAAAGAAACTGAACACAACTCCATGTACTGGAAACGTGAAAAAAATTCTCAAACATGAAAGAATAACTATGGTAGTTAATACCATGCTAGACTGATGCATTACTTTCACAAATGTCCTCATTGTTTGAAAGAATGTTATGCGAAATTAATCCATGAGCGCAAAACTTTTCTTTAGAGATGGGATTTTTTGGGGGGGAAAGTCATCCAAACAGCACACTTGTTGCATGTGGAAATTAGCCAACAAGTTTTGTTCCTCTTATTTCTTCCTTGTTTGTCATCTATGAATATGTCTTTCTCAATTGGATACGAAACTGGTTCATATTGTGTCGGTGTAAAACTGAGCGCTTGTTGAAGTCTTTCTTTGATTAGTTTATCTATCAGAGCGCAGCCAATAATCCCTGCCTGCCCTTCTCCCAACTCCCTCTGTGTACGCATTTTTTTCTAGAGAAGTTTTCATCAACTTATTTCTGTGCTCTGTAGTTACAATCTCAATTATGTCCTTTTGTCTTTCTCTCTCTTTAAGTCCCTCCACCCATCCGCAAAGCACCCATTGAACTGAGCAGTAGGTACGATGATAGAATTCAGAGAGACGACTGTTGATCATGGTGGGTGGGAAACAGCAAACGATGAAAGCTACACATTCTCATTACTTCTTGCCTCTCTTCCACAAATGGCATCAACAAATAAAGCTGGTGCGTCCTGATCAGCGGAGAAAATGAAGGTGAAAGGAAGAAGGTGAACAAATGTGGTGAGGGAGGGAAAATAAGTCACCTGACTCAAGCTCATCTTTATGTTACGGTATGCTGTGTCTTGTGTTATGGAAAAGTGAGACCTGAGGTGAACCTTCGAGTAGAAGTCCTACATTAATAAATAGTGATGATTTTTTTTTTTTAAACCATTAACATATGATCACAAAACGACACTGAGAATTGTACGGTCACTAAAAACTAATGAAGAAGATGAGGTCCAAAAATATTGGGAATGACATAAAGACAGAAGAAAAAAAAATCACAGGAAGGAAAAAGGAAGCAAGTGAGGACTGTAAGATGAAGTGAAATGAGGGAAACACTGAATTAATTCAACAAAGCTAATAGTATTAATCTAAGCAAGGGGGAAGAAGACCCTCTGATGTCTTCCTGTAGCTCTTCTCTGATTTCTTACAGCCTCACCAAAATACAGAATCAAGTACGTGGGATACATTTACATTTCCTTTTTGATTTTAGGATGTTCGAGAGAAAAAAAACAAAGGTGTGAAGTGATGGAATAAATTAGGTGAAAAAAGAGAAAGGAGACCAATGCAAAAGGACAACAGACTATAAAGGCCGCACACGCGCACGCACACGCACACGCACATAGATGAAAAGAGCAGGTGTTCTCGACCTGCCACTTCACTGATGCTTGATATGAAAGGCTGATCCATACAGAGGAGAAATTGCCCCCAAAAGGATGCATATTACAAAGCCGAGCATTTTCATCCTGTCATCTATTTTCTAATGGATTGAATGGATCATTCTCCTTTTGCACTCCCACATTTTTACAAGCTGATCTTCAAAGTGCATCCCACAAAATAGGAGCGGGGTGAATGCAAAGCAGGAAAAATGTTAATGCTATGCAAAAATGTTAATGAATGCAAATACAAATTAAAAGACAAAAGAAGAAATAATTTATTTTTGAAATGGATATTCTCT
This sequence comes from Hippocampus abdominalis, assembly GCA_018466805.1. NCBI lineage: Eukaryota > Metazoa > Chordata > Actinopteri > Syngnathiformes > Syngnathidae > Hippocampus > Hippocampus abdominalis. The sequence continues at coordinate 11,989,497 of CM031706.1, read as the reverse complement.
AACTTTTCTACATGTGATGGGTTTATCGCTGGATTCACGTGTGTTTGCTTTTGGAGACATTTTGGAGCCATTGCAGTGCATCTTTTGCCAAGGTCATGGGCATTTCTGACAGCCGAATGTTCGGTACTTTGCAACATAGGGACAGTATATGGTCAAGGGAATTGGGACACATCTCTTAATAAATAGTTCAACTGTTGATTGAACCAGACCCTTAACTCATTCAATCCCAGCCATTTTCACTGGAGCAACCCCCTCAATCCCAGCATTTTACTGGATTTTGACTGATCTTGCAAGGCCCACACAATATTTGGTTCTAATGTTCTCTTTCAGCGGGAAAAAGAAAATGTGTTTCTTTTTCCATTCTTCAGCAATCGGCATTATAAAATTGCTAAGTTTCATGAAAATGGCGATTCCTGTGCAAAAATCGGAGAAAAAGAGCTTTTTGTAAACGCATGCATTTCAAGCACGTGAGGCACCACTGCCACCTACTGGTCGCTTTTTTACATGATTTACAATCTAAATGGCCTATTCTCATTCACAGATTGCATTAGACCCTCCTACTCACTATGACGCAAAAAAAGACTTAGACGTACAAGTACGTCCTTGGTAGGCGGGGCCTAATTTTTAAAAAACGTACAAGTACGTCTTGTGGAATGAAAGAGTTAAGTGAGGTACATGCAAAGAGTTAACGACAAACAGGACACATTTCAGCATTTTCCCTCTCTTGCGATCAAAAGTCAGCAAACGCTCAATGCGCAGATGTCTCTAAAAAAAATTCTGATCCTAGTGAATAAATCCGCAACGTGGGAAGTGATTTAACCTCGCTGATGTGCTCGGAAAACCATCAGGCCGACAAGAATAAGTTTTACAGTTGTTCAATAGTCCCGCATGCGTGTGAGATCCAAAGTTCGGCAGAGTCACGGACTCTGATTATGACGTGAAACAGAACGACAGCCAATTCCGAAGCTTAGTGAAGCTTGTGCTGCTTAGTGAAGCTTGTGCTGTGGCCAGACATGAATAGAGGAGCAACCGCTTGTGCTGAAAATGTATATAACGTGTCTCACGGGAGAAGGGTTTGCAAGTAGAATGTACCTAAGAGGAATGTGTCTGGATACGGACCGACACCAGGAACAGTGCCAATACTGTACATCTGTATTTGTACTTGGACTTAAAAAATGTTCCGACACGACAACAAGGATACTCCTTCATCGGCCTGACATTTCTTCTAAGCAGGTGGACCAGAAACCATGTAAGCCGTGTTGAAATACTTCAAGGTCAACACGGATGACAACACTTTGTTAGCTGACCACAAATTATACTCCGAGAAATGGATGATAACTTGGCTAGTTAGCTTAGCTTCTTCCATTTTGTCTTCTTCGACTCCTCTTCTTTTTATTTTACGTCTGGATGCCCAGTGGCATTTAGTTTAAGAGAGGAGACTTCCGATTGTCAGCAGAGATATATTTATGTGTATGGGGCTCTGTGCAGTTCACCACCATTATAAAAAGAATAAGCATGCATATGGTGTCACACGTGGGCTCTCACACATTTCATAAATCCGTTCAGATAAAAATTGCTATACATTTACTGCCGCTTTGGTTCCTCTTCATCTTAATTCAAGACTAATTAAACGTCAAACTTTCCTGTTCCAGCATGAGAGCACAAAGCAAGGGAATGGGTTGGTGTGGAAGACTTTACTAGCTGTTTGTTTTCAGGGACGTGATAACATATCAAATCTGATCACTTCGAATCACGTTTTTAAAAAGCACACTGGACCTTCCCCGCCTGCTTTTCCAGAAACAGCTCCCAAGAAGGAATATGTGGCACTATCAAAGCCGTTCCAAAAAACAATTTGCAGTAAATCTCATCCTCCGGGTAAAAATGACTTTTTATTCAAATGTGATGTCATCCTCTTCCTGGTTCTGTGATTTAAATGATGATACTCTATTACTGTACGTACAGTAGGTGATGCGCAGATATGCAAGCGTGCATTCTGGCAGCACATCAAATACATAAACATTGATTTAAAGAACACTTCTAGTTCTAATATTTATAGCTGAAGTCCTGGTCCATAGTTTATGATTTTTTTTTTTACAATTTCAAGGCTCGTTTCACCGACAAGCGCAGAAACCACTAAATCACTTAGACATCACTGCATGCTGAGATTTGTCTTGTTTGAGCGTGTATGAGTGTAAGCAATGGTGAAAATATGCAGATTAATCCCGAATAAATCAAATTATTATGACTGCAGAGAAGTTTATATACACATTTAATATACCCACAAAACTAACAGTAACCTCGGTAGGATGGAGGGATGCATGGACGAACAGACAGGATATTTTTACTCCTTGCAAAACAACCCTACATGTTGGAGTACAAATGAGAGCTGCCCAATTTAGCGTTTGAAGTGAATGCATCCCAAGGGTAATTTTCTATGCGTGTGTCTTCGTGCGACCTTGTTTTGCTCTTTTGTAGTGGGCTAATGATGGGGAAGCTTTATACCAACTGTGGCTTTAAAGGCCTTGATCTACATTAGAGGATGAATGAAGATGGCCAAGTAGGACACAAAAACATAAACATGCACAAAGGCAAATAGGCACACTTTTCATAACTGCACAATAAATGGATAATCAGGCCACGTCCATCTGAACACGGCTACTTTGGCCTTTCTTTCCCATTCAACTTCGTTTTGGACTTTAGCAAGTTTATTTGATGCTCCTCTTTTACTGCAAATCATAATACTGTGCAAGTGGTCATAAGTTGAGGCTAGCAATTGTATATTCCATAAATATTTTACTTGAAGGTGGATGTCGCATTCATTTAACATTGGAAAGATGGACATCAAACTGACCTGTCACTGAAAACATATTTGACTTGGGGTCTTGCAACAGCTGGACTTACAGCCTGTTGAGAGAGCACACAAACACGTTGTTTTAGTGACCTAGTGTCAACAAAGCAGAAACAAGCGACAGAAAAATCCTATCCCGGGAAAGGAGGAAAAGTGACAAATCATACAAACATTTGTTTTAAATATGAAAATTAGCTCAAATATTGCTCCATTTGCCCATCCAAGCATCTATTGCTTTTTCTTTTTTTTTTTTTAAATAATGTTTATCCCCATTGAAGTCGCAGATAAACTGGAGCCAAATTTTCCCCACTGAATCAATGGAAATGTCATTATTCGTTTCAACGTTGTGCTCTGTCCATGTGGTGTTTGTGCCTTGGCCCCAAGTGGGGAGTATAAGATGGTCTTGACATAGATGTGTAGACATTTCATATAGACACAGGAAGAAGCATTTCACAGCTGACTCAGGAAGCTGCAGTACTATTAGTCATTTTTCACAGAGGATAAAGAACATATGCTTCTGAGTATTGTGATATTGATCGTCTACAGCAGGGGTCCCCAACCTTTTTTGCCCCACGGACCGGTTTATGTCAGACCATATTTTCACAGACCGGCATTTAAGGTGTGGCGGATAAACACTACAAAATAATATGGCAAGAGCTGCATGAATACTGTGGTGTTTTCGAGAGATAATAATAAACACGAGGAGCGTCTGATCTGGCCACAACACTGTGATCGCTATGGTAATGTTTAATGCCTTCAAAATACAATACAACGCAAATTCAAAGTGCATGAAAATGTCAACTCACCACAATGCTGAAACCCCCTCCTCATACAGGTAGCATGTCGGAAAGAGCAACAGTGCTATTGTGGCGATCTCAGAGTATTCAGCCATAACTTGAATCCAGAACACCGGCAGAGTTGTTGTCTCGAACGTACTTTTAAGGCCACCGTCATTTGCGATCTCCGGCAGTTTATTTTACTCATTTAGCAAGCTTCGGCGTTTTGTTTTTAGCGTAATCAGTCACGTGACGGAGAAGCGTGGTTAGTCGTGCGTCAAGAGTGACACAGACGGATGTAACGGAGAATCTGGTAATTTTTCAAAATAAAATACCTTTCGAATTCCAAAATGAATACAACGGAATTAATGTAAGTTCTTATTGTGCGGCCTGGTACCAAATGCCCTGCGGACCGATACCGGTCCGCGGACTGGCGGTTGGGGACCCCTGGTCTACAGGCAAAGTTACGAGGTTGTTTTAAATACACAATGGCTAATTTTTGTTTGATATTTAGATTTGCGTCAACTGGGAATGTCCATAAATATCATGAAGCCTTTTTTGAAGAAGACATACGTTACATTGCCAAACTGCTCCTTGTTGTCAAGTGATTTGAGTTAAAACCAGTTAAAGTGCAAAAAAGAAAATCTGTCATGCGACGACACGTATCTCCAAACATTTGTGAGTAGGGTCACTCCTAAGTCAAGTTACCATTGGATTTTTTGTTCTGCAGTCTCCATGTTCTGTCACACCATGCTATCTTTTCCTGCTCATTTGGTGTGGAGAAGGAGGCTTGTGAAAGTCTGTGGAGCTAACGTGTACTTTGAAGTGTTGGTCATTGTGAGTACACACCACACATACTGTAAAAGCAGTAAGGACACACTTGTACCTTTATTGTGTGTGGCATCTTACACATTCAAAAAAAAAATGGTTAAGCTGCCTGGATTCAGTATGTGTGCACCTCACTTAAGACATCAGAGTGAGGCAATAAAAAAAAGTGAGAACTCCATAGTGGCACCGACAGTGATTGACGGATTACACATACACTACATATGCTCGGGCTTTGGCGACTTGAAAAACAATTAGCCTGGCCAAGATGCAGATGCTGTCATATTAGCTTAATGACTGGCGGAGTGGCAGGTAACATTCATTACACTAACACCTTCATTACATTAGCAACTCCTGAAATACAGTATTAATTGCAAAGCCTATCAGTGCATAATTGTATGCCTCATTTAATCGAGAAATAGCTCTCTGAAGTAATTAAAAAGGGCCAATAACTTAGTATAACCAAACACCAGTTTGTAAAAAAAATCAAAGAACAGAAGTGCCACATGATTCATATTATCTTCATAAAAGCAATAGATATATACCACACTTTTTTAAGTACTGGACTGTACATGTGTTTTTCCAAAATACAGTCAAACGTCGGTTTTCGAACGTCTCGGTTCTCGACCAATTCGGTTTTCGACCAAAAATTTCGAGTTTTTTTATGCCTCGGATGGCGAACAAATTTCGGTTCTCGAACAAACTGAGTGCACTTGTATGCACCATTTGACTCCTCGCGCCTTCCTTACACGAGGAAGTGACGCTTCCTCGGGTAGACGAGGAAGTGACGCTTCCTGGTGTTGCTTTTCATTGTGAGCAGACGTGTTCAGTAAATATTTTTATTTTAAAAAGAGCGTGGTTTCGGTTTTCGAACAATTTCGGTTTTCGAACAGCCTTCTGGAACGGATTATGGACGAAACCCGAGGTTTGACTGTATAACCAAACAGCAGTTTGTAAAAAATCAAAGAACAGAAGTGCCACATGATTCATATTATCTTCATAAAAGCAATAGATGTATCCCACACTTTTGTTTTTTTAAGTACTGGACTGTAAATGTGTTTTTCCAAAATAGTGCTTTTTTTTGTGCTGTTTTTAGGTACACTTCAAAGCCACACTGACTGACTCGAGAGAAAGAACATGCTCACAGAAATGTAAGGAGAAACGCACGTTAAGCAAGGCGCTGGACGATTAAGAAGTTGTGCATAGAGCTTCCATCCCCAGTCGAATTCTGGGCGAGAGCAAATAGTCTCATTCTGATTAACACATTGCCTGCCAATGCGCAACACACTAAGCGAAAGAGTGTTTTAAAAACAGGAGAGAACAGAGAGTGGGATTCACTGCAAGAACATCGCTTCTTTCCTCTTGCAGCTCTTACCGAAAGGCCAAGTGACATTTTGAACAATTACACAGGACCCTTACCTCCATCTGAACCTGGCAGAGCAAGTGGACAATCGACTTCACGTGTAGGAGTGAGACACACAAAGAGAAACGGCAAAAAAAGTGATGTCACATTGTGGCAAGGAAAATAGGGATAAGAAGACCAGGATCAAGTCCATTCTTAGTCATTGTTGGTTTGTCTAGTTATTTTTCATGTATCAGTGGTTTTTACTTTTTAAAAAAAAGGCCCTGGAGCATGATCAAAGATACAATGTGTAAACAATGTGCCTTGCAAATCAAGAGAACAGAGAGACACGTGTTTTTATCTGTCCTCGGGGAGACTGGCAGCAGAGCAAGAATTGACGCAGGCCGTCCACCAACATGCCTGAGCTGCGGCTGTTCTATAAGGAGGGATAAGCTAAAATCCATTCAAGTCTGCGTGCAAGCCGAGCAGCCTCCTCTCGTTTAGCTCTCTCTTTCACAGTCATCAGGGTTATTGTGCTTCACAGCAAGCTGAATGACCCTCTATGAAGGCAAAATCTTTTTTCCCCCCTCACGAACTGCACACACAAAATTCCGTGTAAACAATTACACTGATTATTTTCTGCTTGGGGCCTAAAAAATTTACATGCAGCCATTATATGATGTTGTGCATGCCTGATCTTTACAAGTGTTCATCAAAGGGGTTTGAAGCATAAAAAAAGTAATGACTGTATTTTCACTGCATGGTTCGAATGACACAATTCCAACTTTTTACAGTCAAACCTCGGTTTTCGTCCATAATCCGTTCCAGAAGGCTGTTCGAAAACCGAAACCACGCTCTTTTTAAAATAAAAATGTTTACTGAACACGTCTGCTCACAATGGAAAGCAACACGAGGAAGTGTCACTTTCTCGTGTAAGGAAGGCGACAGGAGTCAAATGGTGCATTCAAGTGCGCTCGGTTTGTTCGAGAACCGAAATTTGTTCGTCATCCGAGGCATAAAAAACTCAAAATTTTTGGTCGAAAACCGAATTGGTCGAGAACCGAGACGTTCGAAAACCGAGCTTTGACTGTATTGTCAAGTGGCACGACTGGAATGTACGTTACAGGGAGCGTAAATTGAAAAATATGACTGAAATTTGATATCTTCCAGTCTGAATCAGGCCTCTCCAAATTGTGGATAAAAATCCAAAACGAAATCAGATATCTGCCAATTTCAGTGCGACATCAATACACAAATCCGATCCACCGCATCAATGTGATTTTTACATCGTCGGAATATACCGATTGGTGCCCTATACACAGACGCATCCCCTAACAACACAAATAAAACAATGAAAAGAAATCCACTGTAAATCTTTACAGTGAACAAATCTAAATTACTTTTTTCTTTTCTTTTTTTTTTTTATTAATCTATTGTTAGCACACGGTTCATTTGACTATACAAGAGACTCTCCCATTCAACTGGTTAATAAGCTATACGTCCAAATAACCTGATTCGCCGTTAAACATTGTCAGAAACATGTTACAACAGCTACCCAAAGACAAGAAAAGTAAGCACCTTTAAGAACAAACAAGTTGCTCTCCAGAGATTAGATGTTGGAAAAAAATTAAATACTCGTCCACAGCGAGATCTCAAAAGGCTCACCACTCAGGCGCCCAATCAGGCATGGAGAGCCTTTCAAAAGACATCATGTTGGATTTGTGATGTCCAACCATGTTAAGGGAATAACTGTGACAATAACATATCAAGTCCTGTACTCGTGAATCAAATGATCACAGATATATTAATATTACGCTAAATGTGATTCCTAAGGCTAAATCTTGAGATAACGTGACGAAAATAGGTGTGCAGACTGAGGGCAACCCTTTCGTCCAAAAAGTGATTCACTCTTCTGATACTGTATATGGAGTCGCAAATGAAGGATCAAGGTTTCGTGAGAAGCGTCTTACAGTGTCGGTGTCTTACCATCACAGAGGCATCTTCCTGGCGGGAGGATTCAAGCTCTGCTGACTGAGTACCGAGAGCTGAATCACTGCTGCTTCTCACCAGCAGGGGGGTGTCTGTGAAAATACAAGGACATGTTACAGGAGTATTCTTCTGTACATTCTGCAACAAAGGAATTGGATAGTAATCGATGAAGTGGTCAATTATAAACGCTATCCAATGTTTGGAATTGTTAAATCAAATCGTACACTTTATGAATAATGGAATGCATTACTCGGCTATAAAACCAGCAGGTGATTCAATCTCAACAAGTACAGTACAACTCTGACCTTGGCTGTGGTGCAAATTCTATGTGTTGCATTTGGGTAAACAAAATGACACCTGATGAACATAAGTATCTGCAGGCGAGCCAAACTAGCACTTTCCTTTGTATTTCCTACACAAATCTATTTTAAGAATTTTCTGTTTAATCAATGTATTGACCAAGAGAATTTTGTCAACTTCCCATCACTAGTGTAGTTTGGGGCAAACATTTTTATACAAAAATATCAACATCTGGGATACGTTTCAGACCCAACTCCTATAGGTGGAAGCTACATAAAGAGAGCATAAAACAGTGGCTCTTCTTTCCCACATGTAAGGGCATAAAATTAAGTGCAGTCAAACCTCAGTTTTCGAACGTCTCGGTTCTCGACCAATTCGGTTTTCGACCAAAAATTTCGAGTTTTTTATGCCTTGGATGACGAACAAATTTCGGTTCTTGAACAAACTGAGCGCACTTGAATGCACCATTTGACTCCTCTCGCCTTCCTTACACGAGGAAGTGACGCTTCCTCGGGTAGACGAGGTGACGCTTCCTCGTGTTGCTTTCCATTGTGAGCAGACGTGTTCAATAAACATTTTTATTTTAAAAAGAGCATGGTTTCGTTTTTTCAAACAATTCGGTTTTAGAACAGCCTTCTGGAACGGATTATGGACGAAAACCTAGGTTTGACTGCATGTTTAAAAAAAAAAAATGGGGGAAAAAAAATAATTGCTATAAAGTGCAGATTTTTGCTGACACAATTGTTTCACCATAAAAGTTGGCAAAACAATGAACTGCAATAGAAGAGGAACACTAACAAACGTGCATTTCCCAAATGTGACGGGGTACAGCCGCTTTGGCTCCTAGCAAATCGGCTGTTAAGAACAGATGCAAAAAATAAAAAATAAAAGAATTATCCATTTGTTTCATACAGCACCTCTCGCAGGCTGGTGCTCATTGGTCCAAATGGTTGATAAGTATGTGATTTGCAAATATGGGTATGCATACTGGTAACATATGATGGTGTCTCCCTGTTGCGCATTTCATCAGCCCGCTGCATAAAATAATCATTAAATAGAAGATGATGAATGAAACACTCCCGTGGACTACCAATGCGAGAGCTTAGCAAAATAACGGGAGAACGGCGACATGGTAAAAGGCTATTTCGAGGATCTGCACACTCCCTACGCTCACATTTAGCCTCTTTTATCAAAATCAATTAATCTATGGTATGTACATTAAGACCTTGGTCACGTGAGCCTCGTGGTTCCGTTGGGAATCGAATGACAGGGTTTGGATGAATAACGTTATATGAGTGAACCTCCATGAACAAATGACAAATGATATTTGTAGGGTCATTTATTGATTGTGACAAAATGGACCCTTGGTGCTCTTAAGACTGTCTGGGGGGTAAGGATTACATCAATGCTATAATCAATGCAACCCCCCCTCCCCACCCCCCCATTGAATGGCAATGAAAGACAGATAAAGGAAGAGGACAAAAGAGGCATAAATAGTTGGCTCAACTTGGCGGCAGCATGAAGGAGAATGGGAATGAAAGCAAAACTAATTTGACAAGATATCTAGTGCGATAACAGCACAAATGAGACGCTAACAAGGGACAAAATGTCATCTATTTATCCTCAGGGATTCTTCAAGATCAATTTTTTTTCTTGGTCGCTCATAAAACGTTGGTTTCCGAAAATATAACGTTAGAAAAAGATATGCACAAAAAGGTGAAAGTCAAAAAAGGAGCAAGAGTGTTTGGAAGAGAAAAGTTGTTCTATAGTAGGAGTCGAAGACAGAGGTCTACATCTGACCTTCTCACACTGACAGTAATAGTCTCCAGAGCGCTGTTACCCCTAATCTTCCATGACAACCACACATTACCTCTAATCTTTCCTGCCAGGCAACCATACTGAAACAGACTCAACTTCCTGTCTTAACAGTGTCTGGATCGAACTCCTTTGCAACCTAGGATAGTTGAAAATCCTCCAAAGCCACACACAGTTTGTACAGGTATAAAAATGCAACGTGTTTTAAGGGTACTGTTCTGTTATGGCATCCTGAGTATGACTTTGATACCTGCTAAAACATCTCACTCCCATCACTAAAATGAGACTGACACATTCAGACGGCCAGCACATCCAGCACCATATACTGTACCGTACAAACTCTTTTGAATGTACCCCGTTTACATTTTCACCCAAGTACAGTACTTATAGTGATAGTTGGTCTGAAAAAGATGCTATTGGATGCTATTGCTAACCCTCATCTTTTTTTTTTTCCCAACACAGTGATCCTTCGCTCTAACGCGGTTCACTTTCCGCGGCTTTGCTGTTTCACAGATTTATTTTGTGCAGTTTTTTAATGCTTTTAAACAGTGAATTGCGTTCTGCATCCTGATTGGCTAAGGCACTGACCGACGTGAACAGTCCAACCTCGTGCTGACTATTAAAAATATGATTTTACAGTACAGTATTTCCAAAAACTTTTTTGGGGGGGTTTTTTGTCCTTGGGCCTGAAAACAGGTTTTGGGCTTTGGTTCCATTGTATACATAGTTCAGTATTGTATAACAACTGTAAAAAATAAAGCTCACTACTTCACGGATTTCACCTATCACTGGTCCTTTTTGGAACGTAACCCCCGCGGTAAACGAGGGATTACTGTACTCACTTGATTTGAGAGCTGATGAATTGACTTCTATCTCTCCTCCCGTGATTGGCTGGAAGACAGACAGCTCAGCCTGGTAGCGATCATGGCTGGGGGAAGGGCTTGTGTTGGCTGCATCCCTCTCTTGGGCTTCCTGTTCTTCATACACAGCCATCAGCTGATCAAAGAAAAATAAAAACACACAACCATAAGGCATCTGATTATTTTCAGGAATTCTTTAAATAATCTTCCAAGTCATTTGCGGAAGGCTGAAAGTCATAGAAAAGATGGAAGAGATAAAGCAGGTGCGTGAATAAAATCGACACAATTACTACAATGCTCTGTACGTCCACACCACCACAAGAAATATAGTTCCTCAAACCGAACAAAGACAACTGTTGTCTTTGGTTTACATCACCTTGTGGATGAGGACACTATAAAGGACGTCCAAGGATCCCAGCATTCCAATGAGTGTGTGTGTGGAACGACTACTTAACAACGGCCTCCATTTGTGTCCTTCCTCTTCGTGTGTGCGACACCCGGCTCCCACCCGCCTTGTTATATAGTGGAATCCCCATCTATTGAACATAGCACTGAGTCTGCGTTTAGCTTAACATGGGACAGAGCTGGTCAACACTGGCTTCTAGGGGCCTCCACACAAACGCTGAATAGACCTGCGTTTGTGGACATATGTGGCTCTGGGTGTTTGTGCCATAGATCAAGTGGTAAAGAATAAAGAAAGCAGAGGTTGCCAGTAAAGCCAGAGCCTGATACATATGAGGGTCACTGTCCGACAAACTATGTCCCTTATGTATGAAGTGCTGACATTCGTATATAACGGTCCTAAATAAAACCTAGAAACAGTCTACGCACCTTCCATTAGAATATTCTCAAACTGAGAGGAACAGTCAAAGGTGTGTGTGTGTGTGTGTGTGTGTGTGTGTGTGTGTGTGTATCTCACATCAGTAAGCTCTGATAACGATTCTGCTCATTTGAATCTGTTCGCAAGACTGCCAGGACCAGAGTTTCCTACCCCTGGTTCATACATGAAAGGCGCTTATAAATAAAATATATTATTATTATTATCAGCAATCAGGTTGGCAGGTGAAAACAGATGTCCTTCTATGCCTACAAATACGAAATACTTTCTGTGTCATAAAAGAATATTGTTAATCTGGGAATGTATGTGTGTGTAAGCCTTACAAAAGACTACCTCCTAGTGTGTGTAGACCACACAAGGCCATATGGAAGAGCATTATGCAGACGCTTAGCCCAGATGGACACATTCTGTGCAAGCAATTGCAGCTGATCCAAAGATTCGACAGAAGGCATCGAAGGGCGCTTTCACACTCGTGAACTCGAGTCCTTCCCCCCACTTAGTCTGGTCCACTTTTAGTCGCAGCAAATGAACTCTTGAGAAGAGCAAATCAATCCATTTTTTGTGTAGTTTACGTGCTCTCTCTTTTTTTTTCTTCTCACTAATGGTTTATCTTAATAATACAAAGCTTTAGCATATATCTCCAACTCCCATTCAAAGCGAACATTCCTTTTTCTCCTTTTTTCTAACCTCTTATCTCATTCAATTACCTCGCCACACAACAATGTATGTCTGAGTAGCTTTTGAAGTTGGAATTGCTTTCTGTCAGGTGTCACTGATTAGAACCCCCTCCTAGCCGAACGCTGATGTGTAGTAGGCCTTTATGTGCAGCTTTCATGGATTTGGGAGTTTGCTTAGATGATACTATAAGTCTTTCAAGCTGAAAACACATTCAACAATACAAAAATACATTTAGAAATGTGTCCATTCTCCTATGAATTTGTTTGTGATTGTCTAATTTGTTACGGAAATCACTGAATAGTACCTCATTACAAAGGGTGTTGTAGCAATATTAAAATTGCCATATCATCACTGTCATGTTACAATATTAAAAAGCAGCACATCTTCATCAACAAGCATACATTTTTGCCCGTTTGAGCCTTACACAACATGTGAACTACTTCGTACATTTTTGATAATTATCGTATCATGAGGTGTCATATCATGACATTTGAATATCATTACATCGCTACTCATTACATAACATTCAATGCCACGGATATTGAAAAAAAAAAAATCATGGGTCACATTGCTCAAACAGTTTGAAAAATAGCAACAGTATGCGATAGAAAATTGCTATGTATGTTTGACAATGCGCCACACTCATGGGCAGCGGAAGCTAGCGGATGAGTCCAACGTTAACCAAAACAGTCTTAAGTCTAACCCTGATTGTGTAGGCTCGGAACCAGGGCAGTGACACAAAGTACAACTAGAACAAACGTCACACTGTCCTGTACACATACAACATATACAAAATGAGAACACCGCCTTAACATAAAAAGTTTTATTTTCAATAACTAAAGTGGACATGTGTTTTTCACAGAACAGGTATGCTATGTTTTAGTAGACTGCTTACATTAGATGTAGTTTCCTTGTGTCCTCCTCACATGCTTCTTTTGTGTTTGTCTTTTTTTTTTCTAAAAGTGTTCAGTAGCATGCGCTGAGTACCTGTTGCAAATGTGTCCTGTATTTTTTGAGGTACTTAAAAACCAACTCTCCTGTGAACAATTCAGGTTCATACAGTAGGTTTGATATTAATACACAGGACTGGTCAAACAATAGCCCTTTGAGAAAATCACAGCAACTGTGATTCATAAACTGTTTAATTAAATAAAGGATTAAAAAAAAGTAATAAAGTTCAATTTCATCCCAAAAAAAAGAATCAGAAGTGAAAATAGGAAACGGAACTGAATCAAGGAAGCGGAATCTGAACTGGTATGCTCCAAATTGAAATGATACCCAACCTTAGTTCACAACACTTTATGCCGCTGCACCAACTAGTGCATTGCGCTGAGTTTGGAAACTCCAAACCACTTATATTGTGACCGTCATGAATCCTGTACTTCTGTAAACTAATGAAATTGGCATGCCCTTGAGAAAAATTTCGATAAACATTCCTATTACCAATAAATCAAGCTCTTTGTCGCCGCTCTCCCTCAACTTCCGTGTTTTGGTCGCTTCATTCCACGTGATTTGATTAAGGAAGTAATTTCACTCTCCATATCCTAAATCACCTGCTCGCATTTGGTCATGCTTTGGCCTCCTCACCAAGTCCCCCCCATCTCTTACCTCATTCGTCATCTCTTTTACCGCATCTTCTAATGAATTCAATCATGTTTGAGTCACATCTTGATGTGACCAGTCCTGATACATATGTTGACCTTTAGCTAGCAACCATGGGATGGGGGTTAATTGAGTCAAGGCGTTTACTCTACAGGAGAATGAGCCAGAAAGCCAGAGAGATTAAGAAACAGCAGCAATCGGTGCATTAAGAGAGTCCGAACGAGACAAATAGGTGCAATTTGTAAGAGCATATGAGGAGACGAAGCAGGAGAGGGCAAGAGGAAAAAGGGGTTAATTGCTGGTGTGAATGGAATGAAACACACTGGGAGGCGGGTAATTAAAGAAGTGAGGAGGAGATCGCGAAATAGAGGCAAATGTGCGCTTGATAGGGACAGTGTGTGCGCCATGGGTGCAAGGTGACAGCAAGAAGGAGCCAATCAACAAGCGATGGGAGATTGATTTTAAGTGATAAGGAGAAGGGGTTAACAGGGTGATTGAAATGAAACAGAGTGAGAAGCTGATAGGGTGAAAAGGAAACGGTTAATTATGAGTATAATAAACGATGAAGCCCCTACTCTTCATGGACCTTAACTCTTAATTAAGGAAACACAGCTCCACCTGAGGTCCAGCCATAATTAATGGATGCAGGAAATCGGGAAATAAGTGTGTGTGTGTGTGTGTGTGTGTGTGTGTGTGTGTGTGTGTGTGTGTGTGTCACTGTGTGCGCGCGCAATTTGTGTTTATGATGAAGCCCACATCCTCATGGATTCATCGTGATGATTAACTATTGTAATGAAGTGTCTGAAAGTGGGGTTTGTTAAGCAAGATGACAAAGAACTGGTCACTTATATCATTAACCCATCTGTCAGTCATGATACAGGAAGGAAGTTAATGGAGAAGTCGTTAAAATACAAACCAACTCGTGTTAAGGCTGTCACTGACGATTCATTCGGAGGGGTGATCAAATACAGTCAAACCTCGGTTTTCGTACTTAATCCGTTCCAGAAGACTGTTCGGAAACCGAAACCATGGTTCCCATTGAAATCAATGTAAAATGTTTTAATCCGTTCCAAGTCAAGAAAACAACTTTTTTAAACCACTTTTTTTTACAATTTCACACCATAAACTGTACAAATGTAATGGGAGATGACCAATTTTAACATTAACATAGTAACATAAAAATTGAAGGAACATCTCTCTCTCTCTCTATCTGTCTGTCGCGGGGCTTGCGCCTCTCCCAGCTGTCAGCAGGCAGTAGGCGGGGCATTTCGGCATCCCGAACTCCTTTGCCAACACAGACACACGCACACCTGACTCATATTTTGCGATTAAATCTTTCTTAAATTCTATAGTTTTGCACACTATTTTCCTCTTTTCTTCACCAGGTTCACCACTTCCACTTGCTTTCTTTGGTGCCATGATTAGTGGCTGATACACGATGCAAAAATAACAGTCCAATATAACGTAGTTCTCACCAAACACGTCTGCTTTTTTTAAAAAAACATTCTTAATCGAACAATACAAACTCATCTGCTCACAAGCTGTTTCTGTACGATTATTGCATAATAATGAGACACCGGACACCAGTGTTCATTATGTGCCGCTGCATTGAAAAATGCAAACAAACGCACGCCCCCCCCCCCACTCCCCCGTGCTGCCAGGGCAAACCATTATGAAAAGAGGGGGATTTCACTAGTCCTAACAGAAGCGTCTCACCAAACATGTCTGCTTTTTTTATTGAACAATACAAAAACGTCTGCTCACAATGGTCGCTTCCTGTGTAGCGACGAGACACAATGGAGCACCGCGACATGAGGGAGTGTCACTTCACTCCTCTCGGCTTTGCTACCTCCTCTCGGCTTTGCTACCTCGCGAAGCTACACGAGGTAGCGTTGCTAGATGAGGTAGCGAAGCCGAGAGGAGTGAAGTGACGCATTCAAGTGCGCTCAGTTAGTCCGAGAACCGAAATTTGTTCGTCATCCGAGGCATAAAAAACTCGAAATTTTAGTTCGAAAACCAAATTGTACGAGAACCGAGACGTCCGAAAACCTAGGTTTGACTGTAATGTGATTCAAATAGATTGTTTTGATGATCAATGTGTTTTTTTGCGATGTCCTTGTTGTCTCAGGATACTAAGTAGACATGTTTTTGGTGACAAAACATAATCCATGCAGCAAATATCACGGGACATTGCGGAGGCAAAGCCCCAAATCTGGAGTTGTCAACTTGGCAGCGCAGAGACAACAGAAAACCATTTTCATTTTTGCTTCAAAAGCACATTTGAAGACTGACTGATAATAATTTTGAAGGTAGAAATCATCATTTTGTTTTCAAACAAAAATCAAAGCGAGATCAGTACGCTACAAAACATGTTATTACATTCTCACATTTCCTAAAATGTGACTCCAAACATTTTAGGAAATGTTTTGAATTGTTTTGAATTTGCTTAACTCACTCACTGACGATTTTTATTTTTGACAACTGGATTTCCAACCCTTTAACATCACCAAAAAATGTGTATTTGTCAAGCATGTTTTTCAATGGGCAGGCGCGGGTGTGGGTCTTTGCCCAGCTTGTCTGTGAAATTTAGGGTTTGTAAACCACTGTAACGTGAGGAAAAAGGTTAGTGGGTGAGTTTTGACTTGTCTAAATAAATTACAGATAAATAAATGATTTTGCCATCAAACGTTTGGAAGTGTCACATTTGACAATAAAGTTGTACTTGACTTGATAAGCACAAAACATCAGCGTCATAGTCACTGTTTTGCCTTTCACAAAAAGCTTGTATTCTCTACGATTTGGTCAGAAACTCGTGTTTTTGGTGAGCCACCCCATGTTCTACTCCTGATTAAGAACAGAAACAGCTTGAGAACATCTTGGCAGTATGGGGGATCTCTATTTTTTTAAACATATGGCAGTGCATGAGTAAATTCCAATTACTAACAAAGAATAATTGATATGATAAATCACAGCGTGCATCACTGTAGTTCAGCTCCACATGTGCACAATATGTGAACAAAATACACGAAGATTAAAGCAGCTCTGAAAAAATGTCCTGATAAATGAGCCAGTGAAAATAGAGTTTACGAATGGGGCCATAGCCCCATCAAATATAATTCATAATACAGATAATAAATGATCCCAGATATTGTAGATCATCCAAGTGGCCTCTATCCTTCTTAAGAACTAACATCTAATCCACAAGTGTCAAACTCAAGGCCCGGGGGCCAAATCTGGCCCGCCACATCATTTTATGTGGCCCGGGAAAGCCAATGGCACATGTCGACTTCTACCATGGTTGTGAAAATCTGGACCAAAATGTCAACTTCTCCGAGGTAATAAATAAGAGAGATACAGTCAAACCCCGGTTTTCGTCCATAATCCGTTCCAGAAGGCTGTTCGTAAACCGAAATTGTTCGATAACCAAAACCACGCTCTTTTTAAAATAAAAATGTTTACTGAACACGTCTGCTCACGATGGAAAGCAACACGAGGAAGCGTCACTTCCTCGTGTAAGGAAGGTGAGAGGAGTCAAATGGTGCATTCAAGTGCGGTCAGTTTGTTCGAGAACCGAAATGTGTTCGTCATCCGAGGCATAAAAAAATAGAAATTTTTGGTCGAAAACCGAATTGGACGAGAACCGAGACGTTCGAAAACCGAGGTTTGACTGTATTGTAAACATTTTCTTGTTACCAAACCGCTCATTACAGTAACTTAAACAATCGTTGAATCAACCATTATTCTTGACTTCTTTAAATGCTTTCACAGTCATAATGGAGGAAAAGGGTCACGTCAAGGTGGACCGCGACAAAAATGAGTTTGACAACCTTAATCTAACCCCTTCTCCAGCCAGATACTGTACATGCCTACCGCCATGATTCAAGGACCTCCAACTACATCAGAATGATGAAATGGAAACACTGTCAAGATTAATCAAATGTCAAAAATAGCATCAGAGTCCCATGTAAAGAACTTAAAAAGAACACCGTGGTTACTGTAAAGGGCACTATTAGGTAAACACACTGAGAAACAGTACATTTCAAAGTACCGGTAGTTATTTGTAATGGTGATCATGTATCATTCTATCGGTAACTGAAGTTGGTTGATAAAATGTTTAAAAATTGCTGTTTGCTCTTATACATACTCATAAAATGAGAACAAGGTAGTTTTAGCCTTGAAAAACGGCTAAAAAAAAGACTTTAATGCCACAACAAACGTGCACCAAAAATGTGTACAAATGTTAGCAGCCTCTACCTAAACACACTACGATTCTCTGTAAATGAAACCATTCCAATGTGTGAAAGCAATAAGGTACACTGCTTTCTTTAATCCAAGGTCAATATTATTCCTACCGGCTGGCCACTTCACGTGGAGGGCCCGAGATGGCAAAGGTGACCAAGAAAGTGTTTGCATAGCCGTACACTGGGTGTGTGGCAGAAACCTTAGAGTGTGTTTGTCTTTCACATTCGTTCACTTAACTCTAGAAAGCTGACACTACACGATAGAAAAATAAGCATCTCAGAACCTACTTGCGATGAGAGATGCAATCTCAACTCAGGAAAGAGTTTTTCATCATTGTTTCTCATATTTAGAAGTCATCGCTTCAGGTGGTTGACATGGACTCACAATAGCATCAGCGGCAATGTTGTTAGGAAATAGCAATGATGACCAAAAATTAAGGTTAACAGAAAATACAATTTACAAGCTCCGGTGTGCAACACGCAAATGAAATGCCTTCGGTCTGTATGTCACCGGCAGCTAATATCTGTGCCTTGCATGCTTATTCCTGTTGAGCCTTGTTGTAGTTTGCGATGTGAGTCTACAATTATGCGGTAATTGTGAATAACGGTGCACAAGTCACCTCACAGAGGTGCTAACAAGAATCAAAGTGCCCAAGAACATAAAAAAAAAACGTCACAGCATGTAAGATCGTGTCATGTATATATCATATAATAAATGAATATGGCACAGTGTGTGCACTTAACTCAAAATACAGGGTAATGGAGAGATGCATTCTGTGTGTAAGCGCACACAGATATTGAGACTGCTTTTACGCTGATGTGGCCCAGTCCTACAACAGGCCAAGATATATAAGCATTGACATGCGTAACCAAATGAAATGGATAAAGCAAACATATTGGTCTAATTTACTAATATCCCAAGTAGCGGGCACAAAATTGCTTGTCTGTTGTAACAGATTGTGTGTTGCTGGTGACCGTGTTGTGTGTGATTTACTAAGATTATGATATTTTACTTAGATCCAAGTTTACTTGAAAAGATTGCGGGTGCTGTTGGTAACAGGTGTAAAAGTGATGGGGAGCAGCCAACTTAAAAGAGGGGTTTTCGTTGAAGGTAGCTCTGATGGTTGTCTTCAGTGAGCACGTGGATGAGGACCGTATCTACGAAGGGTACTTTGAAGTTTTTAAGTGTTAGTTGAAGAGGCAAACAAACATATTGTTGAGTTAGAACAAATAATTTGCTCAATTTTGGCGAGCGCAGAATAAAACAATACGTTGTTTGACTTAAACCGCCAGTATGTGGAAAACGGGCGGAAATACTATATGCATAAATATATACTCCAATCCGATTTTCAACATGAACATCTTTCGGCATCTTTCGTCACAAATGACGATTTATCAGGAGGGTTGGAAACTACGTTAATCAACATCAAAAGCGCAAAGAACGCCACAGTGACAAAGTGCTTAGCTGTGGAAACAATGTGTAGAGTATGAAGCTGTGTGGAAGGGCAAACCGAATCATGCTAGAGCTGGAATGTAAAACAGTGTGTCCCTTTTGGAATGTCATCTTTCAATAATAAAGGAGCTGATAGGAAATGTCCACAAAGCAAACTAAAGAGGGAGAGTTTCGGTCTGAAGTGTAGCAGAGTTCAAGGGAGTAAAGAAGAAGAAAAAAAAAAAGATAACTTTAAGGGAAAGGCAATACGAGTGGAACTTCAGTGTGAGGGAGAACCATTATGTAAATTATAGCCTGAACAAGCGCCTACTGGTGTGGGCTGACAGCTACTGTGTGGCTAACTTTGAGTCTAGTGCATAACCCTCCTATTTTAAGCTTGTTACCTTCGCAACATCCAGTTCACTAGCGGAGTAGGAGGAAAATGCTTCCAAAAAAAAGCTTCTATAAAAAGGTAATGAAAAAAGCTACAAAAATTATGAATTTTAATGAGCTCCTAGAAACCATTTTATATGAATAAATACCAAAGACGTACAGTTGGAAGCTGCAAAGTAATATAATGAAGGAACATTGTGTGATATGTATGTAACAGTAGATGCAACCTTGTTTATTACTGGAGAGGGGCTTATGAAATTAAAAAAATACATACATACATATATACATACATACATTAAAAAAATTAAAAAAAAGATAGTATGTCAGTGAACCGGATCATTTGCAGAGGGTATGATATGATAAAACATCTAGGAAGAAAAGTACATACTTTTGAGAGGAAGCTTGGGCAGTATGGGTTTAGTGCTCATCAGTGAAATGTTAAGTCTTAAAAAGCTAAAGGCAAGTTCGACCATTACATTTGCATTTTGCTGCTGAGCCTATAATGTCAAGTTCTTACCTTGTCCTTGTCCTCCACAAGATCACTCAGTGTATCATCAGGGTCAAGAATCCCTCCATCGCAGTATTCAACATGGTGTGTCCGAACCACGAATTCCCCTTCCTATGCAACAAAAGGGAAAACGCATGCAAGTCAAGATGTAATCTATGTATGTTGAATAGAATTGTTGTATATACTGAGTAAGACTCAAACATTAGGATTTCCGAGTTGAATTGTTCAGTCGTGCAATTTCATTCAATTCTCCAATATTCCAATATTTTGAGGGATCAAAACAAAGAAAATGTTCCACATGAGCTTCAAGAGAAGAAGCAATACAGTTGATACAAAAAGATGACACAACCCGGTGAAAAGAAAATATCTATTGTGGAATTTTTCTTCCCTGGGATTGAACGGTGATTCATCTGAGCCTCTGACCCCAAGTCGAAAGGGAAGGGCTACCTTGATAACTGGAAACACATTCCAGTTGATAAAAGTTGGAACTAGAGCTCAAATGCATAAATGGAGGGGGAAAAAACTCCCTCCCAATACTTTTAAATGAGTGTTAATTATAAGTGGATTTTCACTATTCACGACCCAACCTGGTCCCTATTCCCTCCAAAAACAGTTCCTTTTCAGTTCCCAGAATGCATTGCGTTGCGCAATGCATTTCATTAATAAAGTAATAAGGACCTTAATCCTTGTCACACGTGTTTGTGTTGTGAGTAGTTTGCCATACAGTGATCCCTCGCTATTTCGCGGTTTGTTTATGGCGGCTTTGGTGCATCGCGGATTTTTTCAAACATATAAATGTTTTTGTTTTCCGCAAAAATCAGTGTCTAAGTGTTGTTTACAATGCGTGCTAGTGTGTGCGCGCGCATGTGTATGTGTGTGTGTGTGTGTCTGTGTATGTGTGCGTATGTTAGTGCACTCTGCTCCTCCTTGAAGGTCCACGTGGGGCACCGTGTGTGTGCATGCAGGTGCGTATGTGTGTTGGTGTACACACACACACACACACACACACACACACACACACACACACACACACACACACACACACACACACGCACGCACGCAGGCCAGCGATCCCCCCCTGTGCAGCAGATGTGTCCATAATTCGTCAATTAAGACAATTAAGGATGAGAGAGACGCTCTGCTCAAGTGCGAAGGTCCACGTGAGGCTTTTTTTTTAATACAGTATGTTTATTGGTCGCTACTTCGCGGATTTTCGTTTATCGTGGGTGGTTTTGGTCCCCATTAACCGCGATAAACGAGGGATTACGGTATTCCACACATTTATAATTTATGTTGCACTATGTTTTTATTATTATTCTTACTTTCAACAAAACATGACTTCAGGTTGTGTGTAATTTTTTTTTTTTTTTAAGTCACACTCAGGTCAATTCGTTACACAAAATTGTCATTGCTCATCTAAGCATTGTTTGTCATAATTAAGATTTGCTTTGTTTGGAATTACAGGTCGGTAGGTTTACAGAAAATTCAAGATTAAAAACTAGGTATTTCCTCCCTCCACTATGTTCATAATTCTCACCATTGTTTCTTCATTTGGATATTTGGCATTTTGTGCTGGACAACTACAATGGATTACCATTATTATTACCATCCTGAACTAGTCTCACTGCCTCCCCACTCCTTTTATCCGCAGCGTTAGGTCTGTGATTGATGACAGAGACGCTGCATTGGACAGCCGCCTACACATAGTTGGTTGTAGTTGGTTGTTAAACAACATCGTGCCACAGCAAACACGCTGGCAATACCTTGCACTCACATGCGCGCACGTGAACCAAAGAGCATGTATGAATCAAAATGTTACATGGTTGTATCTCATTAAATACATTGTTTGGAGAATACTCCAGAGGCAAAGGATTTTCTGAGAGCAAGTCTCAACTATCCACAGATCACGACTGTAGAACAGTAGCTTTCAGCTGCCCTCATAAATACGGAACATGCCTGAAGGAAATGTTGAACTGGTGATTAACCGTCGCACAACCTATCTTTGACAAAGTGCGTCTTCTGTGAATATCAAGGCACGGAAACAAAGGGCTATGAGGTCGGAAAAAGACACGGTAACCATTGCTCATCATTGTTCACAACTCATCTTTTCATGACCCAGTGCCACATGGTGAGTTGTCATTCAGCGTTAGCTCAAACCTCAAATTTTACTATTAGATCGAGGAAGACCAATATAAAATAGACAGGTTGCCCGGGCAACAAAGTATTCCTGGAATATTTTCTTGCGGCCGCAGTGAAAAATCAGTGCATTAGATTCATACCATTACAGCCCATAAATAAATAAATAAAATGTATTCTTCTTCCAATTAATGATGTTCATCTTACATAGTCCAGGACCCTTACAAGTATGACCTCATTAGTCTAATGTTAAGAACACCTGTAGATACTGTATACTGTAACATACGTAAACTAAAGTTGTAAAATACACTTTCAGGCCACGGAAATTGGGCAACGCCTTAGCAAAAGCTAAGCCAGATAAAAGCCTCTAATAGCACACAACCAGCATCTTATCTGCTGGATGAAGGCAATTAAGAAGTGTGCCAACAAGCAATGAACTTCCTGGCAACTCCCCCAGAAAAACCAACTCTGCACCTTCCAGCCAATCTTTCATCTAAAGGCTTATAACATTCATCATCTCTGCTGTGGAATTAATTGTCTCAATTATGCTTCTGTATATATTACCACTATTTGGAATAACTTTTGCAGTTCTTCCACCACCTGTCCGGCATTCCATTTTTTTGTAACTTTCTTTCTATCTTTTTCATTTTATATAAGAAGAATATATGTCAGAAGTTCAGTTCAGTCAGTGTATATTTTAAGGAATCCAAACCCACGCAAACACCATTGTCATGACGACCTATTCCACCGCATTCAAATGTCCAAAAGGAAAGTTGCTTTTACAGTCCTGGAGTGACTAACAATGTAGCAGATTAGTAAGTAAGTCTGCCACACGGAAGCATGTGGGGAGGGGTGGTGGGGGATATTTTGGATCGAGCTTAAAAAATACTCTGAAGTATGATGAATCACAGAAGCAGATGTCATGGAAATAAACAAACAACAGGCGAGCTGTCTCTGCGACTTTTTTCGAAAGATATTTGCATAGAGCCGGGAGGGATCGGAGGACGGACAGTGCATCCACACACACAGCAACACCCAGGAAACATTAACTGAGATGAAGAAACAAACTAAAGATTATATATACAGCAAGAACATTAGTGAAAATAAGAGGAAAAAAGAGGGACAAAACATAAAATAATTGATACAGTCAAACCTCGTTTTTCGTCCATAATCCGTTCCAGAAGGCTGTTCGAAAAACGAAATTGTTCGAAAACCGAAACCACGCTCTTTTTAAAATAAAAATGTTTACTGAACACGTCTGCTCACAATGGAAAGCAACACGAGGAAGCGTCACTTCCTCGTCTACCCGAGGAAGCGTCACTTCCTCATGTAAGGAAGGCGAGAGGAGTCAAATGGTGCATTCAAGTGTGCTCAGTTTGTTCGAGAACCGAAATTTGTTCATCCTCCGAGCCATAAAAAACTCAACATTTTTGGTCGAAAACCGAATTGGACGAGAACAGAGACGTTCGAAAACCGAGGTTCGACTGTACTTTATTCCATGTAGGAGGAATGGAGGGGAAAACATACAATACCCAAACTGAAAACGGCGAAAGCTCAATCACCACTTAAAAAGGGTGAAATTAAGCTTAACTATCCTAAATTAGTCTTACTAACTAAGACTGAACACTTGTTGTACAAAAACGCTGCAAAAATGTTGCCAACACAGACATGTGCATGTGCTTAACAAGGCATAACATTCTCCAAGAGAGGGAGAAAACTAGTACCTGAGATTTAATCAATACAAGAGACAGCGAGGCCATTAAATGCAGCTGCAGAAAAACACACCTGGAGAAATGTCCGTCTCTGGGAACATTTACAGGATGGCAAAAAGGCAGCTGCTGTGGCGGAAACCCCCCAAAAAGTAACTCACAAATCAGAGTCTACACTGATCAGGCATAAAAATAATATCAATTATACTGCAAGGATTTAAAAATGTATGAGAAGATAAAATTACCGCTGCACCATAAATTATTAAAAAACACCTCCAAGGAGAACCGCCAAGTCGTGTTCAGAAGCTCCACACATTGAGGCCTGCAGGAAATATTCAAATACTGTATTACATTCCACAAGAGTGTCATGCTGCTTTTACTTTCATCAGAAGTCATTTACGGGACAGTCGGATAAGGTTAAAGCTGAACCGCTAACAGCATTTTGATTGCAAAGCTAGGCTTGTGATGGCAACCCAGGATCTAATACATTACAGTCCACATCTCATTGTTTTAGTGCGGGGTTGGTGTTTACTTTACCACAAATGCTATTTCGACAAATGGTGTTGTGCTGTTGACAGGTTTTGTTCACGGTTAGCACATTTGCTCAATGGCGCAGCTGCCTGAGCTTCTGGCCGTGGACTTTCCTCAGCTTCAAGCTGCCACAGCGGCTTAAAAATTACACTTCAAGTCATGTTGGGGGAGCCAGGGAGCAAAAGCAACTGTTGTTATTCACTACTTAGTGCTATTTTTAAGTTCACACATCAAAACAGGTCGTAAAAGTTTAACGTTTGACCAATAATTCTGTCAAAATGTAATAACTGCAGATATCCTACAACGTATGAATCGAGTTTTACCACCATTGTTGTTTATTGTGTTTTTTCAGGGTAGGGTTCCACTTCCTGTTTGTGGGCCACAAGCTTGATAGGACTCATCCATTATTGAGAAGCTTTCTGTGAACACGGGACTTTGGAATTGGATCTTCCATGACTGGTGTTGTGCATTTTAGTTTGATCTGCTTGCGCTGTTTGACACCAGGGAGCACTGTGTGAGGATACCGTATACATATGTCGCTGCTTTCGAATCTCACAGCCCTTGTTTTGTTGTGAAAAAGGCCTAGTGTCCCATGAGAGGATTTGTGTTTATGTCGTCGGTCATGTGAGAAAATGAAATCCATACGTAAGATCGCACCGTCGATTCCATCTGAACTAGTTTGTTTCTCTTAAAACTAGCATCAAAACAGGAATTAAGAAAATTCTGAAATAATACATGGAGGACAAAAGGGGCAACGAATTGATGAATTCCATCCATCCATTTTCTAATCCGCTTTATCCTCACAAGGGTCGCGGGGCATGATTGGAGCCTATCCCAGCTGTCTTAAGGAAGTGGGCGGGGCACACCCTGAGCCGGTCACCAGCCAATCACAGGGCACACAGAGACAAACAACTATCCGCGCTCAGACCCACAACAAGGGACTATTTAGAGTGTCCAATCATGCTTGCCATGCATGTTTTTGGAATGTGGGAGGAAACTGGAGTACCCGGAGAAAACCCACACAGGCACAGGGAGAACAAGCACACAGAAAGGCCGGAGCCGGGATCGAACCCAGGACCTCTGCACTGTGACGTCGATGCACTAACACAGGGACAAGAAAAACAAAAAACAAATATGTCTGGAGCAGCAAAAAAATAAAAGCCTTCTATAAAACTTACAATGAAGGAAACACATGCTGTATGTATGTAGGAGACTGGACTGTCTCAGAATTGTTTGTTCTTCATTCCTTTGTTGTGTGTTCACAAACGCCCCCATAGAATTTATTTTGTGATTTCCTCGCTTGATGTTTTGTTTTGGTGCATTGTTTTCGCTTTTCTTTAGTGTCAGTGAAGTGATCATGAATTTCCGTTTTTCAGAGGCTGTCTTTGAACGCCTCTCGAGTTGAACGAGAAGAGAGAAGGCACGGAGTCGGACGCAGACGTGTCTGCGTTTGTCGAGACTGTTAAAAGCATAAATAAAGTCTACGTTTTTAAAAAAAACAACACCACAGCTCTATTTTTCGGAGCTGCAAAATGTATCTATATCTATTTGAGCTGACCTACTATCAAAATCTTTTTCCATTTTCAAACCTTTTTTTTATGACAGGAAAGCTCCAGACACTGGAGCCACTAGACAACTGATTCGCTAAAGAGCCGCATGCGGCTCTGGAGCCGCGCATGCATAAAGATGCCGACCCCAAAGTATGCCGCATGCCCTGAACCACTCGTTTATCACACCACCGGCACCGCACACTAAAATTGACTGACCTGACTATAAGGTCATTAAGCTCCAGGGTGTTCCTCGTAGGAAAGGCAATGGTAGCTCCACTCATTGAAAGAAGGAAGTCCCGCACAGAAGCCACAGCAGCAGTGCTATTCCAGGATCCTGAGGATATTAGGGCAAGTAAGAGGAAGGATGAGTTCTGCCCTCAAAAGAAGGACTGTAAAACACATAGTGTGCTGCAGGTGTAAGAAATATATCTAAAGGCTGTGCGCTTATACTGTGTGATGCTAATTAGTTGAATGGGTTATCTTATTTTTTCATATTTTTGTATTGTATTGTATTGTTTTGTATTGTCCTAAATTGTTCACTCAAGAAAAAAAAAGAAAGAAACTTTAGTCATTGGAATGAATACAATTAATCCAAAACTCCTTTCTGCACATTTTCTTTCCTTTTCTTAAACTATAAAAATTCAATGTGAAGAGGGTGAACTATATCACACATATTGTGGTGAAGGACAAGTTCTTTCTTCAAGCAATATGAAATTTGGTGTTTAAAATTCAATTTAGCTGCTTATTTGGGGGGTTTAGTGAAGACGGGTCATTTTGACCCAGAGGACACGGGGTGTGTACAGAAAATGAGGACAACAGGAGGGTTAAGGAGGAATCAGAGGGGGGGGGGGGGGCAACCAGTACACTAGAGAAAGAGAAAGGATGATAAATAGTATGACGGGGCAAAACACATGGGAGCACTGGGCATAGAGGGTTGATATATAGATAGGTGAAAAGACATGACGAGGCTAAAACACTGGGGAAGAGATTAAACACACTGTGTGGACATCTCACTATCGAGTCCTACTGAGGCCATGCAGCCCTACGTCCGCCTTTGCTGTGCTGTTTAAATACCAGCCGGTATTTAGGAGTTCACTGAGGAGATTTGGTTATCTGATGGGAGGAGCAGGATTGCTGCCCTGAGAGTAAGCACAGGGAATCAACAAAAGGAATCACGGGAGGGAGACATTTGCATTTTACACCGACTAACAACTTAAGTGGAAACGAGTCATGCAGCCTCCTGTCTGGCACATCGCAATTCAAATCAGATATGCGTTCAATTTTTCATGCAGCAATTACGGAGAGCTGGACCTCTGTGGCTTTGGCGGAGACTTTCCGATGTGGAAATCATAGGGTCCTTTTGCAATATTAAATATGACAACGATGTTAATAATTGTATGGCTTCAGAAGGTGGGAGGGGGCTGTGGACGCTCAATATTCTGTAAGTTATGTTGCTTCATAAAAAAAGCTATTTTCATCAGCCTTCCTGTTGTTCATAAACATTGTTATTATTATAAAACTGACAATAAATGTGATTCCAACCAAATGGACCTCTCGTTGTAGTCTTTGGAATCAATAAACATTGAGTTTGAAATAGCCTCGGGCCAATGAAAAATGTCTTGGATATGCTTGTTAGGAATCTATTTGTGTATGCCACACTTATTGTCAGGTATGGGGAATAAAAAATTTAATTTGCCGTTATTGAGTCATGACCTCATTCACTGCCAACCGTCTTCAAATAAGAGTTCCCATGTGGCCAGATGTTTATTGAACATTTTTTCTTTCAAGACTAACTATTTTGTTCTGTGGTAATATACTGTAAGCACTGAACTTGTTTTCTACCTTATTTCAATCTTGAGTAATCAGCAGTAGACTAAGGGTTGGTTCTATCAAAATTACCGGTTACTGACCACAAAGCGGAAAAAACACACTTTTGGGGAAAACACTTTGACGCTAATATTTCCACTTTACTGTTCCTCATTCACTCCATCTTTTCTCACGATGGCAATCAAACACTTTATATTAGCTACCACAACATACAGTCAAACCTCGGTTTTCCTCCATAATCCGTTCCAGAAGGCTGTTCGAAAACCGAAATTGTTCGAAAACGGAAACTACGCTCTTTTAAAAATAAAAATGTTTACTGAACACGTCTGCTCACAATGGAAAGCAACACGAGGAAGCGTCACTTCCTCGTCTACCCGAGGAAGCGTCAGTTCCTCGTGCAAGGAAGGCGAGAGGAGTCAAATGGTGCATTCAAGTGCGGTCAGTTTGTTCGAGAACCGAAATTTGTTCGTCATCCGAGGCATAAAAAACTCGCAATATTTGGTCGAAAACCAAATTGGTCGAGAACCGAGACGTTCGAAAACCGAGGTTTGACTGTATATATACATACTTTGTTCAAGTGTGAGGTGCCTAAACTTGTCCGACTTTGATTGTGTTGGAATTTCTGTCCCTCATGGTTGATATGACAAGCCGAGATCCCCCCCCCTCCACTCCCCTAATCTTAGTCTTCCACCCAAGGCTTTGCTGATCTCAATTCCAAAGCAATGCAACACCACCATCTACAGGGTTTCAACTGTTTCCCTACCTGAATTTCACAGACAAGCTGGACAAGGCCCTCTTACCCGGTGAAAAACATAACTGACGAATACATAGATGCTGGTGGTAGTAAACGGTTGGATTCCAAATGACATGAAAAAAAATTGGGATTCAGAGTTAGCAATAACAATCCTAACCAAAGTGTATTGCTCGTAATTGCTCCTGCAATATTATTTTTGCAGCTGTACTAGTTGACAACTGGAGACATATGAGTGCCGGAGACACATCAGGTGAGTGACCTAACATAGTCCATCCTATCTCCTACAATACACATTACTGCAAGACACTAAAGTGACTCATTCATCTCTGCTGTCATAAAAAATCTTTTGGGACATAGTTCATCCCATTCGCCACAAGCATGTACAATAGCTCACCGCTGTGTTATGGGTCGGTCAAGCCAGGTAGAATGTCCAAGGAGACCACAGACTAAATGCACACATATTTTTGTAATTTAATCATTCCTCATTTAGATTCAAAACATTTTTACTTTGATGTTTACACGCAGGCACTGTCACTTCACTTTATATATGTAAATTTCAGGATGAATAGATTTTAAGAGTGCAGCTTTAACGCAATTATATCCCACGCTGGTCTAACAAAGTCAGTTGTTCTGTTCGTCTTTTTAATCAAATTACAACCTGTGAGATTTCCTTGCTTTGACAAGTAAAAACAAGAAAGTGAAGTAACACATGCAACCAGATGCCGTAAACGGAAGTTATTGTGAATAATGCAGAGGAACTTACGACAATTGAATCAGCAAATT
Organism: Hippocampus abdominalis; assembly: GCA_018466805.1. NCBI lineage: Eukaryota > Metazoa > Chordata > Actinopteri > Syngnathiformes > Syngnathidae > Hippocampus > Hippocampus abdominalis. Next base: position 11,959,760 of record CM031706.1, on the reverse strand, counting down.
AAGTTATTGATTTATGGTCCTGTACTAAAAGTATTACTTTATTTTCATTAAAGGCATCAAAAGTTTATTTGAAAAATACTTCAGAGGGAAGTTACAGGAATACTTTGCATGTAGTGTCGAGTGTCGCACTTCCCTAATCAAGTAAATTTGGCCAGAGTGGAACATTTCATGTTTTTAAAAACAATTATAATAATCCAATACTTTTCATGACTGTTAAGAGAAAAAGAGAATCTCGAATTCACCACCTCAAGAAACTAAATCAGTCAAACCGATATGTGGTATAAAAATTTAAGATTCTAAGTATTTTTTCTGTGTGTGTAATGAATAAGTCTTTCACTTTTTAAATTGAACTACTGAAATAATAAATGAAGAGTTGCAGTCACATTTTAATGGATTTATTTAGAACAGTTGCTAAATCTCATGACCGGATATGCTTAAAATGATACAGCGAGCAAGTTCCAAGTTGACAGTACCTTTTCCAGTAGTTTTCTGTATCTCAGGGTGGCTTGTTCGATGAGATCCCTCACAGTCCATCCCTCTTTACAAGGAACCACCACACCCATCTGTCCAAATGTCACTGTCACTTTCATTGTGGGACTCTTTCCTGAGGTTTTAGGTGATGGCAGGAGAGCTGTGTCGTAGTGGATAAAACTGCAGAGTGGTAGAACAGAATACTGGAAGCCTAGGGGAAGCAAGCACACAGTGAGTGGAAGAAAATGTCAGTGAGTCGCGGTGTACATGGAACCACAAATGCTGAGCAAAATGACCTGAGCTAATGAGAGTTGCCACGTCACAGTACTTCTGACAAACACTCTGTCTGATGTTTAAAATGGGGAACCATGACTTTTAAAGCCACAGGTTAAACAGCATTGAATATAACACGGCAGATGTAAAAGGTTTACACAACCTGTTCAAATGATTACTGATGTAAAAAAACGATCCAAAATAAATCAAATGTTTTTCCATCATTAAAGTGACCTATAACCTAACTACACAACGCGATTGAAATTCTTGAGGGGAGTAAAAATTACCAACTGAAAAGTGGTGCAGCTTTTCAAGATTTTCTCTGCTTTAACTTGCGCACAAAAATTCAAAATACGAGCGCTGCGTGGCGGCAGTGAACTCAACTCACTTCACAACAAGCAGCAGTTGGAAGACAAACAATTCTCCAAAAAGAGGCTTCAAGCCGTTAACTGCCACTCCGGGTTGAAGTTTACAGTCAAACTAAACTTTAAACAAAGATTGTATTTGAGACAAACATATAACTAGCTTAATGCTAATACTGTACAAAATGAGAAAACGCCATGGATGGACTACCAAAGAGCATCAGAGCTAAAGATGTTATAACACAAAAGGTGCAGCGACACATGTAGACATCCATCCATCCATCCATCCATCAATTTTCCGATCCGCTTTATCCTCACAAGCGTTGTGGGGGGTTCTGGAGCCGATCCCAGCTGTCTTTGGGCAGTAGGCGGGGGACACCCTGAACTGGTTGCCAGCTAATCGCAGGGTACACAGAGACAAACGACCATTTGCGCTCACACTCACACCTAGGGACAATTTAGAGCGTTCAATCAGCCTGCCGTGCATGTTTTGGAATATGGGAGGAAACCGGAAGACCCGGAGAAAACCCACGCAGGCTCGGGGAGAACATGCAAACTCCACACAGGAAGGCCAGAGCGGGATCGAATCCATGACCTCTGCACTGTGAGTTCAACGCACTAACCACTGGACCGCCTTCACCTGTAGACAGATACTGTAAAATAATACTAACAGGCATGTATTCTTTGTCTGTGACGAAATAAAATTACGGCAGCACACCTAAATTGAAACATGTCGACAACTACTATAGTTATTTATATTCTACTTAATTATATCATGACTGTATTTTTTTTTAATACGGTACATATTACAATGGTATATTATTCCAAAATATTGTGCGCCAAACATACCTTTCGAAATTATGGCCAAAAAGCTCAAAATTATATTCATCAGCCCAAAACGCATTTTCTGTCGTGTGATTAATTGAATGTGTTATTCTCAAGTCATTTTTCAAAAGCAAAATGGGTGCCTTGGCTCAAGAAAGTTTAGGAAACATCGCTGCACTGTACTGCACTCTTTATTCTCCATTGGTCACTTTTTTAACCTTCACATCTTTATTGGTGTTAGACGATTGCGTCTCAGTGACTTTATGTACCGTTGGAGTTTCAGTGCAGGTTATTTTTGTGACATTTCACTGCACAATACTGTCCAGTGTTCTCTGAAGTTGCCTTGGCAGATGTTGGTATCATCTGCTGTCACTTAGCTAAATAAATTAGCTTCGTAAGGTGGAAACTAGCAGCGCTAACGTTAACGAGCCCAGCATGGCAGCATTCCGTTACAAGCGCAACACGTTTATGCGTAACTGCTGGTCTCCCCATGAACTCGCCAAAAGAAACGTGTTAGAAATGTGGTGTTTCGCATCATTTCAAATCATTCCCATCCGATTTCAGCAGCCCGATTCCCGAGCTAGCTCACGTTAGCTACCTTAGCTGAACTTTGTAGGGAAACGTGCAGTCGCTCAGGCATCATTCCACAAGTTTTGCCCCCCTGTTCTCATGTTTCCTTTCTCCAAGCCCTCGGTGACGTCCACTTCATCGCTCAGCGTCACTTGATTGCGCGTAGTTTTCACATCGGACGAACTGGAAGCGACGCGTAATGGACAGGTGAAGACTTTGGGGAAAGTTTTGGGGATTCCTTCCCAAGTGTCGCTCCTGCTGGCCAGTTCCTGACCAGCGCTTCCACAGCAGGCTGCCTGCTACTTTCTTAAAGAGACAGTACACAAATGCGCCAGCATGTTATTTTCATTGTTTGATTGGATGGCCCCCAGCACGCCCGCGACCCTCGTGAGGGTCTGATAACGGACACTTGATTGAGAAATTCGGTAACATTTTCAAAAGTTTGTTTCTATTCCACCAAAGTAACAAGGTCGACCAGTATCTGCGTCATGCAAACCTTGCAACCCGTTCCAAAATAACCAACCATTAATCATCGCATACTGTCACCTCAAACACATCAAACCACTGAAGCCAATCAAAATATTCTATTTTGCATCACATCATACACAATTTGATGGCTCTTCAAAGATGAAACCCCTCCTTGCAAGGCGGAGCCCGCCTTTGTAATTAGCAACTCAAATGTATGCATGTGTATGTCTGCTGCTAATTGATTTGGACTAGGTTTAGTTTCTGGGTCATTGAATTCCATTGCTTCTAATGAACCACAGGGGAGAAGGCCTGCGATACACGCACGCATAATTTACCTCTTTCTTTGGTTAAAATTAGGAAATGATGTCTACACTTCGGCCCGGTAGTCCAGTGGTTAGCACGTCGGCTTCACAGTGCAGAGGTACCGGGTTCGATCCCAGCTCCGGCCTCCCTGTGTGGAGTTTGCATGTTCTCCCCGGGCTTGCGTGGGTTTTCTCCGGGTGCTCCGGTTTCCTCCCACATTCCAAAAACATGCATGGCAGGCTCGTTGGGCACTCTAAATTGTCCCTAGGTATGAGTGTGAGCGTGGATGGTTGTTCGTCTCTGTGTGCCCTGCGATTGGCTGGCAACCAATTCATGGTGTCCCCCGCCTACTGCCCGAAGACTGCTGGGATAGGCTCCAGCACCCCCCGCGACCCTAGTGAGGATGAAGCGGTTCGGAAAATGGATGGATGGATGGATGTCTACACTTGAATAATGATTCTAGATATGAATATTTGCAGATGTTTTAATGAACTGAAGAAAGTTTCTCTGTGTGTGGTGTTCTTGTTTATTTTTCAAATTTCTTTCATACATTATAATGAGCATCAATTTCAGTTGCAAACCCTATATTGCTTGAATGTTCGGGTCCTACACTAAAATGTATTTGATTTGAGCCCATTGTGCTCACGGCGACACTATACACCAAAGTGTCCAATAGAACAGAAAAAGACATTTGACAGACAGTGCTTTAATTTTAATTAAAAGATGAACTCGGAGAAAAAAAGCAAGGATTTCCCTAGTTCTTTTGGAGTAAGAGTGAATATGGATGAATAATAGTGTCTCGTCACTAGCGGCTTTGGTTTTTGCCTTACATTTGGTATGTTTTTCAGGACATACATAATTCTGTATGCATTCAAACCTAGTGCAACTAAATGGTCAGTCATACTCTCTTTCTGGCCATTGCCTCGCCACATGAAAAAATCCCATTGTCAGCGGCATCGAGTGAATGCGCCCTGCTGGTGGGCCTGATCCATCAAGACCTTGACAAATAAATCAGTGCGTCGGGAAGAACATGCTATGCGCAGTGGGAGAGCGGAAAATTGACCAATGCAGCCTGAACACATGGATGGTAAAATCACAGACTTCGACTGCAGATGGTTGTTAAAACTAGCCATCCATTTTATATCGCGCCCGTCCTCATTAGGTTCGCGGGTGAGATGGAGCTTGTCCCTGCTGAGTTTGGGCGTGTACATCCAGGTCGCCAGCCAATCACAGAGCACATCAAGGCAAACAACTATTCACACTTGGGCTCACACCTTGGGACAATTCAGGGGCTTAACATCTTGGGGTCTTGTTCACGAGTGAGGGCAGGAGGGAGCGAGAGATCGACAGGCGGATCAGTGCAGCGCCTGCTGTGATGCGAACTTTGTATCGGTCTGTCGTGGTAAAAAAGGAGCTGAGCCAAAAGGCAAAGCTCTCACTTTACCGGTCGATCTACGTTCCAACCCTCATCTATGGTCACGAGCTATGACCGAAAGAATGAGATCCCGGATACAAGCGGCCGAAATTAGTTTTCTCCGCGGGGTGTGCAGGCTTTCCCTTAGAGATAAGGTGAGAAGTTTCATCCGGGAGGGGCTCAGAGTCAAGCCGCTTCTCCTCCACGTCGAGAGGAGCCCAGATGAGGTGGCTCGGGCATCTGATTAGGATGCCCCCTGAACGCCTCCCTGGTGAGTTGTTCTGGGCATGTCCCACCGGCAGGAGGCCTCGGGGACGACCCAGGTAGAGGTAAGATCGGGCGGCCCGAGCCCGACCCGACCGTTGGGTCGGGCCTGAAATGTCAATCATTGCTTCGGGTTCGGGTCGGGCCGGACTTCTCTCGCGTTTTTTTTTTTTTTTTAGTTTCGAGGCTGTGAATAGTTTTGGCCACGAGAGACCGTGGTTCGCAAAAAAACAAGTCGCCTCATCACAACACGTACTGTCCTAAACTCTTGCAATGACAATTCAAAGAACTCCTTCCTGTCTCTGTCTATTATCCAGCCGTCGTTGTTTTTCTTTGTCTCTCTGCTTCTCTCTCTTAAACTGCCGCACTAAATTCTTAAGGACGTACTGCTGCTGTGGTTTATAGCCCAATTTTCAAACCGTCAAAATGACGGACGTCCTAAAATTTTTCCCGTCAACTCTTAAAAAAATCAGTCGATGATGGAAAATTGTCGGTTAATGTACCCTCTGCAGAAACAGAAACATAAAAGATGTAAATGTTTATGCAGTCTTATTTGACTTAGATTTCGTTACAATAGACAGGCTTTAATTTGTAATCAGAAATCACCCCTCCTCCTCCTCCCGAGTCCTCACAAATCAAATATGACATTTCAGGTTTGCTTCGGGCTCGGGCCTACAAATCAAGTTTAATTGGTCGAGCTCGGGCCGGGTCGGGCTTTAATACCCGCGGGTCGGGTCAGGCTGGATTTTTTAGGCCCGATCTTACCTCTAGACCCAGGACACGCTGGAGAGACTGTCACCCAGCTGGCCTGAGAACGCCTCGGAATCCCCTAGGAAGAGCCTGAAGAAGTGGCTGGGGAGAGGGAAGTCTGGGCTTCCCTGCTAAAGCTGCTGCCCCCGCGACCCGATCCCGGATAAGCGGTAAAAAATGGATGGATGAATGGATGGATGCATGTTTTTCCTATATGGGGGAAAATAAAGTATGCATGCAAGCTTGGGGGAGAACATGCTAAACACACACAGTTGAGGCAGACGTGTTAACCACGACGCCGCCATGTTGCTTTTTCAACCATGAAATAGTAAATATATGAACCCTGTAACCTGATATCATGATAAGCTGCCCATTGAAGTGACCGCTGTCCTTGAAAGGGTTAATTTCCTGATGGTGGGACAGGAATGGGCAAATACAGCAAGTACCAGCCATAGATGCAGAGCCTTAAGTTGATAAAAAAATAAATAAAAAACACGACCAAGTTAAAACAATCTGCCCTAGTGTGCCAACATATTACAGGTCCCTGAAAGATTTTTCCAAAAGCCTGCACACGGGTGTGGTGTTGAGCGGGGCCATGTGTCGGTCACAGAAATAGATAGATCGATACTATCTCAGCAGGGATATTTGATCAGTAACACTCCAGAATTTGCTCGTGCCGCACATGCGCCAATATTTTTGGACTCCAATGCTAATTGAAACAATGAAAATATAGAAATGTTTACTGTGTTTTATAAAAGCATATTACATAATCAAATAAAATGTAAAGAACTAAACAGTTTGCTCATCACGATTAATTCATTCGGGCTCCTTCTGGTGTACACAACCAGGGAGCGCAACAATACAGTCATGCAGACACAAATGAAAACGAGTTTCGCAGCTACTGTAAGTGTCTCAATTAAGCTGCTAGAATAGTCGTTTTATTTTATTTTATTTTTTTGCAGAAGATAACAAATATATGCCTGTGAGTGTGTTGAAATATTAGCTGCGTTAAGCTTACAAAACTGCTACATGGATGCTAGTCATAAACCCGACTAGCAGATCGAAATGAAGGTTTTTTTTGGTCTTTTTTAAGTCGTGTAATTCTTTGTTTTATGCTTTTTGGAGGTAAACTCGTACTGGGAGTGAAACAGCTTGATGCCTCTTTTCTTGAAGAATTGTTCACTATCTGACAACCTTCTGCTAGTTGTAAAGTGAATTGAGTTAACTGCAACCACATAGTACTTATCTCTCAAATTTTTGTCCACAAGTCAAACCCCACAAAAAATTGTCCGAACGACAGCTCTCATCTCCCAAAACTTGTAAGTTGGGTCACTCGTATCTCAAGGTACCACTCTATTTTCACAAGTCTCATTGTGTTGGTCGCCAACATCTTCAAACGGGTTGCAGCGCATCTCGCCAGAAGCGGCTAAAATGACATTGTGGAGATAAGGAAGTAGTAGAGCAAGAACAACAGGGATAACATGTCTACGGTTTCACATGCCGTTTTTGTCCCTATTTTCCATTCAGTACAAACTGAATGCCAATAACCATACCTACCATTGCATTATTTCAATGCACACCATATTTGATACATATCGTGGTTTGTTTTTGAATCATGTCCGCATTCCAATTATTGTGGAACAAGTTTCATTAGGGACTGTAATAAAGTCAGTATGTTCAGCGATTGCTACAGTGTGGTAATTAATTGGAATGAAGCGTGGCGAATCGCAACAGATATGACATCCCAAGTTGAACTTTAACACACTTGAAATCCCCATTTAACAAGCAATCTGCAAATGTAACATTCAGGGGCTAGCACAACTTCTCGCTTTGTGACAAACACCAGTGAAGTTGTTTTCGAAGGGAAGGAAAGCACATGGAAATTTCAGGCTGTTATTAATTAACAGGTGTTATCCGACTGTAATACAAAACACCTTTGAAGGAGCAGATGCACACCCTTGTGAACCTAAGCAAAGAGTTTTTTTGTCTCCATCTCTCGTTCACACCTTCAGCTAATGGCTCAATTAACACGCTGTCATATCAGAAAATGTGAATAAATCCACCTGACTCCGAGGAGGGAAGTGAAGTGAAAGAAAATAATTGATACTATTCACAGAGTAGCACTTTGAAACCTAATTATGTGTGTATAACAGGCAGAAAATTTATCTGACAGCTCCGGGAACTTAATGAGCACACAGCATGTGTGTATTCCATCCTTTTAGGGATTTTGCATTCACCTGTGACACCTGCTTTTATGGTGCAGAAGAAAAAAATCCCTCTGTGCACTTGTGTAAACAAGACCATTTAACAACTTACAGGTGTGTGTGTGTATTTATTTATTTATTTATTTATTTTACATCAAAATTAAACTCAGTAAGTAAATTTAATCTGAAAGTGAGACGTCTTATACATGTTGGCCAAAAGAGATGCCACAAGTTGTGGGCGACAGTCGTGTTTTGAGAGGCGAGTTTGGTTCATTCTGTGAACACACTCGTTACACTCCATTTTTTGAAATGCCAGATCTGTTCCAGTTTCCCGCCAAAATAACAAATAATTTGTGATGTGATTTTTAATAAGAATAGCACTCTATAAAAATTATACTCAGTTAAAAAAAACAAAAAACAATAATCATAATAATACAGTAATGAAATAATTAAATGTACATGTAATGCAAAGAACAAAACCGGTTTTGACAATTGATTTGCCTCAATTCAATGGGCATAGTGCTGCTCCCACCTGGCTGCAGTATACAGACATATGAATATACTGTGTATGAAGACAGCCTCGGCTCCTTTGTAATCCGCAGTAATATAAATCGTCAGTAAGCTGCGATACATCATTCGGTCTCCACAGAGGATAAAGAATACTGTATACGCCAGTGAGTATTTGGGTGAATTTGCTGTTGCATCATTTGTGTTCAAATATCATTGGTCAAAGATATTATAAGATTAGGATAATACCATAACACAATGCTATTTATTAGCTCGGGGGTCAGCAACACGCGGCTCCAGAGCCGCATGCGGCTCTTTAGCGACATCTAGTGGCTCCCTGGAGCTTTATAAAAATGTTTGAAAATGGAAAAAGATTTTGATAGGAGGCTAATATAGCTCAAATAGGTCTAGATACATGTTGCAACTCCAAAAAAGGAGAGCTGTGGTGTTGGTTTTTTAAAACGTACACTTTATTTATGCTTTTAACAGTCTCGACAAACACAGACACATCACAGACACATCTGCGTCTCTCTTCTCGTTCGACTCGAGAGACGTTCAAAGACAGCCTCCGAAAAACGGAAATTAATGATCACTTCCATGACACTAGGAAAAGCAAAAGTAATGCACCAAAACAGAAAATCAAGTGAGGAAATCACAAAATAAATTCTATGGGGGGCGTTTGTGAACACACAACAAAGGAATGAATAACAAACAATTCTGAGACAGTCCAGCCTCCTACATACATACAGCATGTGTTTCCTTCATTGTAAGTTTTATAGAAGGCTTTTATTTTTTTGCGGCTCCAGACATATTTGTTTTTTTGTCCTATATGGCTCTTTCAACATTTTGGGTTGCCGATCTCTGGCCTAGCTAGACAGTTTCATTATGTATTAGCACTGAGCTAGTGGACTTTTAAGGCACACTGATGTGGTTGTTTTAATCAACTTTGACGCGACTCTCATCACATTCTACAGTCTTGCTGTATGTTTCACAGACTCGATGACACAGGGCACATACTGGTACATCTCATGATGCACACTCCAACACTGGGTTCCCATTTATCTAACCGGTCCGGATGTTTTGGGGGCTTAATTTAACCGAATGCAATATTAGCGCTGAGGGGCATCGGTGGAACTGATTTCAAATATCCAACGTTGCCTGTGTTGCATGTAATGGAGAAACACATCATACAGCAGGACATTGTCATTGATTGATTGATTCAAGTGTTGTTTTGGACAACAAGTGGGTTCTGTAGCACAGACAAGCTGTGGTGTGTTTTAGTTACCCGGGCAATATATATTTATTTATTTTGTGATCTGTTGATGCAAGCAAAACTCTTAAATGTCACCACAAATCAATATAATATGTTATATTTCCCTTTTCGGTGGAGTGAAAATTGAATGTGAGTTGACGAACAGAGAAATGGCTTTGGAAGCAGTCTTACAATGAAATGAAATAAGAAGAATTGCAGACTGAAAGACCATGCCCTCTATCTCCTTCCTCTCCCTTTTTACAAAAAAAGTGACATTTTCAATGCATGAAGCAATTTAATCTCCCCTCTTTCTCTAAAAATGCCTGTAAATGAGGGCCTGTGAAATTAAGAAGATATACCAGCCCTGAGACAATTTGTTGATCTGTTCCCCTTGGGTCCTTTTCTCTGTCTGATACAAAATATGGGATATTATCAATGCATGAAACTATTTAATCGTTTCCCCATCGCTCCCTTTTCTCATATGAAAGCCTCTGTAAATTAATGTTTCTGAAATTTAGCGAGAGATCCTTCTTTTTTTTTCTTTTGAGGTCAGTCACGCTCTCTTTTTCTCCGCGCTACTGTGAGCGGTCCACTTGTCAGAGGTCAGACTCGTTACCGATTGCATTCTGAAAATGGGAATTACATTCTGTCTGACAAGCCGGCCCTATTACCTCATGTAAATTCATTAATGGAAAACCAACACCCACTCAAGTCTCATACTGTGAAACCTCTACCGAGGCGTACACACTTGTAGTTCTATTGCCATCATTTTTTGAGAATAACTTTGTTGTGTTATTGATCTTTTTCACAGCATTCAGTTTTGATAACAGTATTAATAACACACTGTGGCAAACACTATCATTTCAAAGCCAAAGATAGACCATCCATCCATTTTAATTGACACCCATGGCCAGATCTTATCCTAGCTGACTTCAGGCAAATGTCTGATTACACCCTGGACTAGTTTCCAGTTAATCGCAAGGCACATATAGCGACAGACAACCACTCACACTGACATCCACAGGTCATGAAGTGGAAAGTGAACTCACACTGCCTGCATGGAAGGAAATCAGGTGAATGAGCCAACCAACCTGCCCCATGATCGATTGGCAACCAGCCCAGGGTGTCATCTGCCTTTCGTCTAAATACATCTGGGACAGGTTCCAGTTCCCCGTAATCCTGAATGAGAAGCGATACAGTCTATGAAATGGATGGATGGATGCATCCACTAACTTAACTCGAAAGGTTATGAATCACTTTTGACTTAAGTGTATGATATATAGTCATTATGAAACAAAAAATAATAATCATAGTGCTTCCAAAGGCTTTTGCATTGTATTACCCAATGACAATCACAGCCTTCAAATATTTTTCAACTGACAGTGTCACTTTACCAATCCAAATACATAAGAGTTAGCAAGAAATATATTTAAGTAGTTGCAATTCTGAGACGACCAGCCGACTTTGAGAGATAAGAAATAGAGAGTAAGGAAGAAAATCCAACCAGGAAATAGAGAGGATAGAGGAGGCCGAAAATATGCCGCGAGGGTTAAGAAACAGAGAGAAGCCCAGAGCAGCTTAAAGAACAAGGCAAATAATAAAAGACAAGCTTATAGCAGATTGACTACCACTGACTGCAGCCTGAATTAAGTCAAGGTTTTCCAGAGCATGAGAAGCAATGGAAAGCAAAACCCCTTTGTTATGTTAAACACACCATCATCTTGGCCCGCTTTATACATCTTAACATTATCATTGTGCAGAAGAGCAGAGATTGACACAGACGCTTTCTTTGGATTAATCCCTGAGCAGTTCAAAGAATGTGCGCAAATGCAATGTGTTGCTTCCCATAAGCTGGTAATAATATAAGTGTGATATGAAACAGGGTATGGATTCCTCCATATCGACGTACCGTAAGTCTGAAAACTCATGAGCCGTGTCAGATAAATCGGTAGCAACAAAAGACCATTCATTTTGTGCATCCTGTATGCAAATGGTTCATGATGCTTGAAGAATACCACATTTGCACACCGTCAATAGAAAAATGCAAAGTTATCTGTTTAAGTAGATTCCGAAGAGTCAATGTGTTTATTAGTTTCAAATTGTTTCACTTTTGGAGTCACTTTTTTTGATTTAAAAACAATTTCATTTAAAGATGCAACAGGCCCTCGCACTGCCTTTTTCAGAAGGAATCCTCAATATTATCACTTACGTTAAATCAGTGCTGTGGTCACAGGTGACTCATTTGTACTAGGCCTAAAATTTGCTCAAAATGGCAGAGGTTTACCCAACATAGGTGACTTCCTGTTCAGTTTAATGCCTTTCATGCGTCCTGTCATGATGGGCGTGAACTAAATTTGAGTGAGTTGTGTTAAAAACGTGTAACATACATTTTGACCAGGATACACACACTTGCCAAAATTGGGGCATTTTTGGGGAATTCATTCACCAGAAGAATGAAAAACAGAGACTCTAAGACGACCTTCACACCACCTGGTGCTCGGGCCGTCGACATACTATTATTCTATCCAATTTGTAGTTGCAGTATTTCGCTACACTTGAATCCACACACCACTTTAAGTGTTTCATTCTTCGTCACGTTAATATCGACAATGCAAAACCATTACCGCTCATAACTGCTGTGTTTGGGTTTAGTGCAGGGGTGTCAAACTCATTTCATATTGTGGGCCACATACGGATTCGGTAGATGTCAAGTGGGCCGAACCATTAACATGATACCTTACTGTGCTATGAATCACCAAAATCTCATCTCTTTCCTTTGTTTTGGTCTCAAGAAGCTTTGATTGGCGCTTTCATATCATTTGCTGCCGTTGGGTCTATCTTGGTGGCAGACTGAGACTGCTGTTTTCTTCCCCGATCAAAACAATGTTGTCTTCTACTGTGATCAAAATAATCCAGGAGTTGCATTTTATTTAAAATATTCATTCTGTGTCTTTGATGCATTTTTTTTCCACTTTTAAATTATCCCGCGGGCCGGATCAACCCTCTTTCGGGGCCGGTTCCGGCCCGCGCGCCGTATGTTTGACACCCCTGGTTTAGTGACACTGCTAAATCATTTCCAGTGGCTTTGTAATGCAAGGCTTGTAACAGATCTCATTAGATTGTTCTGGTATTTAATGTAAATCATAAACCAGTGAGTCTGAGATTTTTTTTTCTCCCCCATCTAGCTAGCTAGCTAGCTAGCGCTGTAGCTAGTTATCTAGCTAGCTCGCTACAGTGAATGTCTCTGTTCAAATGCCAGGTTACCTTAGAAAAAAATAAGACCAAGAAAAAACATTTTAAACCAGGTTTAAATCTACCATGAATATGAACTAAAACCTGTCCAACTCAAGCGAAGTCATTTAAAAACTGAGAGAAGAATAAAAATACATTGAGATGATGTATATTATACCTGGGGATGCGGCTGTGCTTAGAATTAAGTAGTAACATTCAAATTCATGTTACATGTGAGTCAGCAAACACATGCCACTGTTCGAAGTTTCTCTGATTAACCCAAAATAAAGTTCACTTTTGTTCAAAGTGCATCGTAAGTGCTTTTAAATGATGCAATTTATGTAGAAAGTCACATTTTCGTATTCTTGCGAAGGAGTCCGAACATGACTTGTTTAATCCTAATTTTCAAAGTGCCATCAGGGGCTGGCGAGGGTCCAGTTTGGTGGCGTGAGGTTAGCATGTCTGCTCTATGCAGATGAGGAGGTTTGGTTTTGCTGGCCTCATCAAACTGTGACCTCTAACAGGCACTGTGCGAGGCAGATGTCAGACTAATGTGAACCAATGTGAATAACTGTCAACACTTGCTAGTCAGAGGTCATGGATCTCTGCCACAATGATGGAGGTTTACATCAAGGTGGAAGTCCTGTAAATTCTCATCAGTTTGAGCTATCTTGCAGTGTATCTTCATAAATGGAAGCTGAAGCATGAAACATGGAGCTTTGTGTAATGACCAGAAGAATGTGATCTGGTCTTGGTCATAGAGGTTTGTTGAGGAGTTCAGTACAATTGCACCACCTTTAGAATCAGTTGAAGTGATTCATGCATTACGATGTAATGTAATTCGCTTTTCCTATCTCTCGATAGATAGATAGATAGATAGATAGATAGATAGATAGATAGATAGATAGATAGATAGATAGATAGATAGATAGATAGATAGATAGATAGATAGATACATTTCAATTTTAAAGAAAATTCAATTCTGATAGAGGCTGAAAAGATCTTTCTTTCCCTCTATATTCGACTTTATAACTCTTCGACAAAACCGCAGTATGCCTCAGATAAAAAGCCACAGATTTATTTATTAGAAACAATATTTTCATAGTCTCCCCTCATCTAAAATTCCATTTCTTTGTTCACTTTGATGAAATAGAAGGCAGGTTGAGATATTACTGTATGCCTGGGAAAAATGAATTATAGATGATTGGCCTGAGACTATGGTGCCCCTGAATCCACTCACAATCACATCCCTCTGCAGACTGGCTTTTGTAAAGAAAATGCCTCTGTCATGTTTTCTTTTTGGTAGCTTTCCGTGTGTGTGTGTGTGTGTGTGTGTGTGTGTGTGTGTGTGTGTGTGCGCCTGTGCGGAATGGGGGTTTGGTGAACATTTTAGCCTGTAATGAGGGGTATGATATTGGAGGGATACATCACAGCGCTCAGATTGAATTTTCAGTAAGATGAGGTTTGAACAGGTCACAGGGCACCACAGGGCTAAAAGAAGAAAAGGGAAAAACAAACAACATGAGGAGGAATTGTGTGGAAAAGAAGGATTTGCCTGGTATTATACAGTAAGCGTAAAAAAAAAAAAAAGAAAAGAAAATCTATTTTATTTGGCATTCAAGTGTGATCGCTGGCTGAAATCACACACATGCACACACACACACTGACCTTTTCAAAGCGTTCCACATTTTCTCCACCGCCTTCCTCTTCATTAGCCCAGGGTCATTTTCTTTGAATTAATCCGACACACATTGATAGAACTATGTACAAAAACAAGGGTGAAAAAAGGAAGAAAAAAAAAACAAATATCAGTTACATTCTGAAAACAACCCTCAGTGTAAATGGTGTAATAATTATGCGTTATATGAATGTCCCATAATGTATTGTTATTCTCAGCCTTACCAGTCATGGTTTCAGTGGCCTATTGGCATCTATTTTACTTTACATGCACTGCATTTTAAAGAGATCAGCATGAACAATCGATAGTCTTTCGACAGCATTGCATGAGAAAGTAAACTTTCCAAAGTTATACGATCAAGTTTGGCAGTACTGGATCTCCACATGGTCTTTGTGTCACAGGAACGGTGAGGCTAAGGCCTGCAGATTTGGTGACATGGACACACCGTGGTACATAGGAACTTATCAATGTCGTTTTTGATGTGCGGCTGTTGGTCAGCGGGTCTTGCTTACATTGAAGCTTAGACAAATAAAAACCCAACCCAATAGCATACCTTGCACAGTGTGGGCCAGTTCAGTCGGTTTTGGCCACATATCTCGATGTGGGTCATGCCTTAAGCAAAGGGTGTCAAACTCATTTTTTTGTTGCGGGCCACATTGTAGTTAGGGTTTCCTTGGAGGGCCGTTATGACTGTGAATTTTGTGAAACCATATAAATATTTAACCACTTTCCAAATATTACATACACAGAGAACATCAAATGGATGGATAACCAGTTTTGATATCAGAAGTCAAGAATAATGGATTGTTCCATCATTGTAATTATTACATTACGTATGACAATTTGAAATTTTGGTTTCAGACTTTTGCGAGCCGCATAAAATGATGAAGCGGGCCAGATCTGGCCCCCGGATCTTGACTTTGACACCAGTGCCTTAAACCATAGGTGTCAAACTAAAAATCCAGGGATTATGTGACCCGCAAAAGCAAATCAAGCATGTCAACTTCCATGATGCATGATAAAATGTGTAGCAAAATTAAAATTGTTATATGTTTTAAATAACATTTATACGTTATTGCAGTAACTTCAACAAACTACTGTATTACACTTGACCTAATTTCAAAAATAGTTATCTATCAATTTGTTGTGTGCTACATATAAATGTATGTGTGTATGTGTGTGTGTGTGCGTGTGTCTGCAGTACTCCACGCACTATGTAGAATGTGTTTTAAATGTTCATTGTTTGTATCGTAGAGGACAATAAAGTAATGGTAGTCCACAGAGATGTTGTAGCATTCCATCATCACAATATACAGCACATATGTCAAATGCAAAACCCATATGCAAGCAGATGTTTGTACTTCAACATATTCTAATCGTGTTGCACTTTTTTTTGTATTGTATTCAGATGAGTATACAATGGGACTTTTGAGCAAATTCATGTTCAGTTGTGTGTGTGTGTGTGTGTGTGTGTGTGTGTGTGTGTGTGCCATTTTCTACAAAGATAAGTTTAATGGCTGCAAACAGATCCTGATCACCCATCAAATTGTAAATGGAGCAAAGACACAACTAATGGCCGTTTACTGAGGAACGATAGCCCCAAGCTAAGCTCTTCCACTATCCATACGGAAATAATACATAATTCACAACTAACAGCTGAGCAATTGAGGACAAAAGAAAGAAAAAAAAACGGGGAGACGAGGGCAACAATGAAATAGGCAGAGGAAGTTCAAAAAGGCAGTGTGAGTGTGTCTATACATACGGTGCTGTGTGGTGAGTGACAGATGCAAGTGCGGTGTGCATTCATGTGTGGGTGCGCCCGTATACGCGTAGTAATGCCTGCTAATAAGTACATGAGCATGCATTCGGCGCTGACCTTTGTGGTTGTGTGCGTTTGTGCACGCATCCACATCTTTGGCAAGCTTGTTCATTAAGTGGAGCCTGAGATTGAGGTGACAGTGAGCCCAGAAGAGTAGTTAGCATCACACACACACACACACACACACACACACACACACACAACAGCTGTTGCTAATTAAAGATTCATGCTTAAATTCCTGTGAAAACTCAGTGAACACAAGGAACAGGAAGTAGAAGGAGAGAATGGATGAGAAAGACTGAGAATGACAGATGAAGAAAAAAGAAAGCATTCAAGAACCGGAGACAAAAGACTCTAATGAGAATGAAGTCAAAGCATCATTCTGATTTTTATGTGGCGATCGTTTTTTTTTTAGTTCCTCAAGCACACTGGCGCAAACCGATAATGAGGTCAAATTTGACCCCGATTCCCTTCTGATCAAAGTTACGGCCGAGTCAAATATGTATTCCAACTGCTTCCTATAATGAACACTATGATTGAAGGTTTTACACTGTCGTCGTCTGTGGTGAAGTGATGGGCAGTCTTTCTACTGAAGGGGGCACGCAAATAGGGATAATCGGGTCTAATTTGAGCATTTTGCATCTCTTGCAATCAAAATCAGCAAAGGCATCGATTCTTAGATGTCTCCGAAAGATTATTCTGAGCCATTTGGAGTGCGGGGCGTGATTTTTTTTTCCTGCACAGAGACTGATTTTTCTTCCCTGATTTGCGAGTAAAACAGACGGACCAACAGTTGTATAGGTTAAACCTGTTGAATATTTCCAATCGAAAATGATTTTGTGTGAAATCAACACCAAGTTGGGCCAAGTCACGGATACTGCGAAATAAAACCGTAGCTAACGGGCTTTTTACAAATTACATTGTGACGTCATATCTGTTGCAGATAAGAGAATGAATAATCTGGCTCTGCACAATATGAGTGCTGTGTATTCCTACACTCAACCGAATAAGAGTCTTATAAAATCTGCGCAAACAATACCATGAACATTATGTTCCAGTGCGCACATCTGTGTTTTAAGATATCATCGATTGCCCAGCAATGT
This sequence comes from Hippocampus abdominalis, assembly GCA_018466805.1. Classification (NCBI taxonomy): domain Eukaryota; kingdom Metazoa; phylum Chordata; class Actinopteri; order Syngnathiformes; family Syngnathidae; genus Hippocampus; species Hippocampus abdominalis. The sequence goes on along the minus strand of CM031706.1, from coordinate 11,942,266 downwards.
TGAACTCACACATGATTACGTGAATCGCTTACAGTTACATGAAGGAGAACTCCAAAGCCCAGCTACTTCCCATCTGTCTTTATTTAACAACATAAAGAAAAACACAGATATTTAAAAAAACAACAGCGAAGATTTAAATACAACAGAGAAAACAACAAGTCCCCCGCTTCAACGGTAACAGTGTGGCAGCAGATGCAAACTACTTTGTACATGTCATAAACAAAGCTCTCCGGCTAGTCATAGTGTGATGAGTCTAACCATGATAAACCGTGTTGTTTGGATTCCAGCTGGAGACAAAATATGAGGCAGTGTTGCATTCATTTGCATAGTAATGGTCTTTCAGGCACTTTGCAAAGATACTTGACTGATTTTTACGCAGATTAACTTCTCAATGTTTGCTAGGTAAAATGATGATGACGCAGAAAAACTTTAGTACTTTCGAACCGTTTTATGCAACTATTACAAGTATTATTCTTGTTGAGGGGAAATAGACAGTGAATTTATACAGCACAGTGTAATAGTTGATAGCAGGTCTGCCTCAGTGAAGAGGTTCTAGATCCCAACCATAGCTCGGGCACTCCTTCTGCTTCCTCTCATATCCCAAAAAACACGCCATTTCCATGGAAGTTGGAAAATTATCCATAGGTGTGAATTAAAGTGATTGCCTGTAATTGACTGCACAGTAATCCCTCGTTTATCGCGGTTAATGGGGACCAAAAGCACCCGCGATAAACGAAAATCTGCGAAGTAGCCACCATTTAAAAAAAAAAATAATTTGCCCCACGTGGGCCATCGCGCTTGAGCAGAGCGCACGAACACATACACACACACACACACACACACACACAGGCCAGCAATCCGAGGGCGTGCAGCAGACATGTTTATGATTAGTCAATTAAGGATGATTAGACAATTAAGGATGGAAGAGGCCTGCTTTTGTTGTTATAAGCCTCCTCTCTCTCCCTCTCTTGCTTGCTCTATGTGCCTCACTGTTGTTTTGCTGACTTTCGCTGCTTCTCGCGGACTGTTTGCGGACTTTTAAAGGACTTTAAAAAAAAAAGTTTTTTTAAAAAAAAATGAATGTACTGTATTTGTAAAATCCGCGATGCACTGAAGCCGCGATAAACGAGCCGCGAAATAGCGAGAGATCACTGTATTTGGCCACTGACCAGCAGTAGCAGTGCACCACAATTCTTGTGTTAGCTGGAAAGGCTTCCAGTATAGAAAATATATCCAATACCCCTGGCATTCTCTGCAGTTGAAAAGACTGTGTGTCAGGTCACACCTCATAGTAGAAAGTTCAGAGTCGAACGATATCACATCAATTCGCCACAACCCCAATTCTACAGTTCCATACGATTAGATGTCAGTATAAAATGTGGAACAATGAAATGTTCATTCTCCAGTCAGCAGTGGAATGCATCAGTGACATGAAGATGCACCAGATTCATATTTTAGTTCCACATGCTTCCATTCAACAAGTGACATATTTGTCAGCATTGCAAAAGAGATTAAAGGAAAAAAATTCCATTGTGTTTATTTAGCATTTCTAATCTTTCTGTGAGCGTGATTAGATATGATGCAGTCATAAGTAAAGAGACGATAATGTGCGTCTTCAGCACCTTGGAAATCCTCCTTCGTAATAATGGAAATGTCTTTTCTTGACATTTGCAGGGATTTACTTACTGCATCCATACTATTATGAATTGTAACACTTTACAAATGACTAGCTAATGCCTAAAATATACCAAACAAACCACTAACTTCCATTTCAAACATTATAAATAATTTGTATATGTACACATAATGGCCATGATCTGAAAGGACGCTAAACACCAAATCCTGAAATGGGAAAATAACAGCAGCTTTGACTGCACTAAAGCTGAACATGTATCTGCAACACACAGACAGGAACCGTGGCAATAAAGTCCATTTATGTAAAACCGCAATTGCTTAATTATTGCTCAGTTATGCAAAGCACAGTCTCCTGGATAATTAAGCGCTGCACACTATTTTATCGCGAAGCTGAACAAAGGGATAATTTACAATTAATATTATTCAGTCTAAAAGGCTGGTTCATCGTCAGCTTGTATTCTAAATGGATTGCAGTATCAGTACTAAGACTAATTTTTGACTTTAAACAAAATTACTTTTTGGAAGACAACATGACTGCCATGTATGCAGGTAACATGAGTGTAGATGTGCAAAAGATAGAATGGGGACTAGTAAAGTAAAGCATGTAAAGCTTACCACAAAACAAGGATAACAAGGGTACCTGTACATAGTAAGTTCTCCTAAATAATGGGTTTCCAAACTACGGCCCGAGGGCCATTTGCAGGACACCATCAATTTTTCAGTGGCCCCCGACATGAAAAAAAAAAAAATCTATATACCGTATTGGCCCGAATATAAGACGGTGTTTTTTGCCTTGACATAAGACTGAAAAAGTGGGGGTCGTCTTATATTTGGGGTCTAGACATTATACCCATTCACGATGCTAGATGGCACCAGATATCATTGAAGCGAATGCTGAACTTGACTCCCCAGGCCAAAGTAAACCCCTGCCACTAAGAATGAAAATAAAAATAGCGGTAGCACGAAGAAGAAAAATAAAAAAATAGCGGCAATAAGGAAAAGAAGAAAATAATAGAAGAGGGAACAGAAAATGGAGAAACGAAGTGACAATCTGGAGAAAAGTGGGTCGAAGATCGGCCAGGTTAACCGGCAGCTGAGGAGAAGTTATGATGTAATTTACAATTCAAAAACCAGAAGCCATTTATTTACGAATGTGATTGCACTTTAGATTTGAATGAGGCAAAATAATATGCTTTTTTTCCCTCAAACATTTGTTTCAGATGTACTCTAATTATTTTCTGTATAAAAATTAATTTTGTGTTCAAAAAGTCATTTTTCAAACTTGAGTCTTGAAAAAAAAGGGGTTCGTCTTATAATCAGGGCCGTCTTATATTCGGGCCAATACGGTATATAAAATACTAAAAATAATATTTGACATGGGCTGCAACTTTTCTCTATATTTGAAGATGCAAACGAACCATCCATCCATCCATCCGTTTTCTAATCCGCTTACCCTCACAAAGGTCGCAAGCACGGGGAGAACATGCAAACTGCCCACAAGAAGGCTGGAATAGAACCAATGCAGTTTTTAATAGGACAAAAATAATGTGAGGTAATAAAAAGGATTCATAGCTTCTGAGAAAATAGCTCTTCATATTTTTCCTGGGACATCGATTTGGAGAGGTGTTTTTGTTCAGGTAGATAACGCACCCAGCAGCTAATTGAGGTACGGCATCTATTTGAGTGGAGCCCACTACCTGAGGGGTATTCATCTTCATCCAAGGCTGCTTTCACATTGGCTTCCTGGTAAAGTGGCGCATCAGAGGCGTGACAGTAGAACTGGGATTTATTCGCCTGTCCCTTTCAGACAGAACTCACCGAAGCGGGATATTACCGTGTCACGCAGCCCATGTGGCTTGGCGCAATGAAATAATCAATTGTAGTTGTCAACGCGACAGCTACAATTGCTTTCAACACAAAGGGGCATGCGAAAGTGCGTCTCGGGTGTTAAACTTGACACTCTGGTCGTGGTTGGGAGTGTTCAGGCTCTTTTACTCCTCTGATACTGTGTCTGAAGCCTGGAGTGATTTCAGTCACGCATTCCGCATCGCTGCCTTACACCCAGGACAGCAAGACAGGAAAAGGCAGTTTAGATGGCTACTCTTTAAGGAGCTCAAGACCAGTTGAACAATTCTGCTTCCAACTTTTTGGAAATAGTTTGGAGGCCATCCCCAAACTGTTTTTTTTTTTCATTCCAGCATGAAGGTACATCAGTGCGCAAAGCATGGTATACAGAGGTTTGATAGGGGTGAAACGAGTTCCAGAGTAATTCGCTTACCTCGGTCCAAAAAGACTTGCTCAACAAAACATCATGTACAGTCACTAAAGATGCTTTAAAAAAATTAATTATACTGACATTGTATTATGGGGTGCCTTCTTCCTAGCGTTTTGCGACAGCTCCAGCATTAGCTGCTAGCAGCTAGCCGCTAAGCGCGTGCCCCATATTAGCTGCCGATAGCACTGGGATTATAAAGGCAGCTTAATAGACAAAAATACCTCTGCACATTTTGATGGCGACAGCCTGACTCAGTTGCCGTTTCTACAGTTAACTTCATCACAAATTAGACTTACTCAGATGTGCGTTTTAAGATGGCAAAATTGCAACTGAGGTTTGGATGTCACTTCGTCTCTATGGAGTTGTCGAAAATCTCACTTATGAATCTTTCTAGAGAAGAAAACAGTGTGCTACTAAGTACAGTTTTAATTCAAGTAAAAATGTTGATTATCCATTCATCCATTTTCTGATCCGCTTATTCTCATAAGGGGCGTGGGTGTGCTGGAGCCTATATTGCAAAATAGGCGGTATAGGGGGTGAAAATTTGGCCTTGGTGTATAAGATTGGACAAATCACAATAACGCTTCTTGATAATCACTCAGTGTAAAAACAAATACAAACACGTCCGACCAGGGAGCTGTAGAAGCTGTCAGCTGTTCGTGGGTCAAGCCACCTACATCAAACAGTGATCCACCCTGCTTTCTGGGAACTACTGGACGAATGCTACACATGACCAAAGAGGAGTTTGCCGTGTACACATCAAGAGAGAGGAGAAAAAGGACAGAGAGAAAAAATATCCAATGAAGTTCAGTTAAAGCCTGGCAGCATTATGAACGGGCTCCAAGCTAAAACAACGCACATCACCAGAATATGCGTGAAGCTTTCATTTCATTTGTGCCTCTTATGCTTACATTCACAGCCATCATACTTCCTGAAGCATATTGTGTATAAATTAATCTATTGGCCCCATTAGAGCGATTTGTGTTCCCTCTGTGTTTATTCTTAAATGCCATTTGGATGTTTTTCTCGCTACTCTCAAGCAGACATTACTTACCAGGAACTAGAGGGCTTGCTTGGTGTAATACGGAGTCCATGCCTGAACGCTGCACTTTTGTTTGATTTGTGATTTGATTTATGATCCCGTAGCTTTAATGGAAGAGACACACACTCTGATCCCCATTATCAACTTGCTGCCATAAAGAGAGGCAGATAAGAGGAAGAGGTGGAACATGGAAGACGACTTAAAGTAGACCAAATCACAGCCATCATGATCAAATCCCATCATTGAAGGAGAGAATCTGATTGAGAGAGACACGGCGGAAGGTGAGGGAAGGTTTGGGGGGTTTTTTTTCAGTTCAGCAGAGGAGAAAATAGATTGATGTTGATGATTAACTGATAGAACTAGAGAACGCAGACAGCATGATTTACCAACACAAAAAGAGAGGGTCACACACAAGATAATAACAAGAACAGGCCAATCCCCGATCAGCATGTGTGAGGGCTACCAAGGAGCCTGGCCTCCCTTCGTAAACCAATCATTTACAGAATCTCACCACCCCCCTAATATTTCATCTGTGCCAAAGCTGCAGTCCGCCATCAGCTAAAGCCACGATCCATTACCGATGGCCGGGAGCTCAGCATGGAGGCCGACTCTGGGGCAATGAGAGCGAGGTGCAAAAGTGAGGAGGAAGAGGGCAGGCGGGAAGGAGCTGGAAAGGGGAGGAGGAGGGAAAGAGCCGATGACAAAAGGGATATAATGGAAGAGAAGAGGAGGACGGGGATGAGGATTCTGAATGTATCCATTATGGAGCATCAAAAGGAGAAAATCAAATGGCCAAAAACAGCGAGATGGAAGCGAGAAAGTGATGGAGATGAGGGCTGAGTGAAAGTACAGGTCGAGAAAGACACAGATGGATATGGAAGGGAGATTGCTTTTTCTCTAATTACGTCCCCTTTCACTGCCACAGAGACAGATAGAAAGCTAATTCCACCTGCCCTTCTTCTCATTCCCACTACAGTTCTAAAAGCACACGCTTGTTTTTCTCTTGGCCCTTTCACATGCTGCGTTCTGTTTTCACGGTGCACATGAACGCACGCCAATAATGGCCCGAACAAAAGACACATTTCTACCGGCTTACCCTCGACCGCCATAGTGCACTTTGCAACGGTGGAAGGCAAACTTTCGTTTTCCATCTGTGCATCTAGGTCCACCTACCACAATTTACCACAATGCCATCATCCTCGGCTGCTATGGATGCGCACAGAAATCATCAGAGGTAGTGAACTGTACAATGGTACCTTGAGATACAAGTTTTAATCCGTTACTTGTACACACCTTAACTCACAACACTTGTATCTCAAATCATCTCTCTCCATTACAATGACACTCAACATTTCCAGCCACCCAGTCCCCTTTAACCCTTTCAGGGACAGTGGTTACTACAGTGGACAGCTTATCATGTGATCAGGTTGTAGGTTGTCATCATTGGTGCATGAAAGGGTTTAAAAAGTTCTTTAAAAAAGGTGTCACCATCTTGTGAACTAATGCAGGGGCTATTGGGTTACAGTCACAGGTATTTTTCTTAATAAATTGCTTTCTTCAGTCCACCCTGCACGCCGGCTTGACTTCACTTGGGTCCTCAACCCTACCACATTTGACACTTTGCAAGTTATCACAAATAGAAAGCAAATACCTTGCAGCTGGAGCTTGGAGTACTAATCAAACTAGGAAAGAAGCATAAGTAAAACAAAAGTCAAATACAAGAGGAAGAATATGACTCTTTAATGCCGGACATACAGCATTTCAATGTTATGAACGGTGTTTGTTGTGATAATATATGGTGATTAGGGATGGCCAGCTCTCCACAACAAACAATTCGATACATCGAGTGCAAAATGGTTCGATTTGAAAGAAAGAAATTTGGTTTGGTTTGACGCAGAGGGATTCCGATTCGATTCAGTAGAGTACAGCTCAGTTCAAGAGGGTAAACCCAAACGTGTATAATATAAAAACCGTGACAATAACCACAATGAAAAAACTACTTACAAAGGTAAGTCCTATTGGGAACAAAAACGAAGCGCAATCACATGGAACGTCTAGAGTCTAGACCGGGGGTCGGCAACACGCGGCTCCAGAGCCGCATGCGGCTCTTTAGCGACATCTAGTGGCTCCCTGGAGCTTCATAAAAATGTTTGAAAATGGAAAAAAGATTTTGATAGTCGGCTAATATAGCTCAAATAGATATAGATACATGTTGCAGCTCCGAAAAGGGAGAGCTGTGGTGTTTTTGTTTTTTTAAACCTACACTTTATTTATGCTTTTAACATTCTCGACAAACACAGACACGTCTGCATCCGACTCCGTGCCTTCTCTCTTCTCGTTCGACTCGAGAGGCGTTCAAACACAGCCTCAGAAAAACGGAAATTAATGATCACTTCACTGACACTAAGAAAAGCGAAAATAATGCACCAAAACAAAAAAAAATCAAGTGAGGAAATTACAAAATAAATTCTATTGGGGCATTTGTGAACACACAACAAAGGAATGAATAACAAACAATTTTGAGACAGTCTAGCCTCCTACATACATACAGCATGTGTTTCTTTCATTGTAAGTTTTATAGAAGGCTTTTATTTTTTTTGTGGCTCCAGACATATTATTTTTTTGTATTTTTTTTGTCCTATATGGCTCTTTCAACATTTTGGGTTGCCGACCCCTGGTCTAGACGGATTCAACACTTGGTGACATTCGTGAGCATGGCGAATTATCCAACGGAGACATGACAACATGGGAATCCTTAAATAGTCGGCTAATTACACAAGCAGCAGGTGTGCAAGCTGGAGGGACGGCCCTCCTCTGCCACCTACTGGAGAAACACAAGAATAGGATTATTACAATACTATGTTATACAGTATTCTGTTTCACTTTTAAAACACAGTGCCTTTTTTTAATATAAAAAATATTTAAAACGGTGGTGGATGAAAGGAATTTCACTGAATTTACTGCAATTAAGATTTTACTACAGAGTAGGTCATAAGTCTAACATTTGTAAATATTTGTTATATTGCCGCCCGTACGAGCAGAGCTGCGTCATAAACTGAGGATCAATTATACCTTGCAAGGCTTTGGAGTTAATTCATCATTGCTCGGTAACAATGAGTACAACGTGTACGTCGGCAGAAAGAAATCAGCATCTTGTTTTTGTCTGCAGTGTTCCCAACCAAGTACAGGAGAATCTATCATCATTCGTTGTTTCAACAGCAATCCAACAAGTGTAAGTCAAATACAATGCAATATTACTCCCGGGTTAAATCGATCAAACTACATCTAAAAATACGAACTACCCTCTTCTTCATCTTACTTCAAATCATAAGTTGGTCTTTTCCCATTATAGCATTTTGCAATAAATAAAAGTCCTAATTATTCCATTGTGATTCCATTTGATTGAATCTTCATTTTCACACCATCAGAAATCACAGATCTCATTGAAAGGGGTAATTTCCTTCTTCTGATGCTAATGATACCAATCAGAGCACAAAGGACTGGACGCAGCATGGATTATGCTTCAAGTACAATGGAGACATCTATCTCGACAGTCGAATGTTGCCAACATAATCACACAACGCAGATACAAATTTTTTTTCTTATAACTAATCACTATGAATCGTTATTCCTCACGATATATTTGAAAGGTGGAATGAAGAGCAGCGAAAGCAGTAATGAACTAAAGAGGACATACGTGACCTTTTGTGGATCCTGCCTATATGCGCTTTAGACTTGTGGCTGATAACCTGCAACAGCTACAAAAACAAAGTTCAAGGGAAAAACCTTTGAATGCGGCACACAATGAGTGGCAGGGCGCTTTGAACACAACTTGGTTTGCCATCGCCACGGGAGCAGTAGAACCTGAGCCAAAGGTTCTGATAGGCCCAGTGGGGAGGAGATTGGCCTGTCCCTGATTGGATGATTAGGGGCTGCAGGGGCTCAAATCAGCCATTTTCAGAAAGAGAGTGGTTTGGTTAAGTGGACTGGCACAGTGTGTACTCTGTGTGGGATCTTTTGTGTGTGTACGTGTGTGTGGGGGGGGGAGCTTTTTGTGTGTTTCTGCACTTGCCCTGTGTAAGTGTGCATGTGTGTGAGCATGGTCCGAGAGATCTAACCCAGTTTTAAAACTGAGCTACATTTTACACGTGGTACATGAAGGAAAGAATAATGGCAATATCCCCTGAGAGCGTCTTGAAAATGAAACAGAAGTTGGTGTCAGAGGGTTCATTTGATTGAAGGATTGAAGAAAAAGAAATGTGGTTGGATTATTAGTGCAACGATAGCAGGGGACATGTAGTAACGTGAAACAAGGAGTGGCACGTGATCCAAACTATCCACCCCATATATCAAAACATGGAGGTGACAATGTCACGGCATGGAAGTTGCTCACTGGTGTTATTTGGTTGGATTTACACGACACAGCTCAAGTGGCACAACTCGGATAGACGTCAAGGAAGCGAAAATAGAAAAAAAAATTGCATCGAATCTGATATCTTCAGAAAGGAATCAGGCTTTCTATCAGGTATCTGTAGAGAATAACTTGGACCTGCAATGATCTAATTGATGTCTGAATGCCCATATTTGTAAAAAGTATTCAACAAGAATAACGATCACTATCGTGAAAACGCAGAAAAACAGCAAGAAGGAAAGGAGGCATATAGTTTTCGGGGTAGCGTTGATTTGCTTCAGGGCTTTAATGGTCTATGAGAGTGGAGGCCCTGTTTTGAGGAAATATGGATTTGTGTACAATTACACCGGCGTCATAAATCATCTGCAGCTATTGTTCATGATGCTCTCCATCAGCGGTAATATTATTGTGGCATGTGGTTAACGCTGAAGCAATGAACTACAACAAATTGGGTTTGTAGCACTAAAGCTATACACTATTAGCTCATTATTACAATCGCTTCGAATAAAACAACACTGACATTAGACGCACCACTTGTTAATTATAATCAAATGACACACTGTAATTACATTAATATTATGGTAGATGTAAGAGTTAATAGTATGAAGGTAATGTAGCTGTATGTGTACCGTAATACCTTTTGTGACACAACACACTCGAGAATATCCAGTAATTCTGCATTATTTACAGGATGCCTTACATGCCTGCTAATAAAAGTGTTTCTGATGAAAGCGAGTGGAACAGAGGAAGGGTAGTCACTGTACAGGTGTTTGAACAAAGAACAAGTTATTTTAGACAGCTGGGTACCCATGACAACAGGAGTGTGTATCCCTGTGTGTGCGCGTGTGTGCGCGTGTGCGTGTGTGTGTGTGTGTGTGTGCGTGCGTGCGCCTCAGTCTACAAGCCCATCAATAAACTGCCCCTTCACATTTCTACTGCTGTCACCTCTTCCTGGCTGGATACGTCATCGTGTCTATTTCCACGATTATCGTGAGGTCATTGATCCAGTTATTCTACTTTTTTTTTAAAGTATAATTAAGTCATATTCAACATTTACGCACTGTACAATACATTTGTATCTAATATTTTACCCAAAAAATTTCTGGCGTAAAACATTTAGCTGTATTTTTTATTTTCCTTTAGGCGTTAGTGTTCAAGGCTGAGTTTCCCGTGTTAAAACTGCTAGCAATGTAGCTTCACGTCAAAAATGTTCCCCGTGTCTCTGACCAAAGCGGTGCCCTGACTGTGATTCTCAAAGATGGCCATTCAGGATGGACACAAATATAAAAATATATACTGTAGTCATGATAGTTACAGAAAATTCATATCTAACTACATCAAAACAGCAGCGCTAGCAATATGAAGCTACTATTAGCACTGTAAACAAGCCGACGTTAGCCATGGCTGCTACATTGGTAGTTGGACTGGAGTGTTACAATGAAACTAAATATTGATTTAGGAATGTATAGTCAATTTAAAATTGAGGTGGTAAACATCTGTCGAGCCGTCTGAATACTCTCCGCTGCCTGAGGTATCTTCACTCTGCTTCGGTGTGCTAGTCTTTCTGTATGTTTGAAAATAATTTTGTTGCATTTGTTTTTTTTAATGTATTTTATTATATGTTGGTAAAAGAGGGATTTTTTTCTGGAGTTGGGTATTGCATCAAAGTAATAGGTTAACACGAGGCTATGGGGGCAAATGATTGACACCTCATCAGTCAAACTTCTGTCACTGATTGCTTTGGTTTCCCCAGGGGGTGGTGCTTTCTTAAAAATCGTATTGAGGGGTCTGATTTTGTACAATGAGACACTAAAAATGTTTTTTAAACCGTGTAGAGCGGACATTAAAATTTTTTCCCGTGTTTCGCAATGTTGCAGCAGAGCCATAAGCTGGTATTTGCTGTCGTAAATGACGGTACTTATTCCATTGTGATTATATTTGATTAAGTCATTCTCCTTGAGGCCAGAAATCACACAATCTCATTGAAGGCGTAATTTCCTACTTCATCAGCTAATTAAGCCAATCAGAGTGGCTCTTACCATCACCCAGCGTGTGTGAATTTTAATGAAAAACGAACAAAAGTTTTTCTTTCTTTGTATGATATGGGTGTCTTTTCTTTTTGTCTGTTTGTTTTTTACATACAGCCGTTCGGTAGCCAGGCTAAGGTGTAATTACGTAGGTAAGCATGAAAGTTTACTTTTGATCCGTCATGTGTCCTAAAGGTACTGTTGCCAAAGTCTCAGAGAAAACCATCGAAGACATCTCGCTTATTTCTATGTGACATCTTCTTATGAGGTTTGTTGCTGAAGCTTTGGATCTGAAGGAGATATTATTTAAGAGAGGGATGTCGTCTTGACCGCGTGACATGGAGCTCAAGTCACTTAGCCCTTGCGTGAAAGATGACTAGATAACTGTCCTACCTGACTTTATAGTCAGGCAGGACAAGAAAGTGGGACTTAAATAAAAACATCAGTAGTGGGACAATACATTGACTGAAGTAATGAAATCTGGGATAAATCAAAAGTCTCAGATGGACACACACAAACTACAGTTGTGTGGAGAAAAGAGGATTTCGGGTCACAGCTGCCAACCTGCGATTGACCTAATCTGAGCGTGTTAAATCAGGTCATTATTGCCCCATTAACCTCCACGCAGTGACATTGCAAAAGGGCAGGCAAGTCAGGCAATTGCTCAGGGCGTCCAGCTGAAGGGAGCCCCAAGCCATGGCAGACATTGGCCCATATGCATGAGCGTAGTTGAGGTTGGACAATCAACCGCCGTTTTCTGAATATGGCCTCTCCAACAACCGCTCTCTACCGATCCACACAATAGCATGACCCGCAGCCCATTCGTGTCAAAACGTTCATGCATTTCGATTCACGGGCGGACACAGCGCAACCGTGCTGGAGCGTAAAATTGGCGGATCTTGATTTTCGTGCTAACGCAAGCCTCAAAAGCACGAACCAGCAGGCTTTTTTTTTGCTTTTTGGGGGATGGCTCCATTGGTCCTTTTTTCCCCAAGGCCACCTGGGGCATTCATAAAACACCGCTTGAGGTTTGTACGGAGCTAGAATCTACCCAAAATGACTTTGGGCAGACTACACCATAGATTCGTCTCCAGTCAATCACAGGGCACTTAATCAATCATTTCTACCATCACTCAGTGGGAACTGAGAGCTTGCTGCCTGCACGCAGGTCAGTGACCCGCATTAACTTGAGGGTGTCAATTTTGGGCAGTTGGATCAGCCAAACCTTGTTCACTAGCTATACTTTGCAAAGATAAATACACACGAATTCAAGTTGTTGAAAGATGAGAAGCATCAGTCAATATTATACAATGCAGATGTATGCTAATGAGAACGACTGTATGACCACAATGATGAACAAATTGTTGTTCAGTTTAGATCAGCATCTAGTTTGCAGCCTCCTCTGGAGGCGTGGGTTCAAACTGATGTTGGGAAAATGCTATGTTTGGGGTTTGCAGGGTTCCCATGCAGAGCCAGATGAGGTCAGAGTCTCGTCCTGTCTTTTCCTCGGCATCCAAAACCTGAATCAAGATTTTGGATCTTAAGTACAAATTGATTAAATTACTTTGAAGCCGGAAAATGTCAAAGCCCAGAAGAAAAAAAGAGACTGATGTACAGTATATGAGCAGGACCAATACGAAACATTTCCAATTCATGAGCATCACCGGGGGAGAGGTTGAATCACAACGGGCAGTCTTGAATGGGCTGATTTTTTAATGATGTCATACGGTAACTGATCATATTTAGCCAATCTTTCTAATCTTGTGATGCCAAATTATCTGACTCTGTGTGGGTCATTTGTTTTCACTAGTCTCCTGTCGAGACCTCCTTTTGATGTCTGTTTCATTTTAACAATTCCCTCAGTTCAAACACACTTCTTGTGGATTAAAAAAAAAAAGGGATATTTGTGTTTTTTGTTATTTACAGTCTATAAAACGCCAAAAGGATGACCAAAAAAGATCGTAAAACCCCAATAACATGCAGATATTTCCACAATATTCTTCCGTTCTATTAATACCTCTCGCACTGTCAGTCCAAAGTGAACACGATCATCTCTGTAAGGGCAGAATTTTAGTAGTCAGAAGGCAGCGGCCGGTTGATGTGTATTCAGCAGTGGACATTTAGCTTCGCGGGTGTGATGATTAGCACCAATGTGTGCCAGTGTGCGGTGTCCTGTCATGTCATAGACTTCTTTCATCATAAACATCTGTTCAGTCTTGAGCAGGGGGACCGTTGGACTCGCTCAGTACTCACTGCTGTGCTGGCACCGGCTAATGAGCCCGTCTGACAGACGCACCAATATCATTCGGTTGAGGGCTCTCCCAAACACACATGCACGCACACACACCCGTATATATTCTTACTGGACCATAAATGAAAGTGTGTTCAGAAACAGTACATCTCGCACATGAAGAGAAACATACTCCTAAATCATTGCATTAATATCCCATCCCTAATGGAATTGCTAAATATACTTTTGGGGCGGAGGGGCGGGGGGGTAAATCAGAATGTTTATTACAGCACACGTTACATGCACCACTAAGAGCGTCACAACTGCAATGCACGAGGTTGTCTAATTAATCAAACCGTGCTCAAGGGAGGGATGTGTCATTTCATTTGTGACAAGTGCAAAGAAATTAATCACAGCTAGTGCTCCTGAAAATGCTTTGTTTTCACGCTAATGTGTGACTCACAGTGTTCAAAGTATGAATAGAAAATTGGTGGTGTTAAGGGATTTGATGGAGACCGATGATGGAAAACGGACTTTTTTACAATTGCCTGTTTACAGTAGTCTGGAGTGTCCGCGTAAGTCCCGTGTGAAACAACTTCTCGGTGAAGTTGTTAATGTGGTGATGGGGAGGGGTGTGTTTTGGCGATGTGTGTTGCTAGCATGCGCCACATACACAGATCTGGAAACGAATTGTCATACTGACATAGACAGCTACTCAAACAGGGCATCCCAGGCCAAATATCATGATCAATTCATTAAACCTAACTACAACACCAAGATTCCATCAGATGGCACTAGGCTAATACAGTCAAACCTCGGTTTTCGTCCGTTCCAGAAGGCTGTTCGAAAACCGAAATTGTTCAAAAACCGAAACCACGCTCTTTTTAAAATAAAAATGTTGACTGAACCCGTCTGCTCACAATGGAAAGCAACACGAGGAAGCGTCACTTCCTCATGTAAGGAAGGCGAGAGGAGTCAAATGGTGCATTCAAGTGCGGTCAGTTTGTTCGAGAACCGAAATTTGTTCGTCATCCGAGGCATAAAAAACTCTGGTCGAAAAATATTTGGTCGAAAACCGAATTGGTCGAGAACCGAGACGTTTGAAAACCGAGGTTTGACTGGACTTGGTTTGCTTTGGCCTGGCACAAATCCAGCAACGGAAATCATTTTTAGACAAATGATCATGATATTTATCAGACTTCCCACATCTTGCTAATGAGCTGATCATTTGTATCAACACGCTTGATAAGGGCCCTCGAGGACCCCAGTTGGACACTCCTGCTCTAAATTCTCCGTTAGTGTGATGTAATGTGAGCGTGAACGCATCGGTATGTGGCAAGCGTTTGGCTAGTGACCAGTCGAGGGGGTTCCCCACCTGTCGAAACATACGAATGATTCGATATACTGTAATCCGCCATTTTTGCCAGGCAACATGTTTTTAGCGCGAATTACACACGTCTGTGTTTTTTAGTGCATTACCATTTTAAGAGTACAAAAATGCACACCTGACAGCTCGGAGCAGTACATTTTCCTGGTATGTAGCCTACCTAAGTGCTTCCTAAGTGGATGGTGCCCCCCGTTTGCATTTTCATACGAAATGTATATAATTATATTCATGAATAAGAAGCAAATTGAACGGTAGGCCGCTTCAACTCGCGCAATGAATGAGCATTGCATTAGTAAGAGTACGGGCTTACATACTTCTGTAAGACATGCCACTAAAATACATTTAATGTAATTTAAATGTTTCTGAAGTATGATACATTAGGCTCCCAAATTAGCATAAGAGCTTGTCTTGTGTTATTGGGGGGTAGGGGGGGGGGGGGGGGGATCCTCCAGGATTGTTCATAATAACGCCACTCAAATTGAAATGAGGCTTAGACTGTATTTAGAAATCACTTAGGTTAGGTAGGCTAAAAATAATCACAAGGGGAGGTGTGCTAGCCTCTTTGATTGACAGCAATCGAACCCCGAACTGGCCTCAGCTGCATATGACCGAAGAATAGTGCATTATGTATGCATGAATTTGTATATTTTGTATCAATAACAGGCAGTATGAATGATATGTTTAATTCGTTTGCTCGTGACGGCAGTAATTATATTAACTAATTATACACTTAAAAGCTACACTATTCTTATTCGGAGTCATGGTTTGTAAGTATGTAATAAGGAATAGTGCTCGCTTGTGTTTTATCATTGTTATGGATGATGAATGAGATAATTACAAAAAAGGGCTTCTCTAATCTTTCAAGTGAGCTGTTATAGAAACAATACATCAAGTCAACTTTAGAATTGCCCGATAGGGCAGAACAAATACTCAGAAGCACATCTGCTTTACTCGATTATACTGTAACTACTTTAATAAAAAACACTTGTTTTGTGACCTTGGCTAAAAGCCAAACGTGGGACTTTTGATGAGCATTGTTGGACGATGGATTCATTTGACTCAATTTTCCTTCGAGAACGACACAGGAGAGCATTTGAAATGTAGAACAATGATAAAATAAACATGCCTCTCTTGGGATGTAATCCCCCCCGCCCCCAACATAAAGCAATGGACTGTTTTATCACAAATATGATCATATGAGTCGGTTCGAGTTGGACAAATAAAGGGCGTGATTATGTGTAAGATTTTTCAAATTCAGGGGGGACTGTCAGGAGAAAAAAAAAATTGTGTGTGTGTTTTTTTTTCTTTCTGGGGCTTACTCCGAGTTACAAAAGCCGATGCTCAGTGCATCTAACGATCAACTCCTTAGGTGTGGTTTGCCTTTTCTTTGGCTTTTTGGGGGATTCTACTACAAGACAGTAAAATTAATGGCAAAAAATAAAAATATATATATATATATATATATATATATATATATATACACAACGGGTAGCCCAAATGTTAATAGGTCTTATGGTGTCTTTGGATGCACACATATCTGTCGTGTTGGTCAATATTTCATTCTGCATTTCCATTTTTTATCTGTTTGACATTCATAATTGAAAAAAATCAATCAGAAGTTACTCGGTACTCAAGTACCTTTTTGACTGAATACAGTCAAACCTCGGTTTTCGAACGTCTCGGTTCTCGACCAATTCGGTTTTCGTCCAAAAATTTTGAGTTTTTAATGCCTCGGATGACGAATAAATATCGGTTTTCGAACAAACTGAGCGCACTTGAATGCACCATTTGACTCCTCTCGCCTTCCTTACACGAGGAAGTGACGCTTCCTCGCGTAGACGAGGAAGTGACGCTTCCTCGTGTTGCTTCCCATTGTGAGCAGACGTGTTCAGTAAACATTTTTATTTTAAAAAGAGCGTGGTTTCGCTTTTCGAACAGCCTTCTGGAACGGATTATGGACGAAAACCGAGGTTTGACTGTACTACTACTTGAATAGAACTCTTCAGTACAATTTTGTGTAATCTACCCACCCCTGACAGTCAGTCCGCATGGATGTTAAGAAGAAAGCCACGATGGGAAGGTCAGCCCGAGGAAGACTTTGAAAACTGATTTTAACCGTAAAATTCCCATTACCGTCACACACCCATTTAATTACAAGTCAACAAGTTCTTTCATGAGAATCTCAGCTTCAACAAACAAAAATACCTCCTAAAAAAAAAGTAATTTAGGGGAGTCACACTATTGTGTAACTCCTGCCGGGCAACGTTGGCCAGTGAAGTGGATCCCTTGCCACATTATTACTCGCTCGCCTTGAACTGCAATAGAGCAGAAAGTGTCTGGAAAGAGGCTGCGCGTCGGCCTCTGCTCTCCATCATATGAAAAATGTGATTGTGAAGTCGAGAAAGATGAAGCTTTTCTATATTATAATACATCCTACAGCCTGCATCCCAGTGGCGTGTTGCATTTGACATGCTCAAAGATGATTGTCTTAGAATGTGACACCTGGAGAAAAATTGAGAGGATGCCAACAGGAGGTTTTTTTTTTTAAATGCTGACTGTTCAAGAGTGCCACCTAGTGTTAACAAGATGAATTATTGGCTGAAGTATTGGCCCAGGGCCCAGGTTCATTAATAAATGTGCTCAGAAAGAGCAGAAATTCACATCCAACTCCATTTTGAGTCCCTGAATAATTGTAAAATGCTGAGACTGTGATGGAAATGTACTAAATAAAATATTTTTAGTTGTCCTGCCCCTCCACCCATACTATTTATTCCATTAGTTGAAATGTGCTGTGAAAGAACCTCCACTCTCCACATCCATCACTAATCATTATTGCATCTTAGCGTAATTGCCCTCTCCCTGTTGCGTGTGCACACTTGGCGGGGGCGGGGGCTAAGAAAGAGAGAGAGAGAGGAAAAAGAGAGATATGCATAGCCAGCTCCTTTCCGCCACCAATCAAATTACTTGACCCAGCCGCAATACATCAATGCCAGACTGTTTATTAAACAAAAAGCCATGATTAAATTATTAATGACAAAGATTAATTAAGACCCCGTGTAAGACACACGCACACTCGCACACACACGTCAGAGAGTTGGCTATATGCATACACACACTTGCGCAGGGAGGCAAACGCTCAAACGAAAAACATATTCATCTTTGGCACACATTTCAAATACACACACACACACACGTCATTTGACGTCACCTTAAAGTTGACTTGACGTCCGTGACAACAACAGCCCTCGCCATCAAGCAGAGTTCAACGCAACATGCCGAGGAGCTTGTCAGATAACTCAGGGGTTTGTTTATCAAAGTGCTAATGCTTCTGTAATGGTGGACTTGGGGTAGCATCTGGTGCAGCGACGGGCCAAATGCTGGTGTGTATTTGTTGACATGTGTGGGTATGGTGAATTATTTCTTTAATACTCTCCATCAGTCTCTACGATTCAATATATCCAGACAGTATTTTATTCTTGATTTATTTTCTAATTATGCATTGTCGCCCCACACAATACAATATGTTCCATCTGTCCTTTTCTACATCAGGTATTTATCATCTCACAGATGTTGTGTCATTATAATGCAGTACAGTAAGTATTTCCAAGTTTCTTACTGGTCCTGTCTCTCTCTCTCACACACACACACACACACACACACACACACACACACATTCCTGTACTTGTGGCACAGTGAGGACCAAGTAAAAAGGCCTGCACACACACACACACACACACACACACACGCACGCACACACACACACACACACACACACACACCTCTGTATTCATGGTGGAGATCTCAATGCACAACAGAGAGCCTTCATCATGGCCCCCACGGTCTTATTGCACACCACACTTGATGATCATCCAGATCTATGGCTTGTGATTGCTCTTGGGGTGAATCACTCGACACCCGTCATTAAAAGAAAAAAAAAAAAGCCATAAAAGAGCAGTAATATGTGTGTGCGTATGTAAAAGAGAGAGTATATTTGCATTTTGTGCGTGAAGGTGGGTGTTTATGAGGAAAGGCAAGCTCAATGGGCCAAACAAACCACTCAGCACATTATAGCCGCGAGCACTAAATTACAGTGACAACAAAGGCCGTAAAGGATTGTATGGCGCTGTAAACCACCAAAATCATTAGCACAGCTGCTTAATTGCCCGACCGAGCCTATCGTGACGCGTGCGTACTTTCTTTGACTCTGTGTTCTACACTTGTGTGTACTTGTACACGGCCGCAAGCAAACAGAGCGAGGCCGCGCGCGTCCGCGCACTCCCCAAAGAAGCCATAAAGACGCGTGATGGATGGAAGGCCAAACTTCGTCAGTGCAATCAGTCAAGGAGACGATGTAGCGTTGCGATGACGCCGTTTGTTCCGAAACAAATTCATCACGCCGCAATTAGTCTGCAACACAAAAAACGCCGCAGTCTCTTTATTACTTGAGCATTCAGCTTGTGCTGTTCCCAAGACTTTGAGCCAACGTCGGTGCAGATGCTTTGTCGTTGTCCCGTCCCTTGTGAGAGATGATCATTGACATTTTAGACCTACGGTAATCAGTATAGATTCTGTGTGTGTGTGTGTGTGTGTGTGTATCATGGTACCTGTCGATGTTGTCAGCAGTAAAGCCGATATACGTACACTCGGGGGTGAGCCACAAAAGATTTTTTGGGAGGTGATGCTAATGTGATGAAAACCGACTCTAAATAAACTAGTCGCTTTCACGTCAATATTTTTACAGATCGGCTTAGAAACAACAATTACGAAAAAAAGTCAATTTTTCGTGGATATTTTTTCAGTATAATAGCAGTTTCACATCAAGACATATATTTACGGAAAGCATAGAAACACATTTTTTTAAATTGACTAGTCGACTTGTCAATGTCATAATTGATATCTTGTCATTACAGTGGCCTAAAGTGGTCCTTAACCTGTTTTGCGCTATAGACCGATTTCATGTCAAGGCATATTTTGACCAATGAATGTAGAAAAAACAAACAAACTAATCATTAAAAATGCATCTTACCGTTTCGCTGAATGTACTTGTTTTAATTAGTGAAAACCCTGCCCTGGTTTCTCTTCAAGGAGCCAGTCTTATCTTATGTTTCATAGCATTTTGTCTTCTGGGACATCATCGCCACGCTGAAAAAAAATGAAGCATTTCTATGTTTCTATTTTTATTGTATATGAGGATAGATTTTCAAAACATAATATTTTGGGGGAGGGAAAGTGTTGCAGGCAATCAAATTCCAAATGAGTGACCATTTGCAAATAAAGGAAAGATAAAGTTTATCAGTTTAAATATGACATATCTTCTCTTTATCGTATATTAAACAGAATATTGGTTGAAAAGGATTTGCAATCATTGTATTCTGGTTTTATTTACATTTTACACAATGGTTCAATATTGGAATTTCAGTGCAGCTCTAAACCTGATGCCACAAATGCAAGCTGCTGATAATGGAAGAAAAAGATTTATTTTCCTCCCTTTACCTACAAGATTAAACACAGATTCCTCGGATGTGTATGAAATCCTTTTCAACATTGACAGTCCTTGGCACGTCCAGTCAATGAACCTTAAGGAGTTACGTGTTGAGAGAACATACAACATGGCTTCCTTTGGTGCACAACCAGAACCTAGAATAACAGAGTCAAGCACATGGACAAACAACAGAAAGTATTTCCATATGCCGTCTGTGTGTGTGTGTGTGTGTGTGTGTGTGTGTGTGTGTGTGTGTGTGTGTGTGAGAATGGTTTCATACGAGTCCCAACCATATCTGTCATACAACTTACTCCACTTGGCACAGTTTCCTCATAAGGGAGTGAGAAGAACGGGGCGTCATCCATATAAACAGTTCACACAGTATCATGTGACCCATAAATCAGCGGAACAGCAGTAGCTTAGTGAAGATATTATGAGGTTTCGTTCCATTCATAACGTGAAAAAGACTTAAGTGTTCAGCAGCTTAATACAAAATGACTTTAAATGACCAGGATCGTTTATCAAATATACACCGTCAGTGGCATATAACAGAAAAAAAAAGAAGTATGATCTGAAGGGAAATTACAGTTACCTAAATACATTTCGGAGATTTTGAAATTTAGAAGCCAGATGGACTAAATCACAAAACAATCATGTAAATGCTGCTTCTTAGAAGCTAACACTGTTAGCTAATGACTATATGCTAATATACTATATAGCTAATGGCTTGTAAGGTGTCCTTGAGTGCTTAGAAACATGCCCACAAATCAAATGTATTATTATTATATTATTAATTATTATTATTAATGTATGGGCAGCCAATGATACTCATTGTAGCTCTACTTACCATTTAGATATGCAAGTGTCTCGCACCTCTGCATTCGGCATTCAAATGAATGGAGCTTGTCCAACGTCACAGCTGGACATTTAAGGCTAACCAGTCATATCAGATGAAGAAACTCGTCTGGTGGAGGTTATTAAGGTATGGAAGGGCAGAACGGCTCGCTCACAGACACATTTTCAGATACATGTCAATAAAAGATTGACTTGGTTGTGTCATGTTTTGCGTGGTGGTAGTTGGAGGACCCCAAAAAGCAGGGAGGCAGGGAGGAGCAGGGTGGCTGACCAAAATGTATATCACAAAAATGCAAACAGGAATACACCGGAGAAACTAAATCAAAAACTCATTCAAATAAAGTCACAAGAAATCAAAGTAGCAAAAAAACCTAAGACAGAAAACAAAACATGACAAATGGGCACAGCAACAAACAAACAGCAACAATGACCCGGCACCGAGTGGTCGTGACGGGAGTCCTTTTAAACAAACAAACTAATGACACAATGACCAACAGGTGTGCAGCTGCATGCGGAGTCCTACAGTGCCACCTGTTGGCCACAAACAGTACCATGACAGGTTGTTTAGTTTCACACTTAAGGGTGGACTTTGACTGTGGACGACACTGGACACCACACTATGTGAATACTAACAATACAACGTCAGTTATCCATAATATGTTGAAACAAAATAACCTTCAAACAATGTATCACAAAGTCAGACCTTTGTCACCTGTAACTGAGGCAGAAAGTTCAACAACCGTCACGAAACACAAATAAACCCCAAAATGGCATTTGTACATTCATAATAGTTTCGGGTAGGAGTGGAATTTTATCATTTTTACAACATGATGAATGTTTCATGGGAACATCCTTGCAAGGAGACCTATTCATCATTAAAATAATATCATAAAAACTTTAGCCAGGAAGTTGTGAACAAAAACACAAGTCGCGGCCGTGAATGTCCTTACCCTTGGTGGAGATAATAGAGGTTACACTGACTATAAAATTTCTGTACGTTGAGGTACACCTTGCTTGTTAATTTACAACTGTCATCTTAGTTTGCAAATTGTATGCGTGCGTGTGTGTGTGTGTGTGTGTGTAATATCACTCAGTACACACTGCACTTTAGAAAAGTAAACACCCTGCGACCGTGACTTCAGGAGAATGAAGTCAAAGGCATTTAAACACATTCAACATTCATTCCTATATATGGTATATATGGTATGGTATATATACAGTAAACCCCGCCCTCATTTTTGTTCTCGTTTAAACACTTAAACACTTAAACACATTTAATATATCGAGAGAGAACAAGTGAAACAGATTAGACCATTTTTTCAGGCGAAGTATGTACCATCCAAACTAACAAACGTAAACATCTCACAAAATACACTAATAATAACGCCCAAAAATGTACATTATAAAATGAACCGGAAGCCGTCGATTTCTGAAGTCAAAAACAGCGAATGAAAGATGGCTGTGGCATTCAATGTCTTTTTAATTAGCAAAAAAAAGGAGGTTGAGGTTGTCAAACTGCTCTTCTTCTTCCAAATGCAACCAGTGTTGAAAAATAGTATGCCGCCCCCAGTGGTGGAATGTGCAATCACACGCATAAACAACAATACACTGTACTGTATTACTGGGCAAAAATCATCCACCAAATAGCAAAATCCACCCCCGCATACACACACACACACACACACACAACACAGTGAAACACATCACAAAACTATTATTTTAAATTGCAACATAGCACGTGCAGTGTACCGGGTTCGATCCCAGCTCCGGCCTCCCTGTGTGGAGTTTGCAGTTTCCTCCCACATTAATGGCAGGCTCGTTGGGCACTCTACTAGGTGTGAGTGTGAAATTGGCTGGCAACCAATTCATACTACTGCTTAGGCTCCAGCACCCCCCGCGACCCTAGTGAGGATGAAGCGGTTCGGAAAATGAATGAATGAATGAATTGAATATAAAATATCAAAATACAATAAATCTCCTGACCGATCAACCAGTGTTATGACTCGGCACAGGGGAGTCAAAGGCGTTTTAGGACTCGCATTCAATAAATCCTTAGTGTAATTTACATTAGAATGTGTGACACGTGTGCTACTAAAAGTTGTTCCCGTGTGTCGTGTCAGCCGTTTTTGGGCCAGTCAGCACTAATGCGGGCACTCAAGCATAATGAGTAATGAAAGGGCATCGATAACGGCCAAGGGTGACATCGCTTTTAATAATAGCCGCCATCAGTGGAGAACCAATGGGAAAGGAAAATGGCTGATGGATGGTGACTGAGGAGTAAAGGAAGAGATTGTTAGAAACAACATGGGAACAATGCTAACCGGTGGCTAACCACTTTTGGAAAGGAACCGGATGGTGTGACAAGCGCTTATTATTTTTCCACTTGTAGCGAGTCAACCAAATTGTCTGACACGGCCTTTATTTGGTCAAATAAATCTCATTTACTCATGAGTGACATGTTATCGTGGATCGCGTCACAATCAGACTGGACAAATCGTAATGCTAGCGTCTGATCTGGGGTTTTTTCCATCCAGATAGAAATTCCAGATAACAGTTGTTTTGGGAACAGGACGTCCACATTTTCAGACAGCCTAGAAGGTCTTTTAGCTTGTGACTTCTCAAGGGCGTTCATACCTGTCAACTCATACGGTTTAGCCATAGTTCATACGGAATTTGTGGTGAATCTTACGTATATGGCCGTATCGCACAAATCATACGGATTCTGAAAATTTCCGGGGGGTTTTGGGGGTTTTTTTTTGCCGATGGGTCAGCATTTGGAGTTGGTGAAAAAAGTAACGCAGGAATACAACTTTAAACACAGTAATGCCACTAAGTAGAATGATGATTAGACATTAACCAGCCATTGTATTATGGAGATCTACAATAAATATCATTGAAAATTTTGTGGGTTTTTTTCTGCCGTTATTTTGACATATAGAATGCTTTGGTATGTTATAAGGATTTTTTGCTCTTTATAAGGATTTTTTTGGTAGTTTATACAGTTTGGCGCTCCGAAAAGTTGACAGGTATGGGCGTTAATTAGCCCAATCCATACATTTTACATACCGTACATTTTATTCCAGGCCGTGCAGGAGCAGAGCAGAAAAGCGTCCGCCTCCATCAAGAGATAAAGCAAAATACAACAAATGTTATCCTCACTCAAGATGTCAAAAGGGTTTTGTGAGAGCCAGACAATACCTGCATTCCTTCACTGAACATGTTACCACTGCTGCATACGTTTTTGTCTGTGGCTCTTGAGGATTTGAGATTACAGACATCTTGAGATCTACAGAGTTAAGTGTCTTTACATCACACACACACACACACACACACACACACACACACAGAAAACTTGCTTACACACCATGAAGAATGAAACTAAAAATAAAACGAATCGTCACGTAAATTCCAGTCACTGCTGAGATGATTCACTGTATTTCTTGGTGACGGATGTCAGAGAATGCGCTAATTTCCACAGACAAACTTTTTTTGCATTTACTGTCTGCCGCACTGCAAATTGTAAAGTGTGGCAAAAGTGGCCAACTTACCGTGAGCCTGGTATGCACATAAACACTTTCTTAAACCCGTTTGAGATTCATTTTGTATTTCTTTTAATAACTGAGTGCAACCACAGCAAATTGTTCAAATGAAATCGTTATGACTGCGTCAATAAAAGATGAACATTCTGAACTTCATAAAGGTACAATAGATGATAGTTACATGTGGTCATAATGCTGAATGGATGTTAAATGACGCCTACCCATTAGTTAAGGCTGCAGTCTATTTTAACCATTCACCATATCTTTAATCCTCTTGAGAAAATGAAACCAAAAGAAAAAAAACATTTGCAAAACCACAAAGAGGCAGATTTACACATTTAAAAAAAAATCATTTAAAATTGTCACGTTTCCATGTGCTGGTAATCAGTGTAGGCTGAAGAAAATATTTATTACAATAAAATCAGTTGGATACGAGATATATCATCAGCAGCAAAATGTATTGTTATAGAATCGAACAAAACAAACAAACAAACAAAAAAAAAACCACACGTTTATAACTGCATAAACATGAGGTATAAGTTGCAGCTTTGAGCAAATGCGATTGCTGCAGCAACACATCCTGCTCCATATGTCCACATCCTGTCCCGCGAATAAGAATAATAACAAAACTGTCAGAAATAATGAAGCATGAAGAAACATGCTGAAATGCCTTCAGAAAATAGCAGCTTTGCAAACATCCAAAAGGGGCCTTCCTCACAACGGCTCCCGATGCCTCATGTCATCTCTACCTGCTACAAAGTCACACTTTAACACATCAGTGAGAATCTGGGACAGCTCCAGGATTTTTTTTCTTTCTACCGGAGATATGAAAGGGGGGTCTGAGAAAATAATTCATATCTATATTTTATCATCTCAAATAAAACTCTGGAGGGGCATAACTGGGGCTACACAGATTTCATAGACTATTGAGTCAGCAAAATCATTTCCAATGACGACCGGTGAAGTAATGCGAACGTTTGATGCATTTAAACCAATGGGGGAAAGAGTTAGCTAACTAGCGGCATGTAACGTGAATGAAGTGTATTATTATTTGTGATGCATTTGAATTGATTATTTGAGTCTGCGTTGTAGCTGCCAAGTGGTGACAGTGGTGTAGTTGTTTGAATACGTGTGCATGTAAAGTTTGTCAGGTGATGTGTATAAATGAATCAGATATACAGTACTGGACTATATGTCGCACTCTAATTGCCCCACGGGGATAAATAACGTTTTCTGAATCTGAATCTGAATCATTTTTTTCAAGGTTTTGCTGGTCCTGCACCTTATTCTGAATGAAGACTTGCTAAATATTAATATTACAATATGATCTTGAAATGAATTACCTTAACCACAATCCCGGGCCAAAGATAGAATCCTGGTCGGTTTTTGTACCTTTTGCTGCCGTGAATAGTAAATCCTTGTGACGGATGCCGTATGCTAACTAAACTAGCGATGCACATATTAGTTGCCATAATTCCTTCTTCTTTTTCTTCTTCTTCTCCCATTTCTTCTTTTGGCGATTTGGTGCCATAGCTGCGGAATGACTTGTGACAAATGTCAAGCTGATTTTGGTGACAAAAAACGTCTGTTAATCTTTATGCGCTGATGCACCACCAAAGATCGCCTCGCCTTAGCACCAGCTTCCTTTCTGGCTTACTTGAAGACGGTTTCCACTTGGGGATTTGACAGATTGTAGTTCCTCCATATTCGTCCTACTTGACCTGGTAGAAACTGGACATTGTGACGTAATCCTCCTCCTTTTGATGGGCTACTAACGCAGGAGATATCGAGTCTCCCGGATTCGGTGCAGCCGTCTCCAAAAGCGGCGAATTGGTGCTCTGAAGGCCATCATCTCCATCAAAGCAGCTGCTGTTGCGCGAGATGGAAAGTTCCAGTTCTTCCGTGCTGGTGCTGCAATCGGAGTTTTGCGTGGAAGCGGGGTAACTGGCCAATGTAAGATCATTGGCTGCACAATGGATAGCCAGGACTCTTTCCTGCTCAACTCTTTCCACCACCGGGTAGATTTTAAGTGTACTGACCTCCTCTGGTTGGATGGTGAGTAGAAGGGCAACCTGAAAACAACACAAAAGAGATCGTCACAAAAGGCTGTGATGCAGGTTGCATGTCAAATAAATAAGGGCTTTCGTACTGCAACTCCAGAAACGTCCATAATTTTTTTTACCACTCAGGCCACATTTGCACTATACAGTGATCCCTCGCTATTTCGCGGTTCGTTTATCGCGGCTTCGGTGCATCGCGGATTCTTTCAAACATATTCATAAAAAATATATATTTATATTTTATTTTTTTAAAGTCGGCAAAGAGCAATATACAGAAGATGTAAAGAGAGAGACTTATAAGAACAAAAGCAGGTCTCTTCCATCCTTAATTGTCTAAACAACCTTAATTGACTAATCATAAACACGTCTGCTGCTCGCCAAGTGATCGCTGGCCTGTGTGTGTGTGTGTGTGTGTGTGTGTGTGTGTGTGTGTGTGTGTGTGTGTGTGTGTTAGTGCGCTCTGCTCAAGCGCGAAGGTCCACGTGAGGCTTTTTTTTTTAATACAGTATGTTTATTGGTCGCTACTTCGCGGATTTTCGTTTCTCGCGGGTGGTTTTGGTCCCCATTAACCACGATAAACGAGGGATTACTGTATTCCCAGTGGACATTGCAGCCCAGTTTGCGTGAAATGTTTGCTTCTTCAAGTTTTACCCAGGTTGATGACGATATCTGACAGGCCGCTGGGGGACGGTTATGCTAAGTCCCTAAGCTCAAAGGCGCACTTCAATTTAGCCCTGTCTACCATAGATGCCAGAATGTTCCTTTCTGGGCTGTCACGTTCAAATGGTGTCCCGAGGTTCTCCCTCCTTTTGTCAACTCAGACTGCTCAGTCCCTAACCAAGCCTTATTTACATGGACCGGTGAATCCTTCTCAGATAAGAGGCAAAATGTCTTCGAAGAAACCAAAGCGAGAATACTTTGTGGAAACGTAACATTTGCTTATTTATGGAAACCATTAGTGAGAGAAGATCCATTCAGAGATGTCGAGATTCCTGCCGGTAAAATCAAACGACCAAAAGAAGAGTCAAAAAGGTCAGTCAGAGATTGTCTACCAACATCCAACATCACCTCAGCTAAACTTAATGAAGAATAAATGGTACACGTTATACACTTCATTAACAACTCATTAAGTACCAGCCAATTCTGGACCAAGTCTGATAGGACGTTTGAAAAACGTCTTTGGGAGTGAATGAGTTTTTTAAGAAGCATGTTTGTGAGAGACGTGGGAGGACACCTTAGTATTCAAAGAAAACCAAAAGGGAAGGTCTACACCAGCATAGAAACCTGACAGACACAAGCTGGAGAAGCAATCCCGAAACAACGATATTCAAACCTGATCAGTCGGAAACAACGGACATAAAACGAGGAAAGACCTGTCCGTTTTTTTTGTGTCGAACTCACTTGATTGGGTTTGCAGCCGTGCACCACGGTGGGTTTAGGATGCGGAATGCTGGGCCACATGTAAGAGAATACTCTGTGGAAACGTAACATTTGCTTATTTATGGAAACCATTAGTGAGAGAAGATCCATTCAGAGATGTCGAGATTCCTACTTTTTTTTCCAGACGTAACCCAAGGTGGAAGTCAGCACCACCAGGGAGAGGAAACACGCAATCAGCTTCGTCGTCACTTTCTCCCTCTCGAGACTTTGCGTCCGGCCTGAGGATCCACGGAAGGCAGTTTACTGTCTGGCGTCTTGTCAACAAAAAAAAAAAAGCAAAAATTCGTAGGAGCTTTTCTCACCATCGGGAATGGAGAAAGTCAACGCGTTGCTCCATTCGCTCCAGCTGCCCCTCAGAGAAACGAAGGGTATTGCTCGCACTTTGACGTGATATTTCAAGTTGATCTGGAGGTGCTCCATGTCGATGGCCATCGTATCTGATGCCGACACATTTTGAATCTGCAGTAAAAAGAGCGCGACGTGGAGGACGTCGATGAATGCATACTGACACGTGGACACGTGAAATGCACTGTTACCATATTCTTGTCGGCGGCCCAAATGACCAGCTGAAAAAGCTGATTTTCAACTTTCAAGTAGTCCTTCAGGTAAGGAGTCCGAATGTGAAACACAGCCTGATTTGACTCGTGTTTCACGGTTACGTTCCACACCTCAGGACTTCGAGGTTTAACTGCAAAGACATTCAATCTGAAAGTCAACTTAGTTTAGATGCGTAGAGATGAAGAGACACATCGATTTAACAAGTGTAACATTCACCTCTCGGCAAATTTTGTGAGATTTAGTTTTTTTTACATGGTTGCTCTACGTAGGAATTGACATCATTGTTTTAACCCTGGAGAACCCAAGAACCACTTTTCTTCTTTGGAAAATGATTAATTATACATTAAATGACTGCTACACGTTCACTGAACACCAAAATATATGTTTTTTTCAAAAATTCAATGCTTTAATCCTAATTTAGGATTAGGGCCAAATATGACCCTTTGGGATTTAAGGGTAGCATTTGAGTAGCAGAATTTATAGGGGTCAAATTTGACCCCGTGATTTCTCCAGGGTTTTAATGTAGCTCATTCGTGATCACTTTCACTTTCAGATGAAAACATTTGACATGGACGTTAAATCAAACGTGAATGCGGATGAAGAGCCATGAGAATCATCATAAAACCGACAGCAAATAAAATGCGATTCTTGACCAGTCAGACAGAAAACATCCAGCAAAATGCTTCATGAATGACTTTTCCGAATTCCAACATTCATTCTTCACGAAAGGAATCTGTAAACCTGGTACATGACTCAAACAGCCCCGTTAGGTCATTATTGTTTATATTCAACAGTATTTAGTTCGGGTTCTGTTTGGGACGTCACTTAACCGTCATCTTCTGGTGAAATTCTTTTCTATGTTGATTCATCTTTATTTTGTTATTTATTTGTTTTGTTTTTCCTTTTCACTTTTATCTTTTCATCAGAGCCCACATTTACCAAAGTATTTTTTGTTTCCCCCACCCACTCAAAATAGAATTTTTCACACTGAGCTGTGTAAGTATGTTTTCAAATTGAAAAGAAACATTATTTGAAAAAGAGATTTTATAGGGATCTTGAAATCTTACTGATTTTCTTCAGTTGGACTGTTTTGGTGATGGTGGCGCCCCCCTTCAAGCGGATGGTCAGGTTGAGACGGGCCAGGGGATTCAGTTCGGCAGAGGTGACCGAATCTCCCGGCGCTGTCAGGCATTTTAATTTGTTCTCGAGCACGTTGGTGAAACTGGAAGTGGAAAAAAAACAAACCAGATGATTGCGTATGAATAAAAACATATTGTGCGCTCGTCATCAGTTTGATTGATATATCCCGAAATTCTCAGTCTGAGTGCGACTGAGAATCCAGCAAGCTTTTCATCGAAAAAACATTTACCACACAGTCATGGACTTCACGCCTTCAGCCTGATCTTCGTCGTCCTCGCTCCTGCTGCCAGTTATTTTGCAGGTTAAACTGCTTTCGACTGTGGTGATGTGAGAGGTGCAGCTGATTCTCGACTCTGGAAAATGGACAGAAAGGAGACATTAAATAAAGCCATAGATTTGTTAATGGTTTAAAAAGCTCCAGGTACCAATGAGAAACCCCTTCACCAACCTAACACAGATTAAAGTTCACTATTATGGCTGAGTTACTTATTTTCGAGAAGAAAACAAAAGTCGCAATGTTATAACAAATTGTCATATGTATTTTTTTTCTTTTTAAAAAGTTTAAAATGATGAAATTCTAGTCTTGTGAAAATATATTTTTCCAGTATAAAGTTGCAAAGTTTTTATTTTAAATTCAAAGTTTAATACGTGGAAAAAACAAGTGACTTTCAAAAATTCAACTTTCTTCTTTTAATACCTTTTATTTTGGGAAAAAATGCTTGTTGTGCAGGGCTAAAGACTAACTTTTTCTTTTATTTATTTATTTATTTATTTTTATGAGGAGCCAGTGGCCTCTGGGAAAATGACATTTTAGGGGCGCACATAAATCACAAATGGATTTAAAATAAAATAAAATAAAATAAGCACATTTATCGGTGACATGTGCGAGAATAATAAAATTGTTAAATTATAGGAGCAAAATGCCATTTAAGGGCTGTTCTCGCAAAAATAGCTCCCTTTTTTTTTCTATCTCTCTCTAAACTCTTTTTCCTGTAATAAGAACCCGTTAGTCAAAATAAAATTCATTAATTCATGCAGGAATGTCAGATTTATGTAGATTTATGCTTTTTAATTAGCCAAAGAATAAGTCACAGAGGAGTAATTTAGTTATTTTGTTGTTGGGGTTTTTTTTTTGGGGGGGGGGGGGCCTAACCACCCCATATCTAGATTAGGTATACACATTTTTAAATTCTGCTTCATATCCATCCATCCATTATCCAAACCGCTTACGAGGGTCACATTATTTCAAATTATTGCCCTTCATTTATCAAAAGAAACTGAACAATATTATGGAATGTTAGCACATAAATTGTGGATGGTTATAAAGTCTAAATGTAAATAATGAGAATTATGAACAGACAGATCAAATGATCATACTTTAGATCACTTTACTTTTCGAATCAAACACCAGTACAAATCAGCATCTCCAAAAACATCCGTCAACATTTTGATCCTTTTTCAAATGACATC
Organism: Hippocampus abdominalis; assembly: GCA_018466805.1. Lineage (NCBI taxonomy): Eukaryota > Metazoa > Chordata > Actinopteri > Syngnathiformes > Syngnathidae > Hippocampus > Hippocampus abdominalis. The sequence goes on along the minus strand of CM031706.1, from coordinate 11,910,715 downwards.
ATCTTCATCTGTTTCATTTTCCCAACACCAAGGGGTGAAGTCGGACAGTGTGTGTGCGCGATAAAATGCAGGTGTCTTGTGTTCGAACCATAATTGGTCTCACCCAGGTCAGTGTCTCCATCTCCACTCTGAGCCAGACAAGCCGCTGGCAGCAGCAACAACAACATCGGCAGCATCGGCAACAGCAGCGGCTGCTGCTCGACCATCCGGCAGCCAAACAGCATCTCGTCTGACGTCTTTTTCTTGTTTTCAGGTGACTTGACTGCAGCTGACAGCTCTTCTCGTCAGGGAGGAAGAGGAGGAGTTGAGCGGCTCCGAGGGAGGACGGCTTCAGACCGCACACAGAAAATCAGATGGTAAGTTTGGCGACACCTTCTTTGACTTACCCTAGCGAGTTTAATATGTTCCGTGACCATGGTCGTGACTCACAACACTCTGATCTCAAGTCTTTTTTAACCAGTGTTGAACAAAGTATGAATGGCAGCAGGTTGTACCTTCAGCCTGCTAATGGAAAAAGCATCACTCTACATCACTGGCATAGATAGATGAACAAGGTTGTATTTGTAAATAATCAAAGAGAATTTTCTGATAAACTGTGTGAAATTTCACTTTGCACCCAAGATAATTCTCACGGCACACTCGTGTGCTACGGCACCTTGGTGTGCCTCAGTGCCACTGAATATTTTTAACATAGATTACAATAGTCAACGTAATTTTATTGCTTTTTTTTTTTTTTTTTTAAATCAGCAATGCAAAATAGTAGTGGTTAGTAGCAGTACAGTTTTCTAGGTGGGGTTTTTTTGGTGCCGATTCCGAATCTGCCTTCGTGTTTTCCTGTAGCACAGGGGTGTCAAACTCATTTTTGTCGTGGGACACATTGGAGTGACTGTTTCCCTTAGAGGGCCGTTATGACTGTGAAAACATCAAAGAAAGAAAGAAACAAAGAAGTCAAGAATAATGGTTCATTCAACGATTGTTTAGTGTAAGCAGGGGTTTGGTCACAAGAAAATGCTTTCAATATCTCTGCTTATTTATTACATATGAGAATTTGAAATTTTGGTACAGATTTTAGCAATCATCCTAGAAGTTGACATGTTTGATTTGCTTTTGCGGGCCACATAAAATGATGCGGCAAGCCAGATCTGGCCCCCAGGCCTTGAGTTTGACACCTGTGCTGTAGCACATCAGATTTTCATCATAACAATAACATAATATGCAATACATTAATATATTTAGTCATACTTGTTCACTAAGGGTTGTTTCAAAACAAGTGGATTTTTTTTTCTTAAAAGTTCTAAATGTTAAATCTGTATTGCTTTTATAGGTCAAACAAAAAAAATTGTAAAAAACTTGAAATACTAGAACAAAAATACAGACATTTCTTAGATCAGTGTCAAAAATACATTTTGGGGGCACACTGATTAAAATTTACAGTTGAGCGGTGTTATTCAACGGATTATCATCTTGATGAATCAAGTAATTGAGTAAAAATGTATCTTGCATGATTAAACAACAAATGTGCACGTGAGTTGCAGGTTGTCCGCTTGAGATGTTCCATGTACAGCACTTTGTATGCAGCGACGGCTGTTTGAAAGTGCTCTATAAATACAGTTGAGTTGAGTTGAGGTCGCAATCACACATCAAAGTGACGTGGTAGTCAGAGAAGGAGTGTAAAGTTGCCGCTTGTGAGAACAGGTTAGCGGCTCGCTGTTAACTGGCTAGCCATTAACTGGCTAGCCATTAACCTATCCGCATCTTGTTGAATAGCTAGCTGCGTCTCAGTTGTATCCGTAACGGCTTTTGTATGAATGTCCTTGTTTGTTTATGTTGTTACTGTTTGCTCAATGAAGCATGCTAGGCTATATGAAATTAGCTAACATCGATACCGTGAATTAGCGATTGTAGACGTGCTGATGTGCAACAACCGCTTCGGAGTCGATCACGCACTTTGTTTTTGTGTTTTGAAGTGTGAAAGTATCCCAAACGTCAGACATTTTGTCTTTTATTCACTCGTTCCTCCTGGCTCGCCACCATTATGCCACAGCTTATTTCTACACAGAGTGGTGAGCAGGTAGCATTAGTTTATGTGGAAAAATTATCCCTGCAAAGTTTCAAGACAGAGGTTTTGCTTCAAATGGTTTTTGTAATGAGATGATTCTATTAATTATTTCAGCCCTACTCAGAACTATTCATTTCCGAAGAACTGTAACTTCGAGTTATAGGATTGTACAGTGCATTATATTATCATGTAGTGTGTTCATCAGCTAAGTCAGTTAGTTTGTTGACAAGCTCCATGCTTTTAGTGCAAGAACAGTGTCATGGACACGAACCTCGGTAGCATTTTGTTAGTACGTAAAAGACACACATTTCCAATTGACAGTTTTTGATCATCATTATATATCGCACGACTCTTCAATAGTAGCTGATTATTTTCCGACCGACTGTTCCGTTGTTGTCATCTTCTACGTGTAAAGTATCAACTCACAAGGATGTGCAGAAAAGGCGATGGCCTCAGCTTCGGTTACCTCGGTTACCACGGTTTCCTGGACCTGGTGTTTAATGTAGTTTCACTCAACATCAACAGTATAAATAGCGACGGGCTAGAAAACGATTGTGCAACACCCTTTGCCTGTTTACTTACAAGCATGTTTGATGAGTTGAGAAACTGCCCGAGATTGTGTTAATTGATAGATTAGTTGTAAAATTTTACATCAGCCACCACATGGTTTTAAGAGAGCTTGAAATCAAAAGGAAATGAAAGCGGGGAAGTGAACCAACTGCATCAGACGAACCTTAGGTGCGTTTTTAGCATTACTCAACTTAGAAAAGGCAAAGTAATAATCCTTAATTTTGTTTCAGGTCTATAGGATTTGATGTGAGGGAGGGTGAAGAGTCGGCCGCTTTGACATTCATTGTTTGCTGGTGATGGCTCTCCGCTTTCAAAAGTGATCCAAATTTGAGAAAAAATCCCAATAGCGCACACACATTTAGCTTGTTTTGTGAAAAATGACGTCGAAAAGAATACAGTTTACTGCAAAGTAAACAAACTCCAGAAACTCGCCCCCACCAAACCACACGCCTGAGGTTTGTATCTCGGCGCAGCATCGCAAAACATCTCAGCTGTGGTTTTGGTGTTGAGCTGCCTCACTCCCATGCATTGATAGGAATCTGATGAGCCACCTGTTTATTCTGCTTGCTGCATTTCTTGTGCCCTCAAATGCTGAGACAGACGAAACGCAGGCGTAAAGGGAGAGTCGAGGAATTCGGGACCAAGGACAGTATTTCCAATATTTATGTCAGATGGTAATAGGTAGGAGTAGGTCACTATTTGTGCAGCTCCGGGCCTCATTATTTGCACAGTACCGGGTTTAAGATTGGCAGTCGCTGGACATTGGTGCAGTGACCAGAAACCAGAGCTGTACAGTCTGCGTGAAAGGCAGCAGCATGCAATCTACCACTACACTACCAATGCAGTAGACAGTAAATACCACAAATCACTCAGATCTCAGATTCAATGCATAATGCCGCAGAGGGGAAAACTGATGACTTGATGTCCTGAAGACGCGTCCTTCGTTGAACAGAGGTGGCAGTACGTCACATATGCGCAAGCCAAATAAAAGCCTCAAGCCTACAAAGTAAAAACTGACATGACTCATGAATTGAATTGTTGAAATTTAAAGTGCCTTTGACTTGATTTGCTTGATTTTTGCCACAATGGACCAAGATTTGACCAAACTGGATTCAGTGCTCCAAGAGACAGCACACACAAAAATGTCCTGGAAATTTGCCACAAGTATATTAATGCATCATAGGCAATGACAGAAGAAATGGGCGAACTGGAACATTGCTTGGTGTATCAAGTTCTTCGTTTGAATTAAAGTCGCTTCTGCATTTCCTCAATCTCAAGGGCCCTGAATTCAAGTTGCTTGAAGTCCAGTGTCAGTCACAGTCAGTCACCATCATGTGGACTCTGAGTGAATGGGCGCTGTATTTGATCGAATCCAAAGTCAACTCATCAGCAAGCTCTGCAGAAGCCTGATAACAATCCTGATCATTTGAAGCACCCCTGCTTAAGAGCACTTCACACTTTGGTTTGCTGTCGAGCTAGATGTAGATGCTGGTTTGCTGACCATGAAAAAATCAGTGTTGTGGTCCTCGAGCCGGTCCTTGGCCTCGAGGACCGGCTGGAGGACCGGAAGTCGGTCCTTGGTCCTTGGCCTTGGCCTCGAAGGCAAGTCCTTGGTCCTTGGCCTCGGCCTCGGAGGCAAGTCCTTGGTCCTTGGCCTCGGAGGCAAGTCCTTGGTCCTTGGCCTTGGCCTCGGAAAATTCCTCAAGTCCTTGGCCTTGGCCTTGCCTCGGAACATTTTCCAAGTCCTCGGCCTTGGCCTCGGAGGCAGGTCCTTGGTCCTTGGCCTCGGAGGCAAGTCCTTGGTCCTTGGCCTTGGCCTCGGAAAATTCCTCAAGTCCTTGGCCTTGGCCTTGGCCTCCGAGTCAAGTCCTTGGCCTTGGCCTTGGCCTCGGGTTGCCGGTCCTCGGACACAACACTGACAAAAATTCACCTGACCTAAACCCTATTGAGAATTATTTCCCAGAACTCTTTCCCTGAAATAAACTCTAATGTGTCTCCTTTGTTATCTAATATTTCTAGCAGCAACTGAGTAGACTTTTAAATGTACCAGCATTTAGATGTGAAGCTGCATCCTGTTCTGGATGGCGCTCACTACTTACATTCCTGAGTCTATTTCAGTCAGCTTTCACATGTTGACGTCTGCACCGTAAAACCGCAACGTTAAGTCGCGCAGTGATGCGTTTTAGAGAAGCCACACCAAACTGAGCGAGACTTTGAAGTTGCCGCTTAGACAGCCACATGGACGTCGCGTTGGTGCGTGGGGCCGTGTGTGAAAACAACTTCCTGCATCGGCCCACTTGTTTCTGCCCTGTAGCGCTCGAACTTTGTTCTCCTCAAACGTGTGAGCAGCTTCAACATTCTTGTTTACCACATCCTCTTGCCTAATTCGTCTTTCATTTGAACTCACCACTTTCTGACGTACACGTTGTTGCTTGATGATTTTACAGTAATGTTGCACTGGTCTTATGACTCCTCTTTTCCGTAATCTCATTTTATGATAAGCTAAAGTGACAACTGTAATTGACTATTCTAACAAAAACATGCTGTGATACCTCAATTAACAAGGGAACTGACTTCGGAAGCTTTCACGATAGGTCGTCAAGCTGCTGATTATTTTTATTTTTTTGTCTTAACACTTTTGGTGCCAGAGTTCATTTAAATAATATATTCAGTTTTGATATCACCGTTTCAAAGTTTGTAGCTTGACAACGGTTAGCCGTAACAGCATACTCTAAAATGTTGCGTGGTGCAATTTTATACTTTGGTGCTTCAAGGGTTCAGCTGCAAGCGATATTTTTAGTTAAAAGTAAGGAGGTCCCGAAATGCTAATGTTGGAACGTCTGATAGCTTATTGCTAGCTCACAATGAAAACTCAACTCATGGGCTAACAAAACTAGCATTGATGTTGCAGTAGTTATCGCCCTTAAGCATCAGATACAGTCAAACCTCGGTTTTCGAACATCTAGGTTCTCGACCAATTCGGTTTTCGACCAAAAATTGAGTTTTTTATGCCTCGGATGATGAATAAATTTCGGTTCTCGAACAAACTGAGCACACTTGAATGCAACATTTGACTCCTCTCGCCTTCCTTACACGAGGAAGTGACGCGGAAGTGACACTTCCTCGTGTTGCTTTCCATTGTGAGCAGACCTGTTCAATAAACATTTTTATTTTAAAAAGAGCGTGGTTTCGGTTTTCGAACAATTCGGTTTTCAAACAGCCTTCTGGAACGGATTATCGACGAAAATTGAGGTTTGACTGTATTTACATGTAATATAACCCTACTCACATGCATACAGTCTTTATCTTACTTCAAAAAACGATTAATATAACTGCAGCTTACACCTTTAATTAGTTGTGAAACTCTTCTTTGTGTATGATGGAGTTTTGTATTTTACTGCCCCCTTGAGGCCAAGGCATGTAGCTCAGAGGGAGCACAATGTCGATGGGCTGTACATCGTGATATCATGATAAACAAACTGTTGAATATTTAGTGACTTTTCCGACACCACTCTGAATATAAATAAAGAAATAAATAGATCATTAAATAAATAAAACCTAGTGATATTTTGTGATCTTATTTGAGACTTCTGGAGACTCCCTCCATTTCAAGAGATGGTCACCCCTTTGCATTCAGGCTGCAAATAGAACATCACTGGCTCCTTTCACATTAAACATAAGCATTTAAAATATGCGCCCACCATGGTAAAACTAAGATGACTCTGCTCTAACACTGCAGCTCTGCTCACTTTTTGGTAGCTTGAAAATGGCGGCTCTTCAACCAACAGAGGTGCCAAGTCATCCAGCAAGAAGTTATTAACTCATTCACTCCCAAAGACATATATGTTTTTTCAGACTTCACACATTCAATCCCATGTACTTAGGTTTTCTTTTTTCCAAGACCGAAAGTCCTTTTTTTTTTTTTTTTAACGGGTCTGAAAATGGCTGGGACGAAATGAGTTAAACGTAAAATTTACATCATTTTATGTGGCCTGCTAAAACCAATCCATGACACTTCCTAATATCTCTCCCAAAATTTCAAATTCTCATGTAAAAAAAGGACCAGCGATATTGTAAGCATTTTCTTGTTATCAAACCCCTCATAACAGTAACTTAAATAGTTGAAAACATTATTCTTGACTTCTTTATATGGTTTCACAGTCATAACGTCCCTCCAAGGGAACCGGTAACTGCAATGTGGTGCGAGACAAAAATGAGTTTGGCGCCTCTGAGGTATAAAAATAAAATGATGAGGATTATCTTTATGTGGCAGTTACAGTACTGTAAACAGCCGACATATTAACCAACATTTCTTTTTTTGGCTACTTGCACCGACATTATTTGATCTAAATCAAAACTGCAGGTGTGAATGTCCTGTGTCTGTCAACAACGGCAGTTTGCCTCATTTAAAGAGTGAAAATACCACAAAAAGAGATCAATGTCGGCATCGTATCTATCCTTCATAGGACAGCCAATTAAAAGCCATACATTTACCGTGTACAACTCACATTCAGGGTATCTGCGGAGGACGTGAAAACAGTCACAGTTGACTATTGTCAGGTTTTGCGTGATGGTAGTTTGAGGACCCCAAAAGCAAGGAGGCAGGGAGGAGCAGGGTAGGCAGAACAAAATGTATTTAACAAAAATACAAACAGGAGTACACTAGAAATATCTAAGTCCTGAAAACCACAAGAAAACAAAGTAGCAAAAAAGTAGCAAAAAAAACTATGACGGAAAATATGACAAGGGCACACAGACACACAATGATACAACCATGATCGGCATAACTCAGGGAACTAAATACAAGCAAAGTGGCGAGAAGAGAAACACTGGACAAGACACAAAAGGTTGAGGGAGCTGATTGGTTAAACACAAGGGGCAGGGATGACGAGAACAGGTGGAGACAAAAAGGGCACATCAGGGAACGACCCTTACAAAAACATAACAACTATGGGTGATGGGCAAAAGAGTGTTGGTTTGACTTGTGAATTAGTGGTGAGGGGTTCACACTGTTGTCACACAGCAGGGTTCTTGGTTACAATGGCTATGACAACCTGAGTGACAGGTAAACCACGGACGCCGTGTGAGGCAGCTGCTTACTCACAGACAGATGGCACGAGCGGCATCATCGTGGGAATCCTCCCCCACATACGTTCTCACACCCTGCCAGCTCTGAAGCGTCCCCACAAACAGGATACAAGGGCTCGTAGTCATCATTTGGGACAACAGGATACCATTAAATTTGACTTGAAATTAAATATATGGCTGGCGACCAGTTCAGGGTGAAGTGTGCCTTCCTCCTGAAGTTGGGCAAGGCTCCTGCCACTCCCCGCGACCCTGTTCAGGATTGAAAATGGATGGATGGATGGATGGATGGACAGACATTGGCCCTAATGTAGCTACATGAAGGTAAACAAAATATTAGAAAAACCTGTGTGGTATTTCGACATCTGCACTACAAACACTGAACGTCTTGTGGTAAGAATACTTCAAATGCCAGTGCAAATAGAAATATCTACCCAAGTCCTCTCCATCCATCCATTTTCCGATCCGCTATATCCTCACAAGGTTCACGGGGGGTGCTGGAGCCTATCCCAGCAGTCTACAGGAAGTAGGCGGGGGACACCCTGAACCGGTTGCCAGCCAATCGCAGGACACACAGAGACAAACGACCATTTGTGCTCACACTCACACCTAGGGACAATTTAGAGTGTCCAATCAGCCTGCCATGCATGTTTTTGGAATGTGGGAGGAAACTGGAGTACCCGGAGAAAACCCACACAGACACGGGGAAAACATGCAAACTCCACACAGGAAGGCCGGAGCAGGGATCAAACCCACGACATCTGCACTGTGAGGTTGACGCGCTAACCACTCGACCACCGGGCTGCCGTTGTTGCACTATGCACAGAATTAATCTAAGCTACAAGCAGCAAAGGCCCGCACGATCCAGTGATGAATCCGTGAAATTTCTATTCTGCTATCTACACCATTGATGTATAGTGACATGCAGAACAATTCAATGCTACTATTAATTGTCAGAAATAAATTGTTTATGGCATTTAGCCTAGCAAAGGAGGCTTCAAACAAAACGCAATGTCTTGTTTATATTCAGGCATGGGTCCTTGAGGCTTTTTCTTTTTTTTGATGTACCCCAATTTTTGTGTTTATCTGGCAAAGTGAGTGAAAGATGATCAATTCAAAAATAAACAAAACTATTTGGTGCTCGGACGTAAATAAAGACCATGTTGCAATAACCCTACCAACCATCCCAGATTCTGGGTTTGTGCCTCGCTACTTCTTTTTGTTCAGTTAATGCTTTTCTATGTTGGGTGTAATTCCACTGTTGACCACTAGATGGTGACAAAGTATTTTGTTTGACAGAAAAAAAAGAAAAATTAAAAACAGGAAGTATTTCCACAGTATTTGACACCTGCAGAGAGCAATGGATGTAGGCTCTTTTTATAATTGACATATTTGGCCATGATTTTGACATGTATTGTGAGATCATCAGTTAAGTTTGTTTTTTTTGGAAAATTTGAGTTTCTTTGTGCGAAATACAACCCAGCCTTTATTAGGAGGATATCGGACCAATCCCCAACAATGCTTCATATGGATACTTCCTAAATAGACACATATTAGGTTCAGCTCTGTTCTGGATGAATGCGCTGATAATAAAGATTGCCTATTGCCTGGAGGCTGTGATGAAAGGTGTGTGGATTATTACCTTCGACAATCTGATATCAGAATTCCCGTTGATAAAGAGGGAAATCACTGAAAAGTAATAAGTCTCAGGGTACTGCTTTCATAATTTAAAAGATAAATTCATGACATTCTGATTTAGTTTTTCAGCTTGACAGCCCTGCAGATCATTTGGGGAAATAATATGAAGCTAATACAATCTGATTAATAGTGTCTACCTTCAGTCGGCCTTGCTTGGTATTGCAATTCGTAATTGTAAATTCTAAATGTACGACTTTCATATATTTTAACATTCTACCTTGAGTTTTTAATGACGTTAGTGAATGACTCCATGGAAGGAAAGCAACCATCCATATGTGATTTATTTACGACGCGTGTGGTTTCATTGGGAGTGGTTATCCCTTCTCGCTGCTAATGAGTCCCATTGTGTTAGATTGACTGAACCTAATTTCTGCAAGGAGATTAGAACAACAGGCCTGGGAAATATTAATTAAGCAGAAAGACACTTATGCGTCACTAGTCTGTCAGTTTGCTCACTGACTTGGTTTGCCGGTACTCAGGGCAGGCAGTGTATACTGTGATGCAGGACAGAAAAATGAAATTTTGTTGTTGTTTTGAGTGGAGCCTAGGAATGGCTTGTACGCCCCCGCTCAACAAAAGTCCATTTTCGAGAATATGTTCAGCTTTTTCTTTGGTTTTTGTTGATCCCAATAGAATGGCGCAACCTCAGCATAGGTGTTAAGAGAAGAACCAACACCCGGAACCGCCCCCCACCCGATTTTGAAAAGAATCTGGCTGTATATGCTAAAAAACCTTGGATTATCAACAAAGACAGCACAGAATGTCCACGGACTAAAGCAGATTGTGTTTTCTGCAATATCTTGTTTTGCAGATCCGAACAATAACGTTCTAGATCAATCTGCAAATAATGACATTAAAACCAATCGCGGATTTGGAGACAACTGATCAGAACAATGTAAAGTCAAATACATATGACATGATTAAATAAAATGCAAAAACTTTTTGATGAATTTTAAAGGTTTTTGACAGTTTGTTTTTTTTTGCTTCAATTCAATAGACATTGTGCTGCTCCTTCGGGTGTGCACACTTGGGGGGGGGGTTCACTACAGACTCAGTAAGCTGCATTAATAAAAGTCATGTTTTGCAAAGGAAAAAAAAAATGTATTATCAATCTACATGTGTTGCTACACAAGTTGTGTTCAACTATCCAATGCTGAAAAATGACAAATATAACATTGCATGCAGAGGGTTAAAAAGTTGGTTGCCACTTTTTTCCTTCAAGTCCCTATGATATGACAACTACTCACGACATCTTAATTTGACCACAGAGGTTGCTCGTGTATCATGCGTTTCGGTGGTAAACATAAATGTAGTTGTTAGTATTTTACATCGCAATCAATTTGTTAATGTCATCACTTGTGGCGAGGGCGTGGGGAGGGGGGGGGGGGGGGGTAATCCTGCATCAGTAGTCCTAAACACCATTTTATTGCCATGACTTGTTTTGCCTTGCTCTCATCTCGCTTTCTGCACCATCCCTCCACCCGCAGCCGCCATCATACATCAGCCTGCATCGGCCACACTTTGCCTCTCTTCCTCCCTCCCTGCCTCCCTCGCTCCCGACGACATATTATTACTCACCCCAGCCATCCATCCACTCAGCTCCCTCCCACTCGTGCACTTTTTCATTACTCTTTATCACCCCGGCATCTCGCCCTATTTTGCCACACCCTGCAGTGCATTCCTCTGTGTGAATTATTCCTTCCATTTATGAATTTTCCCCTGTAATGCGAACACGCATGCGACACGTCAACCTGCGCATCTCCACAATCACAGTTTAGGCCGCAGCCTTCCTATTACAAAGAGTGCCATCCTTGCTCTTTGTTTCATCTCTTTATAGTCCAGCAAATCTCAAAGGTGTGGTATGCTAGTGATACGTGGGCTCCCTCTAGTGGTATGTGAAAGAATCACTGAATTACAGTCAAACCTCGGTTTTCGAACGTCTCGGTTCTCGACCAATTCTGTTTTCGCCCAAAAATTTTGAATTTCTTATGCCTCAGATTACGAACAAATTTCAGTTCTCGAACAAACTGAGCGCACTTGAATGCACCATTTGACTCCTCTCGCCTTCCTTAAACGAGGAAGTGACGCTTCCTCGTGTTGCTTTCCATTGTGATCAGACTTGTTCGGTAAACATTTTTATTTTTAAAAGAACGTGGTTTCGGTTTTCGAACAATTTCGGTTTTCGGACAGCCTTCTGGAACGGATTATGGACGAAAACCGAGGTTTGACTGTACATGCTGAAACGCTGCATAATGTTACTTTTTTCTTTTTTTTTCTCTACCTTTGTCAGGTACAGTTCAGTTGTATTTAACATTACAATATTTGCTTTTATTTTTTTTATTTCAGGACAACTTTTATATGAAATATATTTTAATTGAATAATTATTTAACGGTTTTTGTTAATTTCCTATATTTAAACACAGTTTAATTCAAATTGCACAAAGACTTGCTGATAAATAGTTTGGCCTGTGGAGTGTCTGCCCAGACAAGTATGAAACTGCATGACCACATAAATCTTGGACAGTGGTACCTTGACTTACAAGTGGCCCAAATAACAAGATTTTATAACTACTAGCTGTCAGTGAGTTGATTTTTATTTGACTTTAAGTTCCTGTTGCTCTGCCCCAGGCCATCATGGTAACAAAATCCATTAACACCAAACTGTTTTGAATAGCGAAAAAATTATTCTTCGACACAGCCAACCACAAATCCAGAAGAAGATATATTCATCTATGCTCATGGTCCACACGTCACATTTGTCTTCCCCCCTCTTTCTCCCTCCCCGCATCCATTGGCCCCCCAGTCCATTCATCCCCCTCCATCTTGCGTTGCATATAAGCCAGTGGCAATGCAATTATTACTTTAAACAGGTTGTATGTATGCATGGAGGCTCACCAAACTATACTGCGGTGCATAGCTACCCTCTGTAGAATGCGCAATGCGAGTCTGCGCTGACTGTAATATTTGCACATTATCATGTGCCACGATGAGTGAGTGAGTGCAAGGGATTCATGGCCAAGTGTGTGTACTTTGCATGTGTACGGATGGTTTGTTGCCAACTCGGGAACCTTGTAGGGTTAAATCAAAATTTTATGTGTAACAGGGACATGCACACGATACATACATAAGCAGGTGCATGGCAATGCATTGAAATAACGTGAAAAACGCCATTATTTTGGTAGTTTAATTTAAAAAAAAATTGAACTAATATATTATAGAAACTCACTACACGAAGTATGAGCGACAGTACAATCAGTATGATTTTTTTTTTTTCAATTTCAAACAAAAAGCAGTTGGCCAGATCGTGAAAAATTCTTCAGGTTCACCGTCAAACTAAACATAACAAAGATGATGAGCCCTTGTGTATTTAAAACAAACACATAACTTTGTCTTTAAATCCGCCAACTTAATGCTAACAAATAATGGGAATCACTATTGATGGGCAAATGAACAGCATCAATGTGCTGGTGTTATAATGCTAGTTTAAACAATGAGATATTTGAACACAAAGCGTGGATTTATGATTTGTGGATGAGGATTGATAAAAAAATAACGTGAGTACATTGTTAAAGCAGTTGTGAAAGTTTTTTTCTAGTCTGTATAACAGGAGAGTACATTCTTGCTTGGCTCTCGACGAAGGCGGTCGCTTTTGCCATCTTCTGCGGGGAGCCTACTTGCCCCTCGGGGACTTTTGCTGCTGGGTGCATCCTAGATCCCTGGAGGAGGTGGAGAATGGTGTGCCTGTCAACACTGTCCGTTGAGGATGTGGAGTCAACTACATTATCGGCCTTCTGATAACAGGTATGCTGCTGTTTGGCGTTAGCAGTTTCCTGATCTCTCGAAAAATTCAACCGACGGGAGCGGCTCTATTGGAAGAGGCTGCCGGTCTAAGGATGGCAAAGCGCGGATGTCCAACACTCAGACTCAGACTGTGCTCAGCCGCAAACTGATGCGGCTTTGAGCGGCGCTGCAAGATGGACAACAACTTGGTGAAACTGGAATTCATGCTCAAATTTGGAAAGAAATCGTGGATTTGGCTGATCGACGCCATTTGGAGACTCAAGCCACAAACTCTCAAGGCTGTCTTCAACTGATAAGCGGCCTGCCCCAAAACATCTGCTATCTCAACCTTCCCCTGATCTAAGTATGCATGGAAGCTAGTGCCCTCCCATCACCCCCTCCTTCTCGGACATTGACTGATAAGCCAAGACTGTCTCCATGAGCAGACCTTGACGTAGCAGCTGTGGTTTGACACGCACCACACAAACAGACAATTAACATTCGCATACACTTCATTGTTTATGTCTTGTGACTTGTTGTAATTGTCATATGCTTTTTTGCAGGAGTTTTTTGCCTAACTCGAACTACCCTCAAATTGAGGGTAGTTCGAGCTTGTGTTTTTTTCTCCCCCTTTCCCTCCCTTGTGGTTTCTTCCGACTTCCGGGCTGAGTGAACGCTGGCGCGTCTGGCTGCCGCTGCTCAACCCGTTTGGTGTTTTGTTGTTTTGTCTGATTGTAAAGTGTCCTTGGGTGTCTTGAAAGGCGCTTATAAATAAAATGTATTATTATCATTATTATTACTTATCAGTAGCCAAGGCACATGCCCTCTAAAGCAAGCTGCATTTAATTAATCATGATACACAAGCAGCTTTTTTTAACAATGGATTTACTGTAATTATATTATTACTGTATGTTTTATCAAGTACAATATTATGGAGTGCTATTATACATATTAAAGTGCATTACAAAATAATTGTTTTAGGTGGATGGGATGGAATTCCATTCATGTCAGTGAGGAACAATTATTTGCAATACATGTGCTTTTAGTTCGACTATGGAAGAATTTAAACTTGCATGTCAAGTAACCACTATTTTGATCATTATAGCTTGTAACTGATCCATCCATCCATCCATCCATTTTCCGAACCGCTTCATCCTCACGAGGGTCGCGGGGGGCGCTGGAGCCTATCCCAGCAGTCTTCGGGCAGTAGGCGGGGGACACCCTGAATTGGTTGCCAGCCAATCGCAGGGCACACAGAGACGAACAACCATCCACGCTCACACTCATACCTAGGGACAATTTAGAGTGCCCAACGAGCCTGCCATGCATGTTTTCGGAATGTGGGAGGAAACCGGAGCACCCGGAGAAAACCCACGCAAGCCCGGGGAGAACATGCAAACTCCACACAGGGAGGCCGGAGCTGGGATCGAACCCGGTACCTCTGCACTGTGAAGCCGACGTGCTAACCACTGGACTACCGGGCCGCCCTTGTAACTGATGAAAACCAAAATTTGCCATCGGACTCATCTACCTCCTGTCATGAATATAGAATGCAGCACAAATTAAAGGCGGATAGACTTTTCAAAATATTTCCCGGTAGTAGCGCTGGGGTCAAAACTTGCACATACACAGTACCGGTAAATAACAACCTCTTTTAAAAGTCTCATGCCCCCGCCCATACCACACAATTGGGACAAACAAAAGGATGAATCATTATCATTACCACCCCGTGATTCTGATTCAGTCTTTCTGCACTATTCAATAGTCCCACATACGGGTTGAAAAAAGGTTGAGTGTTAATGGACTGAATGGGTTGAAGTGGAGTAACTAAAATATATGGCAAATGCCACCCACAGAAGCCAGGTACAGTAGTTCTTTGCGGCTTCTTCTCAATGCAATTACATACATATGGAAACATCACACTGCCACACGAACAAAAGTAATGATGTGCTTTGAAATGATATTGGCAATTTCCTGTTATGATGACATGTCAATCAACAGGTGGACGCAGATGGCCCGGCCACTTCTCAGTGATGGTTTGTGACTGACTGAATGATTGGAGTAAGGTTAGGTGTTGTTCTCTTTATTTTGCGGTCTACTCGTACTCTGCTAAAATGCTCAAACTGTGGAGGGGGACACAGCTCGGCTTTACAGGGCATGTGAGGCAAGAAAGCAGAGGTCAGGGGATTCAAATACTTGAGGGTTTAACATTAGCTGAATCAGACAAGAAAGTAAATGGGGAAAACAAGACAAATAAACCAACTAACAATTAGTAAAACAATGCAGGGGCATGAGACCAATGGGGCAAATTGAAGAGAGGATTTTTGACTGTGGGAGTAGTTTTTGATCAAGGTAATGAATTGCTCAGCAAAAACAAACAAGAAGAAATAAAGAGAATTGTTAAGGCAGCAGAAAAAAAAATATTACGCTATCATAGAATTGGACACAGAGAAATTAAGGAGTTACTAAATGGGGGAACACCAAGCACACAAAGATTGGGTGTTCGCGTTGATGGTTGTACTAATAACATTTGAACAGTACGGGTAGATTATAATCCGGAGTAATGCAAGCAAATAATATGAATCGTTAATGGTTACCTTCTGCACAATATGACATGATTAAGAAAATAAACATGCTTTTAATATCGATAATCTTATTGTATTTTATTTGTAATTTAGCTACATGCCAGTCCACGAGGTGGCATTTTATTTCATCTTAATTGTGACGTAGCTTCATGCCAGTTCAGTAGGTGGCAGTAATGAATTTAACTGTTTTGTTGCCAACCGCTGTTCAAATCAGAGACGAAGAAGAAAATGACGGAAGTGGTTCTTTCCAAAACAAAAATGGCAAATTGGACGAAAGAGAGGAAACGTTGATCACATTATGGCGCGCAGGACTGTGTTTTTTTACTGTAGTGCCAAAGGATTCACGAGCAGAATCCCGAAAAGGGACGCGTTGATGTCAATGGCGTCGGCGCTTGATACATCAGGTAATTATAGTTCCAGTTGGTGTTAAACTAACCTATATTTAGGTGTATGTTAATCACGTTAAAGGACTGAAGAAACGAAAACCGTGGCTACTTTTGAAAATAATACATGTGCTGCATTTGTTTAACATTACTGTTAAAACGTATTAATATATGTAACCTTGAATATATTAATAAAAATTACATAGCGTCAGAGGTGGAGTGGTTTATAAAGTCACTCTTCATCTATTTGTTATTACAGTATTTCGCTTCTTTTCTCTTCATAGTCAACAACTACAGGGGCCGTCACCTCTTGATTACGTCAGCGTTTTGCCTCACTCTCCAAGCAGATGCTTTATTCACCTGCAAGGAAATGTAAATTTCCCAAAACATGTATTAATATACAACAAATATAATATCTCATTCATTTTTTACAGTAATAATAGCTTAAATCCAATTCAGTGTCTTTTAGGGGACCGAAGGACACTTAATAACTGATCGTATCATATTGCGAGCCGACTGCCTTATCAATGCCTGTCAAAATAAATGAAAAAGTAATATTGAATAATTCACAGATAGGTAAGACAAGGTGTGTTATTCTGCTCATGTTCTATATTCTATTATATATAAAAATGTTTAAGGCAAAGAGGCACTGTAACTTTTGTTTTTTATATTTTTGTATGTTTTTTAAAAGTAATTATACTCTGGCGAGTTGTTCAGTATACATGTAGCCATTGAAGTTAACCATTTGAAAGTGTTGTGTTTAATAACTGTTAAATTTATACACCAATGATAGATTAATTTTGCACCGGTATTTACCGGTATTAGAAACTGAACCGAAACCAAGGCCCTAAAACGGGTACATACCATACAGTGGGTTTACATGCACCATTGCGCCCCCGATAAACATCTGGTTCTATTTCAGATTCACATTGAAGAAAAGGATGACGTCCATCAAATTCCAAATGAGACGGAATCCGTGAAGGCGGTGATGGAATCGATAAAGGCGGAGACGGAATCGATGAATGCATACTCCTACATGTCAGCATGGATTGTTTTAGAGGAAGCCGAAATCGAATCGACAAGAGGGATACGCGACTCAGAAAAAAGAGAAGCTCAAGAAGAAATGGCGCTGGATTTTCTCAAATCAGTTAAGAAGACTGGTGATGGACAAAAAAGATGATGAACTTGAAATCTTCGGTAAAAACATTGTATTCAAACTGAGGAAGATTCAAAATCCATGGACATTTCTCATAGTGCAGAATGAAATTGAGCAGGCATGTTTTCGTGGCATTTTGGCAAGACAGCCAAATCAGTCACAGCGGACAACAATAATCAAATGAAGCATTTTCACACGCGTTACATCTGTAATGCTTTTGCTTTTTTGTAGATTCCCTGAAATTTCATGTCTTCTAATGTTTTATCCTGAAATGTATTTATTTGCCCATAATCTAACTGTTCAATGTTTCCATACTGTTTCTTGAAGAAGGAGCAGGCCTATGAACATTATCATTCTTCTAAGCCATTAAATTCTCAGGACATTGAATCGGTCGCTTCTGTTCTGGTTGTCTTCAGAGACGTTTTACCTCTCATCTGAGCAGCAGGCTTCATGAGTTTATGCAACAAGATTTAGCTAGGACTGGAGCAGCATGAGTAATTCGGGGGGGGGGGGGGGGGGGGGGGGGGGAGCAATTTATGCTCCAAATCGCTCCAACAAGAATCTTAAAGGAAAAATTCCCAACAGGTGCTTGTTGTGCCAAGGTAGGAACAACTCAATGATTTCACTTTACATGGTCCGAGCATTTATTTTATTTAATTTTTTTGCATTTCAAAACACAAGCCTCATAAAAGAACGTGTTGAAAATGGGTTGCAGTACCACTGCTTTAAGTAGTTCAGTTCCATAACTCTACATTAGAAATTTTTCATATGTTCGTAGAAAACACCACGAGAAAAGGAAGAAGGGCATGGTCTTAAGAGTTCTTCCTGATCCCACCCCCCCACCCCCTCCGCCCACACACACATGCACACACATGAAAAGAAGATAAAATGCACTTTACTGCCAACCTTGAGAGAACTGAGAATAGTGAAAAACAACCACACCCAGCCACAGATCTTCTCACGACAGGAGCTGCAACCATTTGTCAAGTCATATCATCGGTCATAAAATGTATGATGACATGCAGCTGTAATAAAGGTGAACCACAGACACATATAAATTGAATTATTAATCTATGCTGAGCGCTTTTCTCAGAAACAAATGGAAGGGTATGACAATGAAAAACAGTAAAGTACAAAGTTGGAGGGTTTTATGTAAAGCCTTGACGGATTGATGCTTCACAACTACTTTCTATATTACTGTACTTGTATGTGATTTCCCCCATGGTTGTATTCTCACACGTTTTTCTTCCCCCCCACGTCACACAATACTGCCTTCAGTGCTTCACAGTCTCACAATGAACCATCAGAAAGAGGCTGATGTGTCATCCCCAAGACATCTTCTCACTTACTGATAACCAGCTGAAATGATCCGCGCATTCTAAGGATGTCGCCACCGTCATTGATTGCCAATGACACCTAAAAAGTATGGCATCTTCTCATTGAACAGCAATGACGTCGCGTAAGAAATGATGTCATCTACATTGATTAAACATAGAGTATCTGGCAACAAAAATTGTGGATCCCCGTTTCAGTTCTCTTACATCTTCCTTTTATCAAGTAGAAGTTAACTGTAAAACTGACACAAACAACAAAGGACAAATAAACATATTTAAGCATCAAAATGTTCATCGAGGCATAATTTTATCGAATGAAAGTCCACTATCTTAATGCTAGCACAGAGTGCAAAACGATTCTATGGACTAATGGAAATTCACATGAATATTATAATAATTACAAGCCAACAAACAACTGCATCTTTAACACACATTGGAGCAGTAACACACACAAAGCATAAAACATAGAATTAAACAGTATACCATATTTCGGGTGGTTATTTCCAAGGTTTACAGTAGCCGGTGACCATCTCTGCCTCTTCTAGTTTCTAAATTTGATTTGGATTAATTGCTCAGTTGGGCGATTATTTTAGCAGGGGTGTTACATCATCATGGGCAGCATGGTGACCAAATGGTTTGCACCAAAGTGGTCAAACGGTTGTGCTCAAGAGCCAAACTACATTTTGAATCGAACAAACGGCCCAGGGTCAGTGAGGTAAAAAAAAAAAAAGAGCAAAAAAAAAAAACCCTTTATGGTTTATATAAAAAAAATTTTTTGCATTAATTGTTAAAATGATTCATTCCCTTTGTTGTGGGCAGTGCAGGACTGTACAGCTATGAAGAGAACTCGTAAATGTTTTCATAGGTTTGATGCCCGGTGTGATTTATGTCAACTCAGAATTTTACTATTCCCCACCAGCGTGGTTGGAGCGCCATCCTGTGCCCGTGACGGACTAAGTCATGGTTTTGGTCTTTTACAAATGTAATATTTATTTCATAATAATTTCACCATATTGATACAGTATGGGGCGGATTTCGTCGTGTGTTCAAAACATTTTAACGTCGTAAAAATACATAGTAAAATTGCGCAGTCCCATACTGGGATACGTAAGCGTGTCCCGCCATGTTGCATGTGTCACCTCGGCCAATGGCGACAACTTACAAAACGCAAAAAATTTAAGCAGCAGCAGCTCATTCACCTGTTCACATACGAACTATACTGTACTATATACAGTATTTTGGGAAATTAAAGGCTCAAAAAACGAGTGTAAATTTTAATATAATGATTATAAATGTCACAGTAACCGTTGTCACTTTACTCCGAGAGCAAGAAAATACTCATACAACGTTCATCAATAATAATTGTTCAATTTATCCCGTGAAAGGTCATCTCATGAAATTTAGATATTGCTGTAAAAGGTTGTAGATTTACAAGAAACACAAAATCGCGATTAACATCCGATCGCCCAGACTAGCCACATCCAATATGGCAACATTAACGCACATAATGGAATCTTAAAATGTTATCTACTTACGAGCTCCAGTCCTACGGCCGATAAGTCACATGATGGCGCATGGTCCCCCTCGGTAACAACAAACTACTGTAGAATGTTCATACTTGAATTGCTGAGCCTACGTCCTCTAAAACCGCACTATAATGCGTAACCCACGAGAAATAGACAAGTTTTGGCTTTTGTAGAGGGAGACGGCAATAGGCAGCCAACATGTACGCCAGTGTCTTGTTCTTCGTCACAGTGAGCTGTGCCTGTTTTCCTGCCCATGGGGTAAGATCGAACGTGCAACGTGTAGCTTTTCTTCAATCAAGCAACCAATCAATCAAGTCAATCATTTTAATTAGTTTGACCTGGCTCTGGGTTTATAACAATGCTAGAAGTTATTAATTGCTACGTTGTATATTGTATTTATTCTTATTCTCATGTGTTAAAAATGTGCCTTTCCCAATATTCTAATTATATGCAGAAAAGGACATATCCCCCCCCCCCCTTTGCTAGCAAATGACAACAAAACATATTTTTTCAAACTCAGATTAATTGAAAAAAAAAATGATAAATCGCTCTAACTAAACCTGTCAAACTTTCAGAACATGTTCTTGTCTTGCAGTTGTCGTCAGAGAGATCCTTCACAATAGACTATAAAAACAATTGTTTCCTGAAAGATGGGCAGCCCTTTCAGTACATCTCTGGCAGCATTCACTACTCCCGAATCCCACGCTTCTACTGGAAGGATCGGCTGCTCAAGATGTACATGGCGGGACTTGATGCCATCCAAATGTAAGCCTGATGTATCACAAACAACTTTGAGGTCAATAATGTCTACGGATCTGATGGGGTTTTTTTTTCATCCCTGCATGCAGATATGTTCCTTGGAACTTCCATGAAACAGTTGAAGGAATCCACAACTTCACAGGGGACAGAGATTTAGAGCATTTCTTGGATCTGGCCAATCAGACGGGTCTTTTGGTGATTCTGCGTCCAGGCCCATATATCTGTGCGGAATGGGAGATGGTGAGAAATCGCTCTTTGTATTTTGTTAACTTCCATAAAACTGTTAAGTATGGAGGGCTCTTATGTCGAACACCATCGATTCATCTGTGGCCAACCTCTGATTTGATTGAAGTTTGAAACATCCCATAGGATAGATTGATTAAAGTCAATCCGTCACCATCACAAAGCTTTAAATCAATGCCAAAACTTCCTCGCTGTCTGACCCTACGTCAGCGACCAAAGCCGAATTTTTCTCTTCCAGGGTGGGTTGCCAGCATGGCTACTCCAAAGAAACAACATTAGACTACGCTGTGCTGATCCAGGTACAACATACAAACGCGTAGGAATACAAATGATTTCTTTGTTTGCTCGGTCACTTGAAATTACTTTTGTTGTCCAGTTTATTTGCAGGCGGTCACTAACTGGTTTGCTGTTCTCCTCCCCAAAATGACACCCTGGTTGTATGCTAATGGCGGGAACATCATCAGTGTCCAGGTAAAGGAAGAACTGCAGTAGTTTCCTTGAAGGCTTTTCACCCCCCAAAGTACAATGGAACCTCCAAATCCGTTCTGTTGGCTGCTCCCACTGTCACTGTCAGGTTGAGAACGAGTATGGAAGCTACTACGCTTGTGACTACAACTATATGCGTCACCTGCGGACTGTGCTGCAAGTTTATCTGGGCAAAGGCACCGTCCTCTTCACCACTGATGGCAACACGGACAAGGAAATGACATGCGGGACTCTGGAGGATTATACGCTACTGTGGACTTTGGCACAGGTTGATCTTTGGGGAATTGTCTTCATGTAGAGCGTCTTTGATAGAAACTCCATAATTTGTGCTGTCTCCCTCCCTGTTAGGTGACAACATCACTGAAGCCTTCAACAGGCAAAGGCGGTTTGAACCGCGGGGTCCTTTGGTGAGTTGTGATAGAAATTTAAAGTTGCGATATGTCGCGACGTCTACAGAAGCACGGAAGTGAAATGTGTTTTTCATTACGCTGCAGGTAAATTCGGAGTATTACACTGGTTGGTTGGACCACTGGGGTGATGAGCATGCCAGGGTTGATACTCAGAAGGTCAGCAGAGGTTTAGCAGAGATGCTAAACATGGGCGCTAACATCAACATGTACGTCCACACAAACACTCAATACTTTTTTTCCCCCCCGACAGTCGAACACAATCTCTCCTGCTCGTAGACCTCTATTTTGTTTGAAATTGAAAACAATTTAGTTTAGCTAGGGCTGGGCAATAAGGCTTTATATTCAAACGTCTGATTTCTTTTCACCAAAACTTGGACTTCCAATTCGATTTTCCCACTAAGTGACGATGGCAATATTTAAAAGAAGTTTTGCTCTGTTTTACCACTTGTGAGATTTGCCTTTTTCTTCCTGATACCAAAAAGGCTTTGAAATTATTGAACTCCCATAACATCAGTTTTTTTGGGGGGGGGTTCGCATGCTGGTTTTTTTGTTGTTGTTTTTTTTTGTAATATAAAATCTAACTAAATAGTTAAACATTTTCTGGACTTTATATCTTGTTCAAGTTATTCCTTATGGAAGGATTTAACTTGACACGCAAAAAAAGAAAAAAAATTGGGACTTCCAATTCAATTTTCCCACTAAGTGACGATGGCAATATTTAAAAGAAATTTTGCTCTGTTTGTGAGATTTGCCTTTTTCTTCCTGATACCAAAAAGGCTTTGAAATTATTCAACTCCCACAAAATCAGTTTTTTGGGGGGGGGGGGGGTTGGCATGCTTTTTTTGGTTTTTTTTTTGTATTATAAAATCTAACTGAATAGTTAAACATTTTCTGGACTTTATATCTTGTTCAAGTTATTCCTTATGGAAGGATTTAACTTGACACGCCAAGTAAAATACGATCAATGATGACTGATCAATTTAAGTCATCATCAAAAAAAATTCATGTTGATGTAATCGTTTTTTTATGAAATGGAACCTTGTGATAAGACAACACTGACTGTACATGTCAGCTGGGACATGCTCTGAACTACGGAAGCCACACACAAACACGTCCTGACAAATAAATTCAAAGTCATTGATAAAAATTGATTAATTGACCAACCCTAATACAGGCAAATGTTTTCAGACATTTTAATGGAATAGGGTTGAATTACATACACCAATTGCATTCCAATTAGATAATGACTTATTATCCCCACCCCCCAGGTACATGTTTGAAGGAGGGACCAACTTTGGCTACTGGAATGGTGCGGATTAAATTCACTGCTTGTAATTACAATATTTTAAGTCATGTCCGTGTTTCTTTGTTCACTCATCTCTCGTCACTCCTGGTGCCAAGGTGCTGACCACGACACCAAGTTCCGGCCCGTGGTGACGAGTTACGACTATGACGCCCCACTTTCGGAGGCAGGGGATCCAACAGAGAAGCTGCTGGCCATCCGTGATGTCATTAAAACGGCACGATGGATTTACACGCCACCTACACCGTGTTGATGTGTCACTTACGCTTGTACACGTAGTGAGACACAACGTTGTGTTATTGTCGCTGCAGTTTAAGGCCATTCCTTTTGGACCCATGCCACCTGCTACTCCCAAATTTGCCTATGGCTTTGTTATGCTAACAAAGGTACGTTTTTTTTAATACCTCCTCCAAGCATTTTGTTATTTGTCAAACCACAAGTCGTATTGGGTATCATTTTTCTGGGAAGCCATTTTGGATATCCAGGTGCATCTCAGTGAATTGGATTAAAAGTTACAGTCACGTATTCAAAAAGTGAAACTCACCCCACAGAATTAAATATTTCGTCTTTTCCATTTTATTTTATCATTTTGATATTTATAGCTTCCAGCTAACTCCTTTTATTGTTAACACCAATCTGTAACGGAGTTTTTTGATGCGCTGCCTTTCACGCAAACATTTTCTTCCCCCAGGTGGGCAACATCAGCAGTCTATTGGACACATTTTCTGTGGGGCCCATTCAATCGAAGTACCCTTTGACTTTTGAGGAGCTCAAACAGGTAGCGTCATTCTTAAAATGGAGAGAAGTCCCCTGGCTGCTGGTGCGTCTCAAAGCTAATGCGTCATCTGTGTTCAGTTCTACGGATACGTGCTGTATCAGACCACATTACCCCGGAACCTTACAACGCCCACGCCGCTCATTTCTCCCTTGAATGGCATTTGTGACCGTGCGTATGTGTCCGTCAACGGGGTAAGCACTGAGTCACAATGAACTTGTGTTACAATACAAAGTCAAATCATTGTTGAGTGTTATTATTTTGGTTAAAATATGTTAACAGGTTTTCCAGGGTCTATTGGAGAGAGACACCGTACTGGTGATGAACATTACTGGACGGCAGGGGGATATCATGGACATCCTTGTGGAGAATATGGGCAGAGTTAATTTTGGGAGCCATATTAATGACTACAAGGCAAGGCTACAATAAATTGTTTGTCCTATGAACTTGAAAGTTTGGCAAATGCAATGTGCTTTACAGGTATTGTGAAACTAAACTAACCAAATACAGTCAAACCTCGGTTTTTGTCCATAATCCGTTCCAGAAGGCTGTTCGAAAACCGAAACCACGCTCTTTTTAAAATAAAAATGTTTACTGAACACGTCTGCTCACAATGGAAAGCAACACAAGGAAGCGTCACTTCCTCGTCAACCCGAGGAAGCGTCACTTCCTCGTGTAAGGAAGGCGAGAGGAGTCAAATGGTGCATTCAAGTGCGCTCAGTTTGTTCGAGAACTGAAATTTGTTCGTCATCCGAGGCCTAAAAAACTCAAAATTTTTGGTCGAAAACCGAATTGGACGAGAACCGAGACGTTCGAAAACCGAGGTTTGACTGTATCGTATCCGAAACAGGCTAATCTGACAGTTCGTGTTTTAGGGCTGCTGTTTTGGTTCGCGATGGAATTAACTTGGAGTTAACCCTTGGTCACATCACATTTTCTATCCGTTTCGTCCTGAGGTGAAAACAAGATGCATCTGCTTGAGCAGAGCCATTTATTTATACAGCTGGAGGATGTATTAAGCATCTAATTGAAACATGGTGTCTATTATAGAAGGCACCATGAAAGAAAGACTCCGATAACCTGAGCAAAATTATTTCAAGGACGAATTACATCAATTCCAGGGTGTCATCGGCAACCTAATCCTGGGCCAAGATGTACTAACCGACTGGAAGATGTACCCTTTGGACATTGACGGAGCCATTGCTGCTGGTTGGCCTCACACGCTTAGCCTGCACGAAGAAACAAACAGACCTTCTATTGGACCAACCTTCTACATGGGAACATTGCAGCCCAGTGGTGTAGCGTGGGACACTTTTCTAAAGCTAAATGAATGGAAAAAGGTAGTCTGACGCAGTTAAAAAAAGAATAAAATCAATATATATTTGCCTATCTTGATCCACTTTTATTTTATTTTTTTTAGGGTCAGGTTTGGATCAATGGTGTCAATCTGGGGCGATACTGGCCAGCCAGGGGCCCGCAGCAGACCCTTTATGTTCCCGGACCCCTGCTCAGTACCACCCTGCCCAACAACATCACGGTGCTGGAGCTAGAAGAGGCGCCAGTACATTTAAGGCTTCTCTTTATGGACCGACCTCTGCTCAAAGTTGCCGATAAGTCGTGACAATAATACACAGTCCATGCTTGTCGCGTCCAGCTTAAGATTTTATTACCTTGACCTCTGTTGTTTTGGAAAAACCCGATTCCAATTAATTAGTGCGTTGTGTTAAATAAAAACAGAATACAATGAATGATTTGCAAATCATGTTCAACCTTATCTTTAATTGAATACACGACAAAGACAAGATATTTCATGTTCAAACCGATAAAATTTGTTTGCAAATAATTATTGTGTCTCCCTTTTGCTCTTCATAGTTTTAGCACTTGACAGTACAACATTGATGCAATGCCAATTTAGTTTTACCCCTGAGAGTAACTGTGAATCTTTTCTAAAGAGTATTCATGTATTTTTACAAGAGATGCGGTTTAAATCTGTACTTTCTGTGCTCAGCACAGATCTGTGATTAAACTTGATCTTTGACCAAACCTCAAAGGGGCAGAGCCTTATAAGAAGTACCTTCCTTTTCGAGTCTTTAGCTCTTTCCTGCTGGAGCATTAACTTTGCGATGTGCTTGCACGCAGCGAGGGCTGCAGAAGGAGAAATCCAGGTACTGGAATGGGATCTTGCCAAGCAGAGACTCTCCACACAGCCAGCACCTCCTAGTAATAGACCGTCCAGCAACACAAAAAGGGACAAACTGACATTCGGTGGACATTTTGCGACACCTTGTGGATGTGGACACATACTTGATGTTGGAGAGGCTGGCTCCAGTTGCAGCGACTTGTTCTGCCAACCTCCTCTCAGCTGCCAAAGCTCTCTGGTGTTAAAAAAAAGAAACATTTTGCAACATGCTGGAATTACAGGTAAATTGAGTGTTAAATAGACATATGTCCAAGAAGTCACCTTTTCGCGATCCGACAAAGATGCAAACTTCTTCTTTTCCTCCAGTTCCATTTGCTGTTGTCTCTTCTCCTCCTTTTGTGTCTTCTCCCGTAATTTTTTCAGCGCCTTTTGAGCCTTTTTCTTCTCCGTCTTCATTGATTCAATCTCCGCCGTTAATGGCCCGGGTACCTTTCGGGAGCGGAAGTGTTACAAGTCTGTTTCATTTGCATGGGTGTGTCAAAGTCGACGTGCTAACCTTACCCGAGCCTTGTTGTAGTCATACTTGTCAGGATTGTCACCCATGTATTTACGAAACACGTTCCTCGTGTCCTTGTCGGGGCTGACGTTATATGGGGTCTGCCCTTTGTAATCACTGTGGGAGAACCTTGTGTTACAGCCTTTTCCCAAAACGGATGAATACTCCCTTCAAACTTCTATCAGATAAACACTCAATTTTGGGGGGGGGGGGGGGGGGATTAAAAGCAACAACAAAAAACAATTCTAATAAATGACATTCCTACCTGCATGCCGGGTCAGCTCCAGCATCCAGCAGCAGCCTAACGACAGCCTTCTGAGCAGCCGCTGATGCAACATGCAGCAAAGTGAACCCCGAAGAGTCAACGTGCTTATTAAGAAGAGTCAAAGGACTGTCAGTGTCTACGGCCTCGCTAGCTGACAGCTCCCGAGGCTCATCGGAAAGATGGAGGAGATGGCGCAAGGCAGCCGCGTCCCCAACCTTGCAGGCTGTGAAGAGGGCATCCCTCAGGCTGTACTCACATGATGAATCCTCCGTTGCTTCTATTGGACGATAATGAATGGTAGTTACAATGCGAGCACGGAACAAAATAATTTCTCCGATATGAAATATCCATCCATTTTCTATAGCGTTTATCCTTAGTACAGGGTTCCCACTCTTCCACTTACTTTTTATTTATGGACCTTTTAAGGACTTTTGAGGGCTTATGTAGCCATTTTTTAAGGACTTTTTCTCCATTCAGCAGGAGATTCACGGTGGATTTAATGCCCGCTCGGCAATATGCGGTCTGAACAGAAAGCCACATCTCACTGAGCTGGTGTTCAAATCATTGCTGCCAAACGAAGGGCACATCTTTATTTTTAGGGGCAATCGGCTAACCCTTTATTTGACATATTGCATGTCAAATTTTCATTTTGCTACCTGTAGATAAAAACTCGAATTCATTCTCAAATAAAGTACACTCAGAAAAATTTAAATTGAGAAAATATAAAACTTTTCGAATAAAAATAATTTATGGATTTTAGAAGCTTTCTCATATATTATAATTTTACAACTTCTTTTTTTATGGATTTTTATGATCTCTAAGGACCAGTGGGAACCCTGTAGTAGTTATGCAGGTAAGCTAGCCGCATGCCTCCCATCATCTTGTTGCTTACTGGCATTAGACAACAATGCTAAAACATCCATCCATTTTCTACCGCTTATCCGGGGTCGGGTCGCGGGGGCAACAGCTTTAGCGGGGAATTTCGATTCAACATTAGCGCCAACACGAGCGCCCACTGCCATGATCAATGTAAACTTACCCTGCAGTTGTTTCTTCTTCCTACTCTTGTTCTTGTTTGGTTGTGCCTGCTGAGCGGCGTCATCTTCCTCATCGACGTAGTTTACTTCTGTGTTACTGAGGTCTCCCACGTCTGAATAAGAATGATTATTATTAGTATTAATTTTACAATTTATTCATACCAGATGCTTCAGTTTGCATTATGAAACACCGTTTTCTTCACATTTGTTTTCCTCTTCCTCCTCCTTCTTCTTCTTCCTCCTCCTCCTATTGTGTCTAGAGGGTTGGATGTCAAACTCCTTGAGGTCCTGGGTTCCAATGGTCGACTCCACCATCTCAAACTGGATCTCACCTCTTTCCTCCACATCTGAGCTGCTCTGGGTCTCTTCTGCTGAGGTACAAATAAGAAATTCATCATGGTAGTGGTATAACAACCCGCTTTGTGACGCTTCATGATCCAATACAAGGTCCATGTGAATTCTGACGTTTTTTAAATCATTAGAAAGGCATTGTTGTCGATTGCGAGAATTTTCAACACGGTACCTTCTGTATGTTTTTATTTTTAATCATAATTTGAGTATTGAATAAAAGTAGTCGGTTCTCTGCCTGGTGAAAAAGCATTTTTCTTCTGCAATAACCTTCCACTTCTATATGGTTAATTATTTACAATATTCATCTCTGAGTGCAATGTCATATAAACATTGCTACTTGTTTATAAACTTCAATGTATAAGATGTATGATTTGTACAGTCTAGAGACACTACCAATTGGCAAAAGACAGGAGGCAGAGTTAGAGGTGGCTGAGTTAAAGATGCTGAGATTCTCCTTAGGAGTGACAAGGATGGACAGGATCAGAAATTAGGTCATCAGAGGGGCAACTCAGACAGGAAAGTTTGGAGAAAAAGTTAGAGAGGCCAGACTGAGATGGTTTGGACATGTACAGAGGAAGGACAGTGGATACATTGGTAGGAGAATGTTAGAGATGGAGCTACCAGGTAGGAGACAGAGAGGAAGGCCAAAGAGGAGATTCATGGATGCCGTGAGAGAAGACATGCAGGAAGTTGGAGTCAGAGTAGAGGATGCAGAGAACAGGGAAGGATGGAAATTAATGACTCGCTGTGGCAACCCCTAAAAAAGGGACAAGCCGAAAGGAGAAGAAGAAGAAGTATAAGATGTATGATTTCTTATACTGTATTCTGTATATATTTCTAAAATACATTTGTCTTATTGTATTAGTATTAAATATCAGGTGCATGTTAAGTTTGGTTGGGGGAGGGGGCTGTTTGTTTTGTTTGTTTGTTTATAACATTAAAAGTTGGCAATGAACCAAATGGAAACCAACATCTAAAAGAATTTGTCCTGGAGGGGAAACGGTAGAGCTTTGACTGACACTGTCAGAAACATTTTCGCAATACAGTCAAACCTCGGTTTTCGAACGTCTCGCTTCTCGACCAATTCGGTTTTCGACCAAAAATTTGGATTTTTTTTATGCCTCGGATGATGAACAAATTTCGGTTCTCGAACAAACCGAGCGCACTTGAATGCACCATTTGACTCCTCTCGCCTTCCTTACACGAGGAAGTGACGCTTCCTCGTGTTGCTTTCCATTGTGAGCAGACATGTTCAATAAACATTATTTTAATAGGAGCGTGGTTTCAGTTTTCGAACAGCCCTCTGGAACGGATTATGGACGAAAACCGAGGTTTGACTGTATATTGATTGTGGCAGTTGCCGTTTGGAGCAGTTTAGAACTGCACAGGTTCATAAATAGAGCAGTTTCTGATATCGAAACTCGCCTTTCTCTTGTTCAGTCCTCAGTAAGGCTGCAGGTTGGTCAGTCTTCTTCCATGCCTTCTTTGATACGCTGCTGAAACTGGACATGTCAGTGTCCTTCCCTGGATCGAGACATTGCGTGGACATTATTGTATCATTCACTGACAAAAAAACATGCTGTACACATACAGTACTGTACAAGTATAATAATTCTATTTACCATAAACATGAACTATGGCGAGCTCATTGTGTACCCGCTGTACTTCCCGAAAGGTTGCCCTGCGTGTGGCGAAGGGAATGCTGTGGACTCTAGAGTCCTTTTTGTCTAGCGGACTTGTGCGCCCGCCAAAGAAGACGGCCTTATTGTAACGTGGGGCTCGTACAAATATGGCAGATGCCTCCTTCAAGTGATCGCTCCAATTCACCAAGAGATCCTGAATGTCCTGTAAAAACGTATAAAAGTGTGCATTCAGCTATGAAGAAACAAGGGGGCGGGGTGGGGTGATCACTACGATTACCGGATTGGATTACATACAGGAAACACTAATATTTAACAAATTTCATCTCCCACCTCTAATTTGTTCATATTTCAAAATTAGTTTTCCCATAAGAAATAATGGAAAATGAATTAATCTGTTCAGGTCAAATTGTTCTAAAATAACTAACTGTTCAGTCTTAACAATGATACAAGGGTAAAATTAATTTAATTACCGATGAAGCAGTGCATGGGGACAATGACCAAAAGCAAAAAAAAAACATTTAAATGTCCTGATCAATAAAATCAAACAAATAAAATTCATTAAATGTCAATGCATACAACACCAAAAAAGGAAAAACGCACAAAGCAAAAGTGGCAAACTATGCTGATGGCGGTTTGAGCGTGAGGTTTTGTGCGACCTTTTCCAAAGAGGATGGCAAAACTGTAAAACTGCAGAAGTTGCATATATAGTTGCCTTGACTAGCGCTGCCTCATTGTAGCGTCTCAGAGTGGCTCCAGCAGACTTTGGTGCGTGACTCCGGTTTTGAGAATCCTTGAGTCCTTGGCCGGTGCCCCTCTTGGCGCGCACAGTGTATCGGTGGAAGGTCTTGTGCTGAAGGACTTCTTTCCTGAAGAAAAAAAACCCAATAATGTTAACAAACATTGGACAATATGAAAACTATGGAGCCTGTTGGCTTCACAAATGGAAAGGGAAACAAATGATAAACGAGTAGCGTTCTCTAAATTTTCTGCGCTTCTGTTTGCATGCCAGTGTGCCAGCAGTGAGCAGAATAATGCGGCCTGTATCCTGTTATACTTCTTTAGACAGCAAACAATTTGATAATGAAACAACAGCACCTTGATGTACTCCATTTTGTTTCAATTTCTTCAAATCAGAACTAATCGCCAGCCAATTCCACACAACTGAAATACTTTTTAAGAATCACTTGATCAATTGATATGCCCATCCCTACTAAGGTGATAAAAAAAAATGAGCCTACCCTTGGAATACAGCGCCTGCAAAATGGCCACCGCCTGTCATGAGGATTATCCACAGTGTCCTCTTGTCGATGGATTTTAAGCAGACCTCCAAACCTTGCTCTTCATCTGACTGACCAAATGAAATGATAATTTATAAAAGTGAAAATCTGTAAATCTTCACTGGGTATTCAAAAATTTGAGAAAATGTGTTAAACGGCCTGAAAAGGGTTCTCCACTCTAGTCCTAAGTCTTACCTTTGCATTTAGAATGCATCGATAGACTGACAGGTACTGTCCCGCTGAATCCTGGAACAGCACTTTGCTGGAGAGCCTTGCTGTCATTAAGCTAGTATCATCCGAGTTGTCATTATCCCCGCCAGCGGCGCTCCAGCCCGCTTCGCCCTCATCCCCATCTGATTCCTCCTCCTCCTCCGAGTCAGATTCTGAACCCGAGATACTTGACAAATCTCCTGTACGGTGATAAGTACAAAACAGTAGGCAGGAGTAGAAGCGATACATAATTTTAAACTGTAAGCTACACTGATAGATTTTCCTTACCAGCTCCAGTCTTCCTCTCAAATTCCTCGGCTGTAACGGGCGGCTTCCTTGACATCTTAAGTCTCAAGTTGAATCGATGCCAGTCGAGTTTATAGTGTTCCATCTGAAATTTATATACATTGTATACCAGCAAGTTGTGCCGCATGGAGACAATGATGTTCACACAGCATGAGTAAAAGCACAAGTGAGCTACGATGACCACTCCGTGACTGTTCCTGAACCAAACCTTTTAATCATCCATTAATTTTTCCTTAAAAATACAGTTTGTAAACGGAGGTGCAACTGTTTAAGCGTTTACCTGTTCTTCACGGTTTATGAAGGAGCATCTGCAGGCGGAGCAAGCCATCTTATCCGGGACTTCTCTGACATCCTTGGTTGCTTCATCCTCAAACTCTGAAAGCAATGAAGTCCAACAATGCCAACCGAGTATTATTAACAGAACAGGTATTGTGCAAATCCAACATTTTTTTATACTTTCTGAGGCCAGCTCGCCGTTAGCACCACTTTGTTTTAGGATAGAGTTAACTTCTTTAACTCCTGTTAAGGCCTCATCTTGGGTGGACAAGTCAAATATGGAGCAGTGGTCTGGACTCACTGGTTTCATGTCAAACACCTGGAATGACATTACGAGGAAGAGGCGTTTAAGGCAAGGAAGGTTTATTTGCGATAAACCACAGTCCTTTACAGAAACAGCTAATGATTCAAAACAAGTGTTAACAGAAAAATGACAAAACAGAGATGATCAACTTCAAATAACGAAATAACAGATGCTGTAGATGAAATTCAGATTTTGATTTATGAAAAAGCAAATGTGAACAATAAAGTTTTCAGGATGGATTAAAATGTCCCCTTTTCCCCCTACAGTTGAGGCGCGTTGAAACAGGATGCTGCGTCAATAATTGTCTTTAGAAAAGACTCAATAAGCCTACATCCGACGTACGACTACGTGAGGGGTCTCATAGTGAACTAGAAAGTCTTCCGTGATTTAAGTCCCAAGAACATTTAGCGCTTTGTAGACTCGCACTGGGATTTTAGAATCTTTGACTGACAGGAAGCACGTGTGGATTTTAACTCTTTCAATTAATGAAAATACAGTGTGATGTGTGCTGTTTGAGACCAAACACGATAAAACACGTCTTGGAGCTAGTCATTGATTGCGATTATTCCAACCAAAGGTAAATACATAAATGCATGTATATCTAACAGGCTAAGGTCCAGCATTAAAAACAGCTACCCACGGATGAATTCATATTTCATCAAGAATGCAATTCATACTTAAGACCAACCGACTTACCATTTTTTGGCACGAAATTTACACTATTACATGACGTTGACGTCAGTTGACACGCCAACCGTCACTTCCTCGTTTTGTTATTTTTAAAGCAGATATTTCAACAGCGCCTCTACTGGCTGGCATGTCGATGGGCCCCCCGAAAAAGCACAATTTGTTTTTTGTTTTTATCGTGGTGTTATCTAATAATTGTGTATAACATGTGCAATCATCGTAAAATATGTACTCGTAAACTCTTGTTTAACTTTTACTGTACTTTTTGTAGGAATGCTTCTGACAATCTCTCGAACAAATCACTGCCTTGACTCAAAAGTGCCAGCAGACGCCACTTTCAATGCTGAGAACGAAGCCTTTAAATTTCAGTCTTTTTTGGGAACAAAGCAGGTCCCAGGGCTTCCTAGCTTGTAGTTCGCCTATTTTAACTGAAATTTACTAGGCGTTTCAACAGAGCCCGGATAGCTCAGTCGGTAGAGCATCAGACTTTTAATCTGAGGGTCCAGGGTTCAAGTCCCTGTTCGGGCGATATCTTTTTTGTGTGTGATCATGTTCCAATCCATATCTCCAATATACCCCACTTCGTCAGATAAACCCATAAGTGTATACCAACCACCATATGATTACATTTAAGAAAAGCTCCCCCTCGATCATAATGAAGACATGAAACGGTATCGAAAATGGAAATGGATTGAATTTGAAGTTGAACAAAATTGAACAGAAATCCCAGTTCATCTGTCCTTCCCTTTGTAGAGATTTGTGGTCACCTCAAAATCGAGATCCACATGCATCCGAGGTAATTTCTCTACGTTAATTGCCTCCACTGCTAACACACATACTGACTTGAGCCGCTTACTTTTTTTAATAGGTGAGAGCATGCATGGTCAAGGGGAAGTGATGGATATGATCATCAAAGTTAATGATGTCTAAGGTAAATTGATAAACGATGTCTTGTTGACGTCAAAAGAGGTCAAATACAGCATATAGAAAAGTTGCTGTAACAGAAGGCGTAACATTTAATTAGTTAATTAGCACTTCTCAAAACGTAACCATGTTGTTCGTGTAATTTTTCATGATAGTTACTTTTTATTTCGTTTATTGTTGCTTTTTTTAATTATGGGGATTTTATTTCATTTATAGAGCAGCTTTGTTATTTTTTATTTCTTATGTTATTGAACATGCTTGATTTCAATTTTATTTTATTAGTTGTAAAAAAAATTGGGTTTTTTTATGTTGTTTAAATACATGAGGTATTTGTCGAGTGCAAGATACAAAAAAGTCACTAAGTATTGTCTAATAAAGTAGAGCAAACTACAATCTCAAAATAACTGTTTGGCCTACTCTTTTTCTGTACGACTGTACACGAATACTGAAATAATTACATTTAAAATTAACCACAAAAACTCATAAATGCTATCATTCACATAGACAAAAACGAAGGACAATCCAGCTACGATGATAGTTGTATTTTTATTAAAGGAAGATATAATTTCAGTTAGTTTTGCTTTTTTTTAAAAGCATTTTCATATGTATTTTATTTCGTTAACGGAAATGTTTCCTCAATTTTAATTGACGCTAATAACGCGACTGAGGATCAGGGTACATACAAAAATGGATGGCAAGATGGATACAAGGAAAACCAGCACCATCTAGCGGCAAACCTCACACCCTGCCTCTTAGTTAACTGTAATGTCATTCTGTACAACTATCAATCCAGTTAGCCTCACAACAACAACAAAAAAACTACAAAACATCTTCACATTGACGCCTACGTAGAATTTAGACTCGTAACAGCTGGATGTTTTGTAATGTGTGAAGAAGCCATAGTACAGGGTATGCTCACTATACCTGAAACTACGACACCATTGCATCAAACATAATTTCTCTCATTTTCAAATAGATAACTTGAGGAACTATAAAAAAAATCAAAAGCGACACACAGGACCTGCCGTATAACTATGATTCCATCTAGCATTTTGGGATGTGACGTTTACACAAAGATGTATTATTGTATATTGAGTTAAATTGTGATAATTAACATGTTTGTATGTGCAGCTATGCCTACTCATACATCATTCCTGAGAACAGGCATGTCAAGCTGGGCCCAGCATCAACTCTGAGTCACACTGACAAGTTGAAAATCAACAGGCTTTCCCAATGTGAGTGCAAACAAACAGAACATTAGTATTCAGACCTTATTTATGGACTCTTAAGTCGCTACGGCTCTGAAAGCAGCATGACAAGTATTTCTGTTAAATGTTGCGTTTGATCTCTTCCCTCAGGTGGCGATGAAGATAAATGAGGTGAATAGAAACAGGATAGTGACAGTTTAAGTGATAAAAAAAAAAGCACCATCAAATCCTGAATGCAATTTAAAATAAAGTTGGAGTCCAAGTTTTTGCTCCTTTCGCTTGGTGCATTTGATCGTAGTCAGGTCATCTTGTACACTCATTTTCTTCAAAAATAATTCTCCTTGCACATATAGTAGAGCAACAAGGAGTGTTATGCACTTTATTGTTCAAATTTCTATCGTAGTACTCATACGACAGCGTTGAGATTACGGTGAGAAAAGTTATTGTAGCTTGGCGAACATGTTAAAGATTTGGTTCTATGATTAATTTTTTTTTCTGTTAGCCACCAGCTTCAAATGACCCTCTTTTATGCTAAATATATCGGTAAGTAGTAAATACAAGTTTCCCTTCCCATGCAAGGTCAAAATATTAGGAACCCCCAGATAATCGAAGATCCATTACGAGTGCTTATCAAAAAGTCGGCACTGGAAAAGATACTAATGCTCAGTTTTGAGCTGCTAATTTAATGATAATTCATTATTAGCTGATGTAGCATTGTATAACTATACTGAATCATACTGATAGGTGTTTGTAATTTTTGATTATTTTAGTTGTATGGAGGGTGGCCCGGTCGTCCAGTGGTTAGCACGTCGGCTTCACAGTGCAGAGGTACCAGGTTCGATCCCAGCTCCGGCCTCCCTGTGTGGAGTTTGCATGTTCTCCCCGGGCTTGCGTGGGTTTTCTCCGGGTGCTCCGGTTTCCTCCCACATTCCAAAAACATGCATGGCAGGCTCGTTGGGCACTCTAAATTGTCCCTAGGTGTGAGTGTGGGTGTGGATGGTTGTTCGTCTCTGTGTGCCCTGCGATTGGCTGGCAACCAATTCAGGGTGTCCCCCGCCTACTGCCCGAAGACTGCTGGGATAGGCTCCAGCACCCCCCGCGACCCTAGTGAGGATCAAGCGGTTCGGAAAATGGATGGATGGATGGATGGATAGTTGTATGGAGGAGCAAAATATTAGAAACCGTTCTCGGTATGATACAGTGCAAATAAATTCTAATAAACATCTTGATCAATAATTATCTCTCAAAAAAGTATAACATCTCTGCAAAGGTAGAATTATTTGATAAATCTCTTGTATTGGATTACAGTAGAGGTACACCTGACAAAATAATACTGCAATGTCTTCCCGCATATATGCTTACCAATATTTGATCCAAAAAATGACTGGTTTCCATGTCGGCCAAACACAAAATGATGGACTCTTTTCTCTTCGGAACACATGCTGAACCTTTGAGTGTCTTATTGTCAAAAGTGCTGAATCTTACATGCTGTAAAAAATACACAGTGCACTCAAGGTTAACAACACGACAATGTGGAGTAGAATATAGTGTTGATTATAACTTGGACATCATCACCATAGAAACAGAGATGGGGGACATTTCCTTGGGAATAGGTATTCAATTTGTTCCACGCTCTCATGAGGCCAACTTCCTTGAAATACAGATACAGGTGCATGTGATTCCTCTTCTATGTCGTACTTGGGTCTTCTGGTGAACGAGAATCTCTTAGCACAAAGTTACTGGTCATTCCTTGGGTGAACCGGATGATGCCAGGCTGTCTTTCTGTAAAGCACTAGGTGTATGTTGGAATAAAGGTGTATAGGAATAAAGTTTTGGGGATCTGAAAGTCGAATGGACCCATTTAGAATTTGATCACAAGTCAAGTGAAAATTTTTGGTTTACACTTTGTCATACAGCAGGTAACTTTTTTCGACGTGTATGTCTGTTATCAATGTTAACTTGTTGTTTAAAACATTGTAGAACAGTTACTGGTAATGGTTTTATGATGGTGACACTGGAGCGCATGAATTTGATGTCCATTATGTTGGTAAATCTCAGTAAATCGGTTGACCATTGTTCCGAAACAGATTTTATTCTACATCACTGGTTCCACGTTTATCCACAGTTCTTAACACTATTAAAAGTCTAAAAGCATGTTCATCTCTCTATATTTATGAAATTTGGCATTAAATTTCCACCACTCCCGCAAACATAAGATAAACAACCTCAACAGCATATGATTATAACTCTGTCGTGAATTATGAAAGGTGAGCAGGCCTGCCATGTATTAATAAAACAGCTTTTACATTTTAATGTGATTATAACCGTGTATTAATTATATCCCCGGCACAGATATGCCTTCTCTGAAGCTGGTGGACCAACAATAATCCCCAAACCAGATCCTTACATCCCAATTGGGCAACGGGATGGAACCGGTGCTCTTGATATTCACAAGACAAAATGTGCTGTGTAGCTGTGGCAGGTGAAGCGAAACAGTACAATTTTCAATTGAGGATTTCATTTGTTTAGTAGCGCCTAACGAGCAATAGGCCTTTTGGATGGCGAAACTGACTGAATAGAAAGCAGTGTAATTTGTCACATGAGTTTTCTCACCCTTGGCTTCGTTTTAAACTCTATACAGAGACAAGTTTTTGCAGATACTCTTATGCGGAACTCATTATATTACTTGATGCCCACGTGATAATTGTCACCTCTCTACTTGTTTTTCTCTACTTGTGTTTACTGACTGTACAGATGCCACGTCTCTTACTTTGAGCATGATCACTGGGGCCATCATTGTTCAATTTATGTGACGTGTATTTTTATCACTGTAAGTTGAAGGGTTCGTTGTTCTTCAGTGGATAGCTCTACTTTACGAACGGCAAAAGGAGAGATGGAATCCTTTAAATGCAGTTTTATTAAAAGGACAAAAAAAAGACGTCTGCACCGCAGCACGTTCGAGAACACAACTCTGGTAACTAATATCACTTCCTGCTTCTCTTACTTTAACAGCCAATCAGAACTTATCAACATAAAAACGTGTCTAAGCAATTATTAAACAACAGAATATAATTTAGGTATGCTTAACATGAAATAATATCATACTCAAACATAAAATGATAATTAATAATATAAAATAAGCTTACATCACATTGAATTGTGTTAGCGCATCGAACTAGTGATTTTTGGCGGAGTTGGTGCTTTTTTTGGCAGGACGATTTTTGTCATGTCCTCTGTCACAGTTCAATAAAGCACGTTGAAAAAAATAACATGACGTCACCACGTAGCACCCATTTGGGTTTCAGCCGCTACTTTTAAAATAAAGTTGGCCAACAAAGCCTCTCAAAGTAAAAGACAATTTAATTCAAAGTGAACGACGAGGACGACAGTGCCACTTTGGTATGGTTGTGTTAATTTTATATCTTTAAAATGGTCTAAATGACTAATCTTGAGTCGCGCAGCTCAAGCTAATTGTCTTGAAAAGCTAGATTTTGAGCAGCTGTACATTGTAGTCTCTCGACTGTATTCAGTTTCTTGCATCGTTTTCAGTGTTTCCACGGCACAGGTTTAACATTAGAAGACCGTCACGGCACACCACAACCCCCCCCCCCAAAAAAAAACAACACAAACAAAAAAAAACTGACTCCTTGTTTTACTCTGATCTAAGCCTGTTTAGTTGAACGCAAAGCTTTTATACTGTTGCATAAATGAGAGCTTTGTTGAATGTACAGTACCTTATGCTATCTGTTTCTGTCACTATGATGGCTAAGATAGATTACCTTTTATAGCTGAACATGGTTAACTGCACGAAGGACTTTGGGTCTATAGCAGACCAAAAGTTTAATAATTTAATTAAAAAGCACATCAACGTTGGCCAAATTAATGTGACATTAATAGCTGTCTTGCTTTCACTAATAACCAACTGTTCAATTCAGCACTTCACCTTTTTGTGGCTTTGGTTTATTTATTAAGTCTGTTCTTTTTGTTTCAAGCAATTTCCGTTTGCTAACATTCATAACTATAGCTAATTTTAGAATGATCATTTCCCTTGAATTGAACCAGAAGATAAGTGGTAAATTGCATCCGAATTAGTTGTGTATGACGAATTGGATTGAAAATTTTTAGAAATGTGATTTTTCTCCTTCAAATCCTTTACGGGTTTTTTTTTCCCTTGAGCACGCTCTCTGACAGTGAATTTGGCTGCAATTCTAAATGTCAAATAGCAAATGAATAGCATTGCAACAGCAGGACATTTATGGTCAATTGAACTGCCAGATAATATCACATGATGATTCACGACAAAAAAATTTTTGGATATCCTAAATGAGAGGCACCTTTCAAAATGGAAAAAAAGCCATCATTGTCCTCCAAGATGGTGCACCGCCACAAGGGTTCCTTGGCATTCAAAATCAAACATTTCCAGTCTCGTTCCACCAATGTATTGAATTGAATTGAATTGAATACAACTTTATTGTCAAATGTGCTGTACGTATGTGTAACATACAGCACAGATGAAATTTCTTCCCCCTCAACATAAAACAAGAGGAGCCGTTGTGGGTGTCCGCGCCGCCATCAAAAGAAAAGTTGACCAAAAAAATGACAAAATAATACAAGACAACACATGAAACACAGACAGTTGTGCAATCTTAACCACTTTCCTGCATACACTTTGTTGTTTGAAGCCCTAATAGATGAAAGAGGAGCGAATCAAAGTGTACTTTTCACCAGTGGATCAAAGACGTCATGCGGCAATGTGCACACGTCTGCTACAAGCTAAGTTGTAGCAACAAGAAGCTGTAGCATCCATTAACGAAAAAGAGAGATTGGGTCTCTTCTCCTTTCCCATGTAAATCCGCTTCAATTACAAGCCGCGACTCCCAGTTCCACATATGCATCGGCGCTCTGCGCTGACGCTCCTTTCTTCTCATTGTCGGCTCCTCAATCCATGCATCCATCCAATCCATGCAGACTGTCCATCGGGACCGACCTTTTCGCTGAACAAAGCAGGGCTGTGAAAATGCTGCCTACTTCAGGCGCAAGACACAAGCGCCCCGGGGATGTCCAGCAACGACAGTCAAATGGCGCCGACATTCCTCCCAATCAAAAAAATCAGTACTGGTACGCGTGTGCTGCCAGTTTATGTACTTTTGTTCCTGTAAAAAAAACACAATAATAAATACATCTATTTTGGGCCTAGAACAGAAATTGAAGTTGGAAAAAAATTAAAATATAAATAAGTGACATGTATGTAACAATTCATGCAACAAAGCAAACAGGTTGTTTTTACTTATGTATCTAAGTTGGAGTTGAATAAAAGAGACAACCGTTCTCCAAGCTCTTTCTTGTAAAATACATGAAAGCCTAAACCTTTAGTTTAATTTCTATTTTGTTGCCTGGAAATTTTGAGTTCACCCAACATTTTTTTTGTGTGTGTGTTGATGCTCCCCCAAGAAATAGTGTTGTTGATTACATAAAACTTCTTAAGCCAGCAAAGTAGTTAAGACAGAGTCAACAGTACCATCTTGTTACTGCCAAGTCGTGTAATAATTTTGCCTTGTTGTGTTATACAGTATGTATTTTTAAGAATTATCATGACATGAAGATTGTTTTTATTTGATCAGTTGTAACAATATTTTGGCTCGATGACATTTATCATAGTATTTGGAAATCGCCCGTACGTTAAAGCAGGGGTGGGCGAGTCTAACATACATTTCTAAAATACTTTGGCAACAAAGCCTCTTACTAACAATTAATTTAACTCCAAAATATTTGTTTGTACAGTGCCATGAAAACCAATGAAATGTAAATTTAAGAAATTGTTTCCATATTTATCTTAATAGCGTGGTACTGTATGTAAGACAAGGTAAGTTTCAATGCATAAAATCAATGTTCAACTACAAACTACTCAAATCTGAAACATATAACATTTGTATGGCAGCCATTTGCATGCAGGTGTATTTTGCTCATTTAAAACCAATGACATTAAGTTTGGAATGTGTTCGATTTGAACAACGAAAATCCCTTCGATGCAACTATCTGACAAACGAAAATAAATGCTTTTTTTTTTTCTTACGCGGGTGTCATGTTACTGTTTTAGTGTCTCCACCCATTGAAAAGAAATATCCAAAGATTGATAGCCCCTTTAATCGAAACAAAACACAATATATTTATTTTCATGAAAATACAGAATGTATGTGTTGGGGGCGGGGGGGAGGGTCTTTTTCTGATCACCCCCAACCCCAAATCGATGAGAAGATGCCACCCACACTGCTGACCATCTTTGAAGACAAACACTTGCCCAAAACATGCACCAGGGTAGGATGTA
Source organism: Hippocampus abdominalis (assembly GCA_018466805.1). Lineage (NCBI taxonomy): Eukaryota > Metazoa > Chordata > Actinopteri > Syngnathiformes > Syngnathidae > Hippocampus > Hippocampus abdominalis. Next base: position 11,869,054 of record CM031706.1, on the reverse strand, counting down.
AACAACCCACTCCAGTCTGTTATGCCATTGACTTGATTTTATCACCTTATTATAGCTTCATCGGACTGCAAGCAACCATTTTGAATCCACACAATTCCATTTAATTGAGTCGGTTCTGTGTGTCTGCGTGTGCGTGGGGGGAGGGGGGAGGGGCCTATCCCCCCCCCCCCCCCCCACACACACACACACACTTCTACACCCCCACGCAGTCATTCTGCAGCTGTAGGGTGGCAGCACTGTTTCACCGGAGGTGGGGGAGAGATGAGCTGAAAAGTCACGTGAAGAGGACCCCGGAGTGGGCGTGTCGTGCCGCGCCGCCGCCCCCCAACCCCACCCCCCTCTTTCAGCGTGCGGTACAGAAAGTGCTCACGACGTTCTCAGGAACAGCACTTCGCTGTGCTTGTGTGTGTGTCCCCCCCTTCCCCCATGACACCCATGACTCCACCTTGTGAACATGCTCCCACCCACCGAGAAGCTCCCCATGCGCTGCCAGCCTTTCAATCAAGGCGACTCACGCGGTTGCACAAGTTGACACAATACCAACCACAGTTCAGAGCAAACCGAGTCTTTATTGTAGCAATTTCATAATGCCGAGAGACGCTGGTACGTGTTTGTTAGCGATGGAATAGTTTCAGAACACAATTTCCAATTTAATTTAGTTCATTATTTCCCCCCTAGCTTGAAATGATTGTTTTGCACACATATTGAACGCATATTGTGTCGAGAATGGTGGTCTGATTTGTCAAAATAACACAAATTATATTTTGGAAATACGTTATTAATTAACACAGGCTACTTTGGCTCACTTTTTTTTTTTTCAATTTTGTGCATGTACTTGAGGATTAATTATTTACCACGTATGTATTGTGACTAGCATGGCGATTGGCCACTAAGTGAATTTACAAAACGTAGAGCTCACGAACATGGTGAGTGACAACCAAGTATTTAAAAGCTTTCGATATATTTGTGGATGGATTGAATGAATCATCTGGATTTTGTATTTAATTTTAACACAAAGTTAAGAAATGGGCTAATGCAAACTTTATCAATTGAATGTAAACGAATGTAAAATACAGCATATTATAATGAACTAATGAATGTGAGAGCTGAATCCCCCTTGGGGATTACAATTAATACAATAAATGTAATGTTTGAAATGGGAAAACTAGGCAAAAATAATTTATTTAAATTTAAAAAAATACAATTTAATTAATTTGCAGTGCAATTGCATGTCATGTATCTTAACAAATGATAAAAGCGTGTGTATTCACTCGAAGTACGAACCAAAAGGCAAGATATTGTGTAACGGCGTGATGATCAATATCATAACATTGATCATTTTACTTGGACAATAATACAAATGGAAGCATTTGGTGAGACGAGTCTAAATTCGGGAAAACCTGCATGCCACTTTCTGGTGTATTCCACGCGGGTCCGAAAACCAGCAGGGAACCCCTCGTATGCACCAAGCATACTTTTTTTTTTTTTTGAGGGGCGCTTTTTATTTTAGAGGCGGTGCTTGTTGGCTCCAGAGTAGTGTCGTAACTCCCAGAGTCCCCGTGAAAAAGAGTTTGGCCAGGGCCAGAGTTGCTAGAAGGGGGGGCTTGCTTTGCTTATAGCTTTTAGTTTTTTCAAAGGGGGTAACTACTGCCTTTTCCCCCTCCATCACCACCTTTTTTATTTTCCTTTTTTCTCATTTTTCATTTTCTTTTTGCAGCCTCGCTTAAGGATCTCCTGGATTTATTTCTCTATCCACCCCCCTCCAATCTTGCTCCTGTCAGATCATGAACAAACTATATGTTGGGAATCTAAGTCCTTCTGTCACTGAGGAGGACTTGCAGCAGCTCTTCGGGGAAAGGAAGCTGCCCGCGGCCGAGCAGGTCCTCGTCAAATCCGGCTATGCCTTTGTGGACTTCCCCGACCAGAACGCGGCCGTGAAGGCTATCGAGCTTCTCTCGGGTGAGTGAGAAGTGATGCTTGATGAGATGAGACGTTTTAAAAATAACGCACAGAGTCAGTCACATGAGCACATGCACGAATTATTTGTGTGCGCGTGTGTTTTTTGTTTTGTTTGTGTGAATGTGATTCTCATTTGGTGAGTGAGTGGTGCGCGCGTCACGACTGATTGAATCGATGATCGATTGCCGGACACTTTTTTTTTTAAAGAAGCGCTTAAATGTCCCCTCTTAAAGACAACACAAGCGCCACAAGACGTTCACTATGCGTGCAGATTCCGTCGTAGAATGCGTCGATTTTTTTGGGTGATCACCCCTGCTGGAATGCGTGCGCACGGGGTGCTCTTGATGCTTCGGGTAATTATTTTTCACTTATTTTTTCTCGTGATTTTATTGAAGGGAGCCTAGCTACGCCCGCGCGGAAAACTTGTCACGTCCGTGTTCCTCGGACGCCTGGCCGTGTTTTTACGAGGTGTCTTGGCGGTGGGTCACGGGGGTCCGGAGGAAAGAGCCCATAAACAGGTAGCTGGAAAAGGGGAGGTGGTGGGTGGTGAAGGGGGACGAGGTGAGACGATGATTCCGGGGCTGCTGCGCCCAGGCCACTCGGAACCGCCTCCACAAAATATGGTTCTTCTTTACCCTCCCACCCCCTCTTGCTCCGGCATCTTTACCTTGAGAATCGAACACCCTGTTGAGTCAGGTTCGGTTAGTGGGGTGCGAGGTGGGAGTGCAAAGCATGGCTGCCCATTCTCCACGTACACACAATATCCATTACGCTACATACTTAACTTGCGCTCTTAAAGGATTCTCACGAGTGGGTTGCACAAGCTCTCCAAACTTGAACTGCTCTTTGCATTGTTTCCTAATGTTGCACTGCCTCTGCTCCTATAGGGAAAGCAGAACTGCATGGCAAGGTGATAGAGGTGGACTACTCCGTTCCCAAGAAGCTTAGGTAGGCCTGACTCGGCGTGGCGCGCGCGCGCACACACGCGCACACACACACACACACACACACACACACACACACACACACACACACACACACACACGACTCTATACAGTACTACGACTTCTCAATGAAAAGTTAACGTGGTCCACCCCCCCCCCCCCCACCGTTCCAAGGAAAGAACGTAGATATGCCTTTTCAGGGATCTCTCTTTCTCTCTCTCTCTCTCACACACACACACACACACACACACACACACACACACACACACGCACTCCTATGTACTGTTGAGAGGTTCCCAATGAGAAGTTAAAAAGGGCTTCTGAAACGTGTTTGAGAAATGATCATGTATCATATGCCCTGTATTTCAGTCACTATTCATTTTTACTGTCCACTCCCTAAGTTGTGCTCTAGTAATTTTATGATTTGCTTTTGTGCAAAAAAAAAAAAAAGAAAAACAGATTTTTTTTTTTTTAAACCATCAGTTATTGTGATAAGTATTTGCAAAAATATTTCTGAAATGAATCATCTAAACCTAAAATTAAAATGACTGGCTCCCTCCAGAAAGCTGTCTCGAGTCCAGATCGGAATTCCGCATATGGGGGATCTTAAATTGTGTGTGTGTGTGCCCCCCCATGCCTGATTTACAAACCTACAAGTTTAAGCTGTGTAATGTTGCTAAGCACGTTTTGTACCCCCCCCCCCCCACACACACACACACATTTGGATGTTGGTGGAAATGCATGTTTAGTTATTGTTTTGCGCCAAAACGAGCAAATATTCATATTACATAAGTCTGTCTTAATTGTCAGTGCACCTGAATTGGATCATGACTACACCGAGCCCCCCCCCCACCCCCCAACATACCAACCCCCAACGTGAAAGCAGTATCACCGCAATGCACAACGAGGAGCATACCAATCAGCTTCCTCACATAAATGTAAGCGTGTTCGTGGAAAACGAAAGGCAACTCCCCGCATCAATGATGCTTTGTGTGTGTGTGTCTACGTATTTTTCTTCTTGCACGGCCACGCCATTTCATCAATACTCGCCGTAACAGGGTACTTTTTCGCTTTTTGCGAGCTCTATACGCTTCCACGGGACATGTAGATTAGGCAGCCGCTCCGTCGCCTTTAAGGAGAAGCCAAATTGCGTGACAAAAAGGTAAATATTCAACCCCTGTGTGGAGGAACACGTGACCCCACACTATGCGCTTCCAGCGCCCCTCCAACCCCAACCCCCACTCTTCTTCCGTGCACGCTTCCCTGCACTCGCAACCCACGCGTTTTTTGGGGGGAGGGGGCGATTTACGTGAACCCTACGTGAGTAAATCAACGTCGTAAACGTTTTAAAGTTGGGTTTGTGGACGCCATTTGGTGCGCAACGGCGCGTTCGAGTTGCTCACCAACATGGCGCACAATGGGTGCGCCACTCCCCATTCAGCCAACGTGCACGTAGGCCATGATGGCTGAGCCTCATAATGGCTGCCACGATGGCCCTTTTCCTGCGTGGGGCGGGATCACACGGGGCAAAAAAAAAAAAAAGTGCATACATGTGTGCTCGCTACAAGGGGAGAAAAAAGACAGTGTGCGTGTGTGTGTGTGTGTGTGTGTGTGAGAGAGTGTGGGTGGATCGCCTCAGCCCACACATGTATGAATGTACATACACCCCCGCCCCCCTGCTATTCCGCAACCCTCGCCATTTTCAGGGGAGGTGCAATATATATAGGCGAAATCACGCGAGGAGTAGGATACGCCTTTTCCGCACGTCGTGACTTCTTTTTCTGACTCGCTTCGAATTCAACGTCAAATTAATAGAGTTAATTTTGAAAGGATTTCCGTGCCCTACTGAAGAAATAGACCCGCGACGTCCTGATAAGACGTCCCCATGGCCATAATAATTAGATCAAGACGTTCATGTTAATATCACGTGAATGGAATTCTATTATTGTATTAATCCTCATCGTGCAAGAGACTACAATAGCAATGGAAAAGAATATGGACACATTTTAAATGACGTGCATTGGAATAATTTAATAAATAATGGCATTCACATTTCCAGTTGCTTAGATTTTCTGGGGTTCTTCTATTCAAGTCGTCTATAAATCATTACCTTTTGGTTAGTGTAATGATGTTTAAATGTGTGCATTGTCCTCAGGCCTTGTTAGTTTTATTGACTATTGTGAGTTTGTTCATTTAGCATACAGTGACTCAATTTTGATTTTTTGAATAAGTGGATTAACATTTCAGTCTGTCAATAGAGGTAACGTAATATTTCTGTATTTAATTGCATTTTGCAATTTTTTTCTGTTCAGGGTTATGGGCCTTTCTGAAAGGCAAGGTTGTGTTTCAGATATTGCATTTACTTAAAATGTGTTTGGTTATTTTAGTTCCAGATAAAATAGTGACAAATAATTGAGTACAGAGACTATAAACTTTGGTTTTAGCTATGAAGACTTTTGCAATTTGGGTCATTATAAATAGGAACATTGCATTTTGCTCACTATTGATACAGTATTAAAATTACTAGGATTTCATATTTGATATCAAGCACAAGGAATATAGAGAATATTTTATTAGCAGTGACTCAATTTAGTTTGTTTATTATATCATTTCCCAACGTTTTGTTTAATTTTAGATTGAAGTTTTAATTTTAGTCTAGCCATTAAACACGAGAGAAAGTAATTCCCTTTATCAGGCATTTCTTTTCCTGCAAATTTTTCTCAAACCATATGGTAAAATTTCAATTAGAAGACCGCAATTAAATTTGCGCATGAAATGAAGTTATTTCATTTCCCCCCCCATTCATACCGTATAAATGTTAGTATGTCTGATTTTTAATGGAGGTAGCTTATCCTCTACCCTATGTACTGGCAAAGCAGTTTCCATGGGGTTTGACCTGGTGTGAATCCATCTCTTGTTTATTTAATTAAATGATATGCAGCATTGCTTGACTATTAAATGTAGCCCGTGAGTACAAAAGGGACATGCATTGGTTGTGTGTAACGTTGATAGGTATCTTCTTTTTTAATGAGCGGGATTTGTGAATATTCAACAAGTTTGTTTACTGGTGCGTCTGCATATTTGAGCGAAATGGTGCTCGAATGTACAATAATTCAAATGTGTCGCTCAGTTCTTTGGCTTTGATAAAGCTGAATCAATTACATGAGCAATTTGCTGTTTTGTAGGTAATTCTCGGAAGGTGTAAATATCTGCATTGCGCCACATCAGGTCAGAGTGTGAGTCAAAACGGCGATAGGCGATAGCCATTAGTTGATCCGTTTCGAATCCATTAAAACTCCTCACGTGATCCCGGGTGTAGAGGAAGCTTTCGGCCAGGCCGACCACCTCCCCCCTGTGTCATTGTCTGCTCTCGCCTGAGGTACAAGAGGTTGACAACAGTTTTATTTATTTATTTTTGGTTAAACAGTTGTTTTAGTTGGGCTTTATTAATTAACTGTGATGTGTGAACTCACATTTACCTCCTCATTTGTACAGCGATCATTTATTCACAAAAGCGCTATCATGTTTATTTTGCCTCTTAGCCAGAGTCGATGTAGCGCGAGCGTGCTCGAGCACATAGCTCAGGGGTGAGCCCAGCTTCGATGTGAGAAAATTGTAAATTGTTCCGCTCCTAGACTGGCAAGATTTACTTGTTAAAACTCCTGGAATCTCCGTTCACCAGCCCGGTGCTTACACACACGTGGCTCCTCCAGCGTGTACTCATTTGCCTCCAACCTGTTGCCTTTCACCCGTGGTGAAACGATTGCCAAACTGGCCAATCTGGCAAGGTAAAGTGTTGTCTCACCTTTTTTTTTTTTTTTAACATGTCGGCATATTAATAAAGCACCATTTTAACTCTGGTTCAATGATGATTTAGTATCGCACTTAAGTACTTTGCTCCATTTCAATCAAACTGTTGTTTCCCCCTCTTGGTGTGGTTCATTTGTTTCAAGTTTTAACACAGTAACGAAACATGGATATGAACCAAATTAACTGGTCCCAAATCATCTGGATGAAGTGGTGTTAGTTTGCTCCACAAAGGAATCTGGCATGTTTCGATTGTAGGCGAGAAAACAACCAGAACTTGAGCTGATCCAATGACAAATGAACGAGGTCAAGCTTAAGGCGTGATGGTGATGTAGTAAACAGATGAAACCGATGGCTTCCTGAACACATCTTTAGTGTAGCATGTTTGTGGTTAGTATATCGTTGTGTATTAGCAGTGTCTTCTTTTTGTGGTTTGAATAGATATTATTTGCTCAAGATGTTGCCTTAAAGTACACTTGAGTATTTTTTTTTCTGTTATGCCGTAGCCTGGTAATGTATCCAGACAATTATTAACCTGAACAAAAGGACCATTTTGCTTCATATTACTTGTATGTGCTCTTTCACGCTCTCTTCCGTGGAGCAAAACTACTTCCTGTTTACATCCTTGCGCCTGCCCTTGACCAATAAGAGAAGAGAACGATTTCACATGGGATTTCGTGACTGCAACATTTGCGTGGAAAGGAACCACATCGGAGGAAAAAGGCACCCCCCTTTTTTGAGGAACAGAAAGCTTAGATGTGAAAGCGCCCTGACAGAAGTTTGGTGTGATTGCTCTCCTCGTATGGCTCATTTGTTCAAGTGTGAACACGATCATCTGAACATTGTGATGCACCACACTAGCGGACTGAGACAACTTGAGGAGGTAGCCTTGATCCTCTTGCAAGTTAAGTGCAGTGTGGGTATATAACTCACTTCAGAAAAAATGCTTTAGTAAATCACAAATATGTAGCCGTAAAGATTGCTATGAGGCATCGGAAGCACCTGTTTTGAATCAAAAAGAATAATATAGAAAATGATTATGTAGAAAAAAAATTGGTACAGAAGCTGCTCTTTCTTCCTTTTGTCTCGGTTGACCTTCCAAATGTGTGCATTTGATATGTTCGCCCTCTGGTTTAGGACAACAGGTGAATCCCATTTGAAGACATGCAATAGATTCCAATTTTTCTTTTGCTCATGCTCGCAACGGGTACCCAAGGGTGTGGTCTCCATGGGAGGGTGGGCAGCTGCGGCATACAGCAGGTGGTGATACTCCCCGTCTATCGTCCTGTATCAACACCTCATAGCGTAACTGCGCAATGATGTCTTTTGAACAGGTGAAATGAGATGGCTGAATGTAGCATGTGTCCAGGCTGCTTTTGGCCTGCTGCCGAACATGAGTGAACTGGACAATTGAGGGGAGGGGTGGTAGTCAGTAACTCACACCTGCTTAACAGGCAATTGAATCCCTTGCACTTAACCAGGTTGTGGCAACAGAAAAAAAATTGTCAATGTGTTGGGGAAACGTTTTGAGGCCTATTGTTTAATTTTTTTTTATTGAACCTCAAACAACAGAGCGTGATTGTCAAAGAGGAAGTCAATTGCCCCAGCTGCTGTAGAGATCCTTGCACTCTCCTTCATTGGTGACATTCTCCATGTTTGGCTTTTTAGCCACGGGTGCTTGAAATGATAAAAACAGTGAAGTGTTATTGGACAACAGCATAGAAAAAATGGCTTTGCTGCTGCTCTTCATACACGGAAACGTCATTTTTGTCATGAAAACCCGTGATCGAGGCATGGCTTTTTTGATTGGCTGTTACATCGGGCGATGTCGCAGCCTTTATGAAAACTTGTTGAAGGCCAACCACACGCTGCGCGACAGGTGCGGTTGGCCACTTCGATCAATGTGTGGTGAGCTCTCGCCTCTGCGAAGTTGCGCAACAGTCCTAAAGCCAGCCTAAGTGTAGCCAACTATTTTTTTTTTTTTTTTGGTAGCATGTACATTAGGACTCCATGTTTAATGGTTTCCCAGTATATTATACATCTAGTGGTGAGAACACTACCTGTGCTGCAGCGGTGTGAGATTCACCCACAAAGTAATGATTGTGAAATGTATCGACAAGGACAGCACAGAGGAACAGAGGTTGTTAGCACCACTAATCTGGTGGTGGCTCCGACTTTTACTTGTGCTTGTGCGGGTTCCTCCCAATAACCAAAATCATGCATGTGAGGTGCACTTAGGGCTCGTTGTCTCCTTGGGTCAGCATTGTGCTTGATTGATGAGCTGACCAAGGTGCACACCAGAAGTCACCAACCCCAGTCCTCCAGGGTTGCTATCCTGCACATTTCCCTCCTACAACACAGGCGATTCAAATGATCAAATCATCAGTCAGCTCCGCGGAAGCATGATAATAATCCTGTTGTACATCTTTTACCCGAGCAGTGAGCTTATGATGTTGATCTAGTAAAAGGAGCGAGGGTTTTCCCTTGCGGTTTTGTTTTACACATCAAAAAGCCGTCCCCCGTGTATACATCGACGTGTAAAGACAACTTTGCCACCGTAATCGACATGCCGACCTAGTGGTTGACAATATCACTTTGTAAACAAGTTTGCTGCACACAGTGGTTGTGTTTTAAATGGACTCTTTGCTAGAGACAAACACAACAAACGCGCTGTGGTCCTTTATTGTTGTTTTGGTTTTGGTGTGGTTGCACATGTCCGCACTGAGCACATGACATACAAGTGCATGATCGATTGTTATTATTTTTTTATGTACACACCCTTTTCCCCTCCCATGTTATTTCCAACATACATAGACATAATAATATGTATTATTATTACAATTTAAAAAAAAAAAAATTAAAAAATATAAACAAAAAATATTATTACAAAAAATAATAATTTGAGTGAAAAAAATGCAAAATTAGGAGCATAAAATATGGAAAAACAGAGAGAAAAAAAAGACCCCATGAGCAAAATACTGTTAGAAAGAATCAATGCATCATCGGTAATACCTCACCTGAGTAGGAGGAACTATAAACGTATCTATCTCGACCTCCCTGTGTTATTTCATGATTAACACATCCCTCAAATTTTAGAGTATCTATTTTTCAGAGAATATAATACAATACACAATATTCCACTGTAAAATACATCTTGCATACCAATAACATTTAAGTACCAATATGTTTTTATCCATAATATTTGAATAACTTTCAGTGTATATGTTAATTCTCACACAATTTCCCTTATTTTCCCCATCACAGTGAGCTATTCATAATCATATAGTATTTGTGCTGAGCAGTATTATTAACTTATAACATTAAAATCGTATATGGATTCATGCTACACCTAATTCCATACTATGTGCTTAACCCAACGACTGGTTGATGTTTGGACATTGTTGTCGTTTTTGATATAGTGTGTTCCATATTTTAACCGCTGTTTGCTCCTCCCTAACTCCCACGATTATGCTACACCCTTCCTCTTTTGTCATCAGGTTGAAGGGGCGTAAAAAATTTTAATGCAGATTTCTAAGTGTTTCCCCAGACTTCGGAACAGTATTTTAAATATGGTAACAGTAGCGAACAGTACAGAATGAGAAATGATTTCTGGGTGAGTGCATGCTTTGCTTTTGCCAGAACAGAAATGCTTCGTGCAAGTTTGGATTTAATACGTTGTACGCGTGGTTTCGGGCTACTTTTATGAACCTATTACTAGGAATTTTATTTCTTTTACTCTCTCTTTAATTTACACCCTCTATTGATACATTTATTTCATCACTTGATTTGACATTTCCAAATACCATTCATTTATTGCTAACTTGTTTTCATCAAACCAAAATACTTTTAACAAATAACCTTTCTTAATTTTAAGGTAATTGTCTCCCAAATTTGCTGCATTTGCTTGCATCATCTGCACGTAACACAAACATGAATATTTGGGACACATAACATAGATCGTGAATAAATAGAATGTACCACAACAAAGGAACAGCTTTCATTATTTACATGGGAAAGATTATAATATACAGTACCTCAAACGCCACCACCTGATTCGGTCAGGGGGTCGGGGCTGGGGGTCCAGAACACGGTCTTCCACATGCTTCTGATGCCTGTTTTGTTTAAGACTGCCAAACCTATTCTAAAATATTTGCATTTTCAGACTTGTCTTGTTTTCTCCTGTTCTCTGTTGACAAGCAAGTCTTCTTATGATGGCCGTGCAAAACAATTCAAAACACTGTACTATACAGTAGATGCAGGCTGGTTAGTTGACCACTTTGTCGAGAAACACTACACCCGTACACACAAGCTCCTGAACCTTTCAGTGTTTTCTTTGAAAAAGTTGTGTGGGTTGAGAATATGACCGATGTACGTTAGATAAGATGAGATAAGATAACCATTATTCGTCCCACACTGGGGAAATTTGCAATTAGTTAGTAGTGCGTCTCTCATAGTCAGCGCAAGTAGTGACGCGTTATCAATGTGAATGATCTTTTGCAGTACAAATGCAACAAAAGCCCCATGATCCTCCATTGTTGTCAAGCATGCCTACTCGGAAAAGTCATCACACATGGGCCATTTTTCATAGGCGACACTTTCCCCACATTTTGACAGAACGCTTTACTCTGAGACCGATTTTTAAAGATTTACATTTTCATTGTGAACACCCAAATTGAACTTTTTTTCTATTTTCAGACAAAAACAGTGTGAGGTAAACAGTCCTTAAGTCAGTTGGAATAAACTCATACTTCCACCATGACTGAGAAGCGATATAGAAGAAAAAAAAAGCACAAAGGGACGTCATTTTAAGACCTTTGTCATTTCTCCGCGGATCAGAGAGTGCTGACTGGTTCGAGATGCGGGTCCAGCTTACAGCATGTTGGGAGCCCTCGCTGTGGTGCGGTCAGAGCTCTGATTTTTTGTGACAATGAATACATATCCCCCGCAAGCAGCCAAAGTAAAAATACCGTCGTTCATTTCGGTTCTCCTAGTGCAGCAAGGGAAAAAAAGTGCTGAGTCCGATTGTGTGTCACAGCCCCGAGCCCTTTTGTGACCTTTCTTATTCATAACCCTTGCTCGGAGCCATCCGGTTCGTCCTTTTCCATATGTATGCGCTTCCACCGCAGGAACGGGACCTTCGTAGTTTTGCCCGCCTTGAAGCTGAAACTTACTCCCCTGCAAGCGCGCCATTGTGCCTCCTCTGTTGTCTGAGTGAGAAAAGGACACACGGACGGACTTCCGAAAGAGGCTGTGTCAGAGCCAGAGACGGGAATATTTGTGTGGGTGCGTGTCCGTTTCCCCAGTCTGATCCTACATGAGGAGAATTAAGCAGTGCTGATAGAGGGCAGCATTGCCTCCCCTTGTTTGGACGGCTCGTGTGGGCCGTGGAGAGTTGGGTAAACCAGCTTCTAATTCGATACAGATTGATAGATGGATGGATGGGTAGATCCCTCATTAGCTTCAGAATGGGATGTTTTTTTTCAACTGTTCAACTATAATACGTAATATTAAACGGGTGTCAATGGCAGCTGTTACGACTTTGTGTCTCAACTGAAGCAGACAAATTCACTGTGCGGATGGAACCTGTAGCTCGCTCTATTCTGCTGACATGACCGATGTGCTATGTCAATATGGTTAGCCTGCAATATCTGTGGCATAATTGCTTTGTGTTGAGAGAGAAAAAAATACGGCGGAAATTCAAATGATATTATTACTGTCGCGGGTGGAGCATTTATGTGCAGTACAGTCAAACCTCGGTTTTCAACCATAATCCGTTCCAGAAAGCTGTTCGAAAACCGATTTGTTCGAAAACCGAAACCACGCTTTTTTTTTTTAAAGAGCGTTCTTTAAAAAAAAAAAGTTTATTGAACACGTCTGTTCACAATGGAAAGCGACACGAGGAAGCAACACTTCCTCGTCTACCCGAGGAAGCGTCACTTCCTCGTGTAAGGAAGGCGAGAGGAGTCAAATGGTGCATTCAAGTGCGCTCAGTTTTTTCGAGAACCGAAATTCGGTCATCATCCGAGGCATAAAAAAACTCATTTTTTTGGTCGAAAACCGATTTGGTTGAGAACAGAGACGTTTGAAAACCGAGGTTTGACTATATGTACATCAGGCAATGAGATACAGCGGGATGTAAAAAAAAATTGATTCTAGACCTGAATGTGAACAGCAGCAAGAATAGTCAGCAGCATTCGTCTCCATTAAAGCCATTGATAATGCAATAAACTGCAGCAATACTATCAGCGGTGTATTGACAATTACACATGAATGAATATGTACAGGTTAATAGACTCTACCGTATCCACAGATATGAATGTGACGGAAACAAAACAAAACAAAAATCAAGAATATTATTATTTTCTAGATTCATCTTTCATTACACTTCACTAGCTCATACCTTGTTGTACAGAATATCGTCTTCAAAATATGATGGATTGTACTTCACTAGTAGTGTAGTTTTGGTGCGGAAACTTGTGTCTCACATGGTGAAATTAGCTCATAATTCCAGTGTGTGTTTCGCCATGCAAATATCAAATATCCATGTATCCATACACCAAAGAGAAAAGGTTATTCAAGACTCAGTCTCGGCCGCTGTCCCTTCCTAAACTTCCTGCTGAAGTGTCATTTGATATTTGGCAATCATGACTTCATATAAGAGGACTGTTCTTTCAATCTACCGTACGTGACTGATTATGTGGAATTATGGAATATTGCTCGATAATGGGTCACTTGATTCACAGGGATTGTGTATGCCGTGCATCGCGTGGATGATCCCATATTTCCTTTGAGACGTACGCATTTCCCTGAAATGTAGGTGAAGCACTTGCACCAAAACATGCACGTCCAGCATGTCAGTAAATATTTGATGGTCAAACAGCCATGCATATAATTCTTGCAGTCCCACAATTTTATATAGGGGGGGGGGGGGGTTATTTTCATTGATGACGAAGCTACCGTTCACCTCCCTGCCTTCTCCAGGGAAGGTTACACCCTCTTTTTACTGCAGCATTCGCCTCCTCCTCCTCCTCTTCCTCTTCCTCCTCCTCCTCATCCTCTTCTTCCCCATATGTGCATGTTATGTGTCAGCATACCAACCTTATTCCTATGCCCCATGAGCCTTTGTGTGAATTATGAGCGCCCCCTTAATCCTTTATGAACCAGAACTGGCGTTTTGTATCGTAACTGGTTGCGTGAGTCCACTTTCTATGACAGTTGCAGATTGAAACAATGTGGGGACCCCAAGAGAAAACATTTAAATCCCGTTTTGTACTAATATTGTGGGATCGGAGGATGACATCAAAAAGTGGCCAGCGACAACGTACAATCGCATAATTAGCTAATTTCTGAACCCACTTCAGATAATGGGACAGTGAGGAATCTCAAAAGCTCTGAGGTGTATTACTATAATAAAGTTAATCACATTGTGTTAAGAGGTTGGGCGTAATTTACCTTAAAGCAGATGCAGGACCCCGCCAAACCTTTCTTATATCAAGCCCAGAGGTTCAACTTTTGTTTGTGAGTGCAACCGCCAATAAATTCCCAAGCTGTACAAGACATTTTTAAATGCTGTGTGGGCTTATGGTAATTTAGAAAACTCAAATAAACTGCTCATGGAAACGAACGCCAATGTAACAAATAGCTCGCTGCTACTTCTGGTGTCCCACGGGAAAAATCGCACCCATAATTTTTTCTTCATCAAAGCCCTCAGGAATAAGGTGGACAATGCCATGCAACACCGCTGCCCCGCCCCCTTCCAGCTGCCTTCCAACAATGTTGCCTCTTCCTGGCACAGCGTGGCAGCGCTGAATGAGGCCATCTGCGCATCAGTAAATAGTGTACGACTGTATGCTATGTACTGTAAGCTGAATGTGAGCCTCCCCTATCGCTTAGTGTAACAGAGACAGGAGGTTTATTCTTAGCTGCTTACTCCTTATTGCCGTACCTCAACAGCAGTACAGTACACATTCAGCACGTGTGTGTGTGTGTGTATGTGTGTGTGTGTGTGTGTGTGTGTGTGTGTGTGTGTAATAGTAGGTGTCCGCTCTTTAACGTCTTTGTGCAGCTGAGACGTTCCCCGAGCAGCAGGCAGCAGTTCATCTCAGACAGATAACAGCTTTTGTTATTTATTTATTTATTTTCCTTTTGGGCAAGAAATATACGAAATGACTCCGGGCGGCACGGCTGTTTTGATGTTGCAGCATACACTGTTTTATGAATCAGCTTCAAAAAGACTGATCACCCTTGAGGCAGAGCGATAGCTAGCGAAGGCGACGCATCACAAGGGAAACTCATGTTTTAACACACACTTGCTTGTTCTCAAATAGCCGCCGATGCTTGGGGAGGGGTTTCCTAACCTGTGTCTTTGTCTCCCCCCCCCGCCCCCTCTCAGCCGAGAAAGTCACCAATGACGTCACAATTGACAGCAGACTAAGCACATCTTTCGTGGCATTTTCTTACATCAAATAAATGGGAGGGTACTAACTACTTAGCGAGGCTACAAAGTAGGAAATCTGCATTTCTCTCTCTTTCTGTCTGTGTGCTATTTGCTTTTCCAAATTGCAGCTTTACGTAGGCTAAGCAAATTTGGGGGGTGATTTATTATAAAAACCTATTAAAAAAGGGAAATTGAAATTTTAGCGATATAGTTCCCAAAGTCCGGAAACCAACATTTATTTCATATACCGGTAAGTTAAAGAAAATCAAGGTGTTTCTAAAAATTGGACATCATTTGAAATATGAATATTTGACTGTGATGACCTCACATTTGGGAGGGCCAAAGGTCACGGTCGCTTATGCACTTTTCAGATGCAGATTCATACAATTTTTTGTGTGTCTTCAAATACGACTACAATGTGATTAAAGCGTAGGGATATTTTCAAATGTTTTTTTTTGTCACTCTATCAGTTTTTTTCAAACTTCTTTTCCAGAAACAGATTTTATAACCGATTTCACCAAGCTTCACAAATGATTAATATGCACATCGCGTGTGGTAAGATACGGTTTCTTTTTTTCTTTCCACTATGATTTTTTTCTATCTATGTTCAAATCCGCTTTCTTGTTGATTTATTTTATTTATTTATTCATTTTTCACTGAATTTTCTCAATGCACACTTCACTCTCGAGCATATTCTCCCACACAAAATGTCTATTGAACTGCTACTGAATGTTCTTCACCTTGGATTAAAAAAAGAAAAAAATCAACTCACATTATTAAACTTAAACCTGAGTTGAAGATGAATTTTTTTGCACATCTCATTTTAGGTCATTGGCTATGTTATTAGACTACAAAAAAAAATTGAAAACATTTTATGTAGATTTTGACTCTCCAGGCTGTGACCACAAAGCATTTTCAGTTTCACACAGTCAGTTGGTGCACTCATCAAGAATTACGTTTTCAGGTGAGACCATTTATTTGGACTGAGTCTGCTTGTTCCAAAAAAAAAAAAAATAATTGACCAGAGAGTGATGATGAAAGCAAGGCAGCCTGTAAATGCTTGCAGATTTGTTTGTTTTGGGAAGTGGGAGTTTTTAAAGCCCACTCAGGGCTACAAACAGAATAATTAATTCTTTTACTATGATGCAAGTTTGTTCATTTGTGCAGGTGCGCGCGAATGTGCTGAAACACCTCAGCGTTTTTTACCAAGAAGCTCCTTGACCCGAACAGTGCCTGCATGGAACAACATTGATACACCTGCACAATCCATTAACTGAAAAAAAAAAAAACTGCCTTCACTTCACAAAGATGCCAATGCTCACTTTAAATCGAGACTTTAAGAAGTATACACACAAGCTTCACAAGAGTGTAAATATAAAAAAAAAAACACTCTTCCATCGGCTCTCATTCCATAGGTGTACCTAATATTGTCCCTCATTGCTCAATGACGATTGGGATTCAGATCTGTCACTGTCCACTTGACACGGACACACATTTATACACAATCCCAAGCAATGTCCAGTCCGCTACCTTCTTAAGCCCACCGCCTCATTTTAAAGAGAAGGATTTAGAGCCATTTTAGCCAGCGGATTAAAGTGTGGCAGAGATAATGCCACTTGAGCCACTTTTGAGTCACGTGACACAACACGGCCCAGCGTTTTGGGGCGGAGCATGATGATGTCTTTCATTTATTGAAGGTTTCTAAAGCTCTCTTATTTTTTTTTCTTCATTTGAACATCAAGGCAGCCTCCAATATTTACTTGTAGTTCATATAATTTAATACTGTACTCCTAATCTGATTTTAACTGTGAATTTATATGTAGTTTCACTAGTTGCAGAAGTGCTTGCGATATGGATCTAGATTCCACGTCCCACAACCAATCAAGGCTCACCTGTTTTCTGAAGCTGAGTCACGATTTGTTCATTCCCCGAGACCTAAGCAACTGTGATGTCATTTTCAGTTGACAGTAAGTGGCAAAATGGCCGCTCCCTGAGATTGACAAAAACTGGTGGATTTTGCTGCTTAATTGAAATTACACAAACATAAAATTAATCAGAATGCCGTGTTTGGACTCGTGGGGCTGTGTAGAATATATTATCGTAAATAACATTTTGGGGTTGTCTTCCCCCTTAAGCTTTTACCTCAAGTAAGCTTAAAGGATGAAAAAAATAGGGGAACACAAGAGTAGGAGTAACTATGTATGAAACAATTCAATGATTCGCACCAAAAGACTGCACGATATAGCATATTCGCCCTCATCTTTGGCTTGCAGGCCATCTCTCTCTCCACACATCATAACTATACGTCTATTTTTTTTTTATTGTGTTTTATAGTACCCATGATCCGTTTTTGTATCTCAGTTATGCCAGTGACTCTTGTGTTTTATGAGTCCCACTAGTGGTACACACACTCTCTCTAGTGGGCTACAATATAATTACTGCTTTAGTCTGCCCTTTTTAAATTTTAGGTTCAAAGCATTTGCATTTAATGCTTTGAACAATTTTTTTTTTTTAACATCTATTAAGGTCCTATTTTTATTTAACCGTTCTGTGCAATCCGTTGTGATTGAATCATTATTTGAATTAATTTACTTACACTGGATAGGCTCCAGGTTGTCTGCTGCTCCCCTTGCGGGGATTTGCATTACAGAAGAACGGCTGCATGGATATTTAAGCCCAGGGTGATTTTTTAAACCGCATAATGTGACAGTGTCGTACAATACTATTCAATGTACATTCTAGGGATAAAATATTTGTCTTATTTTTGATGAGCACATAGGCCTACTATGCTTTTGTATTTAATGTTAAGTCAAGTTTATTTGTAAAGCCCTTCATCACAAAAAAAAGTCATCATTCTCATAAAGCTGGGTTTTATGATGTTTGTTGGGAAAGTATTTTTTTAGGTAATACTTTTTTTTTTTTGGAGCCACTGATTTATCTTGTTCAGAGTCACAGCAGGGCTTGGATCCTCTTCCAGTTGTTTTTTGACTATTTTGTGTGGATTTTTACAGCACGGGTCAAAATGACCCACAACATAATCAATGTGATTTTTTTTCAACATAATATGAGGGTTAAATGAAAAGTAGTCATTGCATGTGGCACACGGCGAGGTTGACACTCTGATGCAAATGATTCTTAAATCCCTGTCATCACTTTGGAGTAATCAATTATTGACTCATCCTTGTCGTCCACATTCCTCAGAGGGCTCGCATTACTGCTCTGTATCGCACCAAAAACGAAAAAGCCATTCGAATTCAACGATCTGATGATTACTTGTGTGCAAATGCTGACTAAGAAAGTTTGACTTAATGTACACCACAGGTAAAAGGTAAAATTCAAATATGTACTTCAGTCCAGTGTCAGTCAATCACATTTTAGTTGAAGCACTAAAAATGTACTTTCCATCAGGGTAGAGTTAAGCACCGCATTCTCTAGTTGGATGTTTCAGGTTTCCACATTGTTCCTTTTGGCCCGACACTCGTCAATCCAGTTTGTTTTCCCACGAGCCGTCTTGTAAAACTTTGAATGCTACCAACCTCCCCTCACCCCCTTTTTGATGACAAAAGATGTTGGTACACTCTCACGCCAAGCAAACAGCGCATTGTTATTGATCTGTAAATGCAAGAAGCTGGTGCATTTCATTTGCTGATTCACGACCATCAATCAATGCCAACGTGGCAGTGAATTAAAACGTGCCGGCCTTTATCGTCATCCATCTTTTGCAAAACAATGTTGTCTTCAAGTAGAATTGGAACAATCGGTTCATATGATGAAAACCGTAAAATGCATTTTTCAATAGCGGGCGCATCACTATTTAATAATGTTATTTAATTACTAGTTGACTATTGTCAGCATGATTAGACGGCGTCAAATCTTCGCCATTATAAACACTACCGTAGAAGCAATATTTTCATGAATCTATTAACGTTATCAAGCATAGTGTAAAACGAAACCGACTAAAAGGTTCCCTCAGAACCTTTCAGGAATACTCTAGATCAGTGTTTTTCAACCCCTGTGCCGCGGCACAGCAGTGTGAGACATTGTCAGGTGTGCCGCGGTAAAATATCCAATTTTTTATGCCTGTGCGGTCTATGGCCCAGAAAGTAATCATGTAGTACCCTCCCATACCGCTAGGGAGCAGCAACAGCTAGCCAATTGACTTGTGTTTCGGCCACTAGAGACAAGCGAATTTGTGCCGCATGAATGCAGGACGACAGTGAAACAATAAATATGAAAGATTATAAAATACGTTTTTCTTTGTGCTCATTTGATTCCAATTCAAGCTGTTATAGCGTCATTCTTCAATGTTAAACACAGTTATAGTAACAATATAACACGTTAATTGTTAAAATAAGCGTTTTTTTTTTTTTTTTTTTACATTTTCAGCTAGTGGTGTGCCGAGAGATTTTTTCAATGAAAGAAGTGTGCCTTGGCTCAAAAAAGTTTGAAAAACACTGCTCTAGATTGCGCATTGGTGTCAATATGAATGTGAGCGTGAATGCACTGCATGTGCCTTGTGGTTGGCTGTCGACCAGATCAAAGTGTACCTGTCTCTTGCCCAAAGTCAGCTTGAGAGCCACCCTAATGTGGACAAGTCCTCCCAAAAAATGCTATTTGGCTGTTTTGTTGCTTTCGCCACATTTAGCCATGTCACACTTTTTTCCCGTGTTCTTTGGTTATCATTACGTGTCTCCTCTTCAGTCCTCACCGGTACCCTACTTTTGTGTTATCACAACAAAAATCCAAACAAAATACATTTGTGGTGTTACTCTATTAGTTTCACAAATAAACATTTGACGGAGTATCGTTTTAATAAGAAGCGCTATTACACGGCAATTTATTATAAACTGGTACAGCATAGCCATTGAAGTGACAAGTCAATTGGTTAATTGGGTGCTACTGAATGATGCGCGTCTTTGTTCGTTACTTGTCACGCAATCAGTCAACTGCGCAAGTTCTTATGCTGTGCAAGTGCGAGTATTTGTCAGGCTTGCGGTTCCTAAGGTGATCCAATAATCACTCTCTCGTAGTAAGATCCATTAAAAATACAACCAATGTACTACCAGCCTGCCAGACCGAACTCTGGGCTAAATCCCATAATATTTGCAATGTTCGACATGCCACCAAAAATCAGATGAAAACAGACACACGCAAAACTGCAACTTGACACTTCTTTTCTTTCCATGGATTTAATCTGTACTCACAAGACACTTCATTAGGTTCAGATGGACATGTATTGAGCAATGTACATGAGCTGAAGAATCACCCCTTAGTGTTATGAAGCTCAAAATCGCAAACTACACCCACACTTAAATCAATGCACTGTTAAAATCAATACCTCAGTATCACATCAAAACTGCAGCATTATTATGTTTGGAAAAGCTGAAAGTTTGAAAACAACACTAATCCTATTGTGACTATCCGATTGTGACTAGTGGGTGTCGCACAATTGCAGTTTTCGACAAAAAATGCTGTGCTGGGAAAATCAAAATCAAAAGGTTCGTATGATTTAAAATATATTTTGAAGCAAATACTGTACAGTACTTAAATATCTACCAATGCTGCAAATGAGGAGGATTTGAATCATGTATATGCTACAGAAATGTATTTTCCTTGAAATTTGATTTTGGATTTCAAATTGTGTGAGTTCTGAAGAAAAAAAATCTGTGTAATCAATTTTTGTTTTTGTTTTTACACATATTACACGCTATATTATTTTCTTGAACTTACATATTACATAAAGTACTACACACAGACAAATATTGTGGACAATTTTGTACTCAACTCTGCATTAAATGGATGTACAGTCATTCCTTAACTGTAATTGAATTTTTTTGGGGGGGAAACAACTTGATTCAAGAGCAATCTTTCAGCTTTAATTAGAATTTAGGTTATTTCAAAACTGTTGTGACAGCGTATGAATGCAAAATTATACCGTAGTGAAGAATGTCATTGTCTAAATAATATTGAACCCTTGAAAATGAAAGTATACTCAAAGATAGCTGACATATCGAAATGGGACACGGATACAAATGACAGAGCGCAAAAGGAAGTTTCAGTGTTTGCGTCATGTTGCGTGTGCGGTATTGATCCAGGTTAACTCCGCCAGGACCTGCGCCTATGATAGGCAGGCACTTGGCCAGGCTCAGCCCTCAGCCCTCCACCTCTACTGTAATAGCTTATGGTGGGCAGATTAAAGGATGAGACCTGATGAACAAGCTGCACGCGTGCATAAAGCAGCGACCGGCCGTGAGGGGCAAGTGGACCGCGCCAGCTTTTGTCCACTCTTCGAGTGGGCCGCAGAGTGAGGGAGGGACACGTTGCATGCATGTGGGGGTAAGCATGCCCTGTCAAGGTGTTAGCGTGTGTGATTGTACGTCAGGTTGCTTGCGTGCAGCCTCGGGCCGCCTAGCCTCTCAGCTGCACTGCTGACTCTGTGCTTTGTGACGGACACTTAAGGGAGTTTGCGGAGTGATATTACAGGCTATGAGAGAGTTGCTTGTTGTTACTGTCCAGAGAAAAAACATCCATCCCGAAATGCTTCTCCTAACTAGGTTGGTGGGTGAGCTGGAGCCGATCCCAGCTGACTGGGTGAGACAGACGTACACCAATCAATCGCATGGCACATAGAGATGTTCACATACTGTACATTCAAACCATCAGAATATTGAAGCATATGTGTGAACTGCGCCATATTTTTCTCCAAATTTGTATAATAATGATAAAATGTAATTTTGTTTTATTTTTTATTATAGTCACTGTCAGTGTTGTGGAAAATAATTTGCTTGACCCCTGTACAGGCGCAATGGGTTCATTTCCCACTGGGTGATTATGTGATTGTACAATGTGGTGTGTGTGTTTTTTTTTGTCTATGTGCTCTGTGATTTACTGGCAAACTAGTCTCGGGTATAGCCTACCTCTTGCCAAAAGTCTGTAATAGGGCCCCGGCCTAAGAGACCCTGAACAAGATAAGATAAGATAAGATAAGATATCCTTTATTTGTCCCACACTGGGGAAATTTACAGTTTACAGCAGCAATATTGGGGTGTAGAAAGAAGTAAAACAAAGTGTTTGCATTCACAAAAATGTGCTATAAAATATGGAATGATTAATAAAATATTCAGCGTTTGGTTGGCGAGCAATGCAGGGTGTAGTCTTCCTTTTTCCCAAAGTTGGTTCAGCTGCCCACGACCCCAATTAGGACAAGTGCTATAAAAAAATCGATGGATGGCCGTATCTGACGCTGTGATGTATTATTTACATTTCAGATTTTTTTTAACGTTAAAAAATGAGTGATGCATGCTATTTATTGGGGGCAACACTTGTCAATAGCAGGTGTGCCTCACAGTTGTCAGGTTTCGAGATTGAAACTGGTGAAAGAAGATTCTTTCTTTCAGTAGGTTCTATTTTTGATGGCAAAAATATAAGCAAAAAGGTGCTTTCTCCCCAAATGAATATTTTTTTTTAGGCATCATGGTGGGCTGTGTATAGATCGGAAATATCTTTACAGATCCTCGAACATAGTAGCGGCGAAGTTTGGCAACATAAATTTCATGTCGACCTATGTGAAGTGGGTTTGTGAAGAATACCCCCAATTGAAATTCACATGTATTTGGGGCATGCTGCAAGAAGGAACATTCAGCCGAATCACGGTGGCGTAGCGTCTGTTGTGGAATGTGCTGTTTTTATTTGAATATCAAGTGCAGCTTTCGACTGCTTTCTTTAATGAAATTCAGACAAGTGGCTTTGCGTGGGCTCCGGGATCTTATTTGTAGTGATGACGACAGAGAAGTGAAAGTCTTATGTGCTTTACTGCGGAAAGTAGCTTTGTGTGTAACTCATCCCTTGTTATTTGGGTTTATGCAATCAAAACACTGATAATGACGGTGTCAACTTGACATGAGTAATTGCAGCGTAGCGCGTTTCACTTGTTGACGTTTCTTTTGCGTGAGCTTGTACGGCGAGGTGCATCATCGAGGGA
Organism: Hippocampus abdominalis; assembly: GCA_018466805.1. Lineage (NCBI taxonomy): Eukaryota > Metazoa > Chordata > Actinopteri > Syngnathiformes > Syngnathidae > Hippocampus > Hippocampus abdominalis. The sequence continues at coordinate 11,845,926 of CM031706.1, read as the reverse complement.
CGATGCGCCCTGCTCGGACTGACTTTCATACGACGTGCCTGTCATTTACCTACGCAGCATCAGGAGCAACCGGGTTGCTCAAGGACACTTCGACAAGGTCACAAGGGCTGGGGATTGAACCTCCAACCATTGGGGTTGGGAGACGACCACGCTCCCACTAAGCCATTTGTGAAGTATTTACAGAAAACCTGTGCGTGGATGACTTTCAATTTTTGCCTGTTAAAGTAGATTAGTATTAAAAACTTCAAACCCTCTCTACTTATGCCCTTGAGGCGAGGCCGTGGGTCTGTGTGCTTCTCTTGAGTTGCGTGCATCCACCGGCTTGCGCTACCTCTTCCTCTCTTCGGGAGTCACAACCGAGAGAAGAAGAAGGTGGTTGCTCATCTCACTGCTGCGCCCCGATGAGCTCTCGCCCGCAGAGGATTGATAAGGGAAACACAGGCGCTCGGGCGCTTCCTGCTGAGATGAGATGCTTTGCAGCGGCATGGAGCGACCGCTTCCTCAATGCTGCAGTCGTTAGTGTGTGGAGACGATGCAAGCCTTTTATGTGTGCTGAGGCTGCAGGGGGGGAAAATTCAAGAATGGGGAACTGTCATACAGTAACTTCATCATATTTTCCTTGTGCCTGTTTGTTTACATTAGGTCAGGGGTGTCAAACATACGGCACGCGGGCCGGAACCGGCCCGCAAGGAGGTTTGATCAGGCCCGCAGGACAATTTGAAAGCGAAAAAATGCATAAAAGACACGGAATTAATATTTTTAATAAAATGCAATTCATGGAATATCCGCTAGGGGGACACACTGTTTTGATCAGAGGAAAAGACAACATTGTTTTGATCAGAGAAGAAGACAACAGCAGACGCTATCAAGGACTTTATTCTTTACACATATTATAGCACTCTCCTTAGTTTGTAAGGTTTAGGCAGGGATTACATTTAGATTTTATATGCTCGTGTAAATGGTTTAAAAATTGCTTTCTTTATAAATCTCGTTTAGTCTTAAAAGTGCATTACTATATTGTTCAATACCAATTACTTAAGCGTTTGTGCCTTTGTACAGTCAGTGGGGTCAGTTGCAATGCATATATGTGAATGATAAAAGTCAATTGCACATTTGTCTAAGGAAATCTTAGGTGCTTCATGAAATGTTTTGTAAAAGATATGTTCATTCAATTTCAACATTTTCCGAGTGTTCTTGTGCTTCTTTAGACCAAAACAAAGGAAAGACACATTATTTTGGTTATTTATATCAGAGTATGGTATAATTTTTAATGGTCCGGCCCACTTGATATCTACCGAGGCCGTATGTGGCCCACAATGTGAAATGAGTTTGACACCCCTGCATTAGGTGTTTGAAATGACCTAGTGAAGTTTACATTGTTTGTGAGTCGATGAATTGATATTAACGGTACATGTGAAATGGTGTCCGTTGAAGACAAAGGGACAGATTTCTGCATTCTATTTCAATGGCATTTTTGCGAATGGGGAGGCTTTCATGTCCTGGTTGCATATGAATGGATGGAACTTCAGCTTGTCTATAATAAATGGACAGGTGTTAACATTTTTTGTCAGAATGGACCAATATGTTCTTTGTGTGTGCAAATGGCCAAATGGATATTTACATTCTGTGCTAGTTTCTAGACGGCATATGTGGAAATGCTAGCGTATCCCAATTTTTGTGCATGTGCTTTTTTAAATATGCCGGCTTGCTGTGAAACCCGTTCTAACATGCCTTCATGCACATTTAGACCGCGCGTTACACCACATTAATGCCAGTCAAATAACAGCCCTTTGTGTGATTGTGTGTGTGTAAGAATATTTGATGCAGTTCTTGTATTCTTACTCACTTGTGCTGTGTCCCTACGTTGGAGGTTTGTAGCCTTTGGGTAGCTCCTCAGGGGTTGGTCTTTTCTCTTGAGAAACAAATACAGTCAAACCTCGGTTTTCGTACTTAATCCGTTCCAGAAGACTGTTCGGAAACCGAATTGTTCGGAACCATGTTTCCCATTGAAATCAATGTAAAATGTTTTAATCCGTTCCAAGTCAAGAAAACCACTTTTTTAAACCACTTTTTTTTTTACAATTTCACACCATAAACTGTACAAATGTAATGGGAGATGACCAATTTTAACATTAACATAGTAACATAAAAATTGAAGGAACATCTCTCTCTCTCTCTCTATCTGTCGCGGGGCTTGCGCCTCTCCCAGCTGTCAGCAGGCAGTAGGCGGGGCATTTCAGCATCCCGAACTCCTTCGCCAACACAGACACACGCACACCTGACTCATATCCATCCATCCATTTTCCGAACCGCTTCATCCTCACTAGGGTCGCGGGGGGCGCTGGAGCCTATCCCAGCAGTCTTCGGGCAGTAGGCGGGGGACACCCTGAATTGGTTGCCAGCCAATCGCAGGGCACACAGAGACGAACAACCATCCACGCTCACACTCATACCTAGGGACAATTTAGAGTGCCCAATGAGCCTGCCATGCATGTTTTTGGAATGTGGGAGGAAACCGGAGCACCCGGAGAAAACCCACGCAAGCCCGGGGAGAACATGCAAACTCCACACAGGGAGGCCGGAGCTGGGATCGAACCCGGTACCTCTGCACTGTGAAGCCGACGTGCTAACCACTGGACTACCGGGCCGCCCTGACTCATATTTTGCGATTAAATCTTTCTTAAATTCTATAGTTTTGCACACTGTTTTCCTCTTTTCTTCACCAGGTTCACCACTTCCACTTGCTTTCTTTGGTGCCATGATTAGGGGCTGATACACGATGCAAAAATAACAGTCCAATATAACGTAGTTCTCACCAAACACGTCTGCTTTTTAAAAAAAAACATTCTTAATCGAACAATACAAACTCGTCTGCTCACAAGCTGTTTCTGTACGATTATTGCATAATAATGAGACACCGGACACCAGAGTGTTCATTATGTGCGGCTGCATTGAAAAATGCAAACAAACGCACGCCCCCCCCGCCCCCCTCCCCCATGCTGCCAGGGCAAACCATTATGAAAAGAGGGGGATTTCACTAGTCCTAACAGAAGCATCTCACCAAACACGTCTGCTTTTTTTAATTGAACAATACAAAAACGTCTGCTCACAATGGTCGCTTCCTGTGTAGCGACGAGACACAAGGGAGCGCCGCGACATGAGGGAGTGTCACTTCACTCCTCTCGGCTTTGCTACCTCCTCTCGGCTTCGCTACCTCGCGAAGCTACACGAGGTAGCGTTGCTAGACGAGGTAGCGAAGCCGAGAGGAGTGAAGTGACGCATTCAAGTGCGCTCAGTTAGTCCGAGAACCGAAATTTGTTCGTCATCCGAGGCATAAAAAACTCTTAGTTCTTAGCTTTTAGTTCGAAAACCGAATTGAACGAGAACCGAGACATCCGAAAACCGAGGTTTGACTGTAGTTTAAATCGTTTTAAAAATTTGTATTGATGTATTTATTTTAAGTAGGATATTAATAACTAGAAACATACAAAGTCACCAAAAATATCCTAAGCTCCATTCAAATCTAGCAGAGAGAGAAATTGTGATTCAGGTGGCGAAACGGAACAGCCAAGACCTTGTTCTGACTTGGTATTAATTCACCTCCGTGGGCCATGTGATCATGAATAGCCAACTCTAATACGACTGCCTGATTTACCCGCATGAGATGCATTTAAATCTCATCCATTTCTTGATCTCATTGCTAGTCACTTGTTTAAAATGCACAGCGAGTGGCGTATGGGCATTGCGGATTCGTTAATTTATGCAATGTATAAATTCGGTTAAAAGATGCTCTGACATACAATAAGAGTTAGGTATGGGCATAGTATTCCAGTAGTTGATTGATTGATTTTTAAGAATGTGGTCGACATTGACTAATCGAGCCTGGAAAGCAATTGAGGCAAAATGGATTGCATGAGTCGGCTGTTGATTTAGTCTCAACAGGTTTACGGTTTAAAGAACAATCACCTCATGTCAGCGATGGCTATTTCTTACAGCATTTCATGAACAAACAAATAAATCAATAAAAACCCTTACTTTAAGTCTGATGACCTCAGCCCAAAAACTTTCACAATTCAGCATCGGCAATTTGTCAAGCCATATTTCTCAACCCTAAGTGAGCAAAAGCAAATATTTTACATTTGGTACATTTCAGGACACGCCACCAAATGAAAATGTTTCGGAAAGCCTGTACAGGTGAACCTAAACATAGGATGATTACCCAATTTACCCACAAATTTGACACAATCCAATTCAACTTTATTGATTGCGTATTTTAAAGCTGGAACTGAAACAATATGGCGTACATAAATAAACGCTAAAAATGGACGATTACCTATTAAATTTCGTGCATGGGTCCTTAAAATGTTTTGTTACATGCTGTTATGATGACATCCACCCGATTTCACGTAGAATGGCGAAATTTGTGTTGGGGACTATATACTTTTTTCCCCTTTATTAATGTTCCATGGAGTGCTACATAAGTAATTTTTGGGGGTGTTTTGTTCTGACCCCTCACCAGGATTCAAAGGCTTGCAACATTTGGTGAGCATTCAGGCTGAATGCTGAGGGCCCCAACAGGCCTTTCATTCGTCAGAAAATAAACAGAAATTCCAAGAGAACAAAAAATATGTAAAAACTAAAACTTTTAGTTTTTTTTTAATCACTGATTAACTGAACACGGGATTTTTTTTCAATTAAAGTATTCTTCCTCATAGCTGATGCAGAAGAAAATGTCAAATATACAAAAACTAGCAACAAGGTTGAAAAACCTGCCAGTCACGACATAATATGCATCAGGTGATTAACATAGCATTTCCTGCGTTCTCTACATGATAGTGGCTGTCAAAAAAACAAACAAAAAACGAAATAAAATCTGTTTATTTTTAATTTTTTCAAGCTCCCCACCCATGCAATGTGATTTTTTTTTTCCACTCAAAAGAAAGCAGCAAATGTTACCAGCTTATAATTGCCAACTTGCATTGTAACAGTTCCATTGGCCACCCTAGAAGAAATGGTTCTTGTAATTAATTAATAAATAAATAAACAAACAAATAAGTAAATATATGCAGTAGATTTCCTTTGCATGGAGAACAATTCCGAGTGAATTGAAGGCTGTGTGGGGAGGTGTTTTGTGAGACAGACATGCTGCCGACAGGTCCAGTGGACTGAAAGGCTATTTGGGATGTCTCTTTATTCATCCAAAGTGAGCCTCCCGCTGGGCCTGCGAGCCGTCGCTGACAGGACGAGCTTCTGCACACAACTAGGAGGTAAACAATGCTTTCAGAGGCCTCATTACACACAATTATTTGACCAATGTGTTTATCCTTCAGCGGGGAAAAGGGACCATTTTATCCTCAATCCAACAAATGCGGCACTCAGTGTTGACTATTTTGATGTGCTAATCAATTTATTTTTGCACTGAAGCAATTTAAGCAACATGTATTGGGCCACAACATTGGGTACGAAGCGATACAAAATCCTGCCTTTGTTAAGACTACTACTATTATTAAGATATGTGCAGTTTTGAGTGACACTGTGGGAGTGATGTTTATGTGATTATATGTTGTTGGTGTTTGAAGCACTGCACTGCGTTACATCGGGAGCTGTTTCTAATATTTTGACTGTCAAGCACATAAACCAAGGTGACATATACATCATCTTATTAAGTGATTTCCAAACGGTTACCCCCACAATAACTATAATATATATATATATATATATATATATATATATATATATATATATATATATATATATATATATATATATATATATATATATATATATATATATATATATATATATATTATTTTTTTTGGTATGTATTCCTTGGTCTAAATATAGCAACTCGTAGGAAGATACAACTGAGACAATGCAGTTTACTGTTATATAATAAATGTCTGATAACAATGTGACATTTTCTTCGCTTTCTCTCTCGCCTTCTCTCCACTGGTGATATGATGAGTTAATCAAAGGCATAAGAAAATCATATTCCTTTTTGTGTGGCAAACAATAGCTTCATAATTTCACCGATGCGCTTTTTTTTTTTTTTTTGCAATATGTTTTTCAGTGCAGCTGCAAAAGGCAAGTAAAATACTGCACAACAACAAACACATCTTTGTGTTAAACACGGATAGCAGCAATAAAACACTATAAAACTCCACCAGCTGATCAAACAGAAAGTAATCTAATTGTTTAATTTGTTGATAGAATAACAATAGCAAAAATCCATCATCTGTTAGAAATCACTTGAATTATTTCAGGTTATATGCCTTACATCAATCAATTTGAAGAAAAACTTTAGCACTTTTAGCTAGAGACAGAAATTCTCAATACCTTCAAAGAATTGGAGTTGTGTGGGATAACTCAAATTCCAATATTATTATTCAAAATTAAAATTGCAAATGACTCAAATATTTCATTCAATTCACAGAAATGTCAACCTGAGGAGACTTCATTTATTAGTAGCTGGGAGTACATTTCTTAGTGCTGGCCAGACAGTCCGAGTGAAACCAATACTGGGCGTGGTCATGTGATTTGTCTCCTTTTGAGCCTTCTGTGAATGATGTCACTCGTCTTCAGCGAGAGTTGACGGGTGAGCAGCTTCTTTCCTGCCCCGCCCTCTCGCTTGTCCAAATCCGCCGGACCGCCCTGTGTGCTTGTGCACGGACACAGCGATTTAGCTGGTGCAGGTGGAAGCAGTAAATATTAGTTTTTCAAATGAGTGTGGTCACCCTTGGCTATTTAAAGGCCAAAGTGAGAGGATTTCAATCCCCCTCTCATGCCTCTCACCTCCCTCCCTCCTTCCTTCCGTCCCTCTTGTTGGCAGGAGGCTGCAAAACAGCGGCCAGTCAGCGATTGCATTCAACGTACATTAAGTGACCATTCAGGGTGAATCCTCATCTGGTTTGGTGCTCTGGGTTCACCTTGTGCATGTGCATGTAAACAAAATAGTCCACAGTGTCATGGGTCTCACCCATCCCTACCGACGGACAGACAGACAGACAGACAGACAGACAGACAGACAGACGGGCGGGCGGGGGATGTTCTGCCTAGCGTGTAGCCACAGGCATGCTTAAAATGAAACGAGGCAAGTGTCACTTTTTCCATAAAAATCCAGGAAGTTGCATATTTGGGAGCGACGAGGCAAGCAAGTGGCATGTGTGGTGAGGCACATGAAAGAGGAAGGGCAGCGAAGGATCACTCGTTTGTGCAAACAGAGCATTAAAGCAACAATATGCAAAAAAGGAGAAATCCTTCTTGACACACACCAGACGCCACAGGATACTCACTCAGGATTGCAATGTGTGCATTTGAACAACACCCCAACAACGGCCTTATAACAAAAATGTTCTTCATTTGATATACATGACAAAATATTGTGACTATCTAGTGAGAGTGCAGCAAGTCCAGATTCCATTCAAACTGCATCCAGCCATCTGTTTTCTACGGCATGTGCTATGGTTGATGGTGAGCAGCTATGGAATCATCAGTTTAAAAAAAAAAAGAAGACAACCCTCCAGGTGTTCATTTTGCACAGCGCTCGCTCATCCGAGTGAATGAGCTGGAGCCTAGCACAGCTGACTTTACACTCTGGACTAACCAGCAGTCGATCGCGGGGCAAAAATAGACAAACAACCATTTTGACTCAGCTTCACCTAATTTATAGTCTTCGATGGACCTCACATGGACAATATGTCTCTGGGGTATGGGAGTGATATATAAATGGTGGAATATAATTACCGGTATGTCAGTTTCTATTATTTCCTATAAAGAAATGTGAGGTCAGTGAGGGTGTTCTTCCACAGGGGTTCCATTTTTTTCGGTTAATACTAAGAGATGAGCAAATATGAAAAAATATGAAAAAAAATTTTTTTCATGATAATTCCATTGTTTTCATTAGTGATGAGTTACTGGAGTTTTTGTAGAGTAAAATCAAATGCGCTAAGGCATTTTTATATATATATATATATATATATATATATATATATCCATCCATCCATCCATTTTCCGAACCGCTTCATCCTCACTAGGGTCGCGGGGGGTGCTGGAGCCTATCCCAGCTGTCTTCGGGCAGTAGGCGGGGGACACCCTGAATTGGTTGCCAGCCAATCGCAGGGCACACAGAGACGAACAACCATCCACGCTCACACTCACACCTAGGGACAATTTAGAGTGCCCAACGAGCCTGCCATGCATGTTTTTGGAATGTGGGAGGAAACCGGAGCACCCGGAGAAAACCCACGCAAGCCCGGGGAGAACATGCAAACTCCACACAGGGAGGCCGGAGCTGGGATCGAACCCGGTACCTCTGCACTGTGAAGCCGACGTGCTAACCACTGGACTACCGGGCCGCCCATATATATATATATATATATATATATATATATATATATATATATATATATATATATATATATATAAATTGATTGATATATATATATAAATTGATATATATATATATGTATATATATATATATATATACGTGTATATATACGGATATATATATATCCATCCATCCATCCATCCATTTTCCGAACCGCTTCATCCTCACTAGGGTCGCGGGGGGTGCTGGAGCCTATCCCAGCAGTCTTCGGGCAGCAGGCGGGGAACACCCTGAATTGGTTGCCAGACAATCGCAGGGCACACAGAGACGAACAACCATCCACGCTCACACTCATACCTAGGGACAATTTAGAGTGCCCAACGAGCCTGCCATGCATGTTTTTTTTTGGGAATGTGGGAGGAAACCGGAGCACCCGGAGAAAACCCACGCAGGCCCGGGGAGAACATGCAAACTCCACACAGGGAGGCCGGAGCTGGAATTGAACCCGGTACCTCTGCACTGTGAAGCCGACGTGCCAACCACTGGACTACCGGGCCGCCCTTACTATATATATCCATCCATCCATTTTCCGAACGCCTTCATCCTCACTAGGGTCGCGGGGGGTGCTGGAGCCTATCCCAGCAGTCTTCGGGCAGTAGGCGGGGGACACCATGAATTGGTTGCCAGCCAATCGCAGGGCACACAGAGACGAACAACCATCCACGCTCACACTCATACCTAGGGACAATTTAGAGTGCCCAACGAGCCTGCCATGCATGTTTTTGGAATGTGGGAGGAAACCGGAGCACCCGGAGAAAACCCACGCAAGCCCGGGGAGAACATGCAAACTCCACACAGGGAGGCCGGAGCTGGGATCGAACCCGGTACCTCTGCACTGTGAAGCCGACGTGCTAACCACTGGACTACCGGGCCGCCTACTATATATATATATACAGTATATATATATACTGTATATATATATTTAAAAAATCTATCTATCTCTCTCTATAGAGAGAGAGATAGATAGTAGCTCTCCAGATTTCACATCAAGTCAATTTGTGCAGAAACAAGATCATCATTATTTCAGTAGTTATACACGTTTTGTGGCATCCATTGTGTTGGGCGTATTTTGATGATACCTGTTGCTTTCTGTTTGGAAGTACTCGTAGTATAATGGCCTTCATTTCGACTTGGCAACAGCCTTTCATAGGGATTCTCTTTCTGGAGTTGAGCTCGGCTGACATTTGATCCGGAGAATACGAAGTAGCAGCACCAAGTGCAGCACGCGAGCACAGATCACTGGTGTCCATTAGCACAATCAATAGGGAAGACCTCACTCGAAATCCTTGTAGGATCCAAACAGACACTACTGAGCTGTCTTTTTTTTTTCACCCCGCTCATACTTTGACATTTTGGTTGAGCTGTTGCGGGGAGACAAAGTGCTTAGAATACTGGAGAGTTCCGAGTGACGGTGCACAAGTCATCCACTGACTCCAATGCGAAAGCAATTTCAAGCCTAGTTTAGTCGCGGCATAGCGCACATGTCAAACACATTTAAACTAATTTGTTTGCAGTATTGAATGAATGAGGTGAAGAGTGGAATGTCCTGAATCTGTGATTCTCACCCCCTCTCCTCCTCCTCATACGCTTCTTTTTCCGTTCTTTTTTTCTTTTTTCCTGGAGGAGCACAATCAGAAAAAGTTATTCATTCATGTCTCGCTGCCTGCCTGTGCAAAACTCTGACCTGCACTCTTTTCCGGGAAAGATGCAAAAACCTCTTCGGAGGAATGCCTGCCAGCCCACCGCAGACGCTAATTTCTCCCACTTTCACCTTTCCTCCCGCTCTACCCATCACTTCAGCTCCTGGAATGTCTGCTAATTGTCCTCCAAAGTGCTCTTAAGGACTTCGGGGTTTTGCGCGAGTGTGTGCTTTTTTTTCCCCCCTCCACATGAATGTCTGCTTCTTTTTTAAATCGCAACGCTCATGTTGACTGCGCTACTGCTTGTGTTGTTTCTCACACTTTGTGGTCAACGGGCGCCTTTGTGTCAGCTATTAATGCGGAATTGGAGTGATAAAACAGCACGATGTGGAAATGTAATACCAAGAGCTGGTAAACGTGTACATGCAGCTACTGTGAAACAATCTTGGCTTTCATTCTTTCATAATGCACTTTTTCACTCACTGGACTCAACTGATGAGATTTTTACACTACAGTCAAACCTCAGTTTTCGTCCATAATCCGTTCCAGAAGGCTGTTCGAAAACCGAAATTGTTTGAAAACCCAAACCACGCTCTTTTTAAAATAAAGATGTTTACTGAACACGTCTGCTCGCAATGGAAAGCAACACGAGGAAGCGTCCTCGTGTAAGGAAGGCGAGAGGAGTCAAATGGTGCATTCAAGTGCGCTCAGTTTGTTCGAGAACCAAAATTTGTTCGTCATCGGAGGCATAAAAAACTCGAAATGTTTGGTCAAAAACCGAATTGGTCGAGAACCGAGAAGTTCGAAAACTGAGGTTTGACTGTATGTTTATTATTGTAGTTCTAGCCTGTGATCTGGGCAGCATGGCAGTGGTTAGTACAGCTCGTTCCTGGTTCGAATCTCAGGCTTCGCATTTTGGAAGGTGTATGTTCACCTGAGTACTCTGACTTCCACCATTATGAATTCTTGTTTGTCTATATGTGCCCTGTGATGGGCCGACTACTGTTCCGCGGTTTGTATCTCACCTCTCGCCCCAAAGCTCACCCGCAAGGAAAGGCGCAAGAATGAACTAGATGGAGGAAGGAGACAATACTGATTGTAAAGTGTCCGTGGCTGTCTTGAAAGGCACTTATAAATAAAATGTATTATTCTTAATACAAAGAACCATCGGGGGAAATGCCTTTACAAACATAGTAACGTTCACTTTTAACTCATTCACTCCCAAAGACGTTTTTAAAAGTCTTTTCAGACTTGGTCCAGAATTGGCTGGTACTGAATGAGTTAACATACTGTCAATGAAGTATTAAAATGGCTTTAAAAGACAGGGCCTTGGCCCAGTCAGAGATATCTTCATCTGCAATTGAAAGCGTAGTTGGCTGTTGGCGCAAGTTAGCTAATCTGTGCGTTGAGTGCCTGGGAAATTTGTGGCCACGGAAGCTTTTTTCGTCCGAATATAATACATGTTGCTTCTGTTTGTTCAATAAAATGATTGAAAATGTGCAGATGGCTGCGTTTAAACGGGTCATTACATGTTCTTACTAGTGGTGTTGAGCTATATAAAATTAGCTGACATTCTTTTTCAGTGTGAAATGATCCCAAACTTCGGACATTCTCTGGCTTTCCTTCTGTCTTGACGACAACACGCCAACTTACTTCTACACAGGGCGGTGCCTCCGCCACCTGTAACATTAGCCTGTGTGGAAAATATGATCTATGTGGAGCTTCAACAAAGAGATTTTGCTTCGATTTTTTTTTTTTTAATGGAATAATTTAAGTGAGTAATTTAAGAGTTGTAACCCTAATCAGAAGGTTAGAAGTTCAAGCTTCTATTGAGTAGGCTCGCATGTTGCATGATGACCATTACATATTGGGAATTTAGTAGCAACATCACTTTATATTTCCCATTCTTTCAATTGTTTTGACAGTGAGAGTGTCAAATGAACTACAGTATTGTGGATGAACTATTCTTCAGCGTTCATCACCCAAACCGCTGACTAATTACTGTTTGGAAAACAGTATTCGCATCGGAAATAGAACTGAAATAATAATTTCATCATTTCAAATCTGTCCCCTTCATGAAACATTTATTTCCCGTCCGGGTACTAACATTTTATCATTTACTGTCATTCAAGTGTGTCAACAGGAATGAAAAAAATGAAAAAATATATTTTTAAATAGAGGTTTGTCATTGAAAACGTTAACTCCTATTAAAATGAAATAAAATTATTTCAATATAACAAAACATTGGTGCATTTTTAGGACTCAGGGATGTTTGACTTGATTTCACTGTATTTTTCAAGACATTCACTAAGCCTGGCAATGAGGCGGCTGGACAGTGATGATGTAAGTGAGGCGTAACCATGGCAACATAGACACGCTCACGAGTTGTATCAAGACAGGAGTAACTATCCGTGAAAAGACATCATCTCCCCTGCAAAAAGAACAACTGGGAGGTGTTACGTAGCATGGCTAATCATTTCCTTATCTCAAGGAAATACAGTATTGCCCCTTGGACGAAAAAAATGAACTGCGAAACTTTCAAATAGTTTATGCATTCATTTATAGAACGAGAGGGGTGGGGGCCGCATGTAATTAATTTAGGATGTGCGAAATGGGACAATGGATATAAAGAGACGTGAAGATTCCTGTGAGCATGGCTACCTGCCTCCTTCATTAAATTCACTGTGTCTCCCCTTTCCACAGGAGTCGGAAGATTCAGATCCGGAACATTCCCCCTCATCTACAGTGGGAGGTGAGTTGTGTGTGCGTGTTTTGTGCGTGTCCAAACAGCATAAAGTAGTCCATTAAGTTTGAAGTTTTGCCTCATTTCAGCTGTTGACTCACTTGTTTGCATATCCTCAAGCTTCTTTAGTGGAGTCTGTTTTTCATGTAGACTCGAACTGCAAAATTTGCAATACGTTGCAGAACATTGATGAGAAAGGACAATACAAAATATATTTGTCATGACATTGATGTAAATGTTCACATAGCGGGTGCTTGTACAGTCTAACATGGTCCATTAGAGACGGCCTACTTGTTCATAAACATCAGTTGCAGATGTTTACCAAGCATACAAAAAGGCTCTATGTGCCACTGTATAAAATATAAATCAGGGATGATCAAACTTTATCCCCAATGGCCACATTTAATTTTTAAAACAAGACGGATGGGCCAGATCCTTTGAAAATAAATGACGTTAACATTTGTAGAAATGCGTATTCAAAACAGGTAATATGCTTAATTTGAAAAATAAAGTAATCACTTCTCCTTTTTTAATCATACTTATAATAAATGTACTTATAATTATTGAATCCATTCATAAAATAATTAAAAAACATAAGTAAAGTCTTTATTTTACTGATATTTTCAATTGTAGCAATTCCCCAATTATTTAAGGAGATAAATGGCAGAATAATGCATGCAGACTGGTGACGTTGAATTAACTACTTTATTACTGTAAATCCATGTGGTTGTCTGTCATATTGTTTTTTTTTTTTGTCTGCGTCCCCACTCACCGAACTGACGGTATCATCTCTCCATTAGGATTTCGACGGTCTCCTAGCTCGATATGGTACCGTAGAAAACGTGGAACAAGGTAGACCACTCTTCTATGTCTTATTCAATCATATTGATCAAATGGATCCCTGCTATTTTTAATTGTAGCAATAGTTTTCCATTTGAAGTTCCTACTGATGGCAATGTTTTGCATGTTTGTTGATGTGACTGTCAGTGGAATGCGGTGTAAAATTGATGGCCGATTGGCAACAAAGCAGCTCAGCTCGTTTGTCACTTCGGAAATTGAGCTGTTAGAACGAGAGCAGTGATCCAGGAGATTGTTGTCGTTACATAATGACGATCGCATCTCATGACATCTACCTCTGATGTATGCCTCTTCTCTTACAGTCAACACTGACACAGAAACAGCAGTGGTGAATGTTACATACGCAACCAAGGAGGAAGCTAAAGAGTGAGTGCAACGACTGAGAGGCACGCACAGCATACAAAGCTAAAAAAAATAAATAAATCAAAACTCCACACCACAGACCTCAAGGAAAAATGACCAAATTCGGCTTGATTACTTAGCTGTCGACAGATTCAATTGAAATGAGTTTTCATGTTGCCAAATATTTGCTGTTGGTCATCGACCCTCCAGAGCCATTGAGAAGTTGACAGGACAGCAGTGCGACGACTTCTCCTTGAGGGTGTCGTACATCATGGACTTGGATGCTGCTCCGCCCGTCCAGGCCGCCCGAGGTCGACGCGGTGGCCGCCTGTCACGGGACCAGGAGACCCCTCAGCCCGGACCTTCAGGAGGTTTTGGTGCCCCACGGCCCCGGCAGCAGCAGGACTTTCCTTTGCGCATGCTCGTGCCCACTCAGTTTGTGGGTGCCATCATCGGCAAGGAGGGACTCACCATCAAGAACGTCACCAAGCAGACGCAGTCAAAGTAAGCAGCTTAGGTAGCTGGTTAGAGATTTGTCACCCTTTGAAACAAATGAGTTAATGGCTGTAATCTAGGACAGAGATGGGCAACTACCCATGCAGTGCTCTGATTGATCGGTCACTAAATTTAGTGGAAAAGTACGTGATAGGGACATGTCCGGGGGTCGGCAACACGCGGCTCCAGAGCCGCATGCGGCTCTTTAGTGACATCTAGTGGCTCCCTGGAGCTTTATAAAAAATGTTTGAAAATAGAAAAAGATTTTGAGAGTAGGCTAATATAGCTCAAATAGCTATAGATACATGTTGCAGCTCAGAAAAGGAGAGCCGTGGCGTTGGTTTTTAAAAACGTACACTTTATTCATGCTTTTAACAGTCTACGACAAACGCAGACACATCTAGTTTGACTCCGTGCCTTCTCTCTTCTCGTTCTACTCGAGAGGCGTTCAAAGACAGACTCAGAAAAATTGGAAATTAATGATCACTTCACTGACACTAAGAAAAGCGAAAATACTGACCAAAACAAAAAAATCAAGCGAGGTAATTACAAAATAAATTCTATGGGGGCGTTTGTAAACACACAACAAAGGAATGAATAACAAAGAATTCTGAGACAGTCCATGTCATGGATCTGTTTGTGACCAACAGGTGGCACTGTGAGGCTCTGCCTGCAGCTGCACACCTGTTGGTCATTGTGTAATTAGTGCCACTTTAAAAGACTTGATGCCAGACCACTCAGTGTCAGGTCATTGTTTGCTTGTTAGCAGCTGTAAGGTTTGTTTGTCATGTTTGTTTCGTTTAGTGATAGTTTTTGCTTCAGTCATGGTTTTTTTTTTTTGTAACTTGCATCTTTATTATTTTCACAACACATAGGACCATACATGTCTGAACATATGAATACAAAGGGTTTTGTATATTTCTACCCGTGGTTAGTTTTCACAACATCGTCCATATATGGCTGTGAAGGTCCTCAGTCATGGTTTTGTTTGATACTTTGGATTTGTTTTGGTTGTTAGCACTTTGTCTGTTTAGGATTCAGTTTTCTCTGTTTTATTAAATACAATTCGTCAAGTACACCCTGCTGCTCCCTCTTGCCTGCTTTTTGGGGTCCACCACCACCTCGCATACGTGACAGTCCAGTCTCCTACATACATACAGCATGTGTTTCCTTCATTGTAAGTTTTATAGAAGGCTTTTATTTTTTTGCGGCTCCAGACATATTTGTTTTTTGTTTTGTTTTTTTTTTGTCCTATATGGCTCTTTCAACATTTTGAGTTGCCGACCCCTGGACATGTCGATCAATGCCTTTCATTGGTAGTCACAAAAGAGATCACCTGCAGCTCGTAGTTTGCAACCTGCAGCCAACTAGAGATCAGCCTGTGTGCAGTGCCGCTTCCCTTCCCTGTTTCCTCAACATGAAATTAATTGTGAGCAGCTCTTTTTGAAAAATCTGCACCCAATCCATGTGACTGCTGTCAGCTGATCTCGTTCATGAATGATCAGAATCAGAATGAACAACATTTGAACCTAATGTGAATATTTTTTTACTATTGTGCAGTGTTTGTCCTAAATGTCACTCAAATTCCCCAAATTAGGGCCTAATAACTCCTCTTTATAACACTGTGCCGAGTAGGACATTAAAGTTTGTCCATGCGTGGCGAGTCCGCCATCGCAGCAGTCGCTTCTTCAAGCCATCATACGCATTTGTGATATTATTAAGCATTTAATATATTTTGGAGGATACAAATTTCTTAACGCCTTGTGCATTTCAAACGAACTGTCAATGGTTCATCAGTACATGCATGTTCCTGAACTGTCTCCACGCTTGTCTTGCTTTCAGAGTGGACATCCATCGGAAGGAGAACGCGGGCGCAGCCGAGAAGCCGATCACCATCCACTCGTCTCCAGAGGGCTGCTCCTCGGCCTGCCGTATGATCCTGGACATCATGCAGAAGGAGGCCAACGAGACCAAGACGTGAGTCCACGTTAACATTACGTCTCGCGGGGGATCAGCCATAAACGTCAACAGCCTATAATCTTATCCTTTAGCCTGCCAGCACACCTTTTAATCCCGCTTTGGACCACTAACACAGTAAACACGCGACACACATCACACAGGCTGAAACGTGATGGTGGCTTAGCGTTAGAGGAAGACAGACAACATATCCAATTGGCTTTGACTTTTAACAGCACCTTTCTGCGTGTCGCATCTCAGCATATACTGTACACTTTCCGCTTATTTACAATTGTACGCTTTTCAATTCAAATGTAGGAGCGCCAGTCTTTTTTCATCAGTCACGCTTTGTTCTTTTCTGGGAATAATGAGGTCGTTTATTATTCATTTCAAACTTCTGACACACTTGTTTAGCTTGTTAGGAGCTTGAAAGCAGATGTTTACGACAAAGCTTCCCCTATGGAATGTGATCATGAAAACATTACTCAATTAATAGATGGCTGTCATCAAGACTGAATTTGATGCTTGCTTTGGTTTTTCAGTCCAGACATAGATGGCATGACTAATCAGAAAATAAAATAAACAGTAGAATTTTAATTAGATGGAGGGTGGGCAGGGGGATCATGCTTGGTATTAAAATCAAATAAGAAATTAATAAGAAGTAACATTTTAATATAATTGGAAAATTCAGAACAATGTTCCCTTGCTATTTTGCGGTTTGGTTATTGCGAGGATTTTCATTTGTGACCATAATTCATTTTTGTTTTATTTATTTTTTGATAAATTATTTAATATAATAAATTATATAATAATGTAATATTATAATATAATATTATTAATATATAAAAAATATATAATAATTAAAAACAAAATAAATGTATTAAAACATTTATTTTTGTGCATGCAAACACTTTTTTTCCCTTCTTTCTACCCCCCAATTTTGCTGCTGTAGACTGTAAATTTCCCCAGTGTGGGCCAAATAAAGGATATCTTATAGCTTAAAATATTGCAGTTTTATCTTACAATTTTGCGTGTTTTCTTGCTATTTTTCTTCTTTTAAGTCCAGTCCCCAAACATGTGTATTTATTCCTTTATTTATGTATTTATTTATTTGAGGGGGAATTTGGTTTACAACAACTGAGATCATGAACTTTAGAGCTCATTGTCCCCAAAATCCCCGTTCTCTCTTTGTAGGTGCCTTCAGAAATACACTCCGAGCGTGCTGCTTCACTCAGTCCATTCCGAAACTCACAGCCAAATTCACTAAGGGATTGCGTGGCTTTTTTGTGGCGCCCGCCGATAAAAATGGAACAAATAGATTGCGCGTAATTCACAAAGCACCCGGAGATGGTCAAAATGCGTCACAAACGATACCTGTCAAAATGCGTGTTGCGTGCCAGTGTTATTTGCCCGTATTTAAATGAGGTAAGTGGCAGAGAAAGTGCCCACCTCTATGCAAATTACTCTTATTGATAAACAAGGTGTAATTCATTAATACCACCGTACAATAACCACACGCAGCGTTGGGGGCGCAAACAACATCTACAGAAAACTCACGTAAAATTAGCGCTACTCAGTAGAAGCCTCTTTTAGCGAGGGGACGCATTTCCAGATCAACACTACCTCTGAAATTTATAAATAAACACTATCAATAAATATTGTGACTCAATTAATATACAACCCATTTACATCACGGCGGCGCGGACACCCGCAGCGGCTCCTCTTGTTTTATGTTGAGGGGGAAGAAATTTCATCTGTGCTGTATGTTACACATACATACAGCACATTTGACAATAAAGTTGTATTCAATTCAATTCAATTCAATCATGCAAATTTGCTGTATATGAGAGAAAGGATGACAGTAGAATCATTATATTTAAAAATATATATAATGCATATATATGAAAACATACTGAAAATCACATTCTAAGTACTGAATAAACAAAACAAAACAAAAAAAACCCCCCGCTACATACGTGTGTGTGTGTGTGCTTCCGTGTGCAGGCCGGAGGAGATTCCTCTAAAACTTCTGGCCCACAATAGCCTGGTAGGCCGCCTCATTGGGAAGGAGGGCCGCAACCTGAAGAAGATCGAGGAGGAGACAGGGACCAAGATAACCATCTCCTCGTAAGGCGCTTCCCTTCCTCTCCTCATTTGATCTTGCGTTTCTAGAATATGTTGCAGTGTGGGGGGGGGGGGGGGGGGTTGACGACATAGAGATTTGAACCCAGTACGTCTTGACTCCAAGTCAAATATGCTAACCACTACTCTACGTCCAACCCAAATATAATCTCAAAACTATGTTTCTTACACGTCACTGTGTACTTGCAATTAGCAAATAACAATTTAACTCAATATTTAACAAGGGCATGAAATTATGAATAATATTGGTGTATGCTCTAATTGCACATCGTGTTTCCGACTTAATGAACATGTACTAATAAAAATACTGTACTGTTGTTTATCAGCACAAATGTTTATGCCCATTTTGAAAGGCCCATACTTCATTAACTCCTGAGCGAGATAGTCTAGAATCCAATTCAAACCCATCCCACCCCACTATGTGACAAGGAAAATATGGCTTATTTTCTTTTGCACAGCGCTGTGACACAACTGTGTGCGTGTTTGTGTACGTGTGCCATGGTCTAGGTTACAAGATTTAACCATTTACAATCCAGAGAGGACCATCACAGTGAAGGGCGTCTTGGAATCGCTTTGTAAAGCAGAGGCAGAAATCATGAAGAAACTGAGGGAGGCCTATGAGAACGACGTTGCTGCTATAAATGTAAGTGTGTGCCATCTCATCATTTGTGTGTACGTGTGTGTGTGTAAATGTGTTACATAGTATATGAGAGACTCAGTAATGAGCAGCTGCTGGTAAACAGAAAGCGTCATCTGATCGCTTTACAGTCATCTGACTCTCGGCAGAGCCTCTGACTCACGCCCGACTTCTTCCCGCTGTGCACGTGTGAGTCGTCCCCGTAACGCGGCTCCTTCGCAGCAACTATCTGATCCCCCCCCCCCATGACATCATCAGTCAGTGCTGGCTGCAGCCTGAGGGGACAACAACAGTATTTGTGCACTAATTGGACGCACATTGCTAATTTTACTCTTGCGTACTGATGACCTAAATGAGAAAGGAACAGAAGTGTTGAGCAAGTGTATGCATCCACCTTAACTTAATTACTACCTGAAGACAAGAAGATGAAAATATAGAGGCGTTCTGACAACACGCAAAAAAGTAGTTTGCACAGCGGCCTCAGAATGTCGTCACAAGAAAACACACATATAAGGCATACAAATATTTATTCTTCCAACTTATAAAAATGAGTCTCTGTTGTAAACCAAAGAACTGTAATGCCAAACTCAATATCTTAATACTTTATTGACAGTATTATTATTTAGCGATTCTGTGATAATCACAGAGCTATGCAGTCATGGGAGGCAGAACCTCATGTACACCATGTAAAAAAATAAAAAAATAAAAAATAAATAAATAAATTCAAATGTAGTTATCTGGTTGGTGCTTATATTGATTTTCTTTTTTAATTCACTAATGATTTCATTTCCTGTTCAAAATATGTGGGATATACCAGGCGTCGTCAACCTTTTACCCCTAAAGAGCCATTTCTACCCAGTTTCCATGGAAAGTACAACACTGGGAGCCGCAAACACTTTTTGACATCCGAAGCAACGATGTTAGCCTTTTTATTTTTATACACACACACACACACACACACACACACACACACACACACGCACTATTTGTAAAATAGTGTGTTGCTTCTGAAATCCATCAGACAATTATAATTCCCTGACAGCACTTAGCTTTGAGCACCATCTAGTGCGACTATTAAGGTATTACACAAGACTGTCCCGCCCTGGCGTGCCTTTCCCTACCCAGAAGTTAATCATGCTGTTAACGGAGCATTAATGCAAGGAGAAATTCAATTAATTAAAATGAGGAGAAATGTTCACCTTAAAAACGCCTTTTGATTTTGTGTAACAGTTGTCACAGGTAGGATCAGTGAGCATGAAGGCAAAATGGGACATATTTAAGCAGCAGTATGTTTGAAACAAGCTGCTTTAAAATCATTTGTTTATAATGAATAGTATCTTTGCTGTTGCCACGGTAACCCCTGAGCATACATTTGATCCATTATCTACTGTGTACCACTTGTCCTCAGTAGAGTCTTGAGTGGACTGGAGCTATTCAAACTGACATGGGGCGAGAGGCGCGTAACACCCTGGACTGGTCAAGGGCAAGCCAAGGGCAAACATAGACCAACAACCATTCACAATCAAAATCACACTTGAGTAAAGCTTACCCGCAAAATCCACATTTGTACCCCCAATCTCAGAACTGTGAGGTGGATATGCTCACTACTCATCCTACATGCTGCACATATTTTAGTCGTCCAGTATACAATATTGGTGGACCAACCAGGACACCTCGTATTCTGTAGCATTAGTGCAGAGGTTGTCCAGTGCCTTGATGAACTAAT